>CM073591.1:70270531-71470531 GCA_037074705.1 Zhengitettix transpicula
CTAATGGTTATTGTTGGGGACGTTTACCTAAGGTGGGATGAAGTAGCTGTATATAAATTTGCAGCCTGATCGTGTAGCCAAATAGAAGGAGAATTGTTTCTATACTTTACCATAATCTAAATCACAAAGGC
The DNA here is from genome assembly GCA_037074705.1 of Zhengitettix transpicula. Taxonomy (NCBI): domain Eukaryota; kingdom Metazoa; phylum Arthropoda; class Insecta; order Orthoptera; family Tetrigidae; genus Zhengitettix; species Zhengitettix transpicula. The sequence continues at coordinate 70,270,663 of CM073591.1, forward strand.
AATCATTCTAGATCTGCGTTGAAGGTGACCTACCACATTTGCTATGACGTTACTAAAAATTACGCTGCGCATCGAAATGTTCGAAAATTGTAGGAGAAATCAGCTTATCGAAAGAACAGGATAATCACTTCGTTATGCGAAGGACGTGAGGTCGTCATCAAAGCTGAAGGTTAAGTGAGGATAGATGAGCCACTGTGGACATTCGGAACATTGAAAAGTCGAAATGGAGAATTTATATAAGTTATACAATTTTGATACAGCTCATTCGCTTAGTATCCCGTCTCCAGTTCATTATGATCTGTCTCTGAATATCTATAGCTACCTATGAAGGTTTTTTTATAGACAATACTTGGAGTTATTGGTCTAGGTGCTAATGTAAGAGAGACAAAGATGAAATAAATGGAAATTTATGACGTAAAATTGGAGATTTAAAATGAATCATGGATAATATAAATAATTTGTTGATGAGGTTTAAATTAGCCACGTGTGATTTTTCATTCTAGTAATATTATCATTTTTAATCGTTATACATAATTGTTTCAATATCATGGCTCTAATTGAAGACCCATAAAAATATATCATTAAACTCTTTCAAAATATCTGGAAAGATGTATACTTTTAAAGCATTAATATATTTAATTAAATTTTTATTATATATTTATTTTATTATTTTTCCAAATATTTCTTTATCCTTTCCTTTATCAGTTCTATACCGATCTGTAAGTTTTGGTACCGTATTCATTTACAACTCTACTAACTATTTAATTCAATTGTCAGGTCGTAATTACCCTTACTCGCACTATTCATCACTCAGCCTATATTTGACTGTTTTCACTCATTTAATGTGATCCGTTTGTCGTTCATGACAACGTGGGCTTCTGTTCAGATCAGCCTCATCTTCGTCTTCACCGGTAACTAGTCCTACTTCTCCCGACATTTTACCGCATACGATAAATTATACGTACTCTTCCCAGATAGTAAAGTGTCATATAAGATGTCAGTCTGGCAGTCGGGAGGCCAAGGCCCTTAAAGTGCTGTCGAACCAAGGAGTATATATGTAATACGTCCCATATAGAATCGTTTTAAATCAAATCTGCTTTATTGAGATTCAGTTCACAATCGTACTACTTCTACTCATGGGATGCGTATATGTCAATGTGAATATAACTTTGTTCATCTATTAGCTCACATTATTTTTAAAATCTTTGAGGCTTCTGTAATATATTTTAAATTATTTTGACTACATTTATTCAATGCTTTATATACGCGTTACAAGACACAGGAAATTAATAACTAGCATAAGTGTTTCTCGCAGGATGCACGTGCGCGATGGCCTGATACAAGTATTTTCTGATGTACAGCAGTTTGATGTTGTTGGGATGCAAGCAAAGAATTGAACTTCGATCAGAGTGGGGATGACTGAGGAACGCCACACTTTGAACCTAAATTTCTGTAACTGCATTGGTTATTTCTTGGATGTGGTCGCGACTTTGGAGGGGAAAGAGACGCTTTGCGCGTTCTGCATGCACGTTTCAAATTAGTCTGATCTGTGGACTCGATGGGGAATGGTCAACGTGGCATAATTTTTCTTTTATCCTCAACCTCTATAATAAATTTTCTTTCTAACAAACTTTGTGTTTGACGGAATGAAACCTATTCACAGTTCCGCCAATTCTGGGATCGTCATGCAATCTTGACGCCGAAACTTCCTTTTACCAAACTTTCGTATTACCTTTCCTATAAATTATTACATATTTTCCTATTTCAGGTAATAGAACGTACCAGTTCGAACCGGTGGCTTTGGCTGCGTGGAGCAAAAAAAAAATTACACTTCGTAATACTTATCACTTTTGTTTTATACAAATTATTTTTTAACTTAAATTTAGTATTGAATATCTGATTAAATTTCCAGATTTTGCCATCAACTGTTGGGAATAAAGTTATTACTGATTTTCTGCATATACAATGAACTATACTTTCGCTTTCCACAAACTATTCTGTTTCTAATTTGTATGGACAGTGGGCGTAACTGATGAGTCGCGACGTGGTTCGGCTCCATCAGCAGTCACGGTGGAGTGGTGCGCTCAGCAGTCAAGTGTGTGTGTGTGTGTATTGTGGATGTGTTTATGATTTGAGTGTGTCGTCCTGGCAAAGCTGCCACAAAGGCGCTATTGGAGTGGGAGGTACTGTAGAGTAGAGCGGCCACGATTGGAGGCTGCGCACGTTCCTGCAAAAACCCCGACCGGCGCTTTATCGATCGCTGCAACCCCCAGGGCTCAACCCCGCCACCACCTCGCTTCATCACTATGGCATTTCAGACAAAACCAACGCTATTAAGAGCGACTTTATTTCAAATGTCCTACCCTGCCACGGGTTTATGCAGCATCGACATTAACACTGAAAAAATAATTCTCTTCCACAAAAACTCCCTCAAATAGGCATAAAAATATTTTCATTTAATTTCCTTCAAAATTATTAATTTACTAATCCCTGAAATGATTTAATATTAAAAATTAAATTAGAAATACTATAACACATTTAAATAAACCACATTGATCAGTCTAAATTTATTACAATTAGATTTTAATTTATTTAAAAACCATTTACGATTATAAAATTTAATCTATGAAAACACAAACAAAAATGCACAACTCCTCAATTGTTTAACTTTGAAAAAAAACCACAACCAAAGGCAAAATATATAACAGAAGCATTCTGCCGTTCATGGCTATAATCATCCATATATTTCCTTCAACAGTTTTCACGAACTACGTAAATCGCATCCGTGTGGTCATCGTCATTTTTCAACATTAAAGAATTGTGGACTGGTACATTTGGTTTGTTTTGCATTGATAATTTGAAATCCTAGTCCCGGGTGTACTTTACATAAAATTTTATCTTTTTTTAATCTCATTAAATTAAATGAACAAGATCACTACGCACAAAAAATTTTTGATATTTTTAGATTTTGAAAGCCGGCTACGAATGAAAATAGTTTCATAACGTTTGATTGTCAGAGCCTCACGAAATGTTGTATAAGTGATATATATTCCACACCAAAGTCGCTCCTTAGTCTTTTATAGCTAAATTAAATGAGAAGTCTACAGTTAATAATGATAATATTCCCCCAAAAAACCGGAGGGGAACTCATTGAAATTTTTTTTTATAAAAAATGTCCTATTCTGATTTCAACACTACTTGGGGAAATTATTAACTGAAATTCAAGGTCTTCATTGCCACCGTGTCATTTTAATTTCCATTTCTTCGAAAAACAGCATTAAAACTTGATATGACTATCGCTAAAAAGAGAACGAAGCAGCTTTTCGGTTACATGAACTAGCACCATAAAATGAGAAATGTGACACAGCAGTATTTTTTAATTCTATAAAAAAAACCGCTGTCATAGCGGAACAGTGGTAATTATTGTATCATATACGTGATTGCATTTTAAGAGAACATGGGAAAACTGTAAAATTGTCAGGTAACTTTATGTTGGCAATGTAACCTTACTAAACAAGAAATGTAAGGGATCAACGTTTGTTTTCTGATTTTTCAAAACAAAATTTTTTAAAAAATATATAAAAACTTTTTTATGTAATAATATTTGAAAAATCAAAGTCTAAATTATTTGAGACCCACATGCTAGTGAGAAGGACAAATTTATGAGAAAATTAATGTCAACTTACTAACAGAATTGAGTACAGAAAAATGTATGTATAGGCTAGAACTTGACGTCTGCACTATTATTTTCGATGAATATTATAGAAATAGCATTTTAAAAAAAATCAAATATGTTGCTTTCTGATCCCTCTGATAAAATTAAATATGATCTCAGCTTATAGAGTCTGTAGAAACTAACATTCTCGTTCGGCAAAGGACTCTTCATAACAAATAAATGCTTTGTCCTGCTCCTGCACGTAGGAAGGTTCTAATGACGTAACATTGGAGCAGCGAGGACCACGATGGTATCAGTGCACTCGCAGCTCACAAACTTCTTTCAAATATATTAGTTCCCGAGGCAGCATGAGGTGCTGCGAGAAGCACATATACTAATGGTAAGGTATCGCCGAGGAGTAAGTAGTACTGCGATCTTCTGGAGGAAACGTAAAATCGCTGAACAGACAGCATGTAGGCAGAGTACAGTCGCCGCAAACGCAAAGACGGGCTAGTGGAACGCAATCAAACCTTATAATATTACACTGTGAACAAGTACGACCTTCCCGTTTTCTATAAAGCTGGAAACATTATTAGATGAACATGTGCATCTGAAATTCAATATTACCTTTCATTGCGCACATTTTAATTCGGGTAATAATTTCCGATAAATTATTTCAAACGTCATTCAGGCCATATGATGCGGAACTGCGATCCACAAATGAAACTAATTAATTTTATGGTATTTTTTAAGGACCTGTTAATTTCGTCTCATGAAATTATTAAAAAATGTCAAACATTGATTGATTTTGCCCTACTCGTACGTCTGATTGCTCACTTCTACAGTAAAAAAATTGTAAGTGAAAAGTATATTTCGTTAACATACCTTAAAATTTCATTTAAAAATATTCAGTTATATCGTAAAAAGTGAAAATGCGCCATTGAGCAACGAATTATTGTTTTGAGACATTGAATGTTTACTGCTTTTATTATGTCTAGGCTCTACTATTCTCTGGGGGCCTAACGTCTGCCAGACTGTCATCTTACGTGACATATTCTGGATATTTAGACTGACAAGTTGTCAGTGGCTTTTATCTTCAAAATAACAATAACGTATGATAGAAGGCGAAAAGTAAATTAATCGCGTATCATTTCCCACTTACAATATTTATAAAAACTATCACCTACACATTTAATTGAACTTACGTATTATTATGATATTAAAGTCTAATGCAGATACCGTCATTGGTAAATCATTCTAGTCTCGGACGATACCTCTCTGCATTTCACCGTTTCTTGATACCCGTAGAAAATAACTACCCAGAATCCGGGAAATTCTTTATCGACGTTTATTTCTAGTAAATACCTACCAGAAATATGGTTGTTGTTTCCGTAAATACGCACTTCAATTATCTCTTTGTTATAAGACGAATGATTTACGTCCCCACTTAGGCATAACTGGTGGCGTAGTCATAAAACGGATATAAATGTGTGGGTGACGCAGGCTAGGAAAAGCCAATTTGTTGATTGTAACACGTCAATTGTGAACCGGTTAAGAGAAATGCAGTTTACTTCGTGAGTTCATCAAATTCAACATAGAGTGGGAATTTTACTTTGGTTCTTGATTAACAATATAACGAAATGGAGAATAGTGTAAATCTTTCTGATATCTTTGAAATAATTGCTGTTTTAATGTTTTTTTATATATATAATAAAGCGTATTTTACAATCAAAATTTAAAAAATAACAAACATGAGCAATTTTTCAGGTGTTTGTTGGTGGACCAATTAATTACATTCCACTGCTAGATATTATTTATTATATTATATAGTCTCTTACACTCGCAAATTTTACTGTACACTCAGATATTACACTCACAAAGATTCTTTTATACTCGCAAATGTTCTCACAAACCGAGGCACGTCGACCTGTTTTGATAGGTGTATGTTTCGGGGTCACAGACGTTGTGGTACGGTAAGGGTATGTCACTGTTTCATTGGAACAGCCGGCAATCTGCCTCCTAAACTGGTCGAGGCACGGAGTAGGGAATGCTGCGTCCCCATAGAAAACCTTCTCTGCCGTCATCGGAAGGGCGTTGTACAAGTACCCAATGCCCGACCTACCTGATGCAGATTTTCTAGGATTTGTCCTGCATCACTTTTAGGCGAATGCCGGGTAAGATCCTTAAACTACAGCCCGGGGTTCTCGTTAACCCTTGCCTACCTTCACCACCACCCCCCCCCCTTTCAAATCCATTCCTATGCTATTAAAGGGGAGTTTCCACCATGTAGATTACACTCATGAAGCCTGTTACTCTAAAAAAATTACACTCCCAGATATTGCAGTAATATTCACTGTCTCGTTGTTAAATTTCAATGTTTTAAGAAAAGAGAAGCATATTTTAATCAAATATGATAAACAATTAAACTAATTACTTAAAATTCTAAGTTGTTAATAATTGTATAATTAAATTAGTAAAACCCAAATCATCTTCATTTAGGCCTATTCATTTTAGTTGTTTCCTATAGGAGCTTTCAACCTCTGTTATATCGTAGGCAACTATTCTTAATAATATTATGTAAATACATTAAATTAAAAATTACCTTCGTTATGTCCATTATAACTTATTCATGTTAACTGAAGTTCATCATTTAGATACTGACAATACTTAAATTATACAATTTATACACTGTCAGTCCTTTCTATAATTGATCAATTGTACAATGAATACACTAAATGTCCTTAATATGATTGATCAATTATACAATTTATACACTGCCAGTACTTACAGTAAGGGATGAATTATAGTATTAATTGACAGTGAAAAAAATATGAAGAGCTTGAATAAGTTTTATTAAACACAACCAGGCTAATTTTAAAGAATTATATTACGAATACCTGTTAATGACCTAACGAGGTTCAAAATCAATTAACAATACAATTAATTTAGATTGAATTACAAGCCAGTTGATATTTTGTGGAATTGAATAGAATGCTAATAGGGACCCTTCTATTCCGACGAATAAGAACATTATAAAATAAATAATTTTCCATAAACAAAATTTCAATACTTTTAGATCAGAAAAATTAAAATTTGTCTCTTAACAGTCAATGGAAAATATTAATAGCAGTTCATTGTAGACAAGAAGGAGGTGTCGACAGGCTATGTATAGGGTAATCCAGATAGTGGCAACTCCCCTCTTATAGCATAGGAAAAGGAGTGAAAGGGGGAATGCGGAAAGATAGAACAAGGTAGCCAAGGGTTAACTAGGGCCCCCGGGCTATGGTTTAAGGATCCTACCCGGCAATTCGCCTAAAAGTGCTGCAGGGAAAACCCTAGAAAAACCTGCATCAGGTAGGGTGGGCATTTGGTACTTGTACCACGCCCTTATGACGGCGGGAGAGGGGTTTTCTGTGGGGTTACAGTATTACGCTCGCCGTGCCTTGACCAGTTTAGGAGGCAGCTGGCCGACTATTCCAATAGTAATAGCGAACAACTTTTAGCGTATGCCCAAAGTCTGCGGTCTCGGAATATACACTCTGAAAACAGGCCGAGGTCATACTTACTTTAACAATTACTTCAACACACTACTTTTACATAAAGATTTCGGGCGTCAATTCTAATTTCTAAAAGTTACTTGCTTTGAAAAATAACGCTCATGTTATTTAAAGTTATAGTGAATGTCCTATCCACATTTTGTACTTATGTTCTAACAATCTTTTTTTTAAAAAAAATCATACTCGTTTCATAATTCATAATTTTAAAATTTTATTTTCGTCTTTGTAGCCAGATTGATTTTAGTGGTTTTAATTTTGCGATTACAGACATTTTAGGAGTCTCAGATAATCTTTCTCTGAAAAATTTCCGCCAGTTCCAACCCTGAAATTTAGAATTGCTCATATTTCCATACACACAATTAATTTACACAATATTCGTGAAGGCCATAAACACTTCGACTTATTCAGGAGAGAAACGGGCAGTTATGAAGCGGAACCAAAGAGGAGGAACGAGGATCGTGAATAAAAATGAACGATTTAAGTGATTCGCCTGGTTGCCAAGGTTACCGGAATAAACTTCGCAAACATGATTTCCAAAGCATTCAGGGTAGCCTACTCTACTGTCCTGGCGTATATTTAAGAGGCGTATATACCTCGTTTGCAGTCACACGTCCGCTTTGGAGCTACGAGTACCATAAAATAGTCTGAACACGTCCCTCGTATTGTAATACATTACGGCAAGGTCAATTTCATTACTATTTAAATGGAACACAGTAAATTAAAATAAATTTAAGGGACATCGAAATTTAATTTATTTATTACACATAAAGAAGAATAATTTTGTGATTAAAATATTTTAAAATTAAAATGGTATAAAATTGTACTTATAGATTTTATGTTAGATGACTAAGACAATTGCTAAAGTATGGGCAATAATAATTTTAAAAAATTATAAACAACGCTTATTTTTATGAATGGGACGGATTAAAACATTACTGTTGAACATATTAATATTACTATTTATTTGAATACAGGCCAAACGTAGCTTACATTGGGATACAGACAGGTAGACACAAGTGGCGTAACGCGTGGTGTCGACGAGTATTAATCTTTGTCAGGGTTTGACATTCTCAACCTCCAATCGTGCTTTTGTAATTCTCGACACAAAGAACTGTGCTGGCACCCTATTAAGCACCTCTTTTATGGCAAAGCAGTCACATGTAAGAAAGAGAAGTACTAAACTATGGACCTGACAATCTTACCTCAAAACGAATGAAGACGTTTACGTAGAAAATAACGCTTAATACAGCCGGAAGAAATATTTTACATTTTATATTGAAAAAAAATTGTTAAAACAGTCTTTGCTCTTACCTTGTTTCACAATGAAAAATTTTAATTCAGTTTAAGAGTTCATTCTGACCCTTTCCTATACGGATTATAGAAAAAATTACTAAGCAGCTAATTATATCATTTGTGGTTTTAAACTAAATTCATTTATGGAACTAATTTGTAACGTATCTCCTATAAATATGATTTTCAGAACTTCATTTTGAATGTCAGAAACACAGTGTAAGCTTGAAATCTGCGTAGGCGTTCACCCTGAGCCTGCATAATAAATATACAGTAATAGTATTATCGTCCCTTCTCCTTACTTCGTCATAGCAGCCATTGTAAGACGATTGTGGCACAATGTCCCTCATCCCCTAGTGCCAATTAGTCTATTCTCACTTCATTACAGTTCTTACAATACGGGGAATATCAATTGTAGACGTCATTACTGACCTGATCTGAAATAATTTCTCAAGGATTACCGTACCGTTTATGACATCTCGTTGATCAAGCGAGTAGGTAAAATGTATCCCGAAACTTGATTCACTTCACTTGAGAAAGATGGCACAGTACGCTATCGAAACTTCGTGGCTTGAGCTTACTTTCACCCGGGTGGAAATCCGTGAACCTGTTTCTCCAGAATATACACTGGGAAAATCTTCGATCGTATCATTTTTCTTTACTGACATCTTTCTACAATTATGTTTCTTACCGAGTATTGTTTAGTTCTCTGCATAGAGCACGAAGATGTTGATCTATCTGCTTGTTTTCCAATTTACAGTAATCTCGTCTAACTATACTCAATAAACAGAAGACCTATGTTAATAGTGTGGAGTAATTATCACAGTGAAACACCAGAATAAATAAATTGATCATACCATAAAATAGTCTATAAATATTTAGCTCAATATGAAGGAAAGTAAGTGATAAAAATCTTAACATTAAATATTTACTACTAAATTATAATTTAACAAATTTATTTTCTATCCGATTTTTTTTGGAACCTACTACTTGAAAATTTTGGCACCTCATACATTCAAGTTAATACAAAAATTCAATGTCAATGAAGAATATATTATAACGAAAGTTAAATATTAAGGTCTTACGTTCACAATATGAAAGCTCAAATTAGAAACGAAACGCAATTTTTACGCTTGTATTGATTTCATTGTCAAGAATTAAAATAAATATTTAAAACTAATCTTGCGTATTTAGTTACCTCAATATGGTTTAATAATTCAGGGAGGTCAAAATATGGTTTGAATTAATCACTGGACACATCAGTAACATGACAATCTGCAAATTATGAAAAAATAATTTTAAACATAGAGTAAAAGTAAAATAAGGTTCTAATACATACTATTTTTGTATACAAGTATATCAAGAGACAAATTGTTCAGAAACAGACGAGTGTCAGTCTATAACTCAAAAAAACAATAATTATTAAAACAATAAATAATATTTTTATATAATTCAGCTTCGTACTAATGATTCATTAATTCCCTATTATTCAATAAATATTACTAAAATTAGCATACATTTGTTGCCGTCTACGAAGTCTAATCCATCCAGACTGTTGTAATGCGATTCCGAAATGGATTAGAGGACGATATCTATTGCATTAATCCCGAGTAAAATAATATATTATAACTAAAGTCAATCGGGAAATATCGTCGTATCTCGGGCGAGGTCGCAGTGAAATCTACAGATCCTTTCAATTGCTGATTTACATGGCACGTTTCGCCTTTATAGGCAATATATCGAGAAGGAAGAATAATATTTGACTTTAAAACAGAATATATTCTGTATCTCAATACGAATAATGCCGCCAAACTTTGGAAACCTAAAACATAAAGGTCGGGCTCGAAAAAAATGGTTACATATACAATTATTTACTATTAGAGATGAGTTTAAGGTAATATCTCTTTCCTTTCAACTGTGTTGGATAAGCCGTTTGTGTGTATGTGTGTGAAAAACATGGACACGGAACAGCTGCTATCGGCTTCTCTCCACCGCACTGTTTACCGCTCCTGCCAGAAACTAGCCAGCTGTTTATTTTTCGCGGCTCTTTTGCGATACCTACATCAAGTAAACCGTAGCAAAAATTACACCAACGGCACACACGTGTGTAACTTTCTGGTGCAATGTCGATTTGAGGAATCGCATGCCACCTGGCCTAATCTGTACGTGTCAACGTGATCATTGGACGTAACATGCTCTATCGCCAGTTAACTTTTATTGAACGTAGCAGATAAAAACGTGTTATTTTAGCTGTTTATGATGCAATCTGTATATAAAATAGCTGGTTAAGAGGGCCCGAAAGGGGATTCGAACAACATTATTTCTTATCTTGAACTTCACAGCACATTGCAATTGGGGACGGGAGGGGGTATATAACAAAAGAAATTGCTCCAAGGTATGACTTTATATAAAGCCTTCTGATACTTGTTGAAAAATAAAATCAGGCAAAACAAACAAATATGAAGTAATATAAAGCATTAAAGCCTTTAATATAAATTTAGATAGATAGATATATATTTTACGTCTGATAAAATTAATGACCTTAGTTTCCAGACATTTAATATCAGAAAAACTGGTCACAAAAAAATTAAACACAGCTGCATGTTCTACGTTCAAGTTACTTTTTAAGATAAAGACACGAAGTAGAGTCAAAACGTCTAGCTTTCTTTAATTTTTTTTGTGTTATTGTTTCTTGTGTTAAATCTGTTTGGAACCTAAGTTTGAATTAATTATTATTAAATAATTTATTGCCCAGCCGCAAATTTTATATTTTTGCGAATTATTTTAAAACCCAAATTGTTTACAGAAAATATAAATTAAGTTCTTTTAAGAACTCAAAAATCTATATTTAAGTGAATCGAAGGAATTAAAATCCTCAACTGTCCTAAATGGTAGTTTATCGGAGTCGAGGGCTAATTAAAGGAATTGCTTTAGTCAGTTTAATGTATTTGCAATTCGTGAGTTTTCTTTGGTGAACCTTAACTTCGGTAGCCGATGTGCCGAAGCTAACTATAGGCAAAGCCAATATATATATATATATAATACGTCGAGTAAAATTTTTGCTTGACAAATAAATGCCGCTACATAAAGCAGAATGTAGAGAAAAATTCGTATATGTTGACGTCTTGCTGGGCAAACGAAATTCCGCCTCAGCTCTCAGTCTTGTGTTATAATCGAACCAAGGACTCAGGCAGAGGCGTCGACTGTACTGCCTTAAATCGTGGTCTTAATATTTACTGTACTCAATTCCAAATAGAACATTGTGAAGGCTTAGGTCTCTGTGAATATTAAAGAAGTTATTTAATACTCACAGAATTTTCTGCGTAGGTAATTAAGTATCTCGTGGTCTCCAGTACTCGTCTTCTTTGGCTTGCAGACTTGTATAATTTGAGATTTCTGCCATTCTCAGGATATTCATAATAATCTTATTGGATACGGTTGAGATAAGTTTTGTATGTACCGCAACTAATTCATAAAGAAAATTACACAGAAAGCCGAAAGCTTACTTCAACTTCTCTTTACCAATAATCCTATAGCATAGTATTTAATTGTATTAGCATCTGTTATCCTCATAGCAGCATTTCATTTTCTCCGTGAACGCTGCACGTTGCCTCGGCTATTTAAGTATGCGAGAACTTTCTCGCTGCAAGTTTATTTGAATGTGTATGATCTTTATCAAAGCCGGCTTACACGTGACTACGAACAGTTTTATCTAAACTTCCAGCTTTATAGTCAGCAAACGTTCGTGACCAAAATTGGCTCCGTCGTCGGAGATGCTTGACTATTCCACGGGCGGTGCGTGTGGCGAGTACGCACTCTTCACTTTAATAAGCATTCAAACCGCGACGGGTGGTCTTGACACTTCGTCATTCGCCACATTCTGTGTGGTTACACGTAACAACCGAGAAAGTGTTTCCGAGTCTACCATAACGGAAGAGCAGCTCAAGAAGTCGATCATCGCAATATGACGCACGTTCAATAACAAACGATGGGAGAACATACATACATTTGGCATTCTTTGAAATGGGGAAAAATATATATTTCATTTTTCAATCGAATGCCTACACTATTCATGGATAATTGTGGTCAAGGATTGTTTATAAAATAAAAATCAGTTATAAGAGGAAAAACAAATATTTGAAGTGACGCTAAATTCGAAATTACTGCTAAATTTTAAAGTAATAATATGTACTTACAGCATACTTTGTTGAAAATCCTTAATTGTATAGGTATAAACTCTGTCGACTTAATACGAATAAATAACAGCTGTTATATGCTTCTAAAAGAGCAGCAGTCAAGAGCGACCAAATACGTATTCCGGAAGATGTTCTGGCAAGGACGGCAATTTAGAAAAAAATTGATAAAGATGGGGACAATTAAACGAAAAATTAAGTGATAAAATAAGCACCACATAACGATTCTGCAGTCCTTGTTGCTTTCGTCAGGCGATTCAAAATTTCAAAACGACACATCGCGCAAACCAGCTGACGAAATCAGCTTATAGTTACATCAACAGCTAAGGTCATTAGCGACTTTGTACTCTGTTTTCTTTGCCTGGTAACTAGTTAGTGGGAGTTTCTCAGTATAGATACAGACACACAACACCCTTACCGTCGCCGGGATTCGAACCCAGGAACTCTGTGATGCGAGGCAGCGACGCTGACACACCACTGAGACTTTTCTCACGTATTAAATAGGGTTTTAACTTCAACACCTGCCTTAAGGGGTCTGTCGTTCTTGTGGCTCTTGCTATTTTGAATCACCTGACGAAAGCAGCAAGGATTGCAGAAACTTTGTGAGGAATTTATTTTAACACCTAATTTTTTTATAATTCTTTATATATTTAGAATTTTTCTTACACAGAGGTTTTAAATTTTAAAAAAATAGAGAAATAATACTGAATACTTTTGCAACACTCGATTCTCCACTAGAATTAATTGTTGTCTCTGTAGGACAAAGAGTTAGTGCCGTTATTATAGCTAGGTAGCAAAGCTATCGAATTATCCAGGTGTCAAGGGAGAATATTTGATCATTGTTTATTTATGAATGGGCAAAATGGATCTGAAGGTTAGCGATAAATCAAACGATTTTACTGGTAATAACCGTTAAATGAATAAGAGAAAAGGTGTTTGTCAGAAAAGTTCTCGACATATCATAAAAAAATGACACAAAACTTACATGTGTAGAGAAATTTCATAATGTAGACGATGAACTGATGAAGAGAGATCAGAAACGGAAGATGATATGAGATGATCGACCAGGCGATCACTTTATTTTGTATGTCATGCGCGGGGGATCTTTTGATCACTCTACTTGAAAATTATTTTATTCCAACTGCCAAAATGGATAAAATTATTAAATTAAATACAAAGAAGTGTGTTTATACTGATCCCCTATACATATAAGACTAACTATTAGTACCGCATAATTAATGGACATTTATTTGGCTGAATAAAATAATATAATGGGCAATAAGTCAGAAAAATATTAATTTCAAATCTCCACTTCAATGACTACATTGACATTGAAATGAATATAACTAGTATCGGCCCTATTTGTAATTTGGAACTTCATCAGGTAAACACAATAATAGTTGTAAAAGTATGAGACCTTAAATATGTTTTAGAATATTCATTTAATTGCTTAAATTGTAAAATTAAAAAACTTTTAAAATTATATAAAATAATTGAATTAAATTTAAAATGAGAGGGTGGAAGTCAGACTAATTAGAAACTTTTAATTGAAGATCTTGATATGTATACAGTAGAATTAATACAAAAATTCAAAAGTCAGTTATTAAGGTATTTTGACAACTATTATTATGTTCACCTGGTGATGTTCAAAATTAGGGACGAAACGTTGTGCTTTTCAGTTTGTGTAGATTTTAAGTTCAACATAGTCATTGAAGTGGATATTTGAAATTAATCTTGTTCTGACTCATTGGGCATTATATATAATTATTTTGTTACAAGACTGATAAACTATCAATTTGCTTGACTTTTCACTATTTCTATAGTTCAAACGGGATACTAATTAATGAAATGACCTTGATAGAGATAAAAAATATTTATCTCGGATAAGGAGACTAGCCTTTATTATGCATTTCGAAAATTAAATAGCTGATTAACAGAAAAAGTAAGTGATAAAAAATACAGCACAATGTTACTGCAATTTTTATTTCATTCATCAGGTGATTCCAAAAACTCAAGGAGGGGAAGCCTTACGGCTCTTGCGATTTTGGGATAAGCAACAAGGATTGCAGAGCCGTTGTATAACTACTGTCTGTTATTTAGATATTTATTTAATTTTTTGTATTTTAATTTATGCTACTTTCTTCAGTGATTAAATAATTGATAATCTGAACTGAAACTCTTTGGCCCACACTAGAAAATCTAAACGTTTAGAGTTGCATATAATTTTAAAGCTGAATCCAAAAAGCACTCCATTCATACTGAGATGTATGGTACCTGCCTTCGACAACCAGTCACAGAAATTATAATTAATAAATTTTGTGACCAAAGGTTCACAATTTTCTCCGAATTACGTTGTAATTTATCCTTGATTTCAATAAAAGTCAATTTGATTTTTATGTTAAAAATACATGAAAATTATTTGATAAATCTTAAGTTAATTGTAACGGTATACCGTGGAATAGATTCCTGATTAAAATTTGAATTATTTTCAGCTCACCCCCACCCACCTAACCTTCTCGCCAATGCATTTATTGGTTTGCTGCACACAAGTGCAACTAAGGTCCACAGTTTCCATGCGTTTGCGAGGAAGGGGCCGAAGCTGAGAACCCTGAGGAAGGCGCACCCTCCTCCTACCTTCATTTAGCTAATTACGTCGTGTCTGGGCGTCGTTAGTAACCGAGGCGAACTTGGGGAACGAAAGCGATTTGTTAATATTTTTATGACCAAACTTTCTCTCCGTAAATTGAGCGTGTAATTAAGCCGTACACAAAAGATGCCGCACTTAAAAACTGGCTCGTATTTAATGAGTCCGACCCGAACCTATCTCGCTAGTACCGAAGTGATCCTTTGACCACTTCGAAGATATCCATACGTTTCAAATGAGGATAAAAAATTGAAAAGTTCGTGTACTTGAATTTATTCGTCTTCGTGGAACTTTTTCTATAACATTTAAGTTACCTTGTTCCATTTATTTGCAGTTAGTCCTGTTTACTATATCATTTTCAAATTTGGGACTTTTACTTTAACATTTATACTTGGGCGAAAATTAATAGTTTTCACTGCTCTTAAGTAAAGTTGTCACATTGTGTTTGTAGGTTGCAATATGTAAATATTAATGGGTTTCACGTAGATAAGGAAAAAAAAACTAAATACCTGTCACCCTTTTTTGTCTGTTACATTGATAATAATACATTGTGGATTTTTTATCTTTCCTAATGATTTATAAACCACCATGTATTTTATTTTGAGAAATAGTTGACTCTGTGCTCTTTAATTTGCATACCAGTTGTTCCTTCATATAATATAAACTCTTCGAGAAGCCACTCATTATTAGAATTGTATTTCAGTTCTTGTAAAACGTATAATTAGTGTATTGCTTAAATCTCTTTCCGTGCAATGGTCGTATCGGAAATAAACTGGATTATAATGCCTCCTGGGGCATTTATTTTACGTCAAAGACAATCGTATTTCATATTTGGCAAGGGTCATTTAGTTTTTCTAATAAATGAGACTCGCGGGAAGGCAGAAAAAACAGGACCAATGGCAAAAAATAAGCCGAATAAATAACAAAGCTTCTAATGTGTTTCACATATCAACAATTTAATGTTCAGCGGAATTATTTGTGGGTATGATTGTGGAATAATACACAGAAAAAAGAAGGCTGGTCAATAATGCTGACAGTTTATTTTGTTCGGAGTATAGAAAAGCATCTGTTCGTGAAAGTCAATGTCTAAATACATTTACAGTTAATTGATTACCAAAATCTATCGTCACCTAGACAAAGTACAGAGACTTTAACTTTCATTGAGGAGACAATAGTATTTGAGTTCAAAGGCAGCCTGGTTCAAAAGACACGTCCTGGAAAATTAAGCAAAAAAGCATAAGACCGGATGAAATTTGTGATCAGAAGTGCAGAACTCGCCTAATATAGTTGAAAGGAATAGTCTTCTACCGTGTCAACATTTCAATGTATAAACAATGGACGGCTCAACAAACTACCTACCCGCATAAAAATTTCTGGAGACTTACCTTAACCTTTGAAATAAAACGGTTGGATTAGGGAAGTCTCTCACTGGAGCCTTTTTTTTACTTCTTGTTTGCATTCAGGGAGACTGCGCAGTGGAGAGCGACACAAGGTGGTGCGAGATTGACGCGATCTTAGTCCTTAATTAATGAGGACCTGAGGCGGAGCGGCAATTGCCTGCTCTCGTCGTGCTGAGGTTAATTCAGTACCTGGGCGTCTCTAAATCTCTGTCCTATGAGAAATGCCGCACTCCACTTTGTATGCGGCCTACAGACTGAATAAATTAATATCGTCCACATCTCTGGGAAACAATACGTGCCCTTACACATTTGAAACGCAACGAAAAATTGTACATCTAGGATATGGCAACTTCATCACCAGAAAATGATATAGCTTACTCTAACAATTAACAATCGTTTACAATAAAATTAAAACGACATCATTTTTCTTCGCTTAAATAAAATACTCTTACCCACCCATAAAACATAGTAACGATCCTCTGTTTAAAGGCTAGTACTTTCTTATTGTTTAGACTTTGCTTAAATAGTTATATTTTTTTGTTTATTAAAACTATTGACACAGCCGTAAAAATAAATTGGTTTACTTGACAAAGTAGCCGATAAAAGACTGTTATACTTTTTTAATATTATAATTAATAAAACCCTTCATTAACAGTCACATATAAAATTTATTTATATTTTATAATATTTATATGTCAAGATTAAAATTGCACCTCAGTGAATTTCTCTTAATTTTAACCATAATCATCTGTAAAATTATTAAGTACAAGAATAGAATAAATTATGTGTATACATATGTTAATTCATTATGTCACAGAGATTTAGTTATATTTTGCATAACTAATTAATTTAATTAACACATTTACGTTGGCCAGGTAAGCAAAATATAATTAAATCACAGTGACAACGAATTAACATATGTATACACATAATTAAATCTAATCTTGTGCTTAATAATTTTACAGAACAATGCGGTTAAGCTACAGACCTGAAATTTTAATCTTGACATATTTTAATCGAATGACATTGAAATAAATTTTATATGTGATTGTTAATAAAGGTTTTTATTAATTATAAAACTGGTTTACTTAAAATGAGCTTCAAATACTTTAAAAGTAAAATATATAATTAAAGTATCAGTTGGTAAAGCATGAGCGTAGTAAGCGGGAGACCCGGGTTCAATTCCTGGTTCGGACGAGATTTTTCCATCCTGATACTTAACTCAATTTTTATAGTCTATATGACTAAGTTTTGATTGAAGTTTCTTCTGTCATTTCTGTGAAACATTTAATTTTAACCATTTAAAGCTCTGCCACATAAATTAACAACAACGATAATGACTAGATGGAAATTTTTCACGTAATTAAATTTAATTTAACGAAAAATTGTAATAAAAAATACATGTCGTTTAGAAAACAGCAACAAGCTTCACAGTGAATATGTGCAAATTTTTCATGAGCTACAAGTTAATAGCTATCAAGAAAAAATTTCTGTGATGTAAGTATATTGTTATTAATATAATTATGGAAACATTAAAGTGTTTATAAATATATAATAATTTACATTTATATTATTGTGAAAATTATAAAAAGTCTAATAATTATAACTAAGAAAAATTATATCATATGTTTCTCAGTCAACATTTAATAAATATTAGGCTTTAAATTTTTTCTTTCCAATAACATATGAAGGTATACAAATTGTTAGCTGACAATTAATTTCGATTCTTGGAAACAAATTGTACATCTAATATAATATATATATATATATATATATATATATATATATTATCGATGTCTAATACTTATTAATAATAAAAACAAGTAAAAATGTATTTTTTTCTGGAACATTAAAAATTCCGCAAATATTTATGTCTATTGAAGTAAACGTGAAACTACAAATTTATGAATCTCGGTGAGGTTAGTTGGTTAATAGAAATCCACGGGTGATATGAATCTTTGCCTTGCTAAAGCCACGCATTCTGTGCAAACTTCGTAACTTAAATATTGGCAATCGATACTTCAATGCAACTCTACACGAGCAGCAGCTGGTCCAAGAGCCTTTTGCATTTTTTCTCTTCGCCGCAAAACTCTTATTTTTTTAACTATGATTCAAACTACCTGAAAAGGGTATCATGTATAACGTTGTTTTCGTATTAAAAAATAGTTTCAATATTATATCTGTATGAAATGCAACTCAGGCTCTACGAATGAAAATAATATAGGCTTTTAAAAATTTTAAATTGTTCAGAGTATATAAATGTAAATTTTTGGACGTTTATTCAACGTGCTGAAAATATTCTTAAATTGAGAAAATGAAAATATAACTATAAAAGGAGAGATTAATACGTTAATGTGATAAACCGAGAAATACATATATTCGTGTGTTTTATATAAAAAGGCAAGCCAAGTAAAATTCTAGTTTGTATATATAAGTATAATATAAACATAGTTGGGAACAATAAAGAAAAAGTTCAGATGACATGAAAAACGAAAGTATTTTACTCTAGTAGTACATGAGTCTATTTAAATAGAAGTTACATGTTTGGATATAAATTTAAGACTGCTTGTCTCGCTATGCCATAAGGAAATCTGAGAATTATTGAGCAATAAGTCATAAGGTGGACTTTCTTAAGACAATGACAACAAGCAATTTATTATTAAAGACATGAACTGAGTAATGAAATATCGGCAGAATGCGTCAGAAAATATAATTACAATGTGATGATAAAACTGTTTCTTAAGTTTCCTGGCTATGAAACTTTGGAGCCCTGAAGAGATTTATGTGGAAAATAAACTTGTACAGATCTTAACGAATAAACAGTTTTTATTGTTCAATATGAAATTATCAATTACCAATTTTATTTTCTAAATCGAACCACCGAATTAACGCACAGTTGTTATGAAAACAAGGTGCGGATGTAGTATTGTTTGAAATATGTTATAGATATGCATCAGATATCATGATAATAATAAGAGCAACGAAAGGAATATAAAGTATGATGTTATAATTCCAACTAATTTGCGGACTCGTTTAACAATAATGGTGATTGTAAGTTGTAATTAAGTAAAACTCTGGCATAATTAAAGTGAAATTATACAAGCTACGCAACGATTTCCATATATTTAAAAAAAGCGTATCGTATTTTAACTACTTAAAATGAAAAAAAAAATGGGAAGCTTCTCTATGAGACCTTCGTTACCTTGAAATTATAACCGATTCGTAAGTAAATGAGTGTAAAATACAATCTACTAACTGCTGTTCACGAGGGGAGTTTATGAGGCAAATGTTCGACCCCCCAGTATTATTTTTCTATTTTCGGCCTTGAAGCTGTCTGACGCTGGAAAATAATCTCCGTAGCATTATGTTAATGCGTTGGAGATAAGGTACGGTCCCAAATTGATCGCACACAAGCCTATAACAACTTTCCATCAAGGGAGAAACTCCTCATTAACCATAATTTATGTCCGTTCAAACTCGCATTGGTTTCCGGTTTTATAAAATTGTAATTAAAGTTTAATTAGTTTATTGTATGTAATCACTCTTTATGATCTGTTTATGGGAAGGTTTATTAGTGAATTATCATTTAGAACAACATTAGTTATTTGTTCAGTAACACATTTTTGTTACCGATGAACTTTAAACAAAACTTATGTGAAGGACTTAGATACACTTTTATGACTATGAATGATTAGCGTTCATACTTGCATAATATTATGTATTGCTTTTGAAAGTGAAATTGATTTTCATAAAAGAATAATTCTCTCTCAAAATTAAAAAAATTATATAATTTGGTTAGTACAAATATTCTGATTCTGAAGAACAACTGGGAACGTAAAATTGGGAAAATATTATTTAATACATATTTTTCTCCTCTGGTGTATATCACTTAGGTTTAGATTGAATTATTATCGTTGGTTTTCCATTTATCATTGAAAGAGAAAAGATGATTTATTAATAGATACATACAACATAATATCACTTAAATCGGAATTGGGTTTGGCATTTAAAAAAATACATGAACAGAAAATATACCATATCCATTGCACAATGGATGTTGACTACAACATTGTTTGTTTAATGTTCATTAATATTAATTTATGCAAGAGTTACATATTTTGAAATCATTTAATTTTATTAACAACTGTTTTCTTTATTACTGTACATAGTCACATACCATTTTAATATGACCTGTTTTCTTTTCCTTTTCAGATTTTGTGCCGGATTATGCAATAGAAGCATCGTTGAATTCGTGGAGGTAAGTTTTATCACAACAAAGTAAGAGGAGTGAAAGTTTAATTCGGGTGGGGTAATATAGTATGAAAGTGGCATTAATGGCTTGACATTGTTTAGAGTCTCTTGTTCTCAGGACAACTCGGTTTCACGAACGTGTAACGCGAATATTTATGTAGATAGTTAAAACTCAAGTATCTGATTTTTGTGTGCACGTCTCTCCGATATCTTCTATAAATGTAAAAATAGAGTCTATTAAGAACGTTGTTTTTGTTTGCTCAGTGTTAAATACTTGACCGGCAGTGTCCTAAATTTAAAGCCTTATCTTATAACGTTCGCTTTAATTGCCTCCTAAACGGGGTCTTATCCGATCCCATTGCTCACTTCAACGGAACTGAAGCCTGCTAATAATTCATCCAGAAGCTTGCGTCGCTATCTAATATCCACAGCAGCGACGTAACGCTTGCATTAACATTTCATAATTGTCAGAATTCAACTTGTAAAAAAGAAACATTTTAAAATTATTTTAAAGCTAAGGAGCTGAAACTCTTCAATTTTTTGTGTCAAACGTTTCTGCCGCCCACATCAGTTCTGTAATATTTATTGTACTTTATTAGAAAGCTGGCAACTTCAATAGTATTCTGAAGCTTCGAACTTCGTAGTTAAGTTTTAAATAAAATTATGATACAAAGTTTTGAAAATACCTCTCAAAATTGTACAATAGTAAATAACTCATATAATTAAATTATAATATTTGTCATAAATACAATTATCGACAAGTTTAAGTACTATAATTTTTAACTCAAAAAAAATTTACTCTGTAGCCAAACATCATTTTTGAAAATGAAGCGAGTTACATCTCCGTCTTTAACGCGACTAGAATTTTAATATTCGCTTGTCATTGAATCTTGACATTAAATGGATAACACCATAAATTTCTTAGCGTTTGAAACATCCCGTTTCCTTCGCATCAAAAACTTTTCCTTCCTGGCAAAAATGATGGTTGAAGACAAAAAACGACTTGATAAAAAAATCATACATCACAATCACGTTCAAAATATTTTGTAATATTTATTTCATAAGAAGTGAACGCTATTGTGACTCAGAATTATATATACAGGAGTTGCACACATTCGAGAAAAGTATTCAATGATAAAAATTTCCTTATTCAAATATTTCTTTTCCTCTTTTAGGTTATAGAACAGCTGGCAAGAAAATATTAATGTTCCTTTATTTTTAAAGATTTAATCTGCGATACACGAAAGCAGTGGTATAATTCATTGTTTCTTTAGAAAAATTTAAATGAAGTTTAAAACACAGTTACTTGTGTAGAAAAACAAAGTGTTGGATTAACTTCGTAAATGAGAGTAAATATTTATTTAACAGAACGTAATCACGAGCAGTTAAGAAGCAATAAAATAGGTTTATTGTTCTTCATGGCACTTGCATTACCGTACCCAAAAAGCAAACTAAATTAATCAACTGTACTGTCATAGGCTAATACATATATATAAAAAATTATCATATAACCAAGAAAATGAAACTTTAAGATATATTTAGAATATGTATTAATTATAACAATCGATTTAACAAAATATAGGCAGTTATATTTCAAAACTTTTAGGATATATTTAATTACTATCCTCTGAATACAGAAAACCCTTTAAGATATCTGTTTTGAAGCGGACATCACAGGATAATTGAAAATGTTCTTATGTTTATGCTATAATTTAATAATGAGTGACTTGTGACTATTATTATGTTTATTAAGATAATGTCATTTAAAGGTGAATAAAATTTTACGGTTAGATCATCGTCCAAATAAGGTATTAAAAAGGTATTTGCCCAAAAACCAATAATATTTGTTGTAGTTAATTCTGATTATTTTATTTATTCAACTTATTTGCGTTCTTAATTTAAGTAAGGAAATTACAATCTTCAGACTTTGTTGACGTATGTTTTCCTTAATAATTTCGGTTTTAAAGGAAAAATTAGCAATATTGCGTTTAATATGTTTCTATCTTTAGCCTATAAATTTCTTTGTGTAAAATTTAATAGCTTTAATAAACATAGTAAATGGATATAAGATTTTAATTAATTTAATAAGTTGTGTTTTAATTAGTTTCCGATATATGAAGACTGGGAAGGGAAGCAAATTATGTTAGCATGTGTTTGAGCTGCATTCGTGTCTTAAGTGATGAATCTATTCGTATGCAATACGCAGTGTATGAATGTACAAATGCTGTCGCTACGGCCACCATGTTTGCCGTTTTGTTCCACCTACGGGTGTGGCGACTGCGGATAACCGGAAGGAGAAGCCATGACTCCCGGTGCATAAGATGGCGGCTTTTGGGGCCTGCCAAATGCTGCGCGGATACTGTATAACTTTCCAAATTTTAACAGAAAATTATAGTTCACAGGAAAGAAAAGTACCTTTCCAAGTTCAACAAATGTCATGTAAAATATACACAGGACAATACTCAATAATAAAATGAATTTTATACGTTTAACTGACATAAAACGCAAACGGAAGATTTTCGCTTCCCGCGATTGCCGTTAAACCGCTTTTTCAGTTAAGATTAAATTTCGTGCTGCAATTATTGATATTATATTTTAACTTTGTGTTCTAAATTCATGACTTTCTTGTGTAAAGCTGGAATGTATTAAATTTCAATTGTTTGGCTTATATTTCGTGTGTTTTTCGGATGTATATTTACACAAACAAACATTATCTTATAAATTTCTGAGATTTCTAAGTAAACACGTGGTTTCAAGGTTATGGTAATCAAATAGGCCTACCTTCTGGTTTAATTTTTAGAAGCCAGTCTTCTTAGACACGAAAAGTGTCCGTATATTAAAGTGTACAAACACGGTACAATATTGATAATTACAAACATTTTGAAAGTTAAATTGAATAACTTATTTGTTGTGCACATTCATTATAATCTTAAATTTGATATAGAGAATAAAAAATGTTAAAATGTTGGGAAATAAACATTATAAGGCCTATATTAAAAGTGGTAATTATACTATTTTTTAAATGTAGTAATTGCCATGTAACAGTCCCTTTGTAACAATTTATTGTGAAATATTCATTATATCAGACTGTAGGAAGTTTTCAACACTAAAGTTTAACCTCTTACAACAAAATCACTGCTCAAGGTTGCTGCGACTGTAATATATATTAGATAATAAAACAATATGAAATATTAATGTAAGACTAAAAATTAATGTAACGAATATTCCACAATAAATTATTACAAAGATACTGTCCTATGGCAATTTAATAAATAAATATTAATTTATAATTTCTCTCTCTCTTTCTATATATATATATTAAATATAAATTAAAATTAAGTTTTAAGAGAATGGTGTGCACAGTTTATGTCTCGACTTTATTTTCTGGATACGAGCTTTTACTTTAAGAAAACTGTGATAAATAAATTCAGGCTGTTTTAATATACAAGATATTTGGAGCATCTAAAAATATATTTACTCGCAGTTAAAAGATGTTGACACGGCCACAGTGAAATTCCCTTACGAATTAGCACAATTATGGCCTCCGAACAAGTACAGGAAACTAGTTTTCCAATTGAAGTGTAATTTAAATCAGAATAATTTTGAGCGTTCGCATTTGCTTCCTAATCTGTTGAAGGTCACTTCCGTTTGTATTTAGAACTTGCTTGCGTTGTACCTTACTGTGGTTATCGCAGTTTAAAATCGTGCTTTCTTGTATAATAAAGCTATTATTATTAGGTGCAAGAGACTCAACTGAGGAACAAACAATTTACGTAAGAATTTTTAAAGAACCGCATAAAGAGCCAGTAATGAAGTCCACAAAAATTATTCATCTCAAACTATTCTTGCTTATAAAAGAATTTCAATATATTTGCATTTTCTTTCAGAAACTAAGTTGTACTTACTGTCATATTAAAGCTTGAAAGCCAACAATTGTGATGCTCATTTGTACACAGTAAACACATTACTGTGCAATGACTGAAATCAATTTACTTCAAGTTCTTTGTATCTAGTTTAAGGACATCAAAACAGTGGTTAAACGACTTACGCGTACTTTTCAATAAATTATAATGCACGTCATAATCATGTGCAAGTATATGGTACTACCTCTAATAAATAATATTGATTGGCAAAACTGATCAACCAGGAAATGAAAAGCAGTAGTGTCGATTCTACTAGAATTCGTAATTCCATACATCAAAGTAGTGCAAGAAATTTATGACGGATTGTGTCCTTGACATTTTAAGTCTAGATAAGAAAGTGAAAAGTCGACACATGTACGAATGGTGACCAAGGCTAGCGACTGGAGCGTCAGCACTCATTAAGCAGACGTAAAATACGTTATTCTACTAAGTAAAAGCAGAAAATGTTATAAATGGAAATGAGTATCATTTTAACAGTCAGAAAGTCAAATCGGCAACTTAATTAGTTTTACAGTTCGCACAAGTACCAAGGGACAAGTAATGAAATAACATCCGTCAATAAGTAACAAGTTTATTAAATTAAGCATAAATTAACGAACTGATAAGTCGTTGGTTTGTCTTTGTGATTTCTAAGATATAAGAACATGTATTAGCCTCAGTATCAACGACATTGTTTCTTGCCCTTAACACGTACGGATTATTTGTTTTCATTACATATTTAGATCATAAGTTGATACTATCTGTATAATAAAAATATGTAGCCTACAAAACGATTTTTTCCTTAAAAGAGACTTATAATTGATATAAATAATAATACGTTTCGTTTTTATTTGAAACAATTAATGTCTGTTTTAAGGAGAAAGGACAATTATTTTACGTTTCATTTTAATCATTAACAGGCGATATATACGAAAAACAAGTATTTTTAAGTTTCTTATTAAAAACTTTTGCAAAATTAGAATAATGTAATGTTATTGTAATTATGCATGAAGTAACGAGGCAGAAAACTCTTGTCTTGAAACAAATACCAATTTCTCACAAAATTGTAATACTGAAAGTTTTTTCGTAACTTACGTAAAAAAACTAGTTGAACGATTATAACTGAACGAATACATATTGTAAAATAGCAAAATTAGAAGTCATAAAAAAGCCTACTGACGAATATTGATGCTATTCCAATAATTCGAGCTATTTTGTGTGAATCTTGTTATTACAGCCTTCAAACAAAATTATTAAGCTATAAGTTTCAAACAAATTTAATTTTTTTAGAATATTTCCTCATAATTACTCGACCTGTGAAAACCATCAGAACGAAAATAGGCCTACAGTTAACGATCACGTGATCAGAAATTATTCTGGTTGTTTATTTCTCTTATGTAAGACGTACATAATACAGTTCAACAGCACCGAGTTTTTCAGAATAACGTTACAACATAACAGTTCATAAATAGGTATAATCTGGGAATCTAATATAATTTTAACGGAGTTTGTCTTAAGTGGAATTGGTGGGTGAAAGGATTGTACTCGTTCATTCCAGTAAAGTAATATTTCATAATTTCCTACCAGCATTACGTTTTACCTATGAAAGTCTATTTGCATTCTTGAGAATATCTATTAAAAAATAGGCTAGTAAATATGGCGAAAAAAATTGCTCGGTTCCGATATAAACACAAATTTCTTACAGATTGTGGGAATGCATTTTTTCCGAACCGAGAATTGCTTAGTAGTTGTAAAATAAATTCAACATAAATTTTCATTTAGAATAAAATCTTCAACAGTTGATAATTAAGTAAAATACGAAATACAGCGAATTTTTACTTTGTAAAAATAGAACAATATTAAGGGAGAGTGAAAATTTAAATATATTATGAGTTAAAAATGGTGTAATTTCGAAAAAAATAGTCTTAGTACTTTTTGTCATCGAATTTACCATAATAGCTTAGAAGTTGTACAAATTTATAGTAAATAATATACGTGTGAAAGGGAAAATTTGTTACAAAGCTTTACTATTTCTAATAGTAATTAACTGCAACTGTTATGAGAATCATAATTATTATTAGCTGCAGCGGATGAATAGAACAAAGATTGCGTTTATTTTCATAAAATCGGGTGTTCCAAATTTCGCCCAAATACGTAATACATTATCAAAAGTGTCGCTTCAAATAAAGTCGCTCCGAGGACTTAATAGAACTTAAATCTCACTCAGCAGGAGACATTAATTTGGGATTCAATCTGAATTAAATCAGATGGAGATTAACTAAAATTATGAATTGATTACGATTTTTGAATAATTCCGATTCGTCCGAACATGAAATTCTGGATTCAAATTAAACAATATTATTTTTCAGCATTGTAGTTTTTCATACCAGGATAAATGTTCTTTAAAATAATAATCCCATATAGAGCATATTGTTTGTGATAAAATAAATAATAATAAAGGTATACCATTCCAAGTATCATACTTCGATTTATTAAAACTAAAAAAAATTATGTAACATTATACGTCACCTCAAAACATTTCTTCAAAATCAGCGACGTGGTTTGTGTATGTCAAGTGTTCCTGAGCTTCTCTCTTCCAACAAGATCTGTTCCGCAGTTAATAAACGAGAAAACTGAGGAAACTCGAACGGACTCGCTGGCAACACAAAAATCAGGTCGAACCACCTTCACAGCTGAAAAGTAACTGAGCTCTAACCCTTCTTTTGATAAACCGTTTGGTGTAGAACACAAAAAGGCACTTGTCCATCCCTCCACCCGCAACTTCTATTCGCCGAAGGAAAATGACCTCGAACTGTAGAATGGAGACAAGGCGTCCTAAAAACAACCCCCAAGTTTTTCTCCCCTCGTTGGTTGCCGCAGCCGTCATAAAGCACACGCGCCTGATAGTAAAGTGCATTGTGACCCCGACGACAATGGGATGGGGTTTTTGCTAGAAGGGGCTGTTGACCGACAGACCTGCGCGGCCTTCAAGCTTTAGGCCATTAATCGAGGCGACACACCGCACTAAAGATTATACGAGATTGGCGTCGTGTAACACAGAAATTTTTCTCGGATTTCCAGTGGAGATACCGGAGCCCTCTCGCTAGGCTTGTCAGCATTTTCAGGTACTGCTGAACCGGTCATATTTCTTATTAAAAAAAATTGTTTTAGTTGCTCTTTGACGTTTCATCGGAACAATTTAGATATGGCTCTAAACACCGCAAAATTCCTCCTGACATAAAAGTAAATTACTATCACTTGGAGAAAGGCTCAAATCGATTTCTTATCCACCAAACCAGGACTTTTGTTACATACGGACAAAGTGAGATATTTTAAATGCCTATACAAAATACTTACG
This sequence comes from Zhengitettix transpicula, assembly GCA_037074705.1. Taxonomy (NCBI): domain Eukaryota; kingdom Metazoa; phylum Arthropoda; class Insecta; order Orthoptera; family Tetrigidae; genus Zhengitettix; species Zhengitettix transpicula. The sequence goes on from CM073591.1 coordinate 70,298,913, forward strand.
CATGTTTATAGGTATGGAGAGCAGGATATAAATAAATTCCGCCTCATATATTGATCATATTATCCTCGATTCATAGATAATAGGTTTTATTCTGTAATATATTTTTAGTTCTTAGAAAATTAATAGTTAAGTTATTTATTATTATCAAATGGAAAAAAAATATATTTTTTAAAAAAAAAGCCTGATAAAAAGTATTTATGAGTCCATCTTTCGTATTATCTTGGTATAAATAACTAAATATGTTATGGTATTCATTACAATATTAGTGATCCCTTTCTTGTACTTTTATATGAATGCAAATTGAATGACCAATATAAAATTTGGCTTAACGTTTCTGTTTTATTTTCTTATAATTTTATTACACTTGGCCGTCATTGTGATTTATCCTGTTACCCTGCTAAATCACGGTTCGTCGCAGGTGACATGATTTTTTTCAGACCCGATTCGAAAATAAAAATTTTGTTATACGAATTCCGTTATAACGTTATTCATATCAGAAAATTTTGAAGCAATTTGCACTGCTGTTCACTTTAAATACGTCACCAAAAGAAAAGAAAAGTACAATTTGTAAGGTTTAAACTTTGTCCTACAGTTTTTATCATTGAAATCCGGAATGAATTTGTTTATTACTTGTAGGTTAGTTACTAAACTAACAGTCACATGGCCTTGCTCCGTTATGTGCGAAAAAAAAAATACGACTGTTTCTGGAGGCCTTAACCACCCACCAGTGCTTTATGAAAGGCCGTACCCTTTTTTTCTTAAGGGAGACCTTGAAGGAGGCCGTTGTAGTGATGGGGTTGAGTGTCCTTGGTGATGAGGTAACAATAACCCTTCTACCCTCACGGTCGGTCAGTGGCCACGAGGCCAGTCTGTACCGTTACGTCGTACAAGTCACGAAACCCACGCCAATGCGTAATCCTTCAACTTGAATCACGTTGAACTCACTTTTAGGGGTCATCGTCGTACCACGTTGCATCATTCTCATTAAACGAGTTGGATATTCGTGATCTGCTAAATAAGACATAGAAGCACATCATGAGCTGTTATATGCTTAAGATTAATTGTAGATGTTAATGCGGAAACCAAACATAAATGAATTAACAGCTTAAAATAACTGGTAATTCCTGACAGACTTTTATTTCCAGTCCGAGCCATGGAGCATGCACGTTAACCTATCGCCTGGAAAAGTCATCAGGCAGAGGTTCCAGAACCACGACTGATAGAGTTATGAGCGTGAAGCAGCTGCAGAAAAAAAAACATATATAATTTACAATATAATTGGCAAAGACAGGATTTTCCTTGTATTACTCAAAAATTTTCACTAAATGATTATTCAATATCCGCCTTACAAACTGTATGTCTTTTGGGTTTAATTTATCCAGTTATATTTTTCTAATCTGCCTCACTCTGTATTTTTTGGAAAATTATTTACTATCATTTCTGTAAACGATCTTCTCACGTCACGCCACAAATATACAACTTTTGAAACTTTTTCTGTAACTGCGACAGCCTTTCTGCAAGTATATTTTTCGCAAATTTTACCGATTATATATATATTAATTAAAAATTCACGAGAGGACTTATTTTCTACAGAAGTCACGCTTGAAATTCTGACATAGCAATTAATAGAACAATCCCTTTCATTTTGCAAGTACCAACGTGTATGCTTCTAAGCAAAATTTCATCTCATCACAAGTTTATTTTTATTTTAGAATTCTTCTCATTTAGTTTGTCAATCCCTTTCTGGAATACACTTATTAGTTATCTTTCCTGTAAATAAAAATCCTTGTACGTCTCCTAGGAGTCCGAACGTTTATCATTCGTGGAACGTTTATAAATCCAGAACGCTGGAAGCCAAAAGCTTTCATACTTGTAAATGAAACCCGGTGTCAGTTGAAATACATGTTTCCCGGTCGGGAGAGGCCTAATTTATTATAAACTGAAACTAACTGCAAAACAACTGAAAATAAATTATTTTATTTCTGACCGTTATTATGTTTCCCTTTTAATGGATTTTCTGATCTGTCTTTGCCGAAATTCGTAAATCAAAAATTCAACGAGCGACGCTGCGATAAGAATTACAGCAGCTAGTCTAGGGCTGAATCAGAGTAATATACAGAAGGAGCTGGGAAGTTATCCACTGTTAATTTGTTAAGCAAAACGAAGCACTCTGCGTCAATAAATAGTGCAATTTGTGATTAGTCGTGTTTCATTATTTTACATGTATTTGCGCACATGAAAGTCCTCAGGATTTCACCTGGAAGTTGAAAACACAAAATACTAATCTCCTCAGACCAAGATCATTTTATACTTAAATAAGTATCATTTTTAATAGCACTAAATTTTTCAGTCTTCTAAAGCATGTATTTACAAAATTTTAACCTTCCCAGACCACGATTTTTTTATAGTTAGTTGTTCGCAATAAATTTTTCAATATTCTAAAATATAATTATTTTTGTATTTACGTGACGTTTAAATGAATATCAGTATCAGTAAGTTGTTTTCAGTAATAACATTATGTACTTGTGAATGGAGAATCACGACTTTAGATCAGAGATTTAAATACACTTCTCCATTATTCTTCGTCTTATAAAAAATAATTTAGCTATACACGCACTCACTAAGTTAATTTACACGTCATTATAGAATGAGTAGTCAATAATTGTTAATGTTACATTAATATTGGGTTTATCCCTGATTCAAATACTGGAAACAGAAAAATAGTAGTAAGTTGAGTTTAATTTTTATTTCAAGCTTTTGAAATTAATATTTGTTTACTTTCTAAACTTCACGATAGTAGAAATTTATGGCTGAATATTGTCTTCAAGTCGTTAGTAATTCATAAAAATAAACTCCGACAGAGAATAAATGCTTTTATTTATTCATCTGCAATATGAAGAGTACCGGTTATAAATATTTAACATGTCAGGAATTTAATCGAATATTTGATTTTATTACGACATTTCTAATTTTACGAGATCCGTATCCGCTTCTTTTGTTGTTTTCTTCCGGATGACGAAGACGACGACGGCGCCTGGAGTGAGCCGAGAAGGGTGGGTGCTGCTCTGTTTACAAATATCGGCTTAACGTGTTTGTTTGATGGCGTCATAAAACAGACTTTATGGCTGCTCCCAATTTTCTCTTGAATACTATGCACAGCTGGTGCAATATTTGTGTCCCTCAGTGTGAAAGTGAGAGCAACTACTCCATGAAAATAGGTCTTGAGTTCCGTCCACGAGTCAATTCGAGGTGCGAATCCAGCGGCACACACCACACACATGTTATCGCTTTTATGTTCCATAAAGGTGGAATGCATTGAATACACAAGTCGGCGTAGTTAAACAAAATTAGAACTTGAGCTTTAAAGAATGAAAATAAATGTTGCAGACACAGAACGTGAACTATTGTTTTTCCCTGTGTTTTTGGCTACGCAAAAATAATTCTGAATATTTCTATGAAATTGTTACGTTTCAATTAACGTTATATTGATAATGGAAATATTAACAATATCCCAACATTACAAAATTAACATTACTTCTACAGTTTTAATTTAGGGTATTTCAAGACCGAAGTTAACAAAAACTAATCCAATTTTATGGAAGAATGTTAAAGCTATGAAATGAAGAACAAAAACCGTTGTCTATTTAAATTAGAAGGTCTCATGTATGTAAAAAAAATTCTTGTGTGTTCCAGTTTGCATGTTAGATGTAGATGGTTAATGTTGACCTTCAAGGAGATGAGCAGAGTCAGAAAAATAGATGACTAAGTAGTTCTAAAAAACTGCCCTGATTTTTCTTCACTTCATCGTCGCATCAGTATCACGTTTCCTTTAATCCCACTTCTGATACCACGATATTTATCCCCTGCTATTAAAACGTCACATAAATTCATTACATGGTATATGTAGTATCATTAACAATGAAAATAATCTTATTTATACTCTTCAACTCTGTAATTTGGATTTTGCGTCGTTTCTGTAATCAGAATTGTTTCTTACATCATAATCCACTCAGAAACATCGGATTCTAATTTTATGCACGCAGGGACAATTTATATTAAATCCTGATTAAAAAAATCGGACACAAAATGCACTATCGCTTAAAATAATTCGAAATGAATCTAATATTTTAACTTAATTCCCATTGAAGCAAACACGATTCGCGGATTACCAACTGGAAGTCGATATTTGTTATTTAACGATGACGGAACCCGTCCGGAATTATTGCTTAGCATCGAATATCAGTTATTTGAAATTTTATGCCAACAAGCCGTCAGCGCAGCTTAAAATATCTTGCTAAGCACTCGACACTCACTTCGTGTTTTCTACAAGATCTGGGCATTTTACGACACGGCTGAGAAAATGCGTACTAAAACGATTTCAAGCTCCCTGGAGACGGAACAAGTATCAGGACGGAGCGATTTAGTGAATTTAGAGGACTATTTCTGCCCTCAAAATACCAGACATCTTATTTAAAGTTGCTCTTTGTTTTGAAAGCTAACCGCAGATAAAACCTCTAGAGTAACCGAGAATTTGTAGGAAGCCATAAATTCCCAAACAGGGTTCTCTTCTTTCCCCTTGAAATCGCGAAATGGCAACTTTACAGAGATAAGTTTCGATTACAGTTGATTTCGGAATCTTAATTATAGAATAAAAAAATACAGAAACGACAGAGAAATCAGCTTGAACTAATAAAATTAATTTACGCTTGATAAAAATGAAATAACAAATCAGGGGAAGCTAATAACGATACGACGTTCCATTACACGTATAGGCATAAATATTCCATTTGCGTTTGCTTATTATATTTAAGAGTCGGTTAATTGTTCAAATATAATTTTGTTAGAGAATCTTTTAAACATTACGAATGAAATTATTCTATAAAATTCACTGAATATATTAAAATTAAAATTTCAACACATTCACCTTAGTTATTTAAAATATTAGTGTTTATTATATGTGGACTTCAAAATTGATAAGTGATTAATCATCAATTGAAGTAAATGTGAATGGACTGGCACAGCTAAAAGTTTATTGTTTAAAATATTTATATTCCATCAATATAAACTTTCCTCTGCTTGTACATGTTTGATATGGTTAGAAATTGTTTGATTAGTCATCTATAAAGTATATAAGTACGGAAATAGAATTAAACTATTAAAACTATTAAAAAATAGAAGATAATTGATGCATTGAGGTTGATGTGAAGATAAATTAATTACTATGCCTCATTAATTGCAAATTTAAAATTTGAAAATTATAATTCTCGGTTTTTGGGCGAGAAATTTTCTTTGTAATGAAGATTTTATCCTGACACCATGAGAGTAATCACGCTTCTTACTACCAAAGCGTGCCAAACTACGATTGCAATTTTTATTTGCCGCAAAACGGGTCACACAATAACGCTTCATCAGTGCAGCGAACAATTTTTTTTCTCTAAATAGTACGAGTATTTTGAATGAATCTACATACCGGTTTCCGCTAACAGATGCCATTCAAAACGTTTCGCTCCCTGTAGTTGACTTTCGCACCGGCGTGGCGCCCTCAGCGGCCAAGTTAAATCACGTTAAAGTTAACCGACAAAAATCTTCACATCTCCACTCGAGCGTCTTCTGACGAGTATTTTTTTTATTTGTTTGGATAGAATTAGATCCGGTATCACCACTATGCCAAATAATTTTTTGTTTGTGTGTGTGTGCAAAGGAACTGGTGTAGTGCAAGATGGAGCAGGATGCTGACTCATGTAGGAAGCCATGTTTTCAGTTCCACTATCGACCTTTTCGTTACCACTCTGTGAAGGCTCGGCGGGGGGTTGGAGAGGGAAGAGGGGGAAGAAGGAATCAGAGGGCGAGATAAAGGACGGAGGGGTTGGCCGGCATGTCTGCAGCATCCGCGAGTAGATGAGACCGGTGCTTCTCACAAAGACCAGTCCCCCGCCTCTCACCGTGAAGAGTAAAAACCCGCAGACAGCTTATACGATAGACCATGTCGACGACAAGAATGGGACTCACAAAAATCTCCGCGGAAATAAAAATGTAGCGTGCAATTTGAAACAGCTGATCCAGAAAACGATCTTCCCGCGTAATTACAAGCAGCACGGAAATAATCATTCCTGGTTCTGCAGTTATTTACAATAAGCCGGGGCCGAAACATGAGACACGTAGTTTTAGTACTATTTTTAACGCCCGCAATGACATTTTAAAAAACGCAGGACCTTCGAACCTACATACCATTTTATTTCAATACTTCATAATATTTAATAAGGTAAGTAACATTCAAATTCTGGGTATTGCCCGTGATAGATGTTGCATATGTCTGATAAAATTTTAGCTTCCATTTTCTTTTGACAGGAAGATTAATAACGTTTATTTTTCTGTCAAACTGTATTTCGCTAAAGACAATTTAAAAAGAACGAAAGGGAACTTTAACAGATTGCTTCCATTGTAAAATGCGCGATCCTAACAAACAGAAATATTAGTGGAATGTAAATCAGGACAAAACGGGGGTGAGAGACTTGAAAAGTAGGACACTACATATTTATTCGAAATACCATCGAAAGGAGACACACCAGAATTTAGTTTTAAGAAAAGTCTAAAACATAGGAGCATAAAAGTTTTTTGTTGAGTTTGGGCTTCGCTAAAAACGAAAATCTGCGTGATTGTAGTACCGTGACGCAACGCCGGTTTTTTACACCTTCCAATGAAACAAATTATTTATTAAAGGATTATAAATGTTACTTAGTTAAGCATTGCACGATAAAGTGCCTCTACCATCATCTACCCTCACATATAATTCAACTGAAAGAAATGGTAATCACGATTAAACATCTTTGTTGTTATTGTGACTGTTTTAAATAAATATGATTCATCTTTTAATTTATTTCCAACACGATTTACGTGTGAGTCGCAGCCTATGAATTATTACTACCTCTGATGAGCGGCAGCTTTTATCGTACAATGGAATTCCGCATCAAACGGGACCTCAACCGCAATGTTCCATCTAAAGCAGAGATTAATGCGTTGGACACAGCCTCGCGTGCTTCCACGTCGCGGGATTTGGATATTATGGACTTCTATTACAAAATAAACCGGAGGAATTTGGTTCCTGCTTATTTTGGTTCCGACCTAAGTTCCATATTGTTGTTTAATAGCGGGCTCGTGCATATCCAGGCGGCAGGGTTGTAATCGTGAACCGTAGATTTTCCATGGCATCCATAGTAATAAGCACACGATGGTTTTAACAATGACCTTCCAAACTCGGCACGAGGACCTTTGGCAGGACGATCCCGTTACATGTCCAAAGATTATTCAGTGTGAGAAAAGATGTTGGCGTGTATTCTCACGGATACGAAGTAAAGGTAGGACCACTGAAATACTGTATTCCTTTCCTTACGTCCCGTAGCACGGTCTTTATCAAGGCTGATATGTTGTAAGCACTGCAGGTCTTTAACAGTCGGCAACCTAATGTCGCTTAAACAGAGTACGGAAAAATGAAGACTGATGGTACTACATATTTCGTTACATACTTGCATTTATCTTTAAAAATTCCAATATTAAGTTTCAAGGCTTCTCGGACTTGCAATAGTTTGCTAAAGTAGAAAGTTTGATATTGAAATAAAATTCCTCTTTATTATAGAACTATGATCAATGACAGTTAATTTAAAAAATTCAGTTTTAAAAAATTTCTAATAATTAACACTAAAATAATTTTAAAGTATTTTTTTTGAATAAACTGTCTGTAATTTCGTCATAAATCACATTTTATTCTCTGTAATTAAAACAGAGGGATATGAAAAATAATTTATTTTTCAATAATGTCGGGAAATAATGTTTTCCAAAATATTCCAATTAATTTTGGTTCAGTTTCGTTTTTCTTTCCGACAAAAATGAATGGTTTTCTGTTAAAATCAGGCTGAGTCCTGATTATAAGGACTGAGAAATAGACAAGCACATTTTGGAATTATTAGTAAATTGAATGGTTTATTTATATACAAAAATTATATGTATTTTGAAAACATGTGGTTGACGCCACAAAAAGGAATCGTGTAAAATAACATAGCAATTATAATTTGTTTCGTGAAAATTTTATGGGTGAAGGTTAACGAATTTTGAGTTAATTGCTTTAAAACTCATTTCAATGGAACCCTAAAAAACAAATGATATACTAAGACTTTGAACATTAGAAGCGGGAGTGTGATATATTGAAGATATTGATGATTAGACAGTTGCTTCGTGATTAAAAAAAATAGATATAAGATGATTTGAATACCCGTGCCTCGTTACAGTGTTTTAAAAATTAACGTAAAAATATGACTGGTTGAATAAAGAATGTGAAAAAAATGAAACGTTATTCTGTCATGCGTTGGTGTCAAACTCCGGTAAGGGAGTTGGTGGAAGGTTATAGGTTCTTGCCCGAAATATAAATTATCATTCATAAATATTATTGGATGCATTTACACACAAATTGCCAATTTTTTCACTTTATCTCCGGGATTGTAGTGGTAGATGACGTCGCGGAACGTCACTGAATTTAGGTTTCATATTTGCGTTTGAACTGTTTGTACCACTTCTTGTCAATAACATCGGTAACCTGAAGTGTATTATACTGATTATATGTATGAGTAACTTCTGTAGTCAAGGCAACGTGGATGATATAGTGCGACCGTTTCGTCTATCGAAGTAAATTACTATTTTCAGCTGTGTTGGGGCATAGAACAAACTGACGTGTTTGACGGAATGGGCCGAATGTTGCCGAAGTTGACCGAAGTTTTATTTCGTACTCTTGATAATTTCTCACTGTTAACCCAAGTTTATAATTTTCAGCAAGAAATAAAGAGAAATTGAATAGCTAAGGCGTCAACACTGAAACGTTCAGTATCTATATTTACCACATTTATGGGGATTAATTCTATGTGATGTTTAAAAAAATTATAAATATTTTTTTTACCTGACAGTAGTGCACATAATTGTAATAGGATTGCATTTAAAACTTTGGATGGTAAAGTCTTCCGGTAGACTGCGCTGGAGTACGAGAATACGTAATAGGTTTGAGAACACCCCGTCTGAGTTCTGCTGTCGTAAAGACTGAAGGAAGCACGTTCCTTTGAAACGAGGAGAGACGGGTCAGCGAACAGCTGTTACGGTCCGAAACGTCACGCTCTTCCATTCATCACCTTCGCTGTGAATGCCTTCTGCAACTAATTGGAACACAGTAAACTCAAAGACAATATTGTCTTAAAGTATTCCGTGCTTACTAAACGAAAAGAGTGGGTGAAATATCGGTGCGTACAAGAGGAACGGTACTTGCAATACAAACATCTAAATGTGCAGGACACTCGAAATAACAAAACAACGGCGTATAAACACCCACACTGACGAAAAAATCTCCCCTTCTCTTCGCCGTATAATTTTTTATTTCACAGTGGCGGTAGACGTAGTGTCCCGTAACGTAGCATGGAAAAAAGTATACTGAAATTAAGGTTATAAGCGAAGAAGGCAAACCATTTAGAAACCCAATATACTCATTGATTCTATTTAAAGATAAATCTATACAATAAAAAATAATGTATGTATGTACTTATGTTAAATTCTATACAAATTTAAACGCGTGGACAGTTTGAAACAAAAGTTGGTACACACATTCTTCAAAACACGAGAAATGGTACTATGGGTGTGAGTAACCCCTAGCATAAAAGTGGAAAGAATTATAATTAAAAAATTTGATCATTTAGTGTTAAATTCCTGCGTGCCAAGAGACCATGACGTCACAGTACACGCTAGAAAGAGACGTTACTACGCAAAGAACGAAGGAAATAGTTCCTTTAAAGCAGACATATTAGTATTGAATAAAAAGTATATTTTTATCCAGCAATACTCCCTCCAATGATAATAAAAAACAATACGAAATACTTAACAGTCCTTCCAGAAAATGTAAGTTAATTTTTATGTCATATAAGTGACTCCAATATGGCGACCTTTTGTTTACATAGTGGTTCTAGCCAACAATTTCATCACATTAATCTTTCGTAATGTCTCTAGACTGAGGGACAATTAAATCCTTCAATAATCAAGGAGTATATTTACGAAGAAATTCGAAGGTATGCTTGTTGGCATTGATGCAATAAAATTCAATGAATTTAATAGCACTGGTGATGGATTGTTGATGAAATTACCATTCTCTCTGCATAGGTAAGTAAAATCACTTCTTGACTAAAGATTAATGTAGAATCAAATACAGTTTGGGGTTTATATAAATAATTACACGGGAAACGCCGGTCACTCAGCTAGTGTGTAATAAATACCATTATTCCATATTCATAGCCTTTATAAATACACTTTTTAGTGTTATTAGTGAAGTGAAGTTCAGTTTACAATTACTTTTTATTCCTTACTTTATATTTAAGATTTCTTACTTGGGTAATTGACTATAATCCTAACTTATTCTCCCTTCTTTACGTATCTTGTATTCCTTATATTATCCCTGTACAAATATGTACACTTTAAATTCTTCATAGATTATTTATGTATGTGTCATGCATACATTTAGCTTGTTCTATTTCCTCAGCTGAGTAATAATGGATTGAGTAAAATCTAATATAATCTAACTGAAATCTATTTTCATTAAAATTAAAACTACTAAAGATTACTTGTGCTGGGAGCTCCAAAGGTGTAAGAGAAAAACGAAATTTGTTAAAAAAAAGTTATTTAAATTATTCGTTATTCTGTAATTTCTCCAATTGAACACTTTCTCAATATAAATGAATTGGCTATTTATATTAATATCTTGAACCACAAAAGTTTTTAATTACTATTAATTATAAAAACAAGCATTTTATATAATTTAACTCCATTTTTTCTGTTAATTTTCATTTTTGAAGAAGCGTTCCGCAATTGCAATAGTCATCGGTTAATGGTGTCTCCGTTGTTTTTCTGAAATTGTGATTGGAAACTTTGAATTACAATGTTTTTAAAAATTGAAAGACAAACCTAGACATGTTCTTGACGAATTCTGATTTTTTTACAATAATGAGACCAATAATGTCACCCAAACTTTAAATAATTCACTTAATAAGGTACAAAAAGATATCGAAACGTTATTTTTAAACTGAATTTTTTTAAATATCAGAAAGTTTATGGCCATAAACTCCATATTGTTTATATAACTAAACAGATACGTAAAATCCAAAACTGTAATTTAAGAATTATCAGTATTAATACATTTAAAATTTATACCACTTTAATAAGAAAACATTTTTACAAAACATTTTTTCACATTTTATGCAATCTATTTTTATGATTTCAAAGATAAATAATTGCTTATCATCAAACTTACAACATTCCTTGATTTATTTTACTTTAATGGTATTGATATGACATGTAAATGTGTATTTACATTACATAGCTTCTGGAAATATTTGTAAACACATTGCATAGTCCGTAATGAAACAATGATGTCTTTATTTTAAACGAGGAAAAATTGCCAAATTACGTACCCAACCCTAATGTTTTCAATCATAAAATAGATTTAATTGCGTCAAAATTTCATTATCTGTGTATAAGATAAAATCGACGTGTATGTCAATTTATAATATTTTCCTCTCTAAAATTTGACACATCACATAGCGATGCCAAATTATCATTTCATAAATAATATTTTTATAATTATTATAATATTTTAGTTTCATCACTTCGTTTTTGTGAATTCATACCTTTATCATTCCGTAACAGTCTAAAAATACATTTCTAGAATTTCCATTGGCATTAAAAATATAAGTAATCAAATATCATTCACAGAAAATTAAATATATTAAACATAAAAAATTTGACTTTTCTTCGTTTACATTTAAAATGAAAACTTTAATTTTTCCAATTTTCCTCGGGGCATAAAAAAATTAAGAAACTTGCTATTTTATAATATGCAAATAAACCAATATTTATATTACATAGATTTGTCACTTTTTATATTCAAATATTTTTTCTTCTCATAATGTACAGAAAAACTCCACGCTTTTCAACACAAGAAAATCTAGGAACTTTTTCAATCCAATTCAGTTCTGAGATAAAAGATTTTGCCTGCTCCTGTGGAGAGGTAAAAGAAAGTCGAACGTAGATAATGCTGCTTATCGGAATGCTTACTTGAACTTTGATTGTGTCTTGACTTCCTGACACTTAAAAAACACTCTCACTACTTCCATACACGTCTATATCGCTAGAGATAGAGATAGAGATAGAGATAGAGATAGAGATAGAGATAGAGAGAGAGAGAGAGAAAGAGAGTCAAGCGAATCAGAGAGCGATAAAGTGAAATCATGAAGTTTGGAGACAGAGCGAAAGACATGTTTGTTTGTTATTGTGCCAGTGTGTGTGTGTGTGTTTGTGTAAGACAAAGAAGTGGAAGAGATTTAGAAATCGAAGACTGGAGAATTTATTTCAATAACTGCTGCTTTGAAATGCAACCTTTTTTTATGCATGAATGAGACGTGAATTCAAATAACAAAATGAAAGCAATAAATAATTCTATCTTAGCCGTAGACATAAAATAAATAAAATCAGCTTAATTTTGTATTTATAGCGACTGCTTGAGAATTCACGTTGACCGTCGTATACCCTCATCGTTTCTCAACACTTATTTTATTGCCAGTCGGTCTAGTGGCATAAGCAGTTTTGTCACCAATGCATACGGTAATTTCTGTTCTTATAAGTGTATATTATCCTCGTAAACAAAGGTATTTAATCAAAGTGATTCCTGGTCCAGATGATTGATAGTCAACGAATCTGAACAATGTAATTCTGGATGCATTATTGTTATATTCATGTGTTGGCAGAGATTTAAAATATTATTCATCACCAATCTATTTATACTTATTCGCCGTCTAGTCCTTGCCATTTATGTTCCATGGTTATATAACTGGTAACTGTAAGTGTTCCATTGAACAAGTAGGTCAGACGACTCGTTAATTGGCTCGAGTGCGATGTTGTTTATTTCTAGCCTTTACGTTGCCAGGGTTTCTTCAATTCTGTGGTGATTTTGATTCATTCATTCCCTTTGACTTTTGCATTAGTCTTCGTTTTATTTGTGTGTGAATTACGTCCGCGACTCTCCTTTACTGGTCCCTGGTGGTTTATTGGGCTTGTAGATTTTATCGCACTACGAAAAGTCCAGAATTTTTGCCAACTTACAAAGAATAATCTGTATGACTTTTCGCTGAATCATTTTTCATTTCACAGTGCTCGAAGATATTCACTGCAGTATAATAATGTAATATCAAAGCTATAGAGAATACAATAAGTAAAACAGAACGTCTACTTGAAGCTGTGCAACGCCATAGTTGTAATTCGCAAATTTCAAAACGTTTTGTACAGTCGCAGGTTATAAACTCGTTTCACGTGTAATCCAATTATGAACTTTAGTGTTGGTAGTAAACACATCTGCGGAACCGACGTTGTAGATGCAAATGTCTTCGCATATCCGAGAACCAGCCTTTATGATAACAAATCATTTGTGAAGCTGAATGAGGCTCTGATTCAGAACGAGTTTATTTTCTTGCTAATAACGAATAATGAATCGTATTTATCAATACTTTTTATTATACCGAAATTGAAATAGGCCTAGTAATTTTTATTTTCTTATTATTATTATTTTGCGAAAATAACGAGTCAAACTGTAACGTGCGATTTATACTTAAATAACGGGACTTTCAAATAAAATTAATTTTATCTGAAATGAAATTTTTCATGCTGGCTTATCACTTTATCGAAAACCTTTCCATTTGTGTGTATGTTCAGTGAGGGACTGACAGCAAAGAAAATTTTGACCAGGATAATAGAAGAAATTGTTAAATGCAACTCTCTTAAAAATATTATTGTTTAAATTATTTCGATTGTTATGCAAATAAATAAATTTTTTTGTTAAAAAAAGTCAAAAAAGGTTTTTTTTATAAGGTCGTCAACAAGGTTTTAAAGACAACGTAAGGCATTTTCTTTCAAGGTTAAAGAAACCAAAATGTAAGCTGATGAAAAACCTTAAATACTTGAGTAATGTTAGATAGATCAAGATATGTTATTATGGACAAATATTTTAGTTAAAGACCTGATGTATTCCAGCTGGATCGTGGCCATATTAAGACAGCGTTCTGCTGACTTCAACATTGTTTTCAGGTGGAGACACATAATTTTTCTTTTGTTTCTTAACCACCTTACGGAAAGAATAAGGATTGGTAGTTATTTTTATAATTTAATTTTGAATGTTATTTGGCTATTTATGAATCGAATTACAATAATAGTATAGGCTAATTTTAATACAGGCGTTTAATATTTTATAATAAAAAATATTGAAGCAAGTTGAACTTGAAGCAAGGAAGAAATTATATGATGAATAAGAAGTCGAATCAAATTTTGTATTTATAATACTTTCAAGGAATTTGTAGTAAGCTATAATCCATCGTTAAAAAGGAGGATTTATCAAATAATTAAAGCATCAGTAAAACTGATATGGAAAATATACGAGTAATTTTCTCAATTTATTTTATCGGGAAACAGAATTTACATTCTATGTGCTGATTCGTTGTCTGACAATCTTATAAAGAATTAATTTACAGTGTGTTGAATGTGGCCTGATAACTTCTCAAGTGGGATTTAGATTAATTTAGGCCGTTTGTCCAGAGTTTCTTCTGTATTCTGTATGCTGTATTTCTTTGGACTGGCTGATTACTGGGTTTCGAATTTTTTTGTCGTATAAATTCAGAAAACTTTATACCCAGGTCTCTATGTATGGTTTCCTTTGAAATATACCTGTTGGCGTCGACCATAGTTTTAAGGATTGTTTTGTTGACACTGAATTTCCTGGCTCATATCCATACCTATAACCATCACTCCAAATGGGTATAATTGTTATTTATACACTAGAAGGATTTTTTTCAAGAAATAATTTTGATGTGTCTAGTACACAGCGAAACTCATCATAAGGCCAAGAACGTTCTAATTTCTGCAAAACAATTGGGAGGGGGTGGGGGAAGCTTTGTGATAGTAAAATCTTGAAATTATAAAATATAAAACGTCTGTGTTAAAAGTATACTAAATAACAGTAATATATAAGTGATAAATTAAAAACCACACAACTTTTCTGCATTCCTTGTTGCTTCCGTCAGATGATTCAGCCCTAATAACAACACACGACAAAAAACAGATGATGAATACAAAAGTAAACCTTTTATTTTTTCCCTCTGTATCATGAGAGGAATGGATTGTGGTAGGCTAATAGACGTGATAGGTAAACTAAATTTGTTTCCAAGAAACACAACCTCAAAACATTCCTTAGGAATGAATGGTTACTGAGACTTTAGAACCAATTGACTTTGTAATTGTTAGGTGTGGAATAATTGGGAAACGTTTTGTTAAACAGGGAATAAAACATTACATTCAGCAGCCCTTAGGCGGAAATGCTAGCTTGTTAAACGAGCAGATTGGCAAAAGAAAAATTTATTCTCCACTGAATTAGTCCCCCGACAAAGATAAAATGCAACTGAGTACCTAATGAGTCGCTAATGACCTCAGATATTTATGCGTCTGTAAATAAAAAAAATAAATTTTTTTTATTAAATATTGGTAGGCAACATTCTAATTATAACGTTCTCAAGAAAAACAATTTTTTTAGTTAATGAATAATATACGAATGGATGTCTTCAGTTTCTAGATGTAAAGTACATAACTATAAAAATTTAATTTTCTTATTGAATTTCGATAAACGTTTAGAATTAATGAAATAAGTTCTTCTGTATTTATTATTGAAATATATTATAAATGTTCTGGCAATACAACACATTATTAAGTAAAAACTCACACTGAATCCTAATTTGTTGGAAAGTTTGGACCACGTTCAAAAACTAGGACAAAAATGAAAATTGTTCAAAATATAATTGTAGGAAAGACAGTGGTGGAAGTTAATAATACGACTTGGCGTCAATTGTTGAAATTATATAATTATAAAAAACGTATGTATTGAGAGTATAACGATTAAATAAATAAATAGCCAAATAACAGACAAAAATAAGTGCTTAAAGATTGAAGTCTTTCCCGGTGTAATTGTTCGATAAACAGTTCTAGGAATTCACTCGGGTGTAGCATATTTAAACGCGACGTTTCGACGACTAAAATCTCTGTCGTCATCTTCTATGAGTGAATACCGAGAACTGTTTATCGAAAAATAAGAGCTTATTTTTTTGAGTTCGCCACTTGGTTTGTGCGGCGTGTTTTACGCCTCTTCTGTTTTTGAATCACCTCCCGAAAGCAACAAGGACTGCAGAAGCGTTTGTGTGGTATTTAAATTACTATTAATTTTTGTATCTAATTTGGACATTTATTTAAACAATTAGTATAATAATCAACATTAAATTGATGTAACTTCTGTTTTGCCACCTAATATGTCATTACTTAGTCTGGTAATATTATATAGTCTATTGTTTTTTAGTGCTCGTTGTGTCCAGAATTTTGCTCTTACTGCCCAGGAAGGTGTAATAAATATAAGAAACTGGATTCACTATGAAAGGAATTCATGCGTAGACGGACGGAATAATTCGAACCAGACGGTTAATTGCACTATACTATCGTTGAAGGACGTTTAGTTGGTAAATACAATGAATCCATGAAACATCTAGAACAATTTGCAATCACAAAGTGGTTATTAAAGGACCGGAGACTTTTGCAGAGTCTTCGACCATCGAGGGGTTGAGCGTTAGCCCGTTGAGATTATTATGCTACAGGATTCTAAATGCAGATCAGTGTCCAGCTTCGAAATCGCTTCCAACCATCTGCTCCCCCCCCCCCCCTTCCGTTAGATATTATTTATGACATCTTCTCGGACGTATCAGGTTTTCACTGAGTTATCCTCAAGGCCTGTCAACAACTTCTCGTGTATTTTTTTTAACTCGTTTGAAGCCCTGAGCGTCACACATACTCAAGTATATTACCTGTAAATAAATTAACCACGTACACATTCCTCTTAATTCGAACTGAAATGATTCTAACCTTCGTTGGTTTGCTTCAATATAATATTGGCACATTTTATGATAGCAACAATATCAAATGACCTATTTCTTATCAATCTGTATTGGCTGCAGTTTGCTCGACTTTGGTCCAATCAGTGCACGGTTCAATACTAACAATGATAATGAGCAGAAAAAATGAATGTGTGTTTTTAAATAACGTACTACTCATCAACAAACAACATATTTCAGTACGACACGCAGAAGGTATTGGAAAATAAATTAAATATTATATATAAAAGATTATAAAAACACAAATACCTCATTATTCGTCTTAAAAATAAAACAGATTTTATACTCTTATGGAAAATAGTGAAATTACTATACAAAATATTTTCTAAAAAAACATAGGATGAAAAAGAGGAGCTAAAAGATTACAAATTCGTGGAAGTACACTAAGATACTTCAGTCATATCCTTAATAATTATGTTAATCGTAGTAATAATGTTACAGAAAATATTATTGTGATTAAAAACAAACTAACGTTTGATAACACGTAATATCACTACTAGCGTAGTTAACGGTGACTTTAATTTTGAAAAAAAGTGAACGTCAATAAATGCCCAATAGGCGCGTCAAAGGATACAACAAGAAAGTTATAATATAAGCATTTCCGACAACCATTAAATTTGTTCAGATATCAATAAAAAAACACACGAATGTTAATAGCAGTGACTCAGTCAACTGGAAGTTGAATAGATATTAATAGCCTATAACTTTAAAAATTTAGATAAAGAAAATACATAATTAAGTAACACTCAGATACACACACTTGATATTCTATTATTTAACTTCATACGAATAAAATTGAGTACAAAACCTTTGGTTTAATGCTGTGAGATGACGTCACCAGACCTCACCGAGTTGCGTTCGCGTTCTACGAAGTCTCGACTTCTCCTTAACCATTGCTTCCTGAATAGAATTATTTGACTTATAGTTATCATCCGATAAATCACAATAAAACGTGTCACACATTTACAAAATACTCCGCAGTCTTCGATTTTAAAAGACATTTAAAAATCTTGTCATAGAAGAAATTTCAAGTAAAAAATAATTATTTTTTGACATAACAAAAACTGTCATCATCGTAAAACGAATGATTCGTTCAGTAAATTGTACGACTTAGTAGGCCTACTCCTTTACCTTTCGCAGATCCTATAAGTGTTTGATCCTCTATCACGTGGCTTCTTTACTAATCTCATGGAACATGTTTGCACTTTAACGTTCAAAACAATGATTTGTTGCAAAGAAACTTTTAGTACTGACGTAATCCTTCCGTACTGCCCGATCTTACCCGAGCTCCAACCCCAATATATCGGAAAGCACATGCTTTCGTATTGTTATAGATCATACGTAGTAGATATTCCATATAATTTTGGCAATGTAAGTGCAAATATTTAAATAAAAAACATCCTGTAAAATTTACTTTGAATGTTCACATTCTTTATGGTTTGGAGTTAATATTTCTTCATATTTCTTCTTATACCATTATTACATTTCAAATGATCCATACTAAGGTGTATTTACTTCTACAGGTACTTGCTATATAACTTTAGTTTACATTTTATATCTTAAACTATTACCCACTTCATATTTTTCCCTACCTTTAATATATTATCAATCATATGTCATATTGTCTTACAGTAACAGGCTACCTGGGATTAATTCACATGGCAATTTACCTTTAAAATAGGAAGGGATTTGAAAGGGGGTATGCGGAAGGTTAGAGCCCGTGAAAATTTTCTTTCAACTCGGGATAGAGATGATGTGTGGGTTTTATGTAGCGACGCTAGACCCGCAGAAAATTAGCGGTTTCGGGTTACGTTGCTGCCTCGGTCAAAACTCCGTTTGAACCGGTTTTGGAGTGGCCACTAAACAGATCACATGGTCTTGTCTGAATCAGTTTCCCGCCTTCTTCAAGTGAAGTTTTCACTTCGGAGGAGTTTTCTCTCCAACTTTGGAGCCACTATTAGTCTTCAGTCTTGCTACAACTATCTTGCAGTCAGGGAGGCTGCTGGGCTCTCTATACTCAGCCTCATTCTTTTATATTTAACTAAGTCTTTACTTCATAGCCCTTTCTGGTTTATGTTCATGTCTCTGGAAGGTACGTAGATAACAAGAACCCCACGTTATCGACTTTCCTATTTTCCTATCGTAGAAGTCTTCCTTTTCATACTGAAAAAGATACGGCGCTGGATTTTCCTCCGAACTGTTCCTCCTCAACCTGTTCATTTCCACGACTTAGCTAGTACTAAAATTTCTTTACATCCTTCTTATTATGATCTCCGAGTTTTAGCAGGTCCGCAATATTGCGAAGCGCATCAAACCGAGATTGCAAATATTTTCTGCGTTCATTAAACGTTTTATTATATTTTATTGATCACCATTGATTATTCCTACATAAAGTGATATAATCCATTTTTGCATCAATGATTTCGTAGTGTTAATTGTCCATATTATATAAACCAAATAAATCTTCTTCAACTGAAGTTCTGGCATTATTTATGCAAATTTATCAATTTTATTAATTTTTATTATACGAAACTGGCATTAATTTTTCCTGTATGTTTACCGTATTTTATTTTAAGAACTATCAAGATATATAAAATAAATATTTTATCAACCGCTTCAAAATGGTCATTCAATCAAGAAATGATACTCTTCAATGTGAGCAAATACTCTAACGAAAAATTGTATCTTTATTGAACGTTCACTCCGGAGGTGGCCAGTAATTAAATCGTGACGTTTGCGACGATTCGTCTCGACGTTTGTTACGAAGGTGCGTCGGTTTAATTCAAGCAGCGGCGGTGTTAATTTATGCAAAGCTCTGCGCGAGATATCCTCATTGTGTGGCGCCAAACGAATGAGCGAGCTGAGAGTAATTGAGCAATAAATGACACGTAAAGGCGAGTTATTACGCCGAGAGTGCATTGTAGCACCGCAGAGGCGTAGGAAATGAAACTCTGCTCTCAGCCATGTGTGTGTGTGTGTGTGTGTGGGAGGCTAACGGAAAACCAATTAAAACAGAACACTCAGCCTGCAACTTCATTACCAATCGCTGCAGCAGCCAGGTCAATTGCGAATAGCGGAGGAACAGGAGTCTGCGATTGCCGAAACTTTGCTGCAGCTGAAATCAAATATTTTCATAGAACCTTGAGGGAGACAAGGGAACAAAAGGGTGAGATAAAAAAATGTAGAGAACAAAAGGGATGGTGCCGAAGTGACTAAATTGTTCGCTATTAATCTGTGAGAAGCAATCACATGGGGAAATGCAACTATTGGGTGTTGCATTGTGCATGTTACAATGAAAAAAATAAAAATAAAAGCGGCCGAAGGGAAATAGATATAAAAATACAAGTGATTGTTGGAACTCACACTATAAATAAAACTAATCAATTGTTACTCCATCACTTCTACAATATCAATTAATTTACGTCACTTCTCCAATTTCTATAATTTCTGCCTTTTTTCTAAAACGATATTTTCAATATTTATGACGACTTCCCTCCGTTCCTAGCGGCAGGAGATGATTACCAGGAAGTGATAAGTGTTGTGTGCGTGTTTCTTAAAGATATTGTGTATGATTGTGGTGACTAGACAAATGTGAACAGACATGATTAATATTAATTCTGTTTATATGTAATTTATCTACTGTACATTTGTGACGAATCCTATTTCCTCATTTGAGGGCTAGTGGTGAAGAAATCTATCTATATATCAACATCTCATTTAATTTGTTTAGTTTTGATCTCAATCACAACCAATTATTTGCGATTGCAAAGGTCTAAAACTGATATTATTTTTTATTTATTTCTACATTTATTTCATTTTTAATTAGTTTTTATTTTTTCTTATTGAAAAGTTTGTTTATTGATATTTTAATTTTGAGTAAGATAATTTTTTATTTTCCGTCTTTTTAATAATAAGATATATTTAAAGTCCATTACAAACCGTTAACATTAACCACAACTGCACTTGTCAGTTGGCAAAATTCAAAAGCTTTTGAGTGCAGTTGTGTCGCTCTAGGCTCTTCTTCGCACCTGACGAAAGAGACAAGGATCCCAGAAACGTTGTGTGGTATTTATATTATCACTTTTTTTGTCTGAATTGGCTATCTTTCTTATTCATTAATTGTGAATAATATTAACAAAAACTGTTCCCATTCAGCTGATACCACGAACCTTTAGAATACAGACAAAACATTGTAACTAATTGAAAACGTAAATAAATTGGCGCAATATATGCCAACGGTTGTTTGTCAGAAGTCTGAGATATATTTCCATAGGAAAGAGAAATATCGGCACGCTGTATGTCTTAAAGCATTGAGAGTAAGTCGAGCTATAACTCAATTCTGGATAAATTAACCCATATTCGTAAGTATATAAAATCAAGACGCTGATATGTGGAGCGTGAAACGAATTATAATATAATTACTTGCGACAGACGTGAGGAAATAATATTTAATTCATTAAGAACCTATATTACAATGTATTAAATACTAACTGAGTGGCCGGTGTTACACGGATTTTCATAATTAAATTCAACGACATCTATAATTGATGTGTGTAAACTACTACGTTGACATACATTAGTTCATTAACTTTATACGACGATATTTCTTGAAAATGGAAAATATTCAGTCTGCAAATCATTTCAGGTTCAGATATAGCTTCAACATTTGGTATGATGTCGCATGTTACGTAAAATACATAGGTTTATATTTCTTTTATTTTTTTGACGTAGGAGACTTCCTTGTATTAGTACACTTTGTATCTTTATTCCAGTGGTTGCTACAGTAAATGCTCAAGTAGTAATCGAATCGCATCGTACATCCTCCATCCAGTGATGTGACATATCATAGTTCACGGGAAATAAGACTTACAAATTTTTATGTTTTTTTTTAAAAAAAATAGTCCTGCTGTACGCAACTCGTACTCCCGGGAAAGAAAAGTTGAAAATATAATTACAAGTCGGGCTCATAAACTTAGGAGACAATACGTCACGCTGCATAATTAAAATAATAACTAGAGGAACATTTTTAGCTCAACGAAATTATCTTCTTCTTTTTTCGGTTTAGAATACGGCGTGACTCGAACTACATAATTGTAGTTGTTAATGAGGTAGAGCTTTCGGGAGGAAAATCGTAATAAGGAAACGCAATAAATCTGTTTCAGTACACAACTTTCAATAAAACGTCTACTGTATTGTTTAGCGTCACACATTTCACCTGTTCGTCGGTCGTAAATCCTGCGTCTATTTTCAGTTGAGCAATTAAAAGTTTGACAGTTTTTGTAATAAAATTGGCTTACGTAAATTCTAGGAAAATCATAAATATTTCAAGCTCGGATTTATTTATTGCATAAGACTAACTTTCACTCACTCTCAGAATCGGTGTACTTTCTACACATCGCGCAGTTTGGTTCTATTATACCGATCGCTTTCATTAAGTGTAATCTCAATATTCTAATAGGAAAATTATAATTGCCTTATTTTATACAAATTCCTTGCGTCTAATTTCTAGACTTACCTTCATAAGGTATGTATATGTTCCTTTAATTTAGTACGAGATACTTTTTTTTTAGGACAACAGGCTACATGAGGGTAATCCACTTTTGGCAACTCCCCTTTAATAGCATAGGAAGGGATTTGAAAGGGGGGATGCGGAAGAGTGGAGGAAGGTAGCCAAGGGTTACTAGGGCCCCCGGGCTATAGTTTAAGGATCCTACCCGGCATTCACCTAAAGAAATGCAGGGAAAACCCTAGGAAAACCTGCATAGGGTAGGTCGGGCATTGGGTAATTGTCCCACGCCCTTCCGATAGCGGGAGAGGAGTTTGCTGTGGGGACGCAGCATTCCCTTCTCCATGCCTCGACCAGTTTAGGAGGCAGCTGGCCGACTATTCCAATGGGAATAGCGAACAACTCTTACCGTATGCCCAAAGTCTGCGACCCCGGAACATACAACTCTCAAAACAGGCCGAGGTGCCTCGGCTTGTGGGAACCTTAGTTCAAAAACGGAGAGGAAAAGGCATATCCAATAGTAGCCCCTTCGTATCTCTCCTAAAAGGTTCTGCCTGCGAGAGAATAGCCCTCGCAGGCCTATTTTCCTAGTACAAGATACCAAAAAGTTAATAATTTCGAGATAAAAATACCTTCTTTACCTGCGAGGAATAAGGGTTAACACATTAAGAGGTGCAGAAGTAAGAAAATATTTTGCCCTACATTCATTACATAAAACTCAATTCAAAATTATCTGGAATTAGTCAGACATAAGTCAGAATAAAACGTTTAATAAAAAATTACAAAGTCTTCATATAAATTTATTAGGCATACACGTCTGTTCATACTTACATTATTATTTTTTAGAGTAACAGGCTAAATGTGGGCTATTCACTTGGTGGCAACTCCTCTTTAATAGAAAGGGTTTTGAAAGGGAGGATTCGGAAAAGTAGAGGAAGGTAGCTAAGTGTTAGCTAGGTCACCCGGAGTATACTTCAGGGATCCTATCTGGCATAAACTTAAAAGTGAAGAAGGAAAAACAATTGAAAACCTGCAGGTTGGGCTTTTGGTACTTATCCCACGCCCTTCCGATGGCGGGAAATTGGTTTGCTGTGCGGACGCAGCATTCCCATATTCGTACCTTGACCTGTTTTAGAGGCAGCTGGCCGACAGTTCCAATGGGAAAAAAAACATCTCTTACAGTATTCCAAGGTCTGCGACCCCGGAACACACACCTCTCAAAAGAGGCCAAAGTGTACAATAATGAATACGATAATATAAGGACGACAAATCGTGCATGTCTAACAAATTTGCATTTAATTTAATTTGTTTATTAAACTTTTTATTCTGATTTAATTGGGTTTTAATATTAATATTACATAAAACTCTACCCTTGAATAATCATGTAAATAATTGAATGTTAAGAGAGCGGTAGAAAGAGATTTATAGAAAACATACAAGAAAAAGTTCGGTACCGATTAAACTATTTAAATTCTTACTAACTGCAAAACTGCCACTCGTCGGTTGTAACATAAAATAGTTCAACTAAGTACTGTTATTATTAAAACTTATTGCATGGGATTTTCCTCGTCCTGGCTTAATGCCAGAGATTTTACAATAAGGTTCCCATAAGCCGTGATTATTGTCCTGATTTGAGGGGTTATGTTGTGGGGTCGCAGACGTTGGGCATACAGAGAGTGTTGTTCGCTAATCCTATTTGACCAGTCGGCCAGCTTCCTCTCAAATCCAGTCGAGGCATGGAGTCGGGCATGCTGCATCCCCACAGAAAACCGAAATCCCATTCACGGAAGGGCGTGAGACAAGTCCGACCTACCAGATACTGATTTCTATAGTGTTTCCCCTGCATCACTTTTAGGCCTGGGGTCTTTGTCACCTCTTGGATACCTTGGTCTACCTTCCACTTACCCCATTTTCCTTCCCTTCCCATGCTATTAAATGGGAGAGCAACTACAGCGGATTAGCCTATAAGCCTATCTCTAAAAAGGCTGTAGCGGATGATGTATCGACATGGTACGGAGTTATCCAGTCTCTGGTGTAAAACCGGGGATTTAAAATAAAGATTCCCATAAGGATGTATGTTCCACAGTTGCATACGTTGAGCATATGGCAAGAATTGTGCATTGTTCCCATTGGAATCCAAGTTGGTTGAAGCATGTAGTGCACAGCAGCAGCAAACCTCAAAGTCTGGTGTTTTCCCTGCATCACATCATTAGAGGAACGCTGGTAGTTATCTATAAAATGTAGCCCGGGATCCCTAGTTACTTCTTGGCTATCTTGGTAATCCTTCCGTTTCCCCAATCTCCATCCCTTTTAATGCTTAGGAGGATACACCTCCACGTGGATTACCCTCATGTCACAAAGAAAAAGTTATGTTGCGTAGAAACTGGTCAAGCCGAATATGCACACGACAGAAGCTGTAAAAAATATGTTACAATTTGTGTGTTATATATTTCGTATCAATATTTTGACAACGGTGTGCCTTTTACGTTGTAGAGAAGAGCCGATAGAAGACTAAGTGAAATTTCATGAGTCATTCAAAGGAACCACCATATTTATTGTCCTCATCTCACGTACAGCATGGACAACGGAATCCATAAAAAAGAGGCACATTCGTGATGTGCGGGCTTGCATTATGGTGGTGATTGATAGAACCTGTGGCCAATTGAGTTTTGTCAACTGACGACTGCAGTTGTGTTGTTGCTCTAGGTTCTTCTTCGCATCTGAGGAATGGGATAAGGATCCTAGAACCGTTGTGCGGTATTTGTATTATCACTTATTTTGTCTGAATCGACTATCTTTTTTATTAATGAGATTGCTATTTCCCTGTAACAATTTTCAGTACGTATAATGATTTCAAAGTACGCAATACTTGAGCTATATCCGTGAAACTTGTGTCACGTAGAAATTATATATTAAGCTGTCAATATAATAAAAATTTAATTTATTCATAAAAACTTTATTATTTTTGGTAAACTTTATTGCGTAACAAATTCAACGATTAAATCTATTATTTTAAAATATATTTGCTTTCCTGCAGTAATGTATGCGAATGGAGCCTGCCTATTAAAAGAACTGTAAAGTCATACATGGGATAGATCATATTCAAGGCATTTTAGATTTAAACATATTTAATATAACACAGTATCTTTTCACAAATTTTCGATCAAACCATTAATATCGTGCATGTTTTGGAATCACAGATATTTATCTTACTCCATGGTCAGTTTGAAGAATAAGAATAGTATGGACGCACGACGAGGTAATAAGACGTTGAAAAATAATGGAGTTAAAAAGCAGAACGTGGGATGAAGTGGAAAACATAAAAGCGTTTATGCAACACTGAACGGGTAACATAGAATATTGGAAAAAAACATAGCTAATTAATTAATAATTTCCTCCCCCAAAAATTACAAGACGTTGAGAGAACGTTCATTTTATTGGTGAATGAGAGATATAAAGAAAAAAGTTGTTGATTAGTTTGAAGTTCAGAGGAACAGTTCAGTTCGTTAATGGGAGCATTTAATAATATGTTTCATATCTTGTGAATAAAATAGCCAGACACAAACTAAATAAAATAATAGCTAATAGTAACATCAGATTTTTTTGTTTAAACCCACTTTGAACTGTTATTGTTTTACATAGGCCCCGTTAGAACATGGCTATAAAAGTATATCATTAGCGACGCTATACAGATTCTGTATTTAAAACTTCCAAAAATGAAAATCCGTCAGAAATCCATTAGAAATCCCACATTCAATCGAAATTGCTAACTTCTTTAAATCATTTTAACTGACATTTCAGTCTTCCACAATCACCTGATGCGATGTAGTCCAAGCTTATTCTTGCCGAAAAAAAACTTCCATACACAACACAAGGTCAAGACGCCGGTCTCCCTCCCACGCAAGAATACAAGCGAACAACCCTCTCGCCCCCATTATGACGCCACGACTCCCTTTGAAAGGGCACATTCCTCACAAAACCCTTTGCTTTCCTTGTCATTTCGGACTACGATTTATAGATAGCTTCACGCTTCCTTTCGAGGCCAGTCATTTATTTACAGACCTACCTAAAAAGGGAGGAATGTGGTGTTTCGCTCGCTATTTTAGCCTTTTACCGTCTGACCTCAAGCTCACTTATTTATTTTTCATGTGTTTTTAGAGTAAATTTGTAGAAGCACTTTCGAACTACGTTTATTTATTCCTTATACAAAAATTACTAAAATATTTTATAAATTAGTATGCATCAAACGCCCTTTTTTTTAAAAAAAATTAGCTGAGGAATCTGCCAAAAGAGAGAGCATACTCACAATCCAAAATATTGTACGTCCATCTCTGCACAAAAGTGTCAGACAACTGGAAGTTACAGAATTTTCAACGTCTAAGCAACAACAAATAAATCAGTTACTAACACCGTCCTTCTAAGTCGAGTTGGTAAAATGGTGTCGGTATTTTGGCTGCATATCAACGTATTCTTTGAGAAATAATTAAATTACACGAGAATTTAAACACTGAATTTCATTAAATTTTACTAAGATGATCTTTCTTGAAATTGAAATGATATTTTCAGCAACTTAGCTGTATTTTAAATTGGAGTAAAAAATTCTATAGTTACAATAAAATATTCGTGAGCTTATTCATTTCTGATTTTTTAAAAAATTAAGAAATAATTTTCAGCACCTTATTGAAGTAGCATCAAAGGAGATAAATATTAATAATTAAATACTAATCTTGTAACGTATAGCAGGAAACTAATAATTTTGTCTGTCAATCAGCGATAATAAATATATCTTCAACTTAACTGGAACGGTGGATAAATGTGCTTAGCTTACTTATGGAGACGTTATCCGATGTGTTAATAAGTTAAACACTTAACAGAAAATTGTTTTATACAGCTTCATGGTTGTTATGTTAGCACTGTGGAATCAATTAACCCACTTGCAGTACCGTTTTGCAATTACATACATACGGAACTGCATGGTGTTAATTTAGATATATCTCTAATGAGTCACGCAATGTGAAATATATCAAATTTAAAGGAAAACTTTTATATGGTAATATATAATCTGTTCTAACGTCAAGAAGAAGTTAATTAAGTAACAGTACTTAAAAATGTGTTATTCATCCATTGTGTTTCTACTACTTATGATGACAAAACAATTTCTTAAAAGTAGGCAAATGTTTTGTTAAATGATTCGTGATTTTTTCAATTTTTTTTCAATATATAGCTAACCTCAATTCTGAACAATCAATTAATGTCGAGAAATGCTTAATAGGAATTGCATAATCCCTCATCAGTTCTGAATACATAGTTACGGGCAGTCAATTTGATTGAAATATTCCAAGATTTAATAAAATTTTAAGATAAGTTTTAATATCACCTCATCTGTCGTACTTAACATACTAAAAATTTAGAATAAGTATTTAATTTATTAATGATATATATATATATATATATATATATATATTCCGAATATTGAGAAAAATTAACATCAGCCAATTTTAAGTAAGAAAAAGTAATTTATTAATTAAATTAAAAATGTTTCCTTGCTTAATTTGTGTCCTCATGAGGTTCAAGTTAAAAAATATTTAATGCCTTATCACAATCATCTGTCCAATTTTTTTAAAAAATTTGAACCTGATGAGGTCGAAAATTAAGCTATGTATGACTTAAAATTGGCTTATGTTTATATATTTACTTATTTAGCTTACTTTCTTAACTTTAATTTTTAGCGTATTTTTTCTTTACTGTAAGTAATTTTTCCTACCTTATAGCCAAATAAATTTTATTTTTGTACCATAAATTCGATAATTAATTTTAAAACTCAGACTCTATTTTTATGTATTTTGACATCTGTTTGTAAGGAATTCAAGATAAAACCGTCATACTACACGGCTTTTTTTACTTAATATACGTGCTCAGTCTAGGTGAAAATACTCGATCCGGATTCTAGCGGTGCACAAAAACGTTTCGACGGCTGGAAATGACATCATCTTCAGATTTAAGCTATCTTCAAATCCTAGAACGTTGTCCTGACTTATTTTTCATTTACTTTATTATAACCGCCATCAAAGTTTAACATTTTCTATTATATCTATTCATTCAAAAATTTTATTCGTACCTTTTAATACGTAACGGAATTATGTGAATCAATCTGAAAGTTTAGTATCCCTGATCATACATTTTTTAACTCGTTTTACTTAAAATCTGTCCTATACGGACAATAAGTAATTTAAATAACTGCTGAATAAACATTATACTACTATAAATAGGATGGGATGCTTCCTGTCTGCAAGAGGATTTCTCGCAGGTGAACCTTCCCAGAGAGCTCTGGCGGGGGCTACCTTTGGGGATGCTCTCACATCTCTCTGGTTTTTTTGAACTAAGGTTCCCACATGCCGAGGCACCTCGGTCTGTTTTGAGAGGTGTATGTTCCGGGGTCGCAGACCTTGGGCATACGGCAAGAGTTGTCCGCTATTCCTATTGGAATAGTCGGCCAGCTGCCTCCTAAACAGGCCAAGGCATGGCGAGGGGTAAGCTGCGTCCCCACAGCAAACTTCTCTCCCGCTATCGGAAGGGCGTGGGACAAGTACCCAATGCCCGACCTACCCGATGCAGGTTTTTCTAAGGTTTTCCCTGCATTCCTTTAGGCGAATGCCGGGTAGGATCCTTAAAATATAGCCCGGGGGCCCTAGTTAACCCTTGGCTACCTTCCTCTACCCTTCCGCATCCCCCCTTTCAAATCCCTTCCTATGCTATTAAAGGGGAGTTGCCCTAAGTGGATTACCCTCATGTAGCCTATTGCCCTAAAAAAAAAAAAAAAAAAAACCTGTGAAGCCACACTTTTAGTATTACTTAAAACATATTCTCACGATACGGAATCTATACGCATCCCATTATCCCATAATCTTCCTGAGAAGAAAATTTAAATAGTTTATTGACCAATTATTCTTTTAAAGGATCAATGTTTTATGATTACACGCAAATTTCTACAACAGTTTAACGGACTCTTATTACAAAATTAACATGTAATATTACGTACGTAATAGTTATGTAACGTAAAAATTGTAAATATGGTTGAGGTAATTCAATTGTGAAGAACAGTCGGTTACAATCAGAAACTCGCCTTCAATTCAATTTTGACTATGGAATTGAATAAATGTAGTATTAATGCATCAAAATAATAGGTAACTAGCCGACAATCATAATATAATTTCATAAATTTATTGTAACATCACTAAACCTTTGATTTATTTATTACACTACATTTGTATTGTAGGTTTCATATTTTTTACAGTCTAATCGTCGTTACTTACCCGACTTTACTGAGGTGTAGTGGTCATCGTCACAGAGGTCCCCGGTTTGATTGCAGGCATGATCATGAATGTTCGTCGATGTCATGGTCATAAACACTGGGGTTAAAACTGATGCAGAATCGATACTCTGATCACGTGTAACTCCTTAATACAGAATGTGTCAAGTTAGATGACAGTCTGGCAGTCGTCCTTGTAGGGCAATGCACATAATGGTCTGTAGCGACAATGAGAACGAAATAATGAATCGTCGTTAATTCTTCCTTATGTAATTTAGGCCGGTCTTATAAATATAGTCCATATTTTTAACAATGTAACACATTAGATTATATTAAGTTTTCTTTTCAGAATCTTGATTAGTTGGATTCTTGCAGATAAGTTTGCATATATGCTGAACAAATTCTTACAACAACACCTCTCCCGGCAAAGTAGCCTGCGAGAGGATTCTCTCGCAGGTAACCTGCGAGGGATTTTCTCTCGCAGGCAGAACCTTTTAGGAGAGATACGAAGGGGCTACCTTTGGGTATGCCTTTTTCTCTCCGTTTTTGAACTAAGGTTCCCACAAGCCGAGGCACGTCGGCCTGTTTTGAGAGGTGTATATTCCGGGGTCGCAGACCTTTGGCATACGGTAAGAGTTGTTCGCTATTCCCATTGGAATAGTCGGCCAACTGCCTCCTAAACAGGTCGAGGCACGGAGAAGGGAATACTGCGTCCCCACAGCAAACTCCTCTCCCGCTATCGGAAGGGCGTGGGACAAGTACCCAATGCCCGAGATACCTGATGCAGGTTTTTCTAGGGTTTTCACTGCATTACTTTTAGGCGAATTGCCGGGTAGGATCCTTAAACCATAGCCCGGGGGCCCTAGTTAACCCTTGGCTACCTTCCTCTACCCTTCCGCATCCACCCTTTCTAATCCCTTCCTATGCTATTAAAGGGGAGTTGCTTAATGTGGATCACCCTCATGTAGCCTGTTGCCCTAAAAAAAAAACTCTCCCGGCATCGGAAGGGCGTGGGACAAGTACCAAATGCCTGACCTACCTGATGAAGGTTTTTCTAGGATTTTTCCTGCATTACTTTTAGGCGAATTGCCGGGTAGGATCCTTAAACCATAGCCCGGGGGCCCTAGTTAACCCTTGGCTACCTTTCTTTACCCTTCCGCATCCCCCCTTTCAAATCCCTTTCCTATGCTATAAGAGGGGAGTTGCCACTATATGGATTACCCTATACATAGTCTGTCTACACCTAAAAAAAATCAATAAAATACTAATTAAGACCCCAAATAGCTGAGTACTATTCTAAACAAATTCAGCAAAACAACGAATAAATGGAGCAAACAAAAATTCAAAATTATTGTTCATTCGCTGCAAGCCGAGTTCAGCGATCGTAATTCATACAGGTCCTTACTAAGTTCTCGATTAACTTAGTTTGGCGAGATTGACGTTGTAATTAACTATGTGACAGAAGGAAAAGCAGTCAATGGCGTTGATCTATTTAAGACGCATTTGGGTCACGTCTATAGTAGTTACCTTGCATGTAATATTCTAATCTCGAATCTACGTAATGTGCCTCAACACAGTGTTATGTACACGTATGCATTTTTTCGATTCTCAGTTATTAATAATAGAAATCGTTTGACGTGTTTAACCCCAATACGTAATCTGTACCGTCTTATTGTCAATGACACAAGGTACCTGTCTTAAAAATTATTTAATTGTTCAACAAATATTCAACATTTCCTATGCCCTTACATTTCGAGACTTTCCAGGAATACAGGATTCATTTTGATATATTCCTGTACTCCATCCGCATATGAAGTTTCGATTTTGGATACTATGATGTTTATCTAAGAATACTTTTTTTGCTGTCTTACTTTTAATGTTTACATTTAGGCACACATCTTTTGAAATCTAGCTTTACTCAGTAGCAGTACTGTCTCATTTCTCCAGCGAATGCAAACCAAATTGAATATTATAATGATTAATGTTCCACTGATGGGTACTTACCATACCTTCTATTTTCGTTTATTTATATCTAACAATTCCGTTTAATATTTTTATCGTTCTTTTTAAAACATAATTGTACGAAAATATTCCTTCTTCTTCGATACAAAAATAATACATCCTGGGATTCTTCGATGTCCTTAAATTTGCTTCTTACTTGGAATATGGATGCTTCAGTAACACTACATATTAATAATTTATGAGCGTCCCCTTTACATTAGTGTCAAATAGTTTCTTATTCTGTTATTGAAGCCACTTGTTTCTCGTAAGTTTGTTCTTAAAGAGTGCTTCTTACAACGAAACATAATTAGAAAAAATTCATTAAAATTGACGAATTAAATAATTTCTTTCACATAATATTTTAATGTAATCTGTGATATTACCTGTAAAAAAATTCATTTAAATATTTTTGTTTAGTCACTCGTATTTATATGTTGCGTGACAATGAATCACACAACAAAGGACACTAATATGGTTTGAGACAAGTTTATATATGAAAATTATTCTGCCAGGTGAAGTAAAATTTTAAGAACCACATTAATAAGACGATGACGATACGTGTTAAATTTGTTGTTAAATACCAGTTACGACCATAATTTAATCTTCCATAAGTTAGGAACAATACCAAACTTTTATTCATCCAAATCAATAGTTTTTCTCATCTATTCGGCTTTAGATCCTTTGTATATTTTTCTCGTTAGAGCTGCTCAATCTCTCGTTTGCACTGGGTTTGTAACTGTATGTTTGTTTTATGTCATTGTTATAAGTTATTTTATATTCTCTTCGATACTATTTCTTACCATCTTCCTGAGCCAAAATGTCACTATCGGTATATAAAACTTTCTGAATTGAAAATTGTACTAAACATTAGATTCACACACTGTCCTAGGGCTAATATCAATAAGATTCCAAAAAGACGGTGCAACAGTTCACTTCCCTTACCGGCAGGTTTCTTTTTTTCCACCCCTTGGAAGCCCTGTGGCAGTTCCAGCCGACGGACACAGATGTCAGCGCTGGCATTTCCACCACCTGACTCCACTCGGCAAACAGTTCAAAGTTTGGCCCACAGAGGACCTCTCCCCTGTTACACAGAAATTAGACAGGATAGAGAATCAAACACAATTTTATACACGAATAGAAATAACTACCTGCAATTAATTATAACTTAAAATTAAAACTAACCCGCGGAAGTTGAATAAAATTAAACACTTTTCATATTGGAATCAATTTAGACAACCCGAAAAAAGTTTTTGTCATATATATTTGCTGTATTTCCTTTATTTTCTTACAATTTGACTTTTATGCCCACATACATGCGCTTCAAAAATTCTATATTTGCATTTTAGTTCATATAGAGCTTTGTGATCATTTTCTACCCTTTTCTATTGAAATACAACCTTTACAGAACACTATCTATATTCGTGCTTGTCCTTTCTTTATTGAAATTTCTTAATGAAAATTTTTTTTTCTTTTTATGTGTTACACTAATTATCAGAGGTATGTTCCTTACTAAAAATACTCTGTTCCACATTACATAGTCACAATTATTTTACATGCTTTGTTTTTATTTAAGCAGATTTTCCTGCCTTAACCTAAAATGAATTCTACATTTGTAACACAAATTCAATAATTAATTTTAAAGTAATATTTTTCTGAATCACTAAATTCATGATAAATCTTCATAATACAATGTTTTCTTGCTCCTGAAGGTGAAACTAAAATTATTGTTTACAATTATGTTTGAAGATAATAAATATTAATATTCTACTTAAACGTTTAAACATTTGTAAATAAAATTACTTCGATTGTACACTATTGTTAGTAATTATTTCGTATAATACCTAGACAACGTGCTATACTATTCGAAAGGAACTTCTTCATTTTTAATATTAAAATCAAATACTTACGAAATCTTAACCTGATTCGTAAACATGTACAAATATTGTAATATAGAAAATATAAATTTATCTGTATCTGTTTATAATTTGCAATTAAATATTAAAGTATCCAAAATGAGGAAAAAAATAGGAAATAAAATTAATATCTCACAATGTTTCTGCTAACTTTGTTGATTTTTTCAAAATTTGTGTCGCAAGAAGTATAAAAATGTCTAAGTATTCTCAATATGAAGGTAGCAACGAAGTTGGCTGAAACGTTGTGCGGTATTTATTTTCAGTCTCACAATTTTTTCTCGTTTTGGCTTCTTCATTATTTTTCATATTATGTTCCTCTAATTTAATAAGTAATTGAAAATCAATTTAATTTTTTTCCTTATTTTTATTGCTACTACTTTCAATTAGCATGGCCTAGCGTTAGACCTCCTCGTAAGTAATACGATTACTGAATTTCACGAAACCGGTAGTTGTAGATTCTACTTGACTTTGTCTAGACAGAGTGATGTAAGATCGCCGTTCCCTTCAGTTATTCTCAGGAAAATGTGAAGATTATGACAGAGTACAGTTTCTTTCATTGTGAGCGTCCGTATTTATGAAGCAAATTGCCTTCCCCTATTGTCAGTGCAAACCGTTTAAATACGTCCCAGTTCTGAAAGAAACGACTTCGCACAAGGCATTTCTGCCAGCTATGTGCCACTTAAGCTGTCCATTCTCGAATTATTTGTTTATCCTCAAGAGTAAACCTAGACGTATTGTTAGGAAGTTAATTTCAGAGATTACAGTGTGTACATTGTGCCTAAAGTACACCGTTTATTCTCGCTAATTATTTGCTGTCCGGCTATTCTTTACAATTACTCGGTAACAATAACGTCCTTACTCATGACACGGGTATACTATAGGTTAATGAATTACACATATGGGATTGTTAAATGTCTGTAACTGGAACATGAGACGTTTCAATAAGCATCTCACAGCAGAACAATGAATACATTAAGGCAATAATGTTTTTAGATTAATACAACAGATTTTCTAGGTTTTTATGACCCGGATCCTTATTGTACATTTCTTCATCTATACCACTGTGTATCACATTCTACTTTCAGCTTTACTACACGAAGTTGTGGCGCATTAATTTTTATCTTACTTTATGCTGCTATCTTACTATCATCAAATAGACAAAAAGGGTAATTTGAATATTTAAGAACTCATGCTATGATACTTTTTTAAAGATTTATCCCGTATTTCGACAATAAATTTAATAAACGATATACTTCACCTAAAAGACGATTTTCAAAAGTTTGTACGTGTCCTAATTTTCCTGTTTTCCCAGTTTGAACGAAATGCAATAGTTTCATTGGCTAAATATTTATTAATTTGTAGTATTTTTCAACCCCATTCATGAAATAAGACAGAAAAAAACTCGACAGAACCGGAAATCGAACACGATTCCACTACTACAGCTTTAACCAACTATCCTACCCTGTCGACCCCAGTCTTCTCTATGTCTTTCGTAAATTCTGTATCTCAAGCTAATTTGCTACTGTACCAGCTGCATAAGTTCTATGTTACTATTGTTTAGAGTTGAGCTTATGATTAATAATTTATCTTCATATAATAATTAAATTATACGTATGATCAATTTTCATATCAGTTACTTCCTCTTTAGACCTCAGTTAGGGCATGAAATAATTTTAATTGTAAATTAAGACACAGGAATAGCCAGAGGAGACTCGTAACGAGCTTGAGTCGACGGGGTAGCTGCATGCTTAACAATTGTCCCAGGTTCGATTCCGAATAGTATCAAATATTTATATATATATACATATATATTTCTTCATTAATTCAATTTAGAAAATATAAATCATACTTTTTCATATGATTTTCAACTTTTAATTTAAAAATTTCAGGTTTTCTCATATAATTTTTTTTTATTTCCTTCATTACCTACTTCATCATAAATTTATTTCTTTTTTATCAGCAGAATAAATTTGACTTGTCCTATTTCTTCATCCAAGGACAAATGGAAATAATAAATCTCATCTATAATTAAACTATCAGAATCGATTTCGTCTACGATTACATATTCCCTATAATATTAATTTGAGACGTATGGAAACGCTATCCAGTCTCTGTTTGTTTTTCATTCCCTACTCAGTGAAGGGTAAAACGGCAAATCGTTTTGTAAACCTGATTCACACTTTACAAAGAGAAATTGGTTTTAACCCTTTAGTGCACAGTGTTGCTTATCATAACTCTTAGTATCACCTCAGAAGCGTCAGTTAGTTTCTAAGAGAGCTAATTTGTGATACAGATATAAAACAACATGTACTTAAGGAAAAGTGAAATTTTTGGCATCCGTGGACAGGTTTAAACATGCCTGTCCTAGCTTTTTGTTAGTCAACCCTCCAGCCAGAATTTTCTACCGGCCGGTGAACTTCAGAATATTTTTTAATATATTTAGTTTACTGTCACATCAACCGACGTGGTTATTAGTGACCACGATTCACATAACAAATTACTCCTACATATTTTTTACATTGTGGTTTCATTAGTTACAGGATGTTGGCTGCGCCTTAGGTACAATTTGATTTACAGTTTTACAGATTGTATAGGAAAATCTAGTATGGCTAAATTAGATGGCTTCAATCACGTTTAGGTCCCTAAGATACTCCATGATTGAGTTAATATATCGAGGTTCGTTAAGGTATTCCTTGTAGCTGTCTGGGATTCAGAATATTTATTTTGTGTTATTTTATTTTATTTTTCAAGAAAAAAATAAGCGTTATTGTCAGAGTATTCTAATTACAACTAAAATAATAATTGTCAAATTAATTACTAAATCCGACCTAATTATATTTATGTTGAATATGTGCAACATCATAAGCCAAATTGACTTTGGTCTCGTTTTATATTTTTTTGGTTATATTTTCCGTATTGTATTCACAAAAAATATAAATCTTAAAAATTAAGTTTATAAAATATAAAAAATCATGCACTGAAGGTTTAAGTCTTAAATTTTTCAAGTAAATTAAAAATAGTTCTACTAAAAATTTTACCAAAATACTTTGAAATAAAATGACCACTGTATTTCTCGACATGGATTGTGTTAAATGTTAATTTAAAATAATATGACAGGGTAATTTATAACAATTTTACAAAAAAAAATGTATCATTTCAGTCGTCTCGACTCTGACCATATCTCTTTGTTATTTTCCATTAGTATTGGGCACAGTAAGCATTGTTGACCATTTTGCATATATATATAAAGGTTATGAAATACGACGAACAATTTTTGGCCTAGAATTATTATGTATTGACAAAGTCTTCAAACTTCTATTAATTAATAGATTGTGAATTTTGTGCACTGTAGTTAGAATTTAAAACAGTGTAAGAAATTTTTTATTATTAGTATTTTGGTTTCCATTACCTTGAATTATCAGCATAGGTAAATGTCAAACTGTTGTTTAGTATTTAATATCATAAAAATGCGAACAGTGCATGATACACGTAATACTTGTCATCATTACGTCGTTACACGTCAAGGATCCAGACATTTGGATTAGAAGAGCCTTATTACATCCATCAAGATTCTCGATCATAGGAAGTGGTTCTTAATGAGAAATTCCTGACTGGAGTTATAAATGGTGTCCAATAGAAGACTCCAGACTCCAAGAAAAAATTTTTTTTTGATGAGCAAGAAAAATCTCAAAGACCTAAAGTTTTAAGAACTCGGAATTGGGTGTGAAACAATTATTAAACAAACATATAACATTTAAGAATGTTAACATCAGCTTCTATAGTGATGGTGTATGAACAGATACATGTAAAAAGTAAAATCTATACTGTATTCTTTAGTAAGGCGATTCAGAGTTGCAGAAAGTTCTGTAACTGAATAAAATGTTTTTGGGTTTCAAAGCGGACAGTCGATCTATAATCATACAACTTTTTGACACCGTCCTCCTGTATCTGATTAATAATGGAGGAGATTGAAGACAGAATATTTTATTTAAGAAATTCGCCAGGAAAGTCAAGAGTCTTCACCTATGCACATAAGAGCCACAAAGTTATGGACGAGAAAAAACTGCGGATTCTTGGGTACTAGAAAAGTTGTTTCTTTGATTTAGTGACTGTCAATGCTTGTTCCAAATATTACTCATGTCATGGTACTGAGTGTACAAAGTCACAGTACGCAATAGAGAATCGTTGAGGCGATTTTCAGAACCGTTCGATATAAAAAGTTGCACATTCTTGCTCTCGAAAACATTCAGTTTGGAACAATTGGGCCATCAGACCGAAGTCGAGATCGTTAAAATAACCTGGTTCGTACCAGGCCGGCAGTAAAAGACAAGCTAATGTCCGAGTATAAACAAAATTACAAATCAATTTAAAATTAAAATAATTTATTTTATGTCGCCAATTAAGGCCTGCGTCCGACACAAGCAGTAGGGAGTGCAATTGCTTTTAAATGGTCGGTAACAGGTTGGCCGCCTTGGAGGCTGTTAAATTGCCGTTTAACCGAGGTTTTTCCCGGCCTGCTGCCATAAAAGCACTTTAAGAGCTCCTCCGGCGTCTCCGAACGGAATGTTTCACTTCATTTCCGGATAGAAGGTGTTTAATTGCACATTGTAGCCGCTACTGTCGCTACAACAATCGGCGACCACTTGTCCGGCCAGCAGTAGTTCACGTTATCAAGTCCATAAACGGGACATTAAGTTGCGGCGTATGATTCATGCTGATGGGACGCTTTTACTGGCCTCTTTTGATGGGGCTGTAAAAGTTAGCGTTTACTGGCGCGAAGGAGGAGGTGTTGCTGTGATCGTGCGGTTTCGGTGTTTTTAGAGTCCCGCTCTCTGAAGCATCTTCCCCCGTCTGTAAACAAACCTGAGGGCCTACTGTTAGTAGTAAAAATTTACTGCGGTTATATTTCTTCCATAAACCATTTGAACCTGTTCGTTCTCACTTATCACTTGGTGACTAACCACTTACAACCGAAGGAAGTCGTCTGGCCATCTCGTATCCTGTAATGTGATCCTAATTTAGTGGAATTCGAACTCACGTCCTAATATATATGTGTGTGTGTATTGAAGACGTTTCGTGATTTTGTTGCCGTGGCCGTAACGACGCATTTCATCCACAATTGGCGTTACTCTGGAGCTTACGCACGTCGCCACTGTTTGGTTTCATAATTGTTAGAATTAGGCCGCATTTCACAGACCCTATCCAGAAGCTTGGCTTATACGGCGTGAAATGAGACAATAATAGACAAAAATTAAAACGATACACTGCATTTATTAATTATACCATATAAATTAAATTACTTCATTTGGAATAAGTCATAATATTATTTTAAGAAGGTATAAATGTTAATTTGTTGATCAAGTCGGAGTCACAAATCAAAAACTGGGTCAGTTCTTTTAATTCATTCTTTTACTTCTTAGTATGCTGATACATTCATTTGAAATTGTCCATTTTCTAAGAAATATCTGATGACTTCGAGTAGGCTGGAGCTACTCAAATATCAGTGTGTGAAACATGTCGGAGTGATTTATATCGTCTTAGCAAAAATAAAAAAATAATATTTTAAATTTATTATTTAAGGCAGAACGTCCTATTTTTAAACTAGTAAATACACTTTTCTTCAACCACTCTACAGATTCTTAAGAATACAATTTTTCTTTTTATTCAGAAATTAAATTATTCCAATCCACCATAGAGACTCACACACATTCAGACTGAAGAAACAATATTTATTTTATAAGGTAATGGTCGTACTTATCATGTGGTGCTCTTACTATGTGGAAGTCCTGAGTTCGAAATTATTCCATCCTGATCCTTTAATTCAATTGAAATCATTTCTTATAGTCGTGAAATAATTTTACTTTCTATGTCCGATTTTTTAGATATTTTATGGTCTCCCAAAACCCATATAATCTTTATGCATTGTTGTTATCAACAGTCTAATACATGCTTTTTCGATCTGGTACCACAAAATCCCTATCAGAACTAGAACACCTATCAGAATGTTTAAAAAATAAAAAAAATGACGAAAAATTATTTCTCGAAACATCATCATACGAAATCTATAGAAAATTGTAAAGAATTATGTTGAAACGTTTATTTAGCGTTTTACAGACGTTTTGGTTTGAAACTGTTAATGTTTAAGTTGTTGGAAGACGACTTTAAAATACACGATTTATAATTCATATCAAAGATTGAAGCCTTTCCCGGTGCAGTTGTTCAATATATTGTTCTCGGAGTTCAACCGGGTTTTGCATAATTGTAGAACGCAATGTTTCGACGAGTAAAAGCTCTGTCGTCATCTTCTAGGCTTCTAGACTTCGCCTAGAAGATGACGACAGAGCTTTAAGTCGTCGAAACGTTGCGTTCTACAATTATGCAAAACCCGGTTGAACTCCGAGGACAATATATTGTATAATTAATATGTTATAGTTAATATATTTTAATGTAAATCTAATTATGTGAATTCAATAATCAAATAAGCTAAAACTTGATTAGTTCTTTCCTGATTTTGGTTTTATTATCTTTTAACTGTTTAACGTTGTCTACAAGTTTTTTTTTTAAAAAAAATTATAGTTCGACAATGAGTAACTGAAATATATATTTATTGTTACTAGGATTAAAACTGTGAGTTTATTGTGACAGTTACTTAGCATAAATATCTCCAGTGTATCAGATTTAAATTAAAATTATTAATTAATTTTTCAACTAATCGGGCCTCTCGGGCGAGCTAATACAGGGCCTTTAAAAGCGTCTTCTATTTCGTTTTGTCTTTCTTATTCAGAAATAATTTAGAATCAAAAATATTTGAGGGAATACTTCTCGGACGTTTCTATTTAGACCATTAAACTTAATATTGATATCGTATTTTTTAACCGCAACTTAGCTCAGTATAAATGAGTCTATACCTTTAGTTATATTTTGCCGTTCCAAATAAATAATTAATATCGATTTTACTAATTTTCTTCGCTCAATTTTTTAGGACCATTGATTTGAATTCTTTTTTGTATTTTAACAATCAGCTGTTTCATTAAATGAAGGAGGTAAGTTTTTAGTACCTTCAGATTTCCTGTGCAGGAAATTATATAGAAAGATCAAAGAAAAATTTTGTCAAACCTGGCTGTAAAATTCAACTAACATTTTACTACTTTCAGTTTTCCCAATATAACAAATTCCACAACAGAGCATGAAAATTTATAAAACTAGGCCTCCGTATCGGAAATATTCTAATGTTTTTTACCATTTTAATACATACTAGGTGATTGCCCGTCGTTTCCCAGGTTGTCATAATTAAACTCAGTGACATCCATCACCTCTAATTTGACTCCATTCACGGTTTTATTCACAATTATTTTCTTATAAGGCCCCTCCACCCCCACCCCTAAGGGTGCTCCCATTCTCTGTCGTAAGGGATTGAATTTATACACAAATAACATCGGTATAAATACCATCAATCGCCTTAAGCCCGAAAAATATTTATTTGATGCAAATTTCGGCCGTTTAACAGGTTTTAAAATTTCCAGCCCCGCCCCTGGGTGTGGTTGGCGTGTGTTACGCCTCAGTGTTTGTTTCTTGTTCGCAAGGAACACGTGTATGAATTTTGTAGAAATTTTCTCCACAGGTACAGATTTGTATGCGGAACATGCGCAGGCAATTTTATTTATTAGAAGAGAGAATCAACTGATTAGTAAGTTATTGTGAATTGCAATTTTTTTTTGCCACTGGTAGTGAAATGACTGATAGAATTACCTGAACATATTTAAATTAACACACGAAAAATTGAGTGACTACAGACAGGAATGTTTCTCTTCGTTTGTTTATTCTTTCATTTAAAAACAAGGGTTCTTTCCGACCATAGTGGTCTCTGGTTGGTCCGCAAATTAAAATTTTCTACAAAATCTTTTCAAGTCTGAGTTGAAATATCGTTGAATATTCAGGAAGAGTAAGAAGCACCAAAAACTGT
The DNA here is from genome assembly GCA_037074705.1 of Zhengitettix transpicula. Taxonomy (NCBI): domain Eukaryota; kingdom Metazoa; phylum Arthropoda; class Insecta; order Orthoptera; family Tetrigidae; genus Zhengitettix; species Zhengitettix transpicula. The sequence goes on from CM073591.1 coordinate 70,340,653, forward strand.
CTCATTAGACAATTGCATCAAATTTTACAATACCTAAAAATTAACTTCATGTACGTGGTGCTTTCATGTAGGTTTGTTTACAATAGAGTGGAACACTTAAGCGCACTTAAGCGCTTGTGCCAGTGGTATGGAAATCCTGGGTTCAGCTCCTAAAATTCTCGGATTCCCTTCGTAATTGACCGGATTAATGAAGTACATCTATTCTCTTAGTTAAATCGGTTTTAAACAAGAACCAAAGCCTCTAATAACTGTCGGGAGACATGTAACGCCTCCTTCCCTAACAAGCACTATTAAACGACACTAAATACCTTACTTCCAGTGCAGACTCTGAAAACCGACAATGGGATTCTACGGATTTGTAGCACAGACTTGGCTTCTACCAATTTCTGAAATAATAGCTTGCTTGACACTAACCAAGATATAAAACAAGTGGTTTATTTTTTTATCACTGCGTTTATTTTAAAAAAGTACATTCATTCTACATTCAAATATTGTCCACGGTATTCAACTGTAGTTTAAAATTACCCAAAGTGTGTGTTACGTGTACTTTTATTATTCACTTATCTGCTAGTATTCTTATCGACGTCAGAAATATGTCTGTATATATTGACTGAACAATTTCAAAATTTAATTACGTTCGAACCATTCAATCTTAATTTCTTTATCCACTAACGATCTCTACCTCTTCTTTCATCTACAAAACCTCCATATTAGAAATTAAGTAATATGTTAAAATTGTAATAAGTAGGTACACTACAAAGAAGTTGTTATTGCTTGTGCCAAGTTGAAATTTAAAAGAAAACTGTGTTTGGTTAAAATGTGGAACACTGCAAAGCTAATATACATAAGAGTATCGAATAGTATGTTGCCTCGTTTTAGTAATACACCACCATAAATAATAACGGATGCAATGCCTCTTACCAATTATAAATATTATTTAAAATATTTCCAAAATTTACATTTTATCAAATCAAAAATTCTTTCAATATATGATCACTGTTTAGAAAATTGTAATTAGCATTTTAAGAAACTAGAAACTGAAATAAGAAAATAATACGTCTGTATAAAATATAATGATTTGATAAAATAGCCAAATACAGACAAAATTACGTGATGATATAAATACCACACGTTTCTGAGATCCTTGTACCTTTCATCAGGTGACTGGAAAAAAATGAGAGCCAGGAGTGACACTAAGGCACAATTGAAATTGACATGAAATTTATAAACTGTTTCATTATAAATGCACAATCTAAAATATATTCATGATTAAGAAAATAAGAACTCTTCCAATATATAAGCAATAGCTAATTGTCTAGCGTTGCTCGGGTAGTTAATTTATTCCAACATGGGAAAAAATATTTCCATTGATACTTTAAAACTTAAGTAATTTTATTCGCAGATATTTAAAAGTATAAATATAGTACACAAATAAGAAATTAAAGCCTTCCAAACTAATTATAATATTATTTATAACTAATTATCATTAAAATTTAATCAGAATAATATTTTTAGTTTCAACTCCAAATTCTAGAATAAATAATTTATTTGAAGGATTTAAAATCCATTCCTCAATAATAAGTAGACTGCTCCTGTGATCGATGACGTAAGTCTCACTGGAAATTGCAACCTCTTAAATTTGAAGACAACCTGAGTACACTGGTTTGGTGATCTCATTCTTTTTTTGTGGGGAATTATTCTAATCAGGGGGCCTCACGCTGTTAGTTTGGTTGTCGGAGAAAATTTATGAGGTTTTTCGCCTAAAGGTTTTGGCATTAAGAGTCAGTGACTCGGGACGAAAGGTTAATATTTCATAAGAACATTACATCAGTATTTGTAAATGTGTACATATGATTTAATCCGGTTATTTACGATATATTCGCTGTTTAAATATATAAGTTAAAAATAATAGTTTTATTAAAGTTTATTTCTTGCTTATGTTTTATGAATTTCACAAAATCTTCGCTGTCAACCTCGAACCGATTTTGTAACTAGTTGGAGATTATTATGTGCTGCTCTTTAAAGTTCATATCTTCTCGCACGTCGGCAAACGCATCTTATACGCGATCCAAAAGTTTCCTCGCCGTTTCAACTTCACTCTTCACGCATCACACTTCATCAAACCCCAGGGACAAAAATATATAGCGTCTAGTTCTTTAGGTCAGTGATAGTGGCTTCTATGACAATTGGGAATATTGGATTGAAATATATGAACGTACCAAGTTTCCAACAATATATATATTTATAATTATGGTACTACATGAAGGCACATGACAGTATCCCATTACCGTACGTAGATATGCGTTTATTTCAAGACTTGTTCCACATATATATTATAATAATGAGAATAGTTAACTTTCAGAATAAAAGTTTGTTCTAATTCTCACATCATATGTTGCAGGTATAATTTTTTTAATTTATATGATTTCCTAGTAAAATAACCATTTAACTATTATTATGTTGAACTGTATACAATTATGAATGATTTTTCTTTATATATATATATATCTATATATATATATATATATCCTCAAGACTATTAATTTTGATTTTTTACAATTATGGAACCTCATTTATTATGAGCTAACCAAACTTATACAACTATAATTTCAAAACGATAAAATTCAATTCAACGTAATTCCATAGATAGTTCATCATTAGTATGTACTTAACTAATCAATATTTTCAGACAGTTTATTTTAATCCGACTTCATGAATTCTGTCCATCGACCATGAATCAACCGAGAATTAGCAACTTGGCGTAAAATTCTACAGTAATATATTCTGGTTTAATTTTAAAAATACTATTATATCCCCTACAATTTAAAATTTATTTCTGGCCGAATATATTGTGGATACCTTTTGGGATGAAATAATAGGACCTAATATATCGAGTTTGTTCACGGAAATCTGTGGACTTCAAATAGCAATGAGAACAAAACTTCCTTTAATTTATGTCATAAAATTTTAACTTTGAGCAACTTTTTAAAGGTATAATAGAAAAAGAGCCTTAAAACAAATGTAAGATTGTCCATAAACATTTTATTCGATTTGGATACATTTAAATAATTTTATCTTATCAACCATTGGTTCTTTACTTGAAAATAAGCTTCTACTATACAGGAAATGCACTACGCACGAGCCATTTGTCCTTTATTTAATGTTGAATAAGAAAATAACGTTTCATCTTTCTGAACGATATTATGAAAAGGCGTTGAATGACATAAAATTTATATCGTGATATTCGACGGTTGGTTTTGTTTATAATTTTAAATTAAAGTTTAATTATCCGTAGCAATAAACAAAAATTAATATTTTAATTCGTAAAAATATACATCAATGCAAGGAATATAAACGTAACACTTGAGGAGTCGAAATTTCCGACCATTTTCCTTATTAAAGATTGATGTTTGTAGTTAATTAAATGTCAAAACATGTGAATGTGAAATACGTTTAAGACTAAAAGACTAGTTTCTGAGAAAGGATGTCTTAAAAATTCAATATTTAAACTTATATCCTGTGTGGAGCATTGCACAGACATCATCGTCATTGGTTCATTATACCTTTTTATTTTAAACGTTAGTGACGTCCTTTACTATATACTTCTCCAAGTTCACTATCAATCAATACTGATTGTATGTTTTGTTTTTAATAACCGCAGTATTATTTTAATAGAGAAAAATTATTTTTTAAATATGTTTTTATTTTAAACCATTCCACGATAATTTTTCCATTACGAAATTTGGTTATGATGTAGATAATTACATAAACTCATTGACTACCACTGGCCTCGTGTTGATTCCCATCACAGCCACCAGGAGCATAGTTACCAAGACTGCTCCATCTTGGATTTTTGGTCTTCTCACGTGGCCAGTCTGTTGGTTCTCCTTCGCTTTTAACCCTTGTTTCTTTGGCCATGGTAGACCCATAAATATCCAGGGCTGTGATGCAGAGCAATAACCATGGCCACCACAGCAGGTCGGTAGTTTGAAAAATTAAAGTATAATTAAAAGGTCCCTTCAAACTTTCCAAAATTTATTATTAGTTTCATTTTTATATATATATTGAAGATTTTCATGCAGGTTCATCTGTTAATTTTATGTATGCAAAATGTTTAAATTAACTAACGTAAAAATGGTATTATAAGGAGGCGTTCTGAGATTTGTAGATTTTCAAAATTCTATTCATGCAATGGTGTAATGATAATACTGTTCTGTCAAGTGAGTATAAGTCACTTTCAGCCGTTCTAAAGCCGTTAATGCAAACGTCTAAACATTTTATGATATTAATCTAATTAATATATATATATAAATAATTCAGGTGTAATTTTTGATTATGAAATCAAACTATATACGATATAATTGTAATTAAATCTTTACGAATGCTGGGATTTGTAAATCGTTTTTAAAAGTCAACTAGTCACTTGTCAGACCTTCTATGTTCCTTCCAATTGGACTCTATTTCTTTCGTCTCATTAAGCGTTTTAAACGTCTTCAAAAAATTTTCTTAATAATAATTTATTATAGTATTTTATTTTATTTATTATACCACAAGTATGAATTGGTATTCATCGTATTAAATATTCCATCTTTGAAATTTATTACAGAATTTAATGATATGAAAATCACTTATAGGCTTACACATGGCTATTTTCTAGGCGTTTAGAAACTCAGTGGATTAATATGCAGTGATCCGAATATGCTAAATATACTAACACCATCGCTATGGTACTCTGACATTTATTACGCCGCGGATACAGTCCTGCCTGTAGAATTTGAATAATTTATGAATAATAGACTTAAATGAAACCTCACACATAGTAAATGTAAGTCTATGATTTTTAAATGTAACGAGATATTGTGATAATATACTCAATAATACTTACGTTTTCAATAAACCATGTACAACTGAAAAAGCGACAAAAATACTTTTATTTGGGTAATGTAATTTTTAATTCTAGTGAAATATTGGTATTCATTATTATGACAATATTTTTGGTTCTATACAAATTTTCTTTATAACGAATTAATAAATATTTTGTTCATGGTAATACTCAATTTAGCTTTTAGCTGATTGTGAGTTGCCGTGACAGTTATAATTAATTCAGCATAGGTTTGCCAAAGTTCGTGAAGTTTACGTCGCCCAATCAGCTAAAAAGTCTTCCACTGCTTGGAATTGGTTTAACGAAGGGTCCCAGAACAAAACAAACTTTTCTTCATTGCCTGCAGTCAGCAATCTTGAGGGAGAGGTAAATTTTCTGCTGCTAAATTGATAACATCAGATCTTTCTTTACGTCCATTTCCAAATAAATATCTGTTTTAGAGGTCGCATTTAAATGTACGAAAAATAAGCACAGACCAAAGATAAATCATATAGGAGAGGTTGTTGACCAACTGTTTTAATTAGATAATGCGGTCAACACTTGACGCATGTTAAACGCTTTCGATCCTGCATCATACACCCCCAAAAAGGAGGCCAGATGTTTCGCTTACGTCTACGTCACTTTGAATAATTTATTATCCCAAAATAATGGTATTTCGATGGAGCCAGTCACATTCCAGCGGCACGGCGCCTTGACAAGCCGCCGGAGCGAGTCTTGTCTGCTTTCTCAATGCCGTGTCACGTCTCTCCAGAGTTTATGTGATGGCTCGCGGGGAATGAATCTGATTTACAACTTCACGGATATTGTATGCTGGAATTTAGAATGTAACTTAAACGCGAGTATTGCCATAAATTCTACACAACTTTTTCTTACGGTCAGAAGTATACACCACTGTCTTCAAAGAAAACATGTAATTTGACGCCAATTATACAATTCTTGCAGGATGCGCACCATAGCATACAATTTTCTAAATCTTTTAAGAGCATGTGTGTGAAGCTCAGACTTCAATACGGTGTTAACGTTATGCAAATTTCGGAATTTCACTGTCAAAAAGCTAAGCTAAGCTCAACGTCATGTTTAAGAAAATGCGAAATACGCCTCATAGATTAACGAAATACGATAATTACAGGGTTCATTATCGTTTCAAAATTAATCAATAAAAACGTTACCTCTCTTTTGTGCACCCTTTGTCTCTTGAATCGTTTATTTTCAGTTGTTTTGAAACATTTGTTTCAGATTTTATTTACGCACGTTCGTACAGATTTTCAATCTCCACATCTTTGAGTTTTTATTCCACCAAGTTTGAACTCCATTGATCCAAATTTAAAAAAATGCAGTCAGGAAGAAGTACTCAGTGCTGTATGGCGAATCTCTTAGTCTCAAAAAATATTGATAAGAAATTGATCTAGATATTGAAAGGTCAGCCTTGTTAAACTTACCTAGATTTCTGAGTCTACCAAATTGCAAATAATTTTTAGAATAGTTTTTAAATACATTTTACTTTCATTTGATTTCTTTAACTTTACTCACTAAAACTACAGTAACAATTACGACTATCGTAATACGTCGAAAAGTTGCAGAATAATAATATACATATTTATTATTTAATGTTATTCAGATTCCTTAATTTCTATTTTACTGTATGGGAAGAATTGTTTTTAATATAAATTAAAATATTTTTATAAATATTCCTCAAACATCTTGAGTAGATCATACTGACTGTACAATTACACTATAAATTATTCTCATGAAATGGAGTTTGTTAAAATGCGGAAATAATTGATTCCTTATTAAGTAGGGGATTTCATTATATTTTCTTATTTATTTTATAGTAACATATTACATGAGGGTAATCCAAGTGGTGGCAACTCCCCTTTAATAGCATAGGAAAGGGGTGTGTGGATAAGTTGGGTTAACTAATGTCCCCGGGCCATGGTTTAAGGATTCTACCCGGCATTCGCCTAAAAGTGATCGAGGAAAAGCCCTAGAAAACCTGAATACGGTAGGTTGGACTCTTGGTACTTGTTCCCCGCTTCTCGGAAGGTGGGAGTGGGGGTTAGCTGTGAGAACGCTGCATTTCCTTCTTTGTGCCTCGACCAGTTTGAGAGGCAGCTGGCCGACTGTTCCAATAGGAACTTACACCTACAAAACAAGGCAGACGTGCCTCGGCTTATGGAAACCTTGATTTAAAAGTAGAGAGATAAGAAGTATTCCCCAATTATGATTCCCTCTGTCTCTCCAGAAAAGTTCTGGCTGCGAGAGCTAAGAAATTTTAACTTTTTTTAAATTCGGCCCAATGGTGGCTGACAGATAACAAATTAATATTAATACATAATAATGGAAATATTTAAATAGTAATGACTAAACAAATCTAGTTATAATAATTGTTGTAATAGATCTTTGGTGTGATTAAATATGATCTTGATGGAAATTGTTATAAACTAAAGAGGTTCTAATCAAAGGAAGAAATGTCTTTTATAAATTATTTATTTAAAATATTATTTTCTAATTATTATTTTTATTATCTTTCGATTTTTTCTGACTAAATTGCCATAAAATGTTATTATTATTATCAGTAAAGGTCATATAATTTTTATAATCATTCCTACTTAGCTTATTAAATCTAACTGGATAGAATAACATAAACTGTTTGACTTTGAGCGCTAGAAGTAACGTGTGATTATGAGGACGCCGACCCTTGTTTTACAGTAACAGCTAGAGATTTCCCATAAAACATTTGAAATAGTATTACCTTGAGAAAATGAGACTCCCCGAGCTCAGTACCTGATAAACGATGTCTTTGTCTTAATGTTTTATTCCTGCTGACGCTTCGGCTAGCTCTAGACATTTTCTGGTAGCTCTGCCGGGTGCTTATCTTTGGTCAGCATCCCTGGATCTGTTCCAGCAAATCTCCCAAAGTGCTGCTGCCAGGAGCATGTGTGTCCCGGACGATCTCCCTATCTGCGATCATTCTCAGCAGAAAAAAAACCTTTCGTATCATGAACAATGGCCTCATATTCGAGCTGATGGTCACTCGTGATTCACTAAAATCATCGACAAAGGAAAACAATTCTCAAAACATTAACTTTACATTTCGTTTGAATTCCACGATAACACGTTGAACATCTACTTACAGGTATGGTTAACAGAATCCAAATCAAAATATTTAAATTTTCTTTTAATAAAAATATAATCATAAACGTTTGCTGCTCGAAATCTTTGTGGTTAAATCCAACGAAAATAACAAATGAAATTATTCTTCTTTTAAGTCCAGAAGAATCTTTCATATTTGTTTAAGAATAAAGAAACAGTTAATTTAATTGAGAATAAATTATTTTAAAAAATGTTTGAGGTATTTATCGAAATATTAATCATATTAAAAAGTTTAAGTATTTCCGTACAACTACATCTATTAACTTTGCAAAAACCAGGACTTGTTGTGTTGACTCTTTCTTGTTAAGAAAGAAAGAAATTTATTACATTTCTCTCGATTACGATATTTATAAGACATATGCCTCGATTAAAGGCTACTGATTATTATACACGACCATACGTTTATTTTTTATCAAAAGTAATTTTGTGTTTTTATATCAATGACACCTGATAAAAAAATGTAAACATATAATATTGCAACTAGTTTTCTTGACGGTTGTTGTCGTAGTAAAATTCTGGTATTTCCCGTCGCGTCGTAGATGCCGCCGTTTCAGTTCCTAAACCTTGCTTATTACAATATAAGAAATTAATGAGTTTGGTTATACTAGGTTTAGATAATTAAATACAGAATTTTCAGGAATGGATTCTTCATATTGAGAGAAGAAATACATAATTACAGAGTTATCCGAACATTTAAGATTGTTAGCTCATGACGAGATGACTTGTCATCGGGACTAAAATTCGAGACTCTGGCTACATTCATTACATGAGGGGACAATGCGAAGATCAGCAGCTGCCTGTATTCAGACAAAATGAGGTCATAATCTGATATTTGAACAGAGCGCTCCAACTAGTCAGTTGAACTTCAGACAAACCGATCAGATATCTTCATACGTAAGTCATTTCCAGACCCATGTTGTAATACACTTTTTTTTCCCTCTCAATATCAGGAATGCATTGCTGAAATTTTGCCGTCGAGTTTGATTAGAGCCTGTATTACTTACAAAGTTACCACATTCGGATCAGAACTCTTTCTCCTTCGTATTTTACGTGAATACCGATTAAGAACTCATTCATTTCATTGACAATGTATTGCACGATCCGCCAATTTTAATATGTCAACATATCTGCAATTTTTTTCAAAAAAATATATTTCTCGGATCATTTCTTCTAGTCTTTTCCCTAATAATTGTAATTTTATTATTCTTGATGCTAATTGATTTCAGGGAAGAATAATTAAATTTATTTTTTATTTAATACAATTTTATCAAGTACCACCGTCTTTGTTTTTGTAACATTCTTCAAAATGTCCTGTTTCTGAGTTCTTTGGATTAAAAACCATTTGATAAACTATTGATGGATTTATCAATGTATTAATTTCTTCAACTTCAAGGCTTCGAGGGAAAATGGCAATGGCTCTTGGGAATAGTAACAACCATATTTGAGCATTTAAGAATTTTCTGTCTATCGCCTTGAGCTCACGACTGTGTCAATTGCTGTTTATTAAGCAAACCCAAAATCTTTGAGTGCAGACGCACTGAATATCTATTGTATCACGTCTTCTCTATTTGAAAATAGTTCTTTGCTTTCAAGCGAGTTTCTGCTGTTCCTATTGAATTAATTCAACTGTTCGTCCAATCTTGTTTGGTTCGTGTACTGACGTTTTGGTACTAAAGTCGCTGCTCTTCTTTACTCCGTATTTTGTGGACTGGTATTATTTGAAGTCCCTGTAATCCTTTCGTGTGTCTCGAGAAGGTTTATAACTCATTTAGCGATAGTTACAACTCGAGGTATTTAGGAATTTCTTTTGCACTTTTTACTTTAAAATTTCTGGATCTCATTACAAAGATCATTAATAATATTTTGTCCACTGAAATTTCAATCCAACGCGTTATGTCATACAGAATATTCGATGAGCAGTTACGTGTTTAGTTCCATTATTCGTCGTTCGCTTAGAACTATTCTAAAGGCTTTCTATAAATTTTCACTACTACTTTCACAATATTTTTAGTATTCTATAGTTTATTTCGCCTCTATATGCAAGAGTAACCATCCTTTTCGTAACAACGGCTGAATTTATTTGAGAACTTCAGAAATCGTCTTAAATTAATGTTAAGCAACAACATTCTATTTTCAATTCAGAAATTTTAATTCTCGTTGTGTAAGGTGATTTTCATGATACATTCGTTATTTTTTTGTATTTTCACTCCTCCACTGTCTACCTGCTGTAGTGTAGTGGTCAGCGTTATTGCCTCGCATCACAAAAGGTCCCGGGTTTGAATCCCGTCATGGATTGTTAATGTTTCCATGGTCAAAGAAACAGGGGGCAGGACTGAGAATAATCTCTTACGTATTAATCGCGATTCATCCTGGTATTATTACAATTATATTTTTTCAACACTTTTTAGGTCCATCAAATAATTTTCAGTGACATCCTAGTTAGGGATTCTAATAATTTTCCACAATTCTTACCATTTAACTTGTCTCTTAGCGCCGGTTTAATGTGACCCACTTCATTTATATTATTTCGTAATCAAGGTCATGTACGCCTATATAAGATTCGTTACTTACAGCACCAACCCATAAATAGTTAGTCGTTTGGTACGACCTTCTGATTTTTAGAAGTATATGTGACTTTTTTGATGAAAAAAATTAAACAAAGAAAATTAAAACTCTATAAATATTTTTAAAGTCTAAAAACCAATATTGTGAATTTGCTAACATTTTAGTTGATCTTAAGATATGTACTGTAACTTTACCACCAAAAGACTTTAATGTTACAGATGGTCGTGTGAATGGAAGCCTATAAAAGACGTTTTATTTCTTTACTTCATGCTGACAAAGTTATTACTCATCGTGATATGTCAACGGAATTATGACTGATCGTCCAGTGGCGGTTATATGAGACACTTGAACTTTCTATAAATAATGTTCATCCTTCTCTAAGTAAATATTGCAATTATTTGCGATAAAATTACAGTTCACGTAATTTTTTTTCCATGATTGGTGTTAGAGGAATATATTTCAGAGGTATAATGTATTTAATAAAATATGTTGACCTTAAACATGAATCATGAGTGCAATTGAATTACATTCTTATTGTATGGATTTACTGAATGCTATTACTCTGTTTGTCATTTTATTTTCCCGAGTTTAAGATTCAGAATTATTCTTCTAAACTGGGAAAAAAATAATCAGATTTCACTTTGGAAACAAAAAATGTATGTTTCCAACGTGCGAATGTGGCAAATCGCCTTTATTCTCATTGGTTTATCTTATTTCTATAAATTCCATGAAAAAACAATTTTCAGTCAGTTTTTAACAATTTTTAATTGTCATTCTAATGAAAGCTATTGGAAATCAATTGACTCTTTGTAGTGATCAGATAGCTTACATCTAAATAAATTCACACTTTCCAAATATATCTCTTTTTAACCAGTGGTTTAAAAAATACACATTTCTTACAAATCAATTGAAAAATAATATTGGAAGCATGATTGGTACTTAATATTATCTATTGGACCGAACACGCTCATTTTAAATAGTATTAAAGACCTCATTCATTCCTTCAAACATTTTAAAGATTAAATATCGTATGGAATTACAAAAATAAAATAAATCGTCAATCTAATAAAGAAAATTAATTTTTTTCCAATATTTATTACATTACATTAGGTGAAATAGCATAGGTTTAAAGAATTATTTAATTTTGAAGTATGACAGTTCCCAATGAGCTTGAGATCTTCCATCTGAATTTTCGATGGATTGACCGATTTATTAGGTCCATTGCGTATTTTACATGTTGCAATGGCGTTTAAAAGTTTTATGAATGTATCAAAAATTGGATGAAAACATATGCTTTTAATTTTATTAACGAATTTAATAATATATTTAACACTTAAATATTAAACATAAACCTTAAAATTATTAGTTGGAACATCTTCAGTTTTTTAAATTAAATAAGTGTTTAGAAATTAATACGTGTTTAATTTTGTAAATAATAAAACCTGGGGTATTATAAAAATCAATCTTACATAGAATTTTCAAAAATCTAACGAATATATATATATATATATAAGTGTTTGTGTGAGTTAGATTTATTTGACCATTATTTAGAAGATTATTTAAAGGATTTTGAATATGGCTTTTCTTTTGCGTTTATGATTATAACCCCATTGTTTAGGGAAATCCGTTTGATGATAACCTTGACTATATAATGTTTAAAAATGGGGTATCATGGTGGCTGGTGTCACACAGCTCATGGTGGGCAGCGTAGTAGTTTAGGTTGCAAAGTCTCGTAGCACCCAAGTACCATTTCTAAAAATTCCTGACTTTCTTTTGTAACTTTGCAGTTGTTGTTACACTCTGCCGTACATATTAAAATAAATTTATTATATTTTTGACTATCATAATATTTGATCATCTGTCTGCAACTACCTGACTTTAAATGAGAAGCATTTAGAACAGTTCTTTACACTTAATTTTATCTAAATTACGTACGTATTTAATACGAACATGTCTTTGTATCTTTGATAATAATTTACTGATAAAACGGTAGTTCCTTGACTCCTTAGAAAATGTGGGTTCATTCTTTGGGACGGAAGAGTGGAGAATCTGTTCGGAGGCATGAGCACAGCACGGGCGGGATAAGGGCTGAGCGGTCTCCCTTCCGCCCCATAAAGACCCGGCTGGAGATTAACTCTTCCGCAGTTCCAGACTGCCGTCTCGCAAGACGCTCGATGCTCAGCTCCGGACATCTGCTTCTCTAATTGGATCAGTCCGTTACCCTGCAGCACCGCAAAGCGCGCAAATTCCGCACTGTGTTGTCTGAAGCACTTAACTTTATCCAACTTATACGAATCGATAAACTCTTTTGTTCGTAAAGAGCAAAATGTTAAGTACTTGGGACATAGATCAACCCGAAACTTAAATTTTACAAAAAACTGCATGCTAACAAGGTGATACTGTATGTACTAGTAGTTAATGATATAAATCTTACGTGGCTGTCGCCCTAAGCTTGAAGTGAGAAATATTTATTATTCTAAAGTAATCTATGGATTGTTTTGAGAGTAAAACTGACAGAGCGTATAAACAGAATATATTTAAATACAAAAGCAAAAGATTGAAAGAGGCTATTTTCATTTATATAAATGAAAAAAATATCACTGAATATAATAATTTTTTTCAAAAGACTAAATAAATAATATTAATAACAATTAATATAAGGTGCATATTCTGGATAAACAGTTCTTGGATTTCCACCCGGGTTAAAGTAAGCTTAAGCCACGACGTTTCGATGGCGCACTCTGCCATTTCTCAGGGGTGGAAACCCAAGAATTGTTTATCCATGATAATAATAGGTTGGTTCTGTTTATTCGGGATTATAACACTGAATTGTTTCTCATGGAGCTAACTGAAATCGTGAGGGTCCATTAGCCCGAAGCAAAAGGCCCATACGTCAAAGGTCGTTTCTTTCCGTGTTGCGTAAAAAACGCGAAATTAATAAAAAGGATTCATGTCTCCTCAATAAATCCCAAATAATACAGATTAGTCTACAGGCTGACTATTATTTATATATAACCTCCTAGCAATTATTTATAAAATAATAAGTCAATAATAATAGGCCTGTAAAAATGAAAAATTAAATTTATGCGAAATATAAAACATTGGAGCACCAAAATATTTTAGTGTATTTCATAAATGTACATGCAAACACATCTTCCGGGAACAATATAGTTTAAAAATCATGTAATCAGATAAAGTGAGCACTTATTTTCATTACCGCTCAATAAATTTACTTATTTTATCTGAACATTTTTTTTTGTGAAGTGAAGTGTTTAAAAATGTAGACACATTTTGAGAACAAAATTTTAGAAGCATTTTTTTTAAAATATTATTTTTTTTACACAATTATTTCCATATTACGTACCTAGCTACTATCGCGATCGATTCCATTCGCAGAAAATAATATATATGCATAAAATATACTAAAAATAAAATATACTACCGTGCCGCATCACCACTCAGTCACCCTGCTTTAAAACATATTTAGATGGAGTAAGGTTCATTGGAAGCTATTATTTTATTTTTGACAGAGGGGGAGGGGATCGCTTAAAGGCAGGCAATAAAAATGTTCTGTTTTATACCCTATATATAACATGAGTATATATTAAGAATAATTTAGCTTTAATATCAATAATATTTCAAGGGGCCACATTTTCACATAAATATTAATGTCGTTACTGAATTAACTTGATTTTTAAACTTACTTTTATTTAAAGTAATTTTTTAAATATAATTCCTTTATTTTTAAAACGTTTATCTTTGGATTTTACAGTTTTATTTACAATTAAACAAGTATTTACAATAAATATGGTAAATAATTAAATTGCTGACTTGTGTTTAAGAGAGTCCAATGACTATCGAGGTCTGGAGATCCTGATTTGTTGTTCTGAGGAGGTTGCGGAGGAAGATGAGATGGGTGATTACTCTAAAAATTTGAGGTGTTAGGTATAGAATGTAATAGGTGGGTTATCGGGCAGGGAGGTTATATTGGGGTTGATGGGAAAAGGATTTGTCATGAAGTACCTGAGTGTTGGCGGAGAAGTATGAGGTCTATTGGCAGTGATTTAAGTAAATATTACTCGTAAAATGCACATCAATGCAAAATATTTTCAGTTTACTTCATTCCTTCTGGATCATGACCAGTCTGATTTCCCATTGCACTAAAACCCATTGTTATGTTCTTCCTGCAACTATTTGCTAAATATTTTTACTGTTTCCCAGTACGTAAATGCATAATTCAAGTGGATAGTACCAATAAAAGCGCTTAAATACACCTAATCAGTAATTCTTTCAAATTAAATTAATTTAATCTTCTGAATTTTTCCGTTGAATAACAACTGTTTTTAATTTTATTATATATTGACATCTGAATTAGGATATTAGTCACCGAAGCCCAAGGAGGTGTTTTCTTGACTTAAACGGAAGATTTTGATTGTAACAGATGTGATCCACTGCATGAAACTTGAAGATACTTTTGAAAGCCCGACCCTTAAATCGTCTGTAGAAGAAGGATTAATAGTCTTGCAATAGCAGGTTTATTTTATTCATTATCTTATTTTATAAAATAAACTTAAATTAACAGATTAACAGAACGTTGAAAGGAAATTTTAGCGAGGGAAAATATTTAGGTAGGTAAAGAAACGGATAAGATGAAAGGCCGTAGACAAAAACATACTAAGAAAATATGAAAAATTTAGAAAAGCAGAGAATACAAAGATATAGCAAGAATAATTAGGACTCAAACGTTCTGAGCAGTAAACAAGCTCTGTTCTTTTTCATGGTAGTAAGTATTCAGTCTATGACAGTCATTGTGGACACGGACTTACACGGTTCAGCCCAGTCGTTCAGATAAAGCTCTGAAAGCTTTCTGTCCAGCTAATAATGATTCCACACCATTCAATTCCAAATAAACCCCTTCATTCTGTAATAATTTCTGCAGATATTTAAGTATCTAGATGTAGACTTTAATTCAATTTCATGGCCAATATGGCTGACCTTTGAACAGTTTTGTCAGAAAGGAGTGTGAATCTTGCTACTCTTTATTCAAATGAATGCACGTGTACTTGTCTTCGTATAAACCATAGAACAATAAACCGCAAAGGATTAAAGTGGTGATTAGAAAGCTATACATTTGTCTACTACTACATCTTTTCTTCAGGAATTACTACGCTATGCGTCGCTTCAAACATGTAATATTAATGCTAATTGGTATTTATTGGCCACAAACCAATAGAAGAGCGTTTCCCTTTGTTATCCGTATAGTTCCATAGAAAGCAAAAACGTTGTACAATTAACGGTCGATCTCCCACATAAAATTATCAACGCTGGCTTACATGGACATAATACATAAAAAGTAAATTTTAACTCACCTGATAGTTGGTGCACCTCCATTACACGTTCAAGAGAATTTATAACCTAATACAAATTGTGCTTCGAGTTTTACTGCCTCAGAATGACTTATTGTATCTCTATTTAGCAGTCATCTTTAACGCTGCAAATGCTTCATGCACATAAGTGGGTAACAAACCAATTGTTCGTTATAATATTTTTAACTTGTAATAAATTCCATACAAAACGTTGTAATGCAGGTTTCTGTCGTTCATTACGAAATTCGAAATTTTAAACTGATGAATCTATTAGAGAATATTTTTATGCGTAAATCAGGTTTTATTTTACAAAAGTTCGTGAAATTAATTATGAAGTGTACAGTTACTTCCTCAAAAACTATTAAAATTAAATTGTTAGGATACATTTAACGACCATTAACCGTCAATTTTTTATTAGTAATAAAATTTTAACTTAGCAACAGAACAACGTTTCTGTACACTCAGACACAACCTGAACACGTTTCGTGTGCTGCTCAATTAAAATTTATGATTAGTGAAAATTTTTCAATTATAAAAAATGTCTACTAGTGGACGATAAATGCATCTTATAATACAATAAATTCACGAAAAAATAAAATATTATTAGAATTTTTCGTATTTGAATTAAAATATTAAAGATTACCAATAATGAATTGACCGAATGTTTGAAGTAATTGCACAAAAGTGTTAGTTCTCCTACAACTTTATACAGAGCTATGTCTTTAGTTTCAGGTGGTGAGGAGAATCGTGCTTCAGTGAGGTAAGTGGCGGAACGTCACGTGTCCTTCCAGCCATTACGAGTTTACGTTTAAAACTAACAACTCTTACGCATGCGTACTATGATAACTTAATTTGTAACCCCTGCACTCTTATTGCACAGAAATGAACTAATCTCCTGTTATTTAACGTGAAAAATGGCATTTCAGATGTTTCATCCATCTATTTTCGTTATCCGTTCATCTAAAACAATAAATAAAATTATGAGACAATATTTGGAGCTTCATCGAGTATGTTTTACCAGATTCAATAATTTTTTTTTAACAAAGTGAATAAAATTCTACTTACTTGGAGGTACAGCAACTCCTGGAGATACGTTACCTGGAATACGCGTGTTCGTTGACGATCGTCGAAGGTCTCAAACGCGGGCGTTGACCGGATGCACAACTTCGTGACCACGTCAGACGAACGCTGCCAAATTCCTGAAAAATTACTATAGTCGCTAAATTCTCACCATATATACGTGGACAGAAAGACCAAATACGGCGCGATTTTTTAATAGCATTTTCGTTTCTTGATTGTGCTGTTTGCATCAGATACATCTGACAGTAGATCCTTAGAAATTTAATTATCATGATACAGGGTTCTGTGAAAAATGACGGGTGAACTGGGTGACGAGGGGAATACTACAAAATTTAATTTGAATATACGAGATTAGGGACTAGAAAGTAGCCGATGAGTTAATTGCTGAATGTCGGCCTAGAGAACGAAAATTTGTTAGGAAGTGCTGCAAAACTAACTTCAGGAGAACAGTCCGAGGGAGATCAGACAAAACTACATTAGGACAGTAATAATTAAAAACTGGCTGCACATGCATGTGTTTTCTCCCTGTGGGTGTCGCTAAAAATATTTCAACTGACCTCAAATATGAAAATTTATTTCTTATTAAAATTGAGAGACTCTGACGGAAAGAAAAAGTTTATAAATTGATTAAATAAAGCCATGTGCCCCAAAACACAGTGGATAACACGTGTAAGCTAAAAAGATTTTATAAGTACGATATAAGGTGACAGAAAAGAAACACGAAAACGTGTGGGCAGTAGTTAGGGACAGTAATCTTCATACAGACGCAGACTTGCAATTTACTAACTTTGGATCAGTGGAACGGTCAAAAATGTGCTTTTCGTCATGATAATATTGTTCAAATCCAACGATTAAATGGAATTTGTGCTGAAGTATTTCCCAATTTTTCAGTGTGCACTCAATTTTTTAACACGTCCTCTGCTACCTTTGGACATCCTACTTCAATTGTTACAGTCCCCTTCCACAATTCAATTGGACGCCCTCTTAGGCGCTTATAGTCTCTGATTATTATATTAGTTGTCTAGATACCGTCTTGTCTTCTCGCGATGTGTCCTTCACATCACCATTCCTTCAACAATGACTCAAATCCTGCTACCATCTCTTCGTGAGTTCTTAAACTAATCGGTCCGGGTTACTTTATAATATGTGAATCGAGTTTACTGTTCACATTTCCGTGTCGTATTTTCTAAGGGAATCCAAAAGTTTGGTTTCAACTCTACAGGTATGTTTAGAACTGAATACAACTGAATTTCGACCGTATGCATTTCATGCAAGCTTCTTTCGTCCGTTGACACTGGTCTTATATATATATATATATACGTACGAACATATAGATAGATAAAGAGATAGATGAATAAACAGATAGTTAGACAGACAGATAGACATGTTTATATATGTTAGGATTAGGTGGAGGTAATTTTCAACGAGATTAATGGGAGCCGATCTTGGTGTCAGCGAATGAGGGCAGAGAATTAATTAAACTTGGCCACATCGTCAACAATCAATGACAAAAAAAAAATTCACTGAAACTTCGTGGACAATAATATGTGACAACGTCGCACGAATTAGATTGGTCGGCGCGAAGAAGAGCCTCAAGGTCGAATTGTGATATTTGCACGGGCGTGTGCGACATTTTCGACAATAACTAAGCTTTTTATTAGTAGGTCTGCTTTGAGAAGAGAAGCCTTGGATATGAAGTGGAAGTATAACATTCATACAACTGGGATTACCGATTATGTAACTTATACACAAGTTACGTAGGCAACGGTCTTTCAATTCCTACATGTTCGCGGCAACAGTCACCAGCAAGAAATATATAGATTTTTGTCTCGCAGGGAACCACGGTTGCCACCTCTCAACGAGGCGCGAAGATTGTCGAGGGTCCCCGGAGATTGCCGACTAAAAATAACAAAAAAAAGGAAATAAAGAGAAAGAATTTCGATACGGACACAGACAAGGAATAAAAGACAAAGCAACGAATTACGACATGAGAACATCGTCGATAAAAATGTGTAATCATATTTGAGATAAAAGGACGGCCCTAATATTTGCCTTAAAAATTCTGAATCGTCGAAAGGAAACCGGTGAGGTAGTAACTAGACGGAGAAGCGGTTCGAATGATCTGGTTATATGGAATGAAAAAATTACCTTGTTCAAATAATGGTTGAGAATATTTTATAAAAAATATCTCGTGTGTTGGACAAGAATTAGAGGTATCCGAGTACCAGCACTATAGAAGCGAGTGATCTCATTTTATAAATAAGGTAATTAAGAATGTGTTACGTAAAACGCAAAGTGATATGAAAACTGGAAATTATTGGAATCAACACAACAAGCTTAGGATATTGTGAGATCGTTCCATGACGAAGGGACAAAATTACACACTTTTACATATACACCAAACACTATTTTGGTGTAAGGATTATCAAAAATAGAGATAAGTTTGATCAACCGAATATATTGTACTGTGTGGCTGAGTTTCTGTTATAAACTGTCTTTTGTTCACTTTAAATCTTGCGGTTGACACAGACTTTCTAATTTCAGTATAATAGCGGTATTATATAGAGATACGTGGATGATGTCAAACTTGTGGTGAAATATAGTAAACATAAAATTGTTCAGGGAAATATCTGTTGAAGTAAAATGAAGATGGTAGCCAAGTAGAAATTTTATTTATTATTCACTAGGTGAAGAAAATGCGTTCGTTAATTTATTAGATCGTTAAAAGGGATCATGGTTTGTATGTGGTCAGGTAAAGTACGGAGCGTTCATTTGTTTCTCATACTTAAATTGACTTACTATACATAGTTTGTGTGCGTAAAAACTCCACCTTTTTTTCAAAGATTTCATAATAAATTAAAATGAACCTTCATATAGCCAAAATGTGTCGTTTAGTTTTTATCGGTAGAATGAGTAAAATTACGTCGATGATAGGACGTGGAAGTAGTTCGACCTGGTGCAGATAGATGCCTCCAACGGCAATGGCGCCGGAGCAGCTGGCTCCCTCTCTGTCACACGCCACACTCCAGAAAGGAGACAGAACAACTTGTCCAGCTACAAAAAAAAGCACGAGTTCCACTTTTTTTTACCCTAGTGTGTGGAAGGGGCGAGGGAGGGAGGGAAGGGGTAAAGAGAGATTCTCTCTTGGATGCTGCAGAAGATGCGAGTTAAAAGAGAGGAGGTAAACTGAGGGAATGAAGGGACTATGGAAGAGCGGCGGGGGAGGGTAATTTGTTCCCCTCATTCCACTCCCCACCTTCCCCTCCACGTGCGCTGTCAAACCCTCCCACCAAAGGCTCAACTTGCTATCGCACGAGCCGGTGTTGTCGGGGACCCTTCCTAACCTCAACAGGCAGCAAGTGTTTTGGAAGGGAATTAAAAGGCTAACGGAATACGAGGCGAGAATTGTCTGTCAATGCAGACCATACGTGGACCCACGCGCACTCTGCAGCAAGGTTAGTGACGTCCAGAATCGTCGTAAAGTCATCGAGTCGACACAGGACACTTGGTGCGTGGTGGAGTGTGTCACCCGAAAACCCGATTAAGTGTATTCAACCGTGCGGAAACTGTTTGTATAAATTGAAAGTGACACTAAAACGACGAATTACCTTCGTGTAAAATAAACGCCGAAATTCTCAGGTATAGTGGCTGACCATTCTGCAGAAAAAAAATCTTTACATTAGTCTGCGTACGTGTGCCGGAGCTCAACTGACTGGACGGGTGGGGGTAAAAATTTTAGGGGAGTGGTGGAGCTCGCCAGGAGGGAAGGGTGGGCAAATGTCAAGGTGGGGAGACGTAGGGGAAGTACGTGCAACGTTCGGCTCCAGCTGTAGTGGAAAAAAATATATATACGTGTGTGCATTGCAAGAGATAGAAAATTGCGCTCCTGGTGTTGGTAGTGAAGCGAGATAGGTGTAAGGTGGGGAGGGCGGCGTAAGAGGGGTTCGGTAAGTAGGTGGGGGGAGCGGAGGAGAGCAGCTCGCTGACCATTATTGTAAGGGGTTACATTTAGTTGTGTAGAGTCGCTTGCTTGCATGCTATCCGATGTTAAACTAAGGGGTTATAGACTTCTGCAACGTGCTCGTAAACGGATTGTCGAGGATTTCTTTAAAACTGCCGAAGCAGTTTTCTCGTCGTAAGGAAAGCTTTTTTGCTTTAAGGCGCAATTCATTCGCCGCACATAATTTTCCTTGTTAAGCAACAATATCACATTGACTTTCGAAGAGAAAGACGGTGAGACTGTGAAAGTTTCTTTCAACTTTGTGCCCACTACTGCCAAATAATTATCCATCGACGGTGCGATAATATTTGTGCGTGTTAATACGGATAGAAAAAGAGGAGGAAGCACCGAAAGGGGTAGCGGCGAGTGTGTGAAAGTCCGGCTCTGCTCGGGGAGGGGGTGTGGCACGGCCAGCTGCAGGGGGTGGGGGTGTCGGGGAGGGGGGTAGTAAAGTCTCCCGTTATCGCTGTGTAACATCGCCACTACGGTACCAGACCTGCAAAGGGGGTGGTTTTAGATGGTGGGAATATGGTGGTGATTTCGAGGGACTGCCGTAGCTTAGGGTGTTTCGAACAAGTGGATCGTAATTGTAATAATAATAGTAATATTTTTGTCAACGGTGGTATACGAAAAGTGGGCCGTTTCGTTGGAGACTCTGAGAACAAAGCTGCGAAATGAGTTCAAAATTTTTGCTAGATAGCATGCTACCCAAGTATCACCACCAGCTGTACCATCACCAACAACACCACCACCAATTGCTGAACCCTACCGGAGCATCGTCGCTGTTCTCCACTTCTCCCGACACCGCGGGACTTAATTACGCCAACAGCGGCGGAGGAAGCAATAACAACAATAACAGCACGACAAACTCGCCTTCATCGGGCTCGTCTTCCCCACCGCCCTCGTCGGCCGCCGTAGCCGCCGCGGGAAGAATGTACCCTTATGTGAGCGCCGCGGCTGCCGCCCACCACCACCATCACCACCACCATCAGCAGCAGCAAGTGGCCGCGGCCGCCGCCTTCGCGGGGGCAGCCGCCGCGGGCAGCATGGTGCCGGGGGCTTTCTCGTCGCCCAGCGCCGCCCTCGCGGCCGCCGCAGCCGTGGACGCTGTCGCGGCGGCGGCCGCCGCGGACAAGAGCTGCCGCTACACGGGGGCGGCTGGGGCTGGCGTGGCCAGCTCTGGCGCAGGAGGTCCGCCTCCACCCCCGGATTCCATGGTCAGTTACGCGCTCGGTGGCTCGGCACATCATCATCACCAAAATGGAGGATCCGTCGGCGGCGGCGGAAGCGCCGGAGGAGGCGGCACGGCGGCTGCCGTCGTGTCGGCGGCAAGTTCCGTGTCGGCCGCCTCCGCGTCCATGGCCGCCGCTGCTCAGTTCTATCACCAGGCGGCCGCGGCGGCGGCAGGAGATCCGCTCGGGACATCGTGCTCCCAGCCGGGGGCGGCAGCGGCGGCGGCGGCAGCAGCGGCGGCAGCGCAGCCCTTGCCTGACATCCCCCGCTATCCCTGGATGTCTATCACTGGTGAGCATTGCCTCTAACCTGCTCGTTCTCTAATCGCTTTAGTATTAGCCGTTTAATTAATTGCCGTAAGTTGGTTACAACAAGGAATCGTACCAAATGTACCGACAAACGTAGTGTGTCAAATAATGTTCCAAGTAATTATACCAAGCCTAGATAATTCACAGAAATTTCCAGTTCAAACACAATATTTCCGTTCTATTAACCCTGAAACAACCATAAACAAAATTTTTGAATGTGTAGGTATTCCAGTCATCAAAAGTATAAAATTAAATAACGTATTAAATTAAGTAACATTTTCTCCAGGCTTTATGTACATTATTTGTTCCCACTTCATACTGCTTATGTAAGGAGCAAAGGAAAAAATCACATGTTTAACTCAGAATTTGTAGCAAAAATATTACTGATACTTCCGTGTCTCATGTGTAACGGAAAATCCAAAAAATAAAAATCTCCAACAGTAGATAGTATCCTATACAAGAATCAATCTGTCATTTGACAAAATTAATTTTAATCCTACATTACAATTATATTTTATTACCTTTAATACTTTCAATAAATACCTGGAAAGAAAGGAATCTATTTAATGGAAACATGTGTTTTGACATGCTGAATTTTTGTTCTCGGTTATTGTAGCGAAATTTTGAGTACGTTTAATATTCATCCCGTTTCATTCAAGAAATATAGTATAATGATTGGCTTGGTTAATATACACAGTGAAATATATTTCGTATTTAATTGTCATTAGCGGAATCTGTTTTATCACAACAGATTTTTCCCTCTGAGAATGCGGTTTTCATATTCCCTAATTATCTATAAAGACTAATATACAAAAATTTTAACGCAGCTATCAATTTATTCATCAACGTGATAAGAAATTTGGCGAATTCCTTGTTGTTTCCTGCTGTTACGATCTAAACCATTTGTAACAATAAATTGTTTGTATAGTGGTTCAGTAATTTGACTCATTAAACATACGCTAATTGAATTATAAAATTTTATTTGATAAGTTCTTACTTTTTAAAATATGCGTTCCGAATGAGATAATTCCATATTGTATAAGTGTTTATTAATCGTTTAGAAGCGAGATTAAACCATTTTTATATGAACGTATTTTGGTTTCTCATTAATGAATATTGTTGAACCGATCTAAAAATTTTTAAAATATTTTAATAATAAAATGTAAAAAGGTATAAAAAGTATGAAATACTATGCTCAATAAATATTTGTAATAGTTTAATGGTAACCGGATTCAGAATGGCATATAATATCGTACATAATGATATTCTTAATATATACTTTGCCGTGAGTATTTTTATTTTTAATATGTATATATATTTATAATGCGCCGTCAAACCGAACAGATTATTTTTCTTTCCACCGTATAAACTATTTTACGTGCCAATACAAATGTAAAATAAATAATTTTGGTACCGCTTCCAAACAAACAAATTATTTTTTTATATTATTGAAGCCTGAGATTTAACAAATTATTATAATATTTGCAAATAAGAAAAAATAATTATGTATCGCTATAAAAATCAAATCTTGTGTGCAATACGTAAAGGATATAATTAACTTAATTACTGCAGTAATTTAAATTTATGTGCAGAACATTTTTAATATCAGCAATTAGAACAGGAGTGGTTCATTACAGAAAGGTTAAAAAATATCCCATTTTAAACACTGAATTTACTCAGAATATACCGACATATAAGTATTGGTAATTATTGTGACATTTTCTTCCTCAATTACTTTTTCCACATCAATCCAGACAAACAAAAGAAGTCCTAAATATTTTAAATAATATTTGTTCTACAAAAATAATTATTATATCCAATATTATAAATAACCTTATAACTTATTATTATCAGCAATAATATATCAAAGAATAAAATAATTAAAGAATGAATATTTTTCTTATTCGCTACGTACCTCTGAATGCGCTGGATTACGTTGTTTATTTCTTCCCGTTTTGTGCCCTTAATAAGGAGGTTGGCTAGACAGCTCTTAATTGCTTAAATTACTGCAGTAAAATGTAAATCCAGACTTTGAAGCGAAGCAAGAACACCCGTTGATGTTTTCCACGAACTCTTACTGCTGCTTCCTATATTTAACCCCTTATGCAGATTCTTTTCCCATTTGTAAATAGCAATGAATTTTTCTTAAAAAGTTGCGGTTATTTAATATTTCGGGCATTATAAAAATATCGGAAGACATATTATTTTTGTTCGCGAATAAATTTTAAAATTCTGTAGGCATAAATAACGTCTTAAAATTACGGGCGTTTCAGCGTAAAGCCTATTTCTGTTTTTGGTCGTTAATAGTAGTTTGATTCGGAGTTATCGAGAAGTTACCATTATGTAACAACAGTATAGAAATGTAAATTTACAAGCAAAAGAAGGAAAATATAATTAATATTTTATAAATATTTTTTTACCTTAAATATAATTACTGATATATTTGATAATATAATAATAATAATGGCAAAACTGTAGATATGCAAAAATTACAAATAAGAATGTGTTAATTGGAGCAATCAATACATGTCATTTTACTTTATGTTTCCCCCTAGATTGGATGAGCCCATTCGACAGAGTTGTGTGTGGTAAGTATTAAACTTAGACGCACTAATCTACTAACTGCTTTTGCACAAAATAATTTTTCTACTTTTGTCTCTTATTAACAAGCATGGCTTTTGCCTAACAAATGCTAAAATTATTAGTGATATAATGACATCTCATATCAAATTGTAAAGTTTAGAGTAAAATTGTTTATCAGCTTTCAGAGCATTCAGCTGTTTCTATTTTCTCTTTAATCTTTCTGCAGTATTTTCAAGCATGGTACATTATTTGTAGTAGTTAAAGAAGTTTGTTTTTTAGATGTTCCAAATTGTGTATTATATTTCAGTTTTATCGCTGTATCATTCTGACGATTATTGACAAGAAATTGTGGATTATTTTGCATTATAGCTTAGGAGATGTCATAAAGAACTAAAAATATCCACATGTAAACACACCTCAGCGCGTTACGACTGTCAAGTTATTCGAATTAATTAAACAATTAATTATTCATGCTTGAAATGAAAATATAGAGCGATAAAATTATTCTAATGGAAAGTTGTTGCGTAAACGTATTCAGATTTATGAGGGTGTGATTTAGAAACCATTTAATTTGCTTAATAAGAAAAATAATACGGGATAAATTAATGTGTATGAGAACTGTAGCAATATCTGTGGGAGTGATGTGAGAGTTTCGTACAGGGAAAGAAGAGTGAGAGGAGGGATAGGAAATTTTTTAAACTTCTGAAACGTGTATATGGGTTACAATGGGCGGAGAGGTTTTGGGACGATTGCAGTATTTTACGGTCCATTTCGCTTCCAATTTCATTTGATTCGGTCATTTCCCCGGTGAATGTTTGCAGGGCAGTCGCCAACCAAGAGCTTTAATGTCGGAATAAGCGATACAGCGAGCCACCCCGGTTATATTTTGCACGAGAGAGGGAGAGAGAGAGATAGAGAGAGAGAGAAAACGAAAGAGCTGGAAACTGAACGAATTCCGTCGATTTGTGTGCGATAGCCGTTTGTATTCGACATGTGTGTGCTCTCTTCAGCCATTTTGTGTTGTCAGTTTGCGACCAGGAATTAGCATCACGTTTTAACAACGGCATTAAATCTCGCATCGCCACGTCCGTTCTAGCTCCAACACAAATTATAGTTTGGGACCATCTGTTTGTGGAATGAAATGCCGCATGCGTCTTGATGAGAACTGCACGGTTTTATAATGTCAAACAATTCGATCTGACGGCTCCGCATCGACCATTTTTGAAAACATTTTGTCAATCCGAATTATCGACGAAACTGGACAGTAAAAATGTATGGAGGCCTTACCGTGCCATTTCCGTTCGATGGCGAATGCTAAGATTGTCCAGACGCTGCGGAATGTTCCGACCGCTGGACCGTTGGAATTTTTAATAACGATCTTGGTTGTCCGGGAACACTAGAATATCAGGCACTACGGGAATGCAATATAGACAGGGAGAAATTTATATTTCTCTATTGGCCCACTTGATGATATATTTCAGTAGAATTTTTCCGTACGTGAATTTCTGATATCAGTGTTCACTTTATTAGAAAAAACTAATATTATCACGTAAATTAATACAGTCGAACCATTCAATACATCGAATGTTTCCGAAATAAGTTTTAACTAATAATTTAAATTATTTTGATATTTCAAAATTATTTATGACTGTTTTATATAAATTTTATTTAAATTTCAAAGACCCAATGTTTAATTAATCACAAATTAAAACACTTGCACTCATACATTTACCAATAAAGTTTAATGTTTTTTATTTATTTAGAATTTTGTGAACAGCTGTGATCTTTCTTAAATTAACAATTACTCCTCTTTTTGGAATTAGTTTGAGATTAAACTTCTATCTGAATTTCTGATGACACTTTAAGGATCTTGGTTATACATAAATAAATACGTAGGCTAAATTGAAAATAATCTTTGTAGTTATTAACGTTGCTTTTTATTTGGAAATATGTTTCAAATTATTGAAAAAGCAAAGTTTCTTAATTAGATTTATAAATAATATTATATATACTGTATTTAAATTATTTCAATTTTAAAATTATTAATTTAGACATAATGAAGATGATTGCGGTTAAAGTCGAACGGAATTATTTGATTCTTGGAAAATAGTACAAGTGTTTCAATTGGTTACTAACTAAACGTGGACTATTAGATATTTACACTAATATAAACTACAATTCAGATACAAAAAATAGTTGTTTTCTCCTGTAACAGGTAACATGTAAAAGCTTCCTAAACATGATATTAGAATTAATTTTCATGGTTTTTGGGCTATATGCAATACTTGCATTTAAAGTTCAGCACATTTGTTTTGTTAATAAAGCACATTACAGTTAAATATTTTGTTTCATTCGCAATAAATAACAGAAAATCCTCAGAATATATATTACACTATACCATTGTAAATGGTTACAAAATATTTAGAATTTCTCCAGGATAATATAATATAATATAATAAATGCAAAACATTATTTCCATATTTCTCTCTCTTTCTCTCTTCAAATAGTAAGCGTAAATTAAAAAATATTATTCATCAACTTTCATATTATCATTTCATGTTGTGAGAATGGAAATGAGATAAGATATAAATACTTGGCTCTAAAAATAGGGACTTTCAGCCATTAAAATAAATGCAAACGCTATTACATTAATTTTATTTTAGGATATGTGTTGTGTTTTACGTGTATGATTACTTAAAATATCTTCCCGTGGGCCGTGTCAGAATATATAATGTCACAAGGGTTGCGAATGAAACGGCACAATTTATGATATCCGATTTACATTTAAAATATTCAGTGACTGAATAAGTCCACTTGATGAATATGTAATGTTAACACACGTCGCATTTTACTCATAATTGAGCGTAATAAATATTTTGGGATAGTTTAACAATATTTTTGTTTAGATATGTGGAATAAATTCAGATGGACTCGTATTACTTATTCAGAATTTTTAATAAATATTGGTTAAACAATTGTAATTATTTATTAAACAATTATAAGGAATAATGTATTGAAATAATTTTAATTGCGTATATTATGAAAATTCAAGGGTTTTATTATAAATGTGAGAAATATAAACTACCAACATCAACAATATAAATGTCATTTTTCCTTAGGAAAGGACAATCGAACGTTTATTCATCTTTTCAGTAAATTGAGAATATTCTTCTTGCTTTACAGTTGCAAATTCATAATTTATAATATATATTTTGTAATGAAATAACTAAATCAATGCAGCGTCATTTTGCATTATGTACAATTACAGATCTATAAATATTATCTTCAATATATAGCGTTGCATAGAAGTAATTATGATACTTATATACGTATATAATTTGTATATCACTGTGTATAAATTTTATTTCAATTAAATTAATTACATTCGCTGATTAAATATAATCGATCCTGAAACTAAGTTTGCGAGATTTATAAATAAACTCTTGTTGGACTGAAACGAATTTAAAATGTTTACTGTAAAATTTAGGCAGCGAGTGTACTTTCCAGAACATTTTTGTATTTTTTTGGAGGATCATTCTCATACCGAGCAATAAACATTAAGAGAAACAAAGCGTGAGCATATAGGATGCATCGCATCATTGTTACACCTTCCAACATGTCGATTTTAGATTCGAGATATTATTATTTATTCAAAATAATTCGTGGTGAAAAATTCCAATTATATTTCTAACTTAATCTATACCATGTACACGTTCTACAAAAAGGCGAAGAGATTAAATATTTATCTGAAGAAATTTATATTTATTTTAATATTGTATATATTTAACATGCGGATGTGTAAAATTCATTGTATATTTCGATATGCATTAGTTCCTAAAAGCTGTAATTATAAGAAAGAGGAACACGTGTGATTCAAGTATTATATTTCATAACACTTTCTTATTTTAATAATGGAAAAAATATGACACTTATCATGTTATAAATAACTAAATAAACGACCTTCAGTCAGAAAATTGTTTATTAACAAAAAAATAAATATACCGAGGTTTATTCCTTTTTCTATAACCTCATCAGGTTTGGTAATTTCATATACAAGTCATACAAAAAAAATGTTTTGAGGAAAGGTTATGTTGCCTTGCTTTTCTATTTTTTGTATGATTTATATATGAAATTACCAAACCAGAAGACTTCTTAAACAAGGTATATTTAATTTTTTGTAGAGAATCAATTTTGTGACCCAATGCCGTTTATTTATTTATAAATTTCTTATTCAGTAAAAAAATACCTACCTAAACACAGAGTAAACATTGCTAATAATAGAACTGGAAAATTTAAGGATCTTTAAATACGATTGGAGTAATCGTTCTTACAATTCGCAAGTAGGACAGTCCAAAGTTCGATGTTCTGGGTTATCGCGCCATGCATATGTAACACTCATGCCCAAACTAATCTAGACATGTGAGGGAAATTATTTACCAACGGTGTGTAAATGACAACACAAAATTACTTCACTCTGACGTTTCCGTGTTCGGACTTATTGTAATATTACTGAACGTCGTCCTTACCAACATCAGTAGACAGGACTCGATTTTAGCAGCGCCGAAATACAACCGTGACTATATTTTCTTTCGACATATGATGACGAATCCTAAACTTTTTAAACTTTTGGTAACACGGTTTTCAAATGTCACTAACTTTACCATGAGTTCTGTGTCAGTTAATTTTATCACATTAACGTAAATGTATTACAGCGAAACATATTCAAGATATTTATAGCGCAAGAATACTACTAAAATTAACTATTCCAGTAATCAAGAGTAATTCACGACTTTCATAATAAAGATGAACATTTAGTAACGGTTAACGATTTGTTTAATCGCTGAAAATAGTTGTTTCACCATTCACGCTCGACAAAATAATCATTTAACGTGACTGTCATGGACTGTATTATTTGATATTCGTTTTAAACCTTAAAGCAAAATATAATTGGGTCCTTTGTGAATCGCGTAGAACAACCGATACAATACTGAATTGACAGAAATATGAAGCATAATGTTCTGTTACCATGAATACAGTTTTTAATTATATATAAAAATGTAATCGATAGTTCATCAGTTATGATATAAGAATATCAACTAAATTTGGTGCAAGGATTAACATCAAAATATTTTCGTCCTTCACTCATTTAAGCCTCGTACGTCGTGTAAATTGATACGAAATATCTTGCCTTTGAAACCCAATTCAAGCACTTGTTTAATAAAAAAATATTAGCGCCGGAGATTTTTTATTTAACAAAATATTATTGTCTTCAGTTATTCCGTAATAATTATCGGACATGCTAGTTATAAAATGTATAACATTCACAAATGATAAAAAATTTGTATTGATTGAAATTCATGAAATTAACACTAACCATTTATTATATATTTAATATTACACGTGCTGTAAGAGAAAAAGAACATTCGTAGCAATTGTAATAAATGAAGCTTTTCTTCATTATTATTCAGGCAAAGCTTCGATTTTAGCTGTGAACGAATACAGTATTACGTAATCAGAATGTAGTTATCAGCCATTACAAGAATGCAGTAGCATGCATATTGCAAGTAAAGTTAAGCCTGTTAACAAACCTGTGCAGAGTAACTTCTCTCAACTGTCACACAAAAAAATAACAAGTCGTTGGAATGTAGACTAATAACTATAATAAATGAAAGTCGCCTTATTAGAAAATAATTCACTGAAATAACTAGTATTTATGACAGAAGGTAGCATATATAAAATCCATTTAAAATATTTAAAAAATTCATACACAAAACACTACACACAACAAATTATTTCATATTCTTAAGTTGTCTTGTTAGCACGAAAAAAACAAAATAATATTTACCATGAATAATACATTTATATATATATATATGTATATATATATATAAATGTATATATATATATGTATAGTTAGATTATATTCAATAAATTATTCCAAAATATAAGCTACCTGTTTTAGATAACTATGCAGATTGTATATTATATTTTTAAATTTCATTATATGTGTAAAATTTTAAATCAATTCTGCACAGGTGCGTTAAAAGTAATAATTTTGCTTTAGTAGTTTTTTATGAAAACAATTGAAATTATCTTTTATAATAATATTCTCTGACAAATATATAACAGAAAATTGAAGTTCTATCAAACAGTGACTTTATGTCATAGGAAAACTTTTTTTTGGTCGTACAATATACATGAAATATTAAATAAGGATTAGAGCAGAGGAAGTTAATGGTTTCGTGTTGTATGTGTTTAATCATTGCGGCGGCTATTTCTTTTGATTAAATGGCAAATAACTTAACTGTTGACAATTGTCGTCGATCAAAATTCTGAGAATATTTCTCAAAATAAATATCCAATTAAAGCTATAAAAAATTAATAAAATTTGATCTTAGATTCTGACTTTGAACACAGCTCTCTGTTTCACTTTATTTTCGTTATACGACACATTAAATACAATAATATTTATTCTTCGCTTGTAGTTTGATTTCGTCGCGAATGGAAATACGGGCAACGTTTCTCTTGACACCAAATAAATTTGTTTCGTAAGCATCTAGAACGTCTAATGACTTCACGAATGCAAATCTTCTTCTAAGGACAATGATTAAAATCAACATGAGGGTTATAAATATTAATTTGATAAAACAGTACATTTTTTCTCCGAGAAACGTAAATAGTGATCGAGAGCGTTGATTACTTATTCTGTTTTATCAGCCTGTTATTTAGTCTTAATATTTTTCAAGCGTCACTGACACTTTTCAGCCGATATGACACACACTTAATAATTCTCTTCCATTCGGCGTATTAGCATTCATACAAACTTATCGTTACAAACAACAATCAATTGCGTGGTACACAGATATAAATAAAAGGGATAGCTATTGTTTCAAGGAATAACTACAAGTAACTGGCCACTTAACTGCGCAGCTATAGTTCAACATCTCTGGTCACCTAGAAAAATTAAACGTTTCAAAATGTTTCTCGTAAATGGTTGCTGAACGAAGTCAATATACTTTTAGGTGGAGTTTCTAAACTAATCTGTGTTGGCTTAAGAACAAGACTTGTTTACACCGTGTGTATTGCTTCGCAGAATTGCGTTATTATTCATGAGGGCATAAAACCATAATTTCGAGATCATTCTTATGCTCCATCAATATCGGGGGAGGAAGAAAACGACGTGTCGGCGTCGTGTGTTATTTCCGACGACAGCAGCCCATACAATCTCAGCTAAATAATTGAACAGAGCCGAAGATTCGTAGAAATACTCCAGTGTGCATTATTCACATTCCAGACGCATTGCTGGAACAATGCCAATGCATAGCCACGTCGCATTCTCCGGATATACAAATTATATCATTGTTACATATGAAGTGTATAATGATTTTCATTTATACTATGCACACACTCACTGGAATTCAATAATTATACACCTCGAAAACTTTATAACCTATATATGAAGGTATTTCCCATCGTAAGATAGAACGTTAGCAAAACTATACCTGCAACAAAACAAATTTTTTGAGATGTCTCTTAATTCTAATCGGTTGCATTTCTATTGAATTCTAATATATCATATTTATAAAACCAGGCGCTCATTAATAATTACGAGGAACTTTTACGATCAGCCGACAGTCGCATAATTGCAAAACCATTCATAGTCGGAAAACATGGCACCTTCATAATCAATTTTTCACACATAAATTTTAAGGGCCAATAAACGCTTATTTGTGTATTTTTATTATCGCAGCACGCATTATAGCATCGTAAAATTACAAGTATGTTAATGTTTATATTGCACTGTAAATTTACATTTTAATATAAGTAACGAAAAATTAGGGAATATGTAATACTCACTGACGAAACGATGATATTGGTTCCCCACTAATTTCTTGCAATTATAATTTTTATTTTCGTACTTATAATACTACAGTTTGTAATTACATGGAATACAATAGGATCAAAGTCACAAAAATTAGACACTTCCAGAGTAGATACAGTGAACATTTACTAACAAAACGTGTAAAAATACATTATATCAAACGTATGTAACTTTATTACTCGAAGTTGTAGCTCTGCAAACAACACAATTACGCCTGATGTCGCCATTCATGTTTTCATTTTATAAGCGGAACTCTCAACATACTCGTAATACACTTCCATTTATCGGATCATGTTAATATATTTTTAATATATTACATCGAACATTTTTTTAAACTAGTGATTAGAAAAAGATTTATTTTTTCAAGCTTGCACTAAACTCACTAAGCACTTTTAGGATTCAATAGATCTTGAACATTACTATAGAAGCTTTTATGCATATTTAGGTAACCTTACCTAAATATCTATCACTTATTTCGAATTTTTTTCTTTGTTTCTAGATCCGGCGCTGATAGACACCAATTACTATTATCGTAAGAAATCATAAAAGTAATTATTATAAATAATAATTTACGCTTATTATTTAGAACTCACAAACATTCTTTTCTTGCACAATAACGCTATATATTAATTTTAAATTATTTTTCCGTAGACTAGTTTTCTTTCTAACCATCTTATCGTAAAAGAATTTTATATATTATTTTATCTGCCTAAGAACCAATGTTCTGCTATCGCTGGTCTTATATTGTTTGATCGAAGTAATTACCAGACTTATGTTGAGTAGACAACAATGCAAGTTGTGTGTAAGGGTGTCGCTTTGTTCCACCGAAAAGCGTTTTCTCAAAGGGGTGGGGGTGGAAATACAATGGAAGTCATCTTCCTGTGCTTCCTTGGACGCCAACGATTCAGGCAGAGTGAAAGTTTAGGGGTGCACCGAAAATCACTGGTGGGGTCGTTATTCGGAATGCAACTGTTTCAATAGTAAGTGTAACGTTCGAAAAATAATCAACATCGTGTGTTATGCATTTTTGAAAATTTAAATCAGCTCTGAAACTAATTTCTTCATAAATTAATGCGCAATAAACGAAAATTAGAATTAGAAACTTCTGATGGAATAAAATTCACCTTTCAAATTTTTCAACTCTTCCTTTTCTTGTTGAAAATATCACCAAAGAAAAATCATGTTACTTTAATATGTTCCAGTTCACATACGAAAGTATTGGATTAAAATATTTTGTCATTGTTAAGGAAAATGCGTTTCGTTATTCAACTACGTTATTGAGAATTATTTTACGAAAAAAATATAAGAAATGGTTAACATAAGAATGGAATTATATTTCAGAACAGTAATAACATTAAATTTCAAGAAATTGTTATAAGTGTAAGCAATGATTATATCGAGTAGAATAACAATTTGTTATACAAACTTAAAACCAATATGAAATTATTTCATATCGCGAATTGTTCAGGCCGTGTTTATTTTCTACAGTACAAAGAGTAACTGAAATTATATTGCTAAAATGGCTTCATTTTGTTTGTTTAATATTAATTTATATTTTATTTTGAGATAGATGATTTAAACATAAAGTTGCAGTCCCCATAATTTATTTCTTAAAATACTAAGATTATTATAACGTTCGAGATGAGAGACAGATAACGCTAGATACGAATACAGATTATTTTTAGGACCAGTAAGTAGGATAATATTTATTTTCAATCGAAAAATCTCAAAAATTTGTGGGCAAAAATTTCCGGATGATGGAAATTTAAATCACTCAGGGAAATGCAAGCGATGTACGAAAAGCATAATAATTTTGAAATTGTATGGAATTAAACAATAATTGAACTTTAAGAGTTATACCAACTGTAAAATTAATATTAGAATATGTAAAAAAATATTTAGATGTTACTGTTTGAAACCACCAACTAATAATAATTATATTCATACTAAAAATTTAATTGGTGCGACATTTTATTCAAGCACGTTTTTAATTTACAAAAATATTTTGAGTTGAGTAGGGGTGCATCTTTAGCAACGATGCCTCGCATTACAGCAGAGTTTCACATAAGCCCTCGTCATCTGATTCAGATTGGCCTCATGTACTTACATGATTGGGGACAGAAACTCCCCACGCGTATCGTTGCCATTCTTAAAGGCCACTCCTCGTTTTCCCAAATTTAATTACGGCGGCGCTATTCTCTTCCTGGCACACACGACGGGGCCTATCTCCTCTTTCCAGCACGATCTGACTCAACTACCCATTTGTCAGCCATATATCATCCTACAACTATCTTGAGCCATTTCGCTCTCCCCACTCCCCCATCAAAGCTTCCTGCCTGCCGCGCTTCAGGGTAATATATACACATCGTAAAATCTTTATTTAGCGTCACAAACGGCATATTAAAGAAGTGCTTATCAGTTTCCCAGAATTGGGTCAAGGGATACAAGCGAGTTCGTAGCGACAGCATTACATACAGACTGTTCTCTGTCGTCCGACACGTACGGGTGACTATCACTTTAACAGACAAAGAAATAGGCACTCCGCAACATTTAAAGATCCATCAAGCAATGTCATGTCAAGTGTAATTAAAATAAAATCCAATACCGCACTTCTGGCAAATTACAACAGTTTTAATTATCCCATCCCTTTGTACTTAATTTGACTGAGAATAATATTAAATGAAAATAATTTGGCCGATATAGTCGCACATGCGTAAATATGTATTGTCAGAAACTCTCCATTTATGAACCCTTATTTTCGTTTTTTTTAATATACATATTCTTATCCATCTGTTATACATTTATTTATATTTTTAACTTTAACTGAGCGCTTGATGATATGGATTTCAGTAGAAAAATATTTGCAGCAGATTAAAATAAACGTTCATTTCATCGGAGAAATACATTATTATCTGAAAAGGGTATTTTATTATTACGGAATAATAAAATATTTTTAAATTTAATTAGGATCAGTTAAGAAAAAATATCACTGCGTAAAGAAATATAATGAATTATTTTAAGAATTGTTAAAGAGAAAATACATAGACTAGAAAGTTTTCTATTAACGTGGTTCATACAGGAAGAATGCAATTATCGGAAAAAATTCAAACAAATGACTAGATTGTGGTCGTGAGAGAATGCAAAGAATAACGAACCGGTCAAGCAATTAGTAGACACCGAGTATACATTAGACGGAT
The DNA here is from genome assembly GCA_037074705.1 of Zhengitettix transpicula. Taxonomy (NCBI): domain Eukaryota; kingdom Metazoa; phylum Arthropoda; class Insecta; order Orthoptera; family Tetrigidae; genus Zhengitettix; species Zhengitettix transpicula. The sequence goes on from CM073591.1 coordinate 70,376,902, forward strand.
TTAAGAACAGGTCGACAGTTTAAATTGATACTATAAATCATTATGGCGCCAAAATTATTTCCCTATTTTGAGAACAATTTATAGAAATTAGTACGCAAAAGTCAATCAGAATTATTATTTCAAAATAATCGTTTATTAATATATATGAAATTAAAATGAATGAAAACAATTATATTTACATCAATCTCTTTATAGTTTTAATTACGAATACTTAACTCAAACAAACTAAATACTACGTGAGTTTCCGTATTAAAATTTTATCTTGTACTGTACAGGCATCCTCATTTTTTTTTTCAAATAAACAAAATGAAGGAAAATTAGTCACAAAATACTCATTTCGGTTACAACCGTTATAGGACACAGACCATAACATTAAATTTAAATTTTAACATATAATTTTAACATATATATGCACATTCAAAACTGTTCATCACGTGACGAAGCCCGAAAATTGTGTACGAAACGTCGTAATATTTTTATAAATTTTTTAGTTGATTAAACTTTCTTGTATGACAAATTGACCATTATTCTGTTTATTGATTAAATAATAATTGTCAGATCATATGAAATATATATCATATTTTGCCGAGTAATTTAATTAATTCGAAATATCGTCTACGAATGATCTAGGTACTAATATCGACGCCATAATTTTAAATACGTAAGCGAGTTAAAAATAAGTTACACTAAGATGGCCTTCATTAAAATAAGTTTTACAAACATTTGGTTGTAAATGTTTTGAAATACTGAAAGCAGTTTGTTTGGCTTGAAATGAAAATATTGACTTTTTTTTAATTACAATTTAACGTCGCATTAACCTTTTGGTCATTAGCGACTTACATCTGTTAAGTTCTACATTTGTATAACATTTAAATTACGTTGTTACCACTTAAAATGCTAGTTTGGAAATTGGGTAGCAGCACACGTTACGCAAAAGACGAACATTTATCGGGCGCACAACATTGTAGATACATTACACACCGGTTGTCCGCGTGGGTTTTACTCATAATATTATGCCGAGTTGTACTAGTTACGTTCCCAAAGAAACATCCACGGCCGCATAGTAACGGAATCGTGAATGGAGTAACTGTCCATGCTAAGCAATATGAAGGCCAATTTCTGCGACTTGAATGCTTGCGCCAATGAGCTTGAGTAGGCAGTTGGGATAACCAGGTCATTGAGATGACATACGCCATAGTACCCGCATTTGCTCTCGTAAAATACTTTCGCTTTCAGCAACGTGTGGGTTGAGGCTCTTTTGGCAAACCAAAACTAGTTAACCTGTTCTACATTATATTAACATTTTATTACCATTCCTTAAGTAATAAATACACATTGAACTTGTCAGCAAATTCAATAGGATTTTTTTTTATTCTGGAGACATTTTCTAAAGTTGTAATTCTTTTTTTTTCAAAAGATAATGTTGCTATTTTTCCTTTCTCAAAGCAAAACTTGCTTAGTTTAAATCATTAAAAATATTAACGTGATTTTTAAGCAATATAACAGTAGTTTTTCATAGCTAATGATAAATAAATGTATTTATCGTAATTATCGTCCAGTAAAATTTGAAGTCCATATCTTTCACCACCTCGAGCCTTTTACGTATATTCTAAATGTGAAGGACGACAAACCACATCAACATCTTTGACCGTGCAAGGATATGTTAGGAATATTAAACTGAATTGCATGGAACCATTCAGCAAATATGTGATATTCTCATACTTACAATATCTCACACTGAATTTTTTTTTCGAGGGAAATAACTTCTCCATTTTTGTATTCAAGTAATTCTAACCTTACTGCGTTTCTCTTCAGGAAGTCGTATTAATATCTGTAATTTATGACTGCCCGAAGCGCATCGTATTGCAACTGCGCATTTGGTTACTCTCGAGAAAAGCGTCTGTAGTTTATCCTCCGAGGGAATACAAAGACCATACTAGAAAAATATCTTATTTTGACAAGCCTTCCCAAGTTTCTTTAGAATAGAGTGCTTTAATTACAATATCAGAAACGTTTCATATCAATTAACCTTCAGGTTGTTCAAAATAATGCAGCATTAAAAACTAATATGCACATTCACAACTTCTTAAACATGGTTAATCCATACAATATTTCGAGCTAAAAAAGTACGAAAAAAACTAATTATAAAATAATGTCAAATTGTGACATTATTTTTAAGGAAGAGGAATTAACATCTCCTTCTTTGTAACCCGTAGTGGCACTTCTGTGATTACATCTTTGTAATTAAATTAAATCGTATTTAGCACAAAATTAACCTGTAAAATACCTATGTCTACGCTTTAATAGAACCAAATTCTTGAACGTTTTAGAAACGAAACTTCATAGAATTAAATGCTCTGTGGACGGACGCTAACTTATACAACACGGAGAGAATTTGTATAGTTTACTGTAATATAATTATAATTTGTAAAAAAAAATATTATTAAACAATGCCTGAGTTAAGTAAAAAATAATCCCGACTTGGCGTGAATTTTGCGATATCCGGAATAATTTTCGCGGGATACTGAAAATTACTGAATATAAATTACTGCAATTTCTCAGGCTTGAAATTTTCAAAAATGAAAAATTGTTCAGATTTTTACTAATTTTTAATGATACAAGAGCAGTCATAAATTACGTTTGTATCTCGTCTTGACTAGTAAACTTGAGAGAGTACCTTTTTTTAAAATGAAATTGCTGGTGACCATTCGTCATGTAGAAGGAAGAATTTCCATGATTTTGCCGTTACTAGGAATTTATAACCTGGCTCAAGGAACAACGTGCAAAAATCTTAGATAGAGGTCAGGTTAGCGGTGATAATCCAAATTCTGGGTTCGTAAATCTGTTTATGCCACCACATACGCGTCGTGTTCCTTATACTTCGACGTCAATTAGCGAATTGCTGCTGAAATTATGTGACAGCGGGGAGAAGTGCGTTAATTGCCTGCCGACAGGCGCCAATCTCCATCAATTAAGTAGGAAGGAGAAGGATGAGGTCGGAGGGTAGTCGCCCCCACCGTCTCCCAGAGTCACTCCTCCGGAATGCGGGGACAGTCTCCTCGGCGCCACATCCCACGCACTCAACATCGCATGCTCCTTCGGATTCCAAGTAATAAATGGCGAACATTCGGACGAATTTAATTGACTCTATATTATTGGTAACTGGTAAAATAGTCGCCTTGCGCAATGAACTGATAATAACCGGACGAATGGCCGTGCTAAGTTTCGCAAATTACGGTAAGAGGTCTGTGGATGTGCATGGTTACTGCGATGGGCGGACATTCGTGAGTTATGCAAAGCACAGCACGCACTACCTCTGATCAATAAGTAAAACTACATCCAGAGAGCTGCTTATTACGCAATTACAGCAACAAGGTCAAACATTAACTACGTTCTGCTTCGGGCAACTGAAAACTTTTTGCAGACGGATGTTTTTATCGAAGTCGACGCACCGTTGACTTTCACCTGTAACAAAAACAATACCGAAAGGAAAACAAATTTGTTAAAACGTAATTATTAAAATTAAAGTATAAAACAATTTAATATTGTGTCCGTAAATATTTCCACTGAACGCCATAAAACTTATACAATACAGTACCTTTCCAATTCTTTTGTGCATATACATAATATTTATAATATATAATAGCGTATATAACATTTTACCTGTCCGTATGGCTTTAAATTGTTTGTATGGGAAGCTTCATTTAGATTCACAAGCTATGAAGATCCCATATTGATATGTTAGCTCGTTGTTAAATTAATATAAAAATTGCGGAAATTCTTGCGTTGAGCCACTTTCTTCTTGTTTCTTTGAAACATTTATAATATATCTAAAGAAAAAATTTGGTACATTTATAATAGAGAGCTATAAATGAGACTTAATAATTCCTGTCACAAAAATGAGATTCCTTTTAAGTGATACTAAAATCGTCACTAAGACGATTATTATATTAATACAAATTTAATATTCCGCTATATACGTGATTCCTTTTTAATTCCAAATTTGGGACTGCTACAATTTCTTACTAATACTTCATGGCCACTGAAAATTAAATACTCAGAACTTATATTAACATATGTACAATTTAAGAATATAAATAATGTATTAAATTTTTTATTAATTTCTATGGTTTTTAAGGAAAGTAATATTTAAAACTTTACTACGTTTACATATTTTTTTTTTAAAATTTATGATGATTGAGACTATCTGTAAATTATATCAAGTTTAACGTCTGTGTAAATAAATTTGATGATAAAACAGCCAATAAAAGACATTTAAAAAATATTTTATTTTATTAATTAATTAAGTTACATGTTTCGGTCTTCATGTGGACCCTTTTCAGGCAAAGATGACAGAGTAACAGTAAATACAGAGATATTTACATTATAAAGATATTATTGTAGGAAAAAGAAGAATTTATAATTCTAAATAATCGATACAGAATAAATAGAAAGTAGACAAAATTACTTAAAAGCTTATGATTAAAAAATTATGGAGTTGTAAATAGGACTTAATGAATCAGTACCTATTTTCTGTACACATCAGGACCGAAACTATATTTAATTGGCTGTTTTAACATCAAATATATGTGAAATAAAATTCAGACACAAAATAATCTCTTGATTAAAAAATTAACTTGTATATTATTTGAGACTTTGGCATGCATATATAATATATATTGGTTTTATTGAATTATTAGCAATCAAAGATTTAATCGTCAATTAATTAGTTTAAAAATAATACCAGATAATGTAATGTAGGAAAGGTTAGATAACAGAATAACTCGTGAACTAGTGTAAGAAAACTGAAAAAAAAATCATGGATCAGGCCTATTTCGAATTTTTTTAAATAATTTGCTTCATAGTTTTCGTGTTTAGGTTCCTTGTCATTCATAAGTAAAACTTACCTGAAAATTTTTGTTTCTATCGGATTGGACTTGGAGCGGTCGTGACAGATCAACAAAGCATTTTGGTGTTCAGAAGAACGCATATAGCGTTATATTTTCCAAAAAGACGAATTTTTAAACACCAGAATAATGTCTGTGTGAATTGTGTATTTTGTTATTACTAATGCATTCTTTTATTATTAATAGTAGCAAGGAATTTTAGCGTACCCATCCTGAAAAATTACATTCGAAACGTGATTCGATAATTTTAAAATTGTTATCTGGACTTTATTAAACGAGTTTGAATGCTTAGTTGTGGACATTTTCCGTGGAGCGAGGCGTTGGCCGACATATTTAGGAATGAAGATGAGGCAGAGACTCTAGATGCCGGCTGTACCGCGCCATCCCTCCCCAGCAGGACATAAATTACCACTCCCCTTCTGGTCTCCCCCACACACAGTGTGAATTCAGACGGGGGTTACCCTTCAAAAGGCCCGTGCGAGACGCACGAATATCACTCGAAATCTTTGCAAGTCACCCTTCAAATACCGCGGAATGTACAGATCGTGGATTTTGCTCCTTATCCGTGTTTTGACGCGAGTTTTCTACACTGATAGGTATATATATATTCGACAATATTCGATTTTAAACTTAAAGACTTATCAACACCTGTCCTTTAACCAAACTTGCTTTTCATTCTTTTAAGCTCACACAAGTAATCATTCAGTAATGCTCATTTCATAGCTTCTTAGAGCTTAATATAAAATTAGATTGACTGTTATATAACACAATTTATGTAGAATTCCCTAATTTTCAGTGATAAAGCTGTAAAAAATTTAAAATTAATTTTATAGACTGATTATCAGGGTTCTTATAAAATAAATTTTGTCATATAAAAATCAGTCTTATTGTAATTGGTAAAATGACTGTATGTACTATATTCAGCTACAAATCTAGAGATGAACAGATTATATTAGTGCTTTGCATAACGTTTTCCTCAGAGTTTCTGCTTCTAAAATCTGGATTTATAATATATGCGGGTGTGTAATCAAGTAAATATGGACAACGTACTATCAATTATTATTACTTATTTGTCTGTTTAGCCTTTTTTAAATATTATATTAAATTCACTGAAAATGTATCCGTTATTTAATTTGAACTTTTGTATTAAATAATGGGGAAAAACAACAATGACATTAAAATTTCGTAACTACTATCACATTCCAGTAGGATTTTATAAAATTATTATTTGTTGAGTCTTACTATTTTTCGGTCAGTATCGAGCACAGTAACTATTAACTTTTAATCGAATAACTTATTCAATCAACGTGCGAGGTTGAACACGTCTTTCACGGAAAATGGCGTGAAATCATTTCTAATCTTGACATGACCAGCTTTCCCCTGAAAATTGTCTTCAAAAACTGTTTTAAATATCCTTTCTGACCGTTTGGCGAAGACTGTAACGAAAAATCTCAAAGTCTTAATACAAATCCGTTCCACTGAAAAAAATTTTTCTTATTAAAAATATTAGTAGAAGTTACGGTTGAATGAATGTAAAAATTTATACTTTGTAACTTAGCTATAATATTTAAAAAAACCATCCTTTTACATTATACTGTGATGAAAATCTGGATTTGGTGACCTCGGTAGTATCGGTTCGATATCACTCTGATAAAAAAATCATATTTTTAGTCTTTAATAGATACCGGCTTATATTTTCCGACACTATTAACATGTACTTATAAATGGTCAAAAATAAGAATATTAAATTAGATATTCCTTTAATTAAATAATAAGTTCTACTCCAGCGACACACGAACGCGCCACGTCCACCTTTATGTTAGACATAAACAGAATTCCCTTCCCCAGTGGAAGGTTTTTTTCCCCTCACCACTTGTTTGTGTGCGGTGGTTGGGCGTAACAAGTGAAACTTAATATTGTAAATTATTTTCATATTCGGACAGCGCGACCACGTCTTCAGGAATGCCTATAATTCTAGAATATAATAAAGCGAACAGCTCACGAGGGTCTTTGTTATGAGGGGGTTAGGCAGCGCTTGGATGTCCGAAATTGATGTGTCTGGCTGCCATCGGGAGTTTTATGCGCAGCCGATGCTAATTGGGGTTGTAGGATTATTTTAAAATGCATAGCCAAGAGACGGTGGTAGATGGTGCGAGCCATGGGGAAGGGGGGAAAGAGGGGGGGGGGACGCCGCATGCGATCTCATTAAGTGAAACTGCTGCGCGGAAAGGATTAAGGCATATTCCTGCCTAATGGTGAATTTTTCATACTGATAAATGTTACAACGCCAAATGGCTCCAGGTGCAGTTAGCAGTCGAGCTAAATCACGACATTATATTCCGTCGTGTCACGTACATTTGTAGGCTTAGTCTATAAACAAGTCCAGAACCACTAATCCACGTAATCATCAGATTTTAATGACTGTCGATGATCTTTCTACTCCCAAAATGTACTGTTTAACAGTTTCTTGGCCTGCGCAAAGCGATTTTCCTTGTTGTAGTGTACAGCAGCTGCCTTATCTAAAGTACGACCGGAGATATGTTAACAAAATTTCCTGTCAGTATCATCAGCACTTCTCCACTTTAACTATTTATTTTTACAGACCCATAGTTGTGAGCTGATATATTTTATTTGTTTCATACAGGAGAACCGTCACTGTAAAAAATAATTTTTTGCATTGTGTTATGCATTATATAAATAATAATAGACAAATAAGTCAGAAAATTGAGGTTTAATTATAAAAAATGAGGAATTACTACTTATTCGTACACATTTATGTTGATAGTTATGTTTATATGAATTCAACATAACAAAAAAAAATTATCACATTGAAGAATTTGACAACGTAATGAAATTGTTTACTCCATTATCCTAGAATGAGGACCAAACGTTGTGTTAATTATCAGGGTTTTCTGTTAATAAATTATTTCCGACTAATTTCTCTATGTTCGAACATTTACAAATTTATATTGCACACATCGTTTCGTCCAATGTGTATTTTATGTACAATACAAATTTGTATGTAATTTCTCGGGTTTGATTTTTAATATTCATTTTTTACTAACTTGGCTATTACTATTCACACAATATCATTTAAGATTGAGATAAAATTTTCAAATTAGCTGTAAAATTCACTTAAAAACTTATTAATTATATTACAAGCTTTATCAGAAATTTTCAAGCAACTATTAAGTTAAGCGTTAAAATAAAATAATAGATTTTTACAATTTCTTAAACCACTGAGATAACATTTTTAAGTTACAAATAATAAAATTTTATACGTTTTCTCTGGTGCATTCGTTTAATTTAAATTTAAAGGGTACATTCGGTTCATTACGCTTCGTAGTGAGATTTCTTATTTATTATGCAATAAATTCTTCTAAATACAGATGACAAACTATTATTTTTAAGTGTTCATAGATTCGGTGGGTGAGTAAACAGATAAAATATTTGCTCGTATGGAAAACAAAATGTCTACCTATCTGTTTTTCGTGATATGTACGTCATACTATTTTAATATATAAAATATAAGAGAATGTCGGAATATGGGTTCGTGGGAAACTGCCCGTGCCAACTGTATCTTAATAGGAACTGGAATGTTTGCTACGTCCTTGTTAATATGGAGCCAGTCTAACTTCAAAAGAGCAAGTTGACCCGTTCCTGCAACTGGAGCAGTTCCTTTCCTTTCACGGGCCTAATCCGCTTATTCTTTGCCTACATAATTTCAGTTATTAACAGACAATTGACCTGAAATGCTGACAGTCGCCTCCCTCTGCCGTCGCCATTGGCGGGAGCCGAAACCCAATGAAGGCTTGGAGGAAGGGTCCACGAAACATCGCTGTGCTGTTCATATTTTAATACTGTCACTCATAATAGACCGTGTCAGATTTCAACGGTCACTAAGGGTTTATGAAATGTGTGAGAAAGCTTTTTCTAATTTCACGGGGTATTAAGCCAGGTAACGGGTAATCGGCTACGAGAAGAGGGGAGGAGCAAAAATTTACGGGACCTTAAGTGAAACCGAAGCGAACCGGAATGTCTGGTTAGAAAGTTTCACGACACCGTCTCAAGAAGTATGGAGAACGCAGCGTGGTCCGTTTTTGCTACACTAAGCTCAGCAGATAAGGAATGAGCTACGTTCTCGTCATTAAGGCTCGCAAAATCGTCTTACGTTTGCGCGAGTTCGAGTAACAGGCACGGTTATAAAATTCACGTTTTCCCTTCAAGAGAAGAAACGTGTTACTGACCACTGCAGTATTTCTCATTTAGGATTTATCATACCAATATTGCGGAATTTTATATAAATATATTCGATTCTGGGACTAATTAAAATAGTCATGAATTTAATTAAATGTAGGACTATTTCTGTCTAAAAAGTTGAACAAGTAAATAAAACTTCTAATATATTCTCACAAATTCTAAATTAATTCACATAGTTGAACGAAAATAAAATTTAAACTTTTAAACTACTTTTCTTTTAGAATGCTGCACATAGTAAATAACTAGTTTACTTTTGAAGATATTATAATTTCAGGGATAAGTTTTTTGCAGTACAATAGTTTTTTTTATAAACTTATCCATTTAAATTTCGACGCGCTTACAAGACTCTTTTACTGGAAATGGTTAATTTTTAATGTTCAGATATTTATTTTGTATTAATGTCTATGCTTTGCAAAATAAACGTTTTTTTTATTTGAATGTCCTCTACACATAAAGTTTTTTCACCCATTTTCTGTCCGATAAGAGACCAGAAATTGTAGAAAATAAATATATTTTTCTGCTATCAATGCTGTCTGTAGACCACTTTGCGGAATGTCCTGCTGATAATTCCGAGTCTGGATTTTTTTCGTACAAATACCTGTTTGCCAACAGTTGAGAAACGAAACCGACTTGAAAATGGAGCCATTCCGTGTCTTTCCTGACGTAGATTTGTCATAGTTCTCGGCTAACAGAGGTGGCCCCGAAGTGTAAACCCGTTTGACATTGAATAATGTGTCATTCATGGGACTCAGATACCATAAAGATTATTGGAAGTAGCGTTTTTACGGCCCGTTATACGACTGGGTAATTATGGTTTAGGGTGGTAGGAGGGAGGTGCGGAAGCCGGGACTTTATATGGACCGTTTAGTGGATTGTAAAAGCCGTGGGCTATTCACTGAATGAGGTTTGTTGGCGATTAAGACACGGGTGTGAGAGGTTGGGAGGGAAAGTTATTGTTGTTAAGTTGTTAAACCTGCGCACAGTAGTGGGCTCGTGTTTATTGCGTGTTCCCACTGCAGATTGTTGGTTTACGGCCACCACGTACCTGTTAGGTTGTATCCTTCCGAAAAAATGGGAAGAACTCGTTTTAGACTTAAAAATTATGGGGTACAGGTAGGCCTATTGCATCAGGAACTAGAAAAAATAGTTTAGTACAGCTAAAATTATATAAAAAAATTGAAGATTTTCCTTCTGCAAATTAAATAATAATTTTCCTTTTGTGAATGTATCGAATCAGTTCAATTACTAGTTCGCATTTTTTTTATAATTCCCCGAGTTTCAGAACGACTATTAATTTACGGAAGACATTGGACACAGAGATAGATACAGAACAAACTTGACATATGGTTGGAAAATTAGAAGCATGAAGCATGCTAAGTTGCGGTTTCCAAAAAAAGGGGCGTTTCTGTCCACGTTTTTAGTATTATTAAAAATGATCAAGATAAGAAACTGTGTCAATGCAGAACTTAAACATGGCATGTATAGAAAAAGGAGGTTTAATTTGTTTCTCTTAGTATATTTATAATGGTAGAAAACTGTCCATTACCACTCGTGTTGTCGCAAATTTCTTTTATTTTAAAATGGTAATAATATTTCCAGAAAATATTTATGATCCAAAGAAGCTAGGTGTCCACTCCCAACTTTCTTCAGCGTCCTCGCACTACCCCAACACATGATTCAATGCCAAAAAACAACAATTGTTTTTATGTATTTACATGCACACAGATTAAATTCCAGGCTTCTAATTGGTCGATGTCAAATCGGTGACGTTTACGTTGGAGTCTAATCCTCATATTACAGATTGCTGGTCCTTTGTTCCCGTGTATTATGTCCCAAAGCTCCGGTTGATCCGCACATTAGAGTGCCAATGCTATAGATTTCGGCAGCGAGTCGAAGCCGGGCGCCATTTTAGCCAAGATTGTCGTCTCGTCGCGACGTCGCCAAAACTGGCCAAAGTTCGTTCTCGGAGCGCAATTTCACTTTAAAGCGATTCCGGAGGGCGAGAATACCAGCCCGACGCCCTCGACGGACTCACATAATTTTTTATTTCAACTTCCCTTAGATGTTGTTTACTGAGCCGAGGGCTGTTAGTTTGATAGCTTTGCAAGGAAAACGGAATTTTCGAGCTTCTTTCTGTCTTTCGTCGTCGCAACTTTCTAATTGCTGCAGAAATGTCCTCGGCTTACTTGAAAACTAGCTGACGAATTCTTGGAGGTACTTAAAATCTCTTTGTTATTGGCGTCTTATGTTAGCTGTAAAAGTTCATTTCTCTTTTGCATGTTTGAATCCGAATCTGAAGCAGTTACTACATGATCAGCCTAAAATCTTCGAATTATTTACCTTCATCTAAAATATGGTATTGTATGATTACTTCCAAGCACTCAGGAACTTTAAAAATTATTTTCATAACTTCAATAAAGAATTCCTGAGATTTTTAATACTATCTCAATGAGAATAAAATAAAAATTTGTGGTGGTCGGAATGAACTTTCTTCCCACTAGCTGATGTGAGATGGCATTTTTCTCAAAGTTTATAAGTTAAATATTTATATTAATTTCATCCCTCTAAGACGTTTCCAATTGTGTTTTAAAAATAAATATTTTTATTTATTTACTTATGGAGAATATATTTTTGCACTATCAAGTTTTCTAGAATTTATTTGTCGTATTTAAAACGTGTCGTCTCAAAACCACATTAATATAATAAATAATCTAGTCATTTCAAATTCAGTTACCTTAAAAGATGTGAATGGGACGGACAACGACTGCCTGTATGTTAATTTTATAGTAAGGCCAATGGTAAATGAAGCCCTAAAGATAAAAGGATATAGACGATGTTTCATGCTGAGCGTTGAATAGCCCCAAGTTGACACTGGGACCATAACTCCTTTGCCATTCAGAACATGTCTGTCCAGACTCTTTCTTATGCTGGTAACGCAGGTCGCTGTCTAGACAGCTGCGATCAACATCCGTAGAGAGCATCTCTTTCTTCCTCACCCCTCAAATCTCCAAAACACGACTTTCACTTGTGTAAGATTTAGTTGTCTTGGGTCACAGCGAGACATCAACGAAATTTACAACAATGCATGAAAAACGGGATCGTCGATTTGTCTGTCCCATGAAATGTAATTCCAAAACCTTCATTTTAATACTCATTAAAACTATCACTGAGAAGTTGAGAAACTGATAAAACCTCTGAAAAGTTCGTGGACACCACTGTGAAAAAATTTCGAAACAGTAATAAATAAATTTAATTTTTTAAATCCATGAAGTAAAGATACTGGAGATAATATGGTCTGACTATCTAGATGTTCGGAGTGTTAAATAGAAAAAAATACGACATACTATATTTCTTCCGTGATTTTGTGGTTGATTATTATTGTTACGTTTCCCTCGAAAAAGCTCAATTGACATCACACTGCTTATATTGGTATAAGTTTAATTGAATTTAAAAGAAGGGTTCAATATGTATGACATTAATTTTTACATGTATTGAATACAAGACTTTTACCTCATGGTGGATCCTTCTAGAAACTTTCAGCCTAAGGATTTTTTTGTGAGATATATTTTACACTTGCGGAGAAGAGAAAAGCCGATATACTCACAACTCCTTTCAAAAATAATTATATGTATGCAGTAAGAACTTATTTAAATAGCAACCATGAATAACATAAGAAAGAACAAAAAAGATAATGCAAATACCACACAACGATTTTGGGCTGCTTGTACATTTCGTCAGGTGCTATGAAGAGCCTAGAGAAACACAACTGCACTGATCAGTTGACAACACTCTTAGCGCCTGACGAAAGGAACAAAGATTCCAGAAACGTTGCGTGGTAGTTATATTACTTTATGTCTGTATTAGCTATCTTTCCTATTCTTTATTTTCAATTAGACGTAATTTTTTTAATATTAACTTGTTACAGTATGTTTCGTAGTTGAAAAATAAATTTTATTATCATTACTTTGCAAGTGAATCTTTTTTTTTAATCAAAGGTTTATAATGGTCATACGTGACCCATAAATAAATTACAAATAGTGCTTATTTACATGCTGCGATTCATATTGATTCAAATAATAGAATTGAACAGTTTGAAAGAATAATTATACATTTCAAAAGTGGGTTTCTTACATTTACATTTTAAGAATTCGCATTTGTTAATCATTTATCATAATAATTGGATAATTCATTAAATTAACTTGTTTGAAACTGCGGCTGTTGCAGATTCCACTGTACTGTAGTCATATTCTGTTTTAATAAGGAGGAGGCGTCTGCTTCTGAATATGTATCACTCTCTTCCCAGCTTGTAATTATTAATTTGAAAAATATTATGGGAAAGAATTTTGGTTTATTGCATTCCGAATATCTCGTTCGTCGCTTTTGTTGTATCCCCCAGTAGACTACTATATCATTTACCAAAAAGGTTTTAAATTTTCAATCAAGCGACAGAGCACTTTTGCGTATAACACGATATAGCCGATTGTAAATTATCAGCGATTACGCCTGAATGGCCAATATTTTGACTAGCCATTTTCGTTACGCCACAAACATTTGCGCCCAGATAAATTATTAGTTCGCGGGAATTGTGCGTCCGGCCACGTTGATCCGAAGGGGTTGAAGGGATGAATAACTGCTGATGGGGAACGTCACTACCAGATTGCGCCAATCCCTATTCGCCGCAGCTGTTCCATCCAATGGCACCCCTCACCCTTCAACCCTCTCACAGCCATCTACATATCATTAGAATACATTACCATGGCCAACCACGCCCGCATTCCTAATGAGAGGATGCCACTCCAACAGAGATGGCGGTCCGCAGGGTGGGAGTGGTGGGACAACTTAGAGCCCGGGAAATTATTTAGAAATTCCCGTCATATGCGACACAGATACACAGACACCTCCCGTAGAGGGAGAGACAGCTCTCTTACTGTTTTAATTAACATCGTTGAAGCTTACGAAAAAATGCGCTGCAGATTGAAAGTTCAAAAATATTAAATGTGAGATTAGTTCACTTGAAAAAAAATCGGATTGCTTACCTCTCTTGCAAAATACATTAATGTATTACAGATTCATCACTATAATATATTTGGTAATTATTAGGTCTAGCACTATCTAGTGGCTGAAGTAATCGAAAAATAATTAAACCTGTCAACAATAAATCCTCAAAAATCACAGAAAACTAACTTGTTCCGCGAATTTATCTTTAAATTATATGTTAAGTAAAATTTTCGCTCAAGGTGAACTTTGTTACGTAAAATGTACTCTCTAAATAAAGTTACATAGTTTAAAGCGTCTTTTTATAATAAATAGTGGTTAAGAACAATGTTCCTAAATTTTCTATCGAATACGTTGTTTTATTTCTACATTGGATGCGGCCGATAAAATTTTTTAGAGATAATCTCATCTTGCTATCAATTTACTTAATTTAGGGGCCATCTTTATTTAATTTAAATTACTCATGTACTCAGTTTCGTTGTCGTGATAAAATTAATAATGTAAAGGGGTGCAATGAGGGAAGGTTTTATTAAAAAATGCTTCCGTTTCAAAAATCCGTTGATTCAGTCAGCGAACGGAAAAGTATTGCAACTTCCCAAGACAATAAATGCCCGTATTACCTCGTTTAACTAATCGAGTCTTTAATGGAGGCGGTAAACGACGCTATTAATTTTTGCGTTGGATGCGAACGTCTGACAGTTGAATTTTTTACAACTTTAAGTTCGAATCGGAACAATGTACGTTCTTTGTCGTACGATATTTACTGTTGTGCTAGTTTGGTTTATAGTCCGTTGGAAAAGGAAGAACAGGAAGACAGTCGAGCAATATAAAAGCCGCAACCAGATCGTGGAGCCTCAAGTCAGAGCAAGGTACTAGAGATGCCATTAATTTTTAACGGCCGCCATTAACGGCGCAGTAAAGTATCACTTAAGTGCGAGTTAATGGACCTGCGGTCAGGTGACAGCGAACAGCTGAGGGCCGGTCGACCCGCCTACCTGCTCCCTCCGTCTCATCTACTCGCCTAATTGACGTCCTGCTGCATACTTCCTTATTACACAGAAAGTTAACCATTTCCCACCTGATTTCCCATAATTAAAGTTTTACTTATAATCTTTTAAATTAAAAGTTTCTGTTTACTGCAATTGTTTCCTCTACTGTCATATCTTTCTGCTCAATATCTAGAACGTAAACCTCAGTTCAGACTACAGATAGAGGCGGAATAAAATTTTATTAACTACGCTGGAAAGATTACAACTTTACAGCTTACAAATATTTCAGTCACTGCGGCGAAGCTTTGAGAAAAAAAAATCTGTCACATCTTAGTCGTTACAGTAACATACTTATTTTTAGGCTTATAACGACAATTAACTTTCTTTATTTCGTCGTTCGTCAGAAATTATCTATTAATATTTTGCTGTAGGAAAATATAATAACAAATTATTTACATGAATTTTATACTTATGTAAATTTGTATCAGACCTTTCGCATGTGTTAACATGAGGTACATGTTTCATTTGACATACTAGAAAATTTTTCTTTTTTTATCCTACATTTATCTTTATTCCTTCCGTAAATCAGTTGCCTACGGACGGAATTTTTTACAGAAAAATCTATATAAATAAATCCCATGAATAATTAATTAAGGGAAAAATAGTCTCAAAAGAAATAAAGCGGCTTGAATTTGCGAACTTAGACTAAGTAAATAGAGATTGTAATTTTCAATGTCTACGTATTCAGAGACACCACTAGTGCACAAAAAAAAGCATTCTTTTTAAGATTTAGTACCATAATTTCAGTCAGTCAAATACTAGTTTTGGGATTAGAGTCAATATGTAATGTTGAATACAAAAATTACTTAACGTAATCATCATTAAAAGGCTGACAAACATTCTGTATGATAAATTCACTCACGAGTAACCCTACCCAGATTTGATGCTGTGTCTTGGAGCATTCGACTAAAAGGAAACAATGTGGTAACGTTGTCCAAAGTGGAAATGTTGGAATAAAGAATGGATTTTCAATTCAAGAATATATAGAGAAAGCTTTTCACAAGCCGGAAAGTACAACGCAAAGTTGAATTCAAGTATCAGGCTAGAAAAATGTCGACCGGACCAGGAATCGAACCTGCGATCTCCAGATTATCCAACGCTCTACCAAATGAGCTAATTTCTGTCGCCTCCACATCCGGTGTGAAATTCCTCCATCCATTAGACCTAATGCAGGCTCACCTACAATTTTTTTTACAAATCTAAATTCACAGGTCTACATAGCCTTATTTTAGGACCTCAAATGAAGAACTACATATGTACTTTATATGTTAATTGATCAAGTGTTTAGAACTTTCAATTCAAGAATATAGAGAGAAAGGCATTTGCATGACGGACAGTACTAACAGGGATCATCAGTGTGAAATGTAACGCTACAGTTGCCCGTGTTTTTTCTATACTTGTGTGTGGACAATTTAGATCGTTAATTGACCTATGCATAATAAGGGTTAACCGGTAAACGTTTCCGACGAGTTTTTTTTTTTTTCGTGTATCAATCGAAAGCGTTTGAAGTCAAATGATACTTATAAGCAATACAGACTGTATGTAGATTCATTACAAAGGATATTATATCTCCATCATCATTGTACCGCGGAACATATGGGTGCATATTTGCATTTCCGAGGTGAGTGTTATGGCGAGAGTTATCCACGACACACGCTAGCAATCTCGTGAGTGATAACATCTCTGGCATTAGCATGCAACATTCGGTTACACCTCCAACGCTTTTAATGCCTCACAACGCCCTCGAAACTGCTATCAGTTTTAAAAACAAAGTCGTGTTGTTGGCGGTTGTCTCACGTTCTGTCCGTATATTTTTTTAAAAAAAGGGGGGGACTTAAAAGTGCAATGGAAGTTCCTGAATGTTATGACGCTACAAATTGTTTGTTTACAATGCTAGACTTTGATCACATACAACTCTCTAAATTTTTCTAGAATAGAATGATACGGATTAAATGAAATTGATTGAGAACCAAGAGAGAACTTCCGCAAATAAAAACTAAAAATCATAATAATGATGAAAAGCGTCTGACATTTATTCTATAATACAAATAAATAATTACCTTTAGTCAGAAAATAATAAATTTTACTACAAAAAATATCCAATTTACAACAACGACGACGTTTCGTACCCTTCTGGTCACTGTTCAGGTATACCAATTTTTAATCTACAATTTAGAGAAACATGATATATGTATTTTAATGATTGTTTAATAACAAAATTAAATTAAATTATTTATAAACTTTTGAATAACAAAGTTAAATCTAATAATCTGCAATTGTTATTTAAAAATTATTTATAAATACATATATAATGGCTCTCTAAATTGTAGATTAAAATTTTTTATACTTTAAGATATCCCAGTAGAGGATCTATTGTTGTAAATTAGACAGTTTTTGTAATAAAATGTATAGTCTTCAGACTGAAGAATTTTTTTTACATATATTAAACTAAAATCCATCAAAATCCCCTCTCATGGAGTGGTACAAAATGGGAGTGTTCTCCAAAAATAATGGACCTATACTGATTGTTTAATCAGCTGTGGATTATCCGATAACTCAGCCATTGCACAATCGGAATCTAGGAGGTAGACAACGCTCTAAAATTCTCATAAGTTAATTCAGTTGACCATTTTCAAGGAGAATTGATCTAACCGTTTAAATGTAAGCTGCCTAATACTGGTAACATGCCAAAGTCCGCAACTCGATAGGCGGGCGTGACTGTGCGAATCATACTCTATAGTGCCCCATGTTAAGTGGGCAATAAGTTTGATTTGATAAATTCTTTCCTTTTAGTTGAATAAACAAAATACGTCATAAAAATGAAATAAATACATAAATAAATATATACATAAAACTTGGAAAAAATATTTCAATATAATCATGAACAAACATTAAACTTTTATACATAAATGCTTTGACGTAATACATAAATGAAAAAAATTGTAAATGGATACATATATAATTTTGAAAAAAACGTACCAGATTCAGAAAATAGATTATTGAATTTGGAACATCAGGGAGTAGTCGAGGTAACAATCGAATAGATGCATGGGATAAATTTATATAAACGTACAAGGCAATAAAAATACATTAAATTATTGTACAAATGAAACCATAATCTACGACGGAAATATCTCAAAGAATAACGGTAGTTTTACAGGAGAGTGGTTTCACTGTGATGAAAAAATGTTTTATATGTAGAGTTTTATTGCAGGAAAAATTGATACTGTTATTAAAAAGTTGGAAAAGTTCGTTCAATCTAAGGTACCCTGAACGTGAAATTCATTTTTTTTAAAACTTAGTTTGTTACATGACAAATATTTTAATAATTTTAATTTGTGAGCGAAGGAAATTGTTAAAATTCATAGGCTTTAGGTTTAAAACGCCGACTAAAATCTTCGCTGCGTAATTACAAGACCTTAAGCAAGTTTTAGTATACGATTTACGTGTTCATATCTAAAATTAAATTCTTTCGAGCTAGAAGAAGAGAAAATCATATAAATATCTAATAAATATTTAGCGCTTAAACGAGTGTTTTCTGTGTGATGATGAAGTTACAATTATTATGCAGGAACAAAAGTACATGGGTTTATTTAACGGGTCTTGTATAATTTTTTTTATTTCGCCTTATCGAATTGGTTCACTTTAGACGTGTAATTTTTACTCGAAGGAGTTTTCTTATTTCATAATGAGTTAGTTTTTATATATTTATCGTAAAATTATTTTTTGGTAATTGATACAAAGGTTTTATTGAGCAAATAATTGACGTTGAGATATGAAGGATATCGTTGTGCCACTCTGCCCTTCATGGGATCTGCGTGCTGATGTTTAGAAACAACAGCCGTCTGCCGGAGTATTTAAAGGCGACCTTGGCCAAGATGCAGGTCTGAGACACATGTGCAGACACCTTCTAGGCTGCTCCAAACTGCATCTCGAACCCTGCTCGTGGCGATGGCGGAAAGAATACAAAGAACAACTATTTTTCTTAAGAAGAAGTCAGAGATTGAATGGTTTGTAGAAAAATGACTTTATTTTGGTACAACACGATTACAATCTATGGAAGTAGTTACGTAGTGAAATGAATATAATTCCTCCACTCGAAATGTACCAGATTTTTTGTAAATCATCACCAATCTGTGAATGTATATTTCTAGAAATATTTTTATCGGATTTTGAAATACTTTAACATTAAAGAAAATAAATATCCTAACGAGTTTTTCTTTCAAATCAAATCATAATTGTATATTGGTTTTTATTTCTGCATACATTGAATCTAACAAACACATGAAAAGGAGATTCTTACATTAGTTATAAATAATTAAAGTAATGTTTCATGTTTTCTACAATCTAATATTGTTAAGTAATTTAACGAGTGATTTTTCCTGAATCGTGGAAAAATTCTATATTTAATTGCCACATCCATCACGTTTCAATTGAAGGAACATCATAATCTTCTTTCTTTGTTACTGTGAGCAGTTTCGTTTTATCGCCCACAAAAATGTCTGTATATTAAGGAAGTTATCAAATTCGAATAGATATTATACTCAATGGATTTCACATTCTGAAACCTATAATTTCTACAAACAACTACCAGTTTTAATATTTAGGTTATTCTGACATTTACATTTGAACAGAAAAACGTCCAATTTGTCCGGAATTAAAGCTTCGTTTAACTAAAACATAAAAAATAATTACAATATTACGTCATGTAGGTTGGGACTTCTTCAAGTACAAGACCTGAATAAGCAAAACGTATACAATAAATTGGAAACTAAAAATTGACAATGTTTTTAGATAAATTATTCAAATTTATAGATTTGAATCAATTTCTTTACAATTTAATTTAAGCAAATTTGTCAGAATTAAATTACCAAATATATATTTTGTGTTATAACTGCGTCCCATGTTGATTGTAACTGTATATATTCATAAATTTGGAACTGTAAGTTTGTATACAAGTAATTTTTTCTTAATTGAATTAAATCTCTAAATTTTAATAATTATCTCACATAAATATTGTAAATTTTACGTTTCTAATTTATTGTATGCGTTTTGTTTATTTATATCCATTACCTAATTGAAACCCAAAACAGTTGACGAAACTTCGCAATATTGTAATTATTATATATTTTTTAGTTGAATAATACAATTTTAATTTTCTGCAAAATATTTCGGTGCTTTTTTACCTATAATAACCAGTTTACTTTAATTCACCGAAATTATTAAGTTTTCCTCATCAATATATTTTATTCTGGATACTGATTTAATAATTTTTGTTGCATTATTGATTAACAGTCATATAATCTTTAACGTAGTGATGACTATACATTTAATCATACATTAAAATTCGTGCATTAACACTCGTAAATTATTCTCTGTTATGCCAGATTGCATTTGTATCGTGGACTAACAACGAATTTACTAAAATGAATATGTTCGTAGTCCAATTAAAATTTATAACACACAGCGTTGCTATAGTTTAAACTTAATATAATGATAACTTCTCCAATATTTTACTAAACAACAATGACTAGAAGAGTCCCCCACGAGAAAGCGATTTACAAAATTACATCTGGAAAAAAATAATATAATCGCTTGGGAGCAGTATCGAGGTCTTTTTATTCGCAGGTGAAGTGCAAAATTACAGACCAGGAGGAGTATTAAACGCAAAACGTGAACAGGTTTTTCAATAACTGTAGGTTGTAAAACAAGGCTACGATTTCTGGGAAAAGAAGAGCCACAGAACCAGCTGCCGCATCCATAATTTCCCAGTTAAAGAACTGTCTTGTGTGCTACATTAAAGCATTAAAATATCTTTCGTACATAATAATCCAGGCCCCAAAATTACGTTCCATACGAAATAGAATTAGTTTGAAAGTGGGCAATTAGCAGCGTAAGGAAATTCAACTGTTGCGCATAAGAAATCTTCATTCCCTAAAAAGCCGTTGATTTTATTTTCAATTTAACTGAAGTAAATAATAGGTTAGAATTCAGTTGTTACGTTTACGCTCTGACACACAAGAAGTATCCCTGACAGTCAGATATAATTATATGTTAATATAATAGCGATCTGGGTAATAGACTCATCAAAGATCTGAAATTTATTCTGCAAAATTCAGTATTTTAAGAGTCAGTTAAATTTGTGTTTCACATATTTTCGCGGAAGGGGATTATTTCTGTTTAGAGGAGCTGGCCTCATAACGATAGCTCCGCAGGAAAAGTTCTTATAACAGTCCATTAATCTAAGAACGGTTGGCTGTCTGTTTTATGGCCACTGCTTCACTTGTTTTATCTCGACGGGAAGTGGCTTCCTCATTCCTTAAATCGTCGCAATCTATTCCAGTTGCCCGAACTGAAACGCTCTCGTATACAGACAGGATAGCCGCGCAAAACTCAGATCAACACAAGTGTAAAATATCTCCCTTATTTGTGAATCAGCACTGCCACAGCAGCAAATCTCATCCGCATTCAATTTCGTGGCAGTATTTTCGATATGAACATAATTTGAAAAGGGAAACTCTATTCTTCTAAACATCCTCCGCCTTTGAGCTGCTGTTATAGATGGCTAAATGTTTTTTTTAAAATTATCCGAACATGTATAGAAATATTTGTAATAAATATTTTTAAAGGCTTAATAAAAATAAAAACGATACAATATTTTTTTCTTGTATAATGTGTTTTATTGCTGCCAATAGTTTTTCAGTTTACAAATTGAGTTCTAAAATTTAAAATTTTATATGTGATAATCACAATAATAAAGAAAAAGATATTGTACGCAGGAGCATCCTTGAGTCAGCAAAAAAAACTCTTCAGTCATAATCGTCCAGCAAAAATTAATATTTCGGTTGTTAATCATATGTTAAGATATAAATTAAAATCTTCAGTTTTTTTAAATTACGTAAAAATAATAATAATTTAGAATTATAAAACCATTCCCGATAAAAAGTAAAACATTTCTGTTAATTTCGTAGATGAACTAATACACTTCTTAAACTGAAGGGAAAAAGTTCTTGACATTGAGCTACAGTCAAAATATATAAAGCCAAGAACGGGATACGATTTAAGTTTTATTAAGAAAAGGAACTCAAGAACCTACATATCGCATAATAAATTGGTAACGCATGGCAGTCGTATTGGAATATGAATGTAAATTTCTAAACGTAGAATTATAATGTATCTGACATCTTAATGTTTGTAAATAAAGGCAATACCCAGTTTGGAGAGAAAACTTTAATTCTATACTTTTTAGTTACATACTTGAAAACAAGTAACAACATTCATTTTTATTTTTGAACCCCTTGAGGTAAATCAGAATAAATTACAAAATATCTAAAATTCTAAATTTTATAAATCAATTTATTCTTTAATGTAAATATTGTATTAATCAGACTCCTTGAAGTCTCTACATTATATAAAAATATTCCCCTAACTATCTCATAAATAAAAAATGTACACGAATAAATTCAGAATTAAAAGATCTTTGTGCTAGTTAATTAAAGTAAGCGGATGGAAAAATGTCTATAGGATCGGGAATCAAGCCTGGGACTTCCGATTTCCGGGCAGGTGTTCTGACCACTGAGCTAATCTCTGTACATTCCATTCACATCCATGAATTTTCTCAATCAGTCCTTCATCAGATCCTGAAATAGGCCATGAAGGGGAGATGGGATAAGTACATTGTAGGTAAACCGCATGAGTTCTAAAGGACGCAGGAATGTCTGGTTCAGGAGTTGACAGGGATTATTAGTTCAGTGGTCGGAGAATCCGCTCTGTAAGCGAGAGGTCCAAGGTTCGATTCCTGGTCCGATCGACATTTTTACGCCCACATACCTTAATTAACTTGACCACGGTCGTATGGCTTATATAAGCTTTCTCCATATATCTTTGAGAATTTTAATCTGTGTCACCTGAAGGAGTCCAAAAATAAGGGACTAACGTTGAGATTTGTTTTCAAGTAAAGAAAATAACTAATTAAATAAATGTTTTCTGTCTTTCTAGAAATTTAATGTATTTTGAATACAAAAGTGTTCGACGATATTGTGCGTACTTAAATGAACAAAACCGCGGAAGATTTCATGTAATGCATTTTCGTGAGAGTAAACGTTAAAGACACGTTTGTATATATAATGTGTGTGTATGAATGACGCCTCGAGATGATATGAATTCACATAGGTCGTAGCTTCCTGACGCGGGCAGAGTTTTGTTGTCTTATCTTAATCTGCCTGTCATTTGAGATTACGCGGCTTCGTGCATATGGCCGCATAAATCAGCCGGCTTCAGAGGCAAATCCGCTCTGCACTCTGTCTTCTTCCCTCGTTCGACAAGTCACTTCCTTTAGGAAAATAATAATTCAGCAGCTAGAAACAAGGTTTACAGCTGTTGCACAGCAAATTATTGCGCAGTTATTGCGAAGCCATTTCGAGCCACCCACTTGAACGGAAGCAATTATAAATTACTCACAATGGGTTTTCGGTTTTTTATTTTGTTCTTGAAGAAAGGTCGCTTATAGCTATATGCAACTCGGTGGTGGGGCAAATTAGTGGGATGGGTTGGGGTCGACGGGGGGAAGGGGGGGGAGGGACAGCCGACGCCTGAAAGAGAGGAGCGGTTTGTCCGCGGTGCAAATTTTACGACCGGTCGTAAAGTTGTATGAATTCACCTGTAAGTCAGTCATAAAGGTAATCTGCCGTTTTATCTCTCTCCTCTTTCCCGCTTCCCCGTTGCCTGTCATTCTTCCTCATAGCTAAACTTATTATGATTTGGCAATTAATTTCTCATACCGTGTATCGATTAAATGAAAGTAATGTGTAAACCTAATAGTGAAAATAAATGTTTCGGTTATGATAATATGATAAAATTAATAATATTTGAATATAAACACTATATCCATAATTTCAATGTAAAATTGGTCGTAATTCGGCGATATAAATTACTTCTCACATTTCTCGGATGTAACTAGGTATAATACGTATTTATCAATATAATAATTTTTAGAGTTTACAATTCTAAAATTTATTCATCTAAATCTACAATGCTGCAATTAATAATATATTCATTTACGTTTTGAAACAGTATTTTTATTTTAACTTTAATACAAAAAAAAACACATTTTCATCATCGTGGGTTAGTACATATAATTCAATTGTAATAAAATTTTAATTTATTCAACATGGCCAATAGTCATAATTACTTAATTAATATTTACATTTATTACAGTATTAAAAACTGTCTTCATTCTCGGAACTCTTCATATGTATATAATTAACAAAATATGAATTGGATTGATTTAATACATTAAACAGAAAATTTTTGACTTCTTCCAACAACATCCTGGGCCGAAATCTATTTTGTTAGTTGAAGTAAAAAAAATTATGTTTAATGGATTATATCAATTCAATTGACATTTTGTTAATTATATGCAACTGTATCGATCGCTGAACATAGGGAGGAAAAATTATTATTTTCCATTTCAAGATACATTTAAAAAACTTTCCGAGCAATAATAGAGTAAGAGAAAAGAGAAAAAGAGCCATTTAAAAAATTCTAAAGCCCGTGGAAATTCAAAAAAAAAATTGAGAAAATAAATAGTTGCAAGCCCAAGCATTGTTGAACGAGAATGAACTTATCAGTTGTATTGAACTTCATGTATCCAAATTTAGAGGAATAAAATATTTTTCTTATACAGTCATATACAGATTTCTATTGAAAGCCAATAATTATAGTATAATTTCGTTAATAGAGTATCTCATATGATAAAATGTTGTGAATAAAAGTTTCAAATAAGTATAAAAGCATATTCAAGATATTTTTAGGATTAAATTGTCTAATAGAGATTCTTACTATAAAAATAATTATTGATAACTTAATAAATGGCTAACAAGGTATTTCTTTGGAATTATAATTAAATAAATCTATTTTATAGTACAAAGTGTGGATATATGGGATCGGTTGGAAAGGATCTGGAACGTAGGATCCTTCCTATCCCAATTAGAAGAGGCAGCCAACTGGTAGCATGGGCACATTCCTTATTAATTACATTCCGTGATTCAGATGAGGCCATATCCTGGCCTCCCCTGCTGGCGTCTAATGGCGGCCGCAAGTCTGCCCCTTAATGACGTCTTCCCGCGCGACATAGCTCCTTAATTACTTTCAACTTCATTACAATAATTTCCACATATTCCATTCCCCACGCGGCTCCTCCTACATTCTTGCATAGAGTTATTGCCTACGCAAAGTATCTTAATTACGTAGCACAGAGGTCTTGCATTACGGCAAACTTGGGAAATAATTGCATTCGGTAAAAATGGGCAAGGTCTTGTACTCGAGTAAAAATAAAATAATTTGCATATAGGAAACCTTTATTGGGTTTTAAAGCTACGTCATGCACCAATTTTTCATTAGTTTAATTTAGTTTTCTGAACGTTAAATGTCTATTACTTAGCCACATTTATTTTACAAAGAGGCTTTAAATTTTAGTAAGATTGTAGCGTAATAAAATAAACAATAAATACAAAAAGATTGCTAAGAGAGCACTGATTGACTTATCTGTTGAAAATTTTTAGACATACCTTTCCTTAACCATATATACATTGAAGTGGAGTCAAAGAACGGATATGACGATGTCCTTTGTTGCATCGGATGTCATCATGATTTACTCGTAAATTGTACAAAATATAGTACTTTACCATGGAAAAGAAATAACAAGTGGTGCGGAAATTAAAAAAAATATGAAAACTGTTTTTTATGTATACTATGGTCAGTTACCACTGTTTATAACAAAGTATTCATGTAAGACAAATGGAAATTAAGAATATACTTTGTCTGTTACTAGTAAGGCGCGCTTCTTTCTTCTCTTTCTGGCTAATTATTATTCGAGAAAATTGTTAAAAATAATAAAATTACTGATATTTGAAAATACCTCTCAAGACCGTGTAAATAAAAATTAATTTGCGACCATTGCAATTTATTCTTAAAGAACACTATAACGTTTGTAGCTACAGAATACAATTGTGATTTTAAAAAGTTGAATATTTTTTGTCCGGGCAGGAAAAAGGGTACTTATTTTTATTCATGAGAATTTCTTCAGCAATAAATGAGCGTGTTCTCAGAATTTTTTTTATCTATGTAGGACAAAATTACTCGGCCTGTTGGTTCATTTTTTTCTCACATTTAGATTCATGTCTAACCTGAGCTTGAAGAATTTATTCCAACCGTTTTGTTAGACACGTAATTAGTTTCATATTTAAGAGAAAATTTTCCATTTGTTTCACTGATTCGGAGCACCTCATATATATTAGTTTCCACAGTGAAATGTCTTTTGAGAACCTTAATAGTTTATTTTATTAATATATTCTCCAGTTACTTTTATTATTATTCTTCAGTGTTCTGTTCCATATGGGAAAATATTTTTTTATTTTTGATAAAATCCCTCTGATTTATTTAATCGCCTGGTTTTCTTCTCTAGACACTTTTCTTTCTCTTCTATTGTCTTTTAACGTAGTTCACTTATTTCCTCGATTTGTTTGTCTTCGTAAAGGGTCAGAATTGCCCCTTGAGGTTGGAATGTGTAGGAGGGGAGACGCTGTAGGTTCCCGCAGTAGCCGCAAAGTGTCGCTATCTCATCTAGTCTCCGCAACGCCTGTTATTTCCCTGAAGGCTGTAAGGACATCACTTTGCTCGGCGTGCGGTCTGCCTCCCTGGGATTAGCCGCTATGTAATGTATAAACACGATACGCCAACTTCACTCCCCTACTACGGTCTAGACAATTTCTGCCTTACCCTAGTGGCCTATTTTCAATTCGAATTAATTTCAGCTAGAAAACATGCAAAAGAAACTCACGTTCAATTGTTTTTAATTTACTCTACTCCTCAGATTATGACCGCGACTGCCATAAAAATGTATATAAAATTATATCTGCAAAGTAAATACGGGTTGGAAATTTATAACATAAACTCAACTTACTAAACAAAACGTTAACACGCTATGAGCTAAAATATAAATAAATTGAGGTTACAAACATTTCGATAAACTTATAATTACAAGAATAAAACACGGCATTAAATGCGGAAATCACCTCTGGGAAGAAGAAAATGTTATCGTTAATAGAACTATGAAAATAAAATAAAAAATTGCAGATCGAATAATTAAATATTTCCTGAGTACATTACATTCAACGACATTTCTAGTGTATGTTTTAGTGTTTTTTATCACGTAAGATTAGGAATAAAATTTGTCATTGTTGGAAACAAAATAAATATAATGTTAATTGGGGGTAATTAGAATGATAGTATTGATTTAAAAAAGTAAACGATTGTAGAGTTTGTGTCTCATTATTGTACAAGAATAGAACTGTGACTGTAACACGTAGAAAATGGTTGGAAAATAGGAACTTATTTAAACAATATAATACATACTTCACCGTGTATTTGAAACCAAAAAAAAGTTTAGTAATAAGTAATTAATGATACTGAAACTGGGGTTAAGGCTCCAGGAGAATTGATGCTCTGACCACGTGGCACTCCAATACCAAAATGTGTCATGCAAGATGACAATCAGCAGCCGCTGTAGTAGGTCCAGTTCCTCAATGGACTATAGAGTCAATTATAATAACAATAGGCAATTAACTGTCGTAAACACCATAAATAAACTGCTCACCGTCGAACTTCACCTATTGAAGAGTCTTTAGTAATGTCCTCCTAACCTTCAACTTGTTTACGAAGTTTTAAGAAGTAAGAGATACTTCAAAACTTTTACTGAATTGTCCTCAGTCTTTTCCTGTCTTATTTTTGACAGTAACAAAGTGAATTTTCTCCTTATAAGATCCCTCTTCGTCACAAAAACAAACCATACGTGTAAATTATTTTTTCTATTCATATAATTTTGATGACTTCTTCAATATTCTTAGATGAACATGATTAAAGACGGGGGGGAGGAAAAATGTAACCCCAACTACTTATATCAAAGTGTATTTGAAAATAAGAGAAAAAACTAGGCTTTAAAAAATTAAATATTCTGTCCGACTGAAAGTGTAGTTAAGTTTTAATCGAAAATTAAAAACAATACTTCTAACGAATTATAAATAATTGAACTTTTTTAGTGATTTATAAATTTTATTATTTCCATTAACGCTGGGTTTAGTGAAAATACAAACAGTTACAAGAAATTATGATATAACCTACAACAGAAACTATTTTTGTACATTTTAACTTCAAATACAGTATAATTACAAATGAATTAATGCCCTTAAATAAATTTATATAACAATTGGACACAGAAAACTGACTAAAACTTTACTGAGATTACAGTTCAATATTTGCAGAATATGCTTACAATTCAAGTTAACAATGAATTATTTAAAGACAAATAGGGAAATCAGCTAAACAAATAAGTTTGGAATGTTTACTGAAGAAAGAATTCACAAGTGTTGAATTAAAAACCTAATTGCCGAAAACAATAAATTTATCTTTATTATGACATTATGATTGGAATGTTTCCAAAAAAAATTACTTCAGCCAATCGTTACAGTCGATAAATTCATAGTTTATACTAAGCGAACCTGTAACACTACATGTCTTCTACATTTTCATTCCAGGTGTGCTACTATTGAAAACTTATTCCTATTAAACAAGGGGGTATTGAAAATGACCATCGTATAACCGAAAAACTATGTTTATTTATAGCATTTAACAAAAATGCTTATATTAAAACTGCATAAAGACTGTCTTATTGCATGAGTAAAAATATAATTATTTATGAAAAATACTCATATTAGTATTGTTACATTCCGTACATTTTGTTGAATGGTATTATTAAATTCCTAAGTGGATATATTTTCTATAAAACCAATCCGGGTACGAAGCCTCTGTGGGTATATTATTAATAAATAATTCGCAATAGAAACACGAGATATACGAAACAGTTCTTTTAAATTAATGATTTGTGGAGGTCAGTGGTACCGGTGTATTACCTTTACAAGAATCTGTGAAACTTATTTAAAGTCATTCCATTATGTCATATTTCCGAATTACTATACTAAACCGTGTATTTCGGGATTTGCGAATAACAGATTACAGAGTCCATCTTTTAATGGGTACAAAAACTAATTAATTTAATAATTAATTATATCATATGTCGTTGTTTTATTAGTGAACTAGTAATTATTCTTTTATCACTTCGTTATATAAATTATAAACTAAAAACAAACGTACAGGAGAGTAAGAGGAGCGTAACAAAATGTCTTTTTAAATGTACATAAGAATTACACAAAAATATAATCTTCAAACTAAAACCATAAAGATATCTTGTTTCCAAAACTTGGCGAAATCGTGATTTCCTATACTTTCCCGTATCTCTTAGCTTCGAGTGTGTAAGAAGGTGAGAGGTTGGACGACATAAATCATGGCTGTGAAGGTTTGCCGCCAGACAGTGCGGATGTTGGTGGCTCCGTTATCAGCAGAGCCTGAAGAGGGAAGAAGCAGACAGCCCAAACATATTTAATGTTGACGGACATTTACGATCAGTCGTTAAAACTCTGGTCAGGCGTCTCTCTCCAGCAGTAATCTTCTCTTCCTTGCTCTCACGCAATGCTCACTTCCTTTCGTTTTTCTTCTTTTACAGTCTTGCAAGTCACACATTTTTCTAACTAAAATTCAGGTTTAGTCCAATACAGACTTTGGCTAAGTAATCGTTCAAATTTCCTCTACATCCTGATGGAATATGTAACTTCTCCTACCCTGATAAAAATTACAAACACGAACGAATGGTTTTATAGATATTAAAAACGCAATTAAATATATTTATAAAATATGTACACTTAAAGAAAAAAAGAAAATCGCTTTAATTACAGAATCTTACATTCTGTAAGTTGGTTTCATATGGTACTGCATGTATCATTATCGTTCATTGTGAGAAAATTGACTCTTTAGTTTAGAATTCCGCTTATTAAACACCTATTGCTTTTAAGGAGACGATCATCGTCGTTTATAAAATAAAGACATAAAAATGTGTTATGTATTTTTCTCAGGACTAGTAAATCGAACTTCAAATTCTTTCGGAAAATAATATTATTATAAAAAAATAAATATTATAATAATACACTAGCAGCGTAATAATATATATAGCTACATAATTTAATACTAATCCAACTTAACTCAAGTATTTTTTCATAAATTTACTAAATTTGTAACACTTTCCTTAGCTTTCAGTAAAACCACGTCAACTACGGGGCAAAGCCCAGTCTTATAAAACTATTAAATATAGAGGATAACAATTATAGTTTTTAAGTATCAGAAATTTTCCTATAGATTTAACTATAGTGTATTAACAGTCGAAACAGACATTATAGCATTTAACTTATCAAGTAGACGTAGGCAGACCTCATCAGTTATAAAAAATGAATGAACAATAAACACAAAACTACTTTGAGAACAATAAACACATGTAAAGGAAATTAGACAAATAGAACTAAGTCATAAATATTATTTAATGTGAAATTATTATAATTTCGAGATCAGCCTACATTATACGTGTCCTCTAAATCAAGGATTTTAATGTTATCTAAAAATTTTACTTGATAAGTTAATAATGTATTTCTTTTGATCATTTATACATTAATTTTATAGATTTTCATCCAAAATAATTAATTTATACTTGAAAAATTGTAGCGTATAATTTTACTGAATAAACAAACCATGTTTGACTCATGACTGATAATTTCAGATACATAACGAGCTATTTACACCGCCAAAATTTAATAAAATCGGTAAAACGAATTCCACATTTTATCTCAAGCTTCAAAACAAATTGTTTCAAGAGTGGTAATAGGATTTTTTTACATAACTTGGCATTTCAGAAAATATCTGGAAAGAAAATATGGTTTCCTTATACAAGACGCACAAAATATGGATAGTACGAGGCTTCTAGATCACTAAAAGTGCCCCTTATAAACCATTCTTAATTCTGAAGCCATTGATTAATGAAAACGTCTCCTCCCCGATTGAGATAAACTGTTTGCAAACATTACAGTGAGGAACATTTGCAAGCAAGATTACAAAATCAGCAGCTTTGACGTGTATGTACGTATGGACTTAGTAAGATAAACACATTTCGTTGTGCACCCGATAGAGTAATCCGGGAGATTTGCACCTGTCAGGGGAAGTGGGACAGATCACTGAAGAATCCATGGACAGGATAAGGGCCACCGATAAGCTTCAATGCCTCGTTAAATTTAGTGCCTGAGATATTTTGGGATTTTATTCTAACTGATTTAAAAGTATTGGATGTAGACAAATTTTTGTGCAAATAATTTTTATTTGACTCAGAGAACCTAAAAAACAAGTTTTAAGCGGTTGCAGGGAAGTACTGTAGATGTTTAATGAACTAATTAATTTATTGATCTTAAAATTGAGTTACATCAGGTTGTAAACAATAACCATAATATAACAAATATGATTAAAAAGATAAATATGCCGAAAATTAGTAAATTAGGTCCTAAAAAATAAAATTAAAATATCCATTGTTTAATTAGATTGTTGTCGAACTACACTTTCACTTAACTAATGTGTACGTTTCCTTATTCTTCACTGAAAAACTTTAATGGTACGAGAAAATGTTTCAAAAACTTCTGCAGATAAGTTGTTCCAATCCCTTACACTCAGAATATTTTCCGACTTCAGTTTTAAATTTGCATTGTCCTATTTTAAAATTATCATCCCTTCTACGGTAACAATTTGCTACTACCAACCTTTATGCAATATCGTCCCAGAGTACACTGGAACTTGAATTTTGCTGTCGTTTTGCTGCTATTTCCCAACATGTTTGTTGAATTTTCTCATTTTCGGAACCAGAACACCGCTTAACAAGTTTTGCTGCTCTCCTTTGCACTCTTTCCAGTGCCACGATCTGATCTTTTGTAAACGACTCTTAATTAATTATTATCAACCTTCTTTATTTTCTGATTTTTAAATACGATTCAATGTTTGAGACTATGTTTCTCGACGATATTAACGAAACAAACGGTCGGTGGCCAAGCTTAGATATTTGATGGTTCCAAATAAAATTTTTTTGGTCATACTATTAGGATTTCTTCATGTCACATTTAAAATATCTCCACTACGGAAACTGTACTGTAGAAGGAACGTAGGAAATCATGACTAGTTCCCAATATCAAACTGTCCAAATGTCACCCAGAGTGACGGTAAAGTTTGGCAGTTGGATTAGAATCCTGTTAAGACTTACAAGTTTTCGAGAACCGGATCACTGTTCAGACATAAAACAAGGTCACAGTAAACGAAAACAGGAAGAGAAATTTTCGAAGACTTTCGAAGCGTGTAACTAATACTTACGTAAAAAAATTTACGGCGGCGACGCATATACGTGTGCCAAAAAAACGAGCAGAAAGTGCGTGTTCGAAGAGACACATCACGCCCCTTCAACGTAATTTCGTGCCCACTAGGTTGTTCTGAGAACACGAAATCGTGGGCGTTTGTGGATTTGTGAACGTCAGCACTGAGAGGCTCGAGAAAAAACGAGTAACCCTCACACAGAGAGAGGCCCAGGTACAAGATAGGGTGGACGTTAATGCTGATTTAAATTCAAAAGCAGAGACACTTTTATCGCGAAGAAAGACAGGTCCTAGAATGGCTGTGAAAATGTTTCGATTTTATAGAAAAAGGTGTAATCTTACTGAATCACTCATGATCACATATTTGGAATGAACTTTTTAGTATACTTAGTATACTCGGTGGTATTTGTGTTTTTTCTGTATTACTTAATTTTCCGAAATATCGTTTTCTCATCAGTTTAATTTGTGGCAGGACGTTATATAGTAATACAGGACTTCAAGCATATAAATAGTTATTGTACAGCGCTGCAAAAAGCAACCATTATCTCCGCCAACGCTTTAATGTCCTTATTCTGGTTTTTCCTGGCATAGATAAATCATTTTACCGATTATGACTGACAAGTTTACTTTAAAAACGTAATCTGATTCGTTTAATTGTTGCTACCTTCAAAGTATGACAATTACTACCCAGGCCTAGTTATTAATTGTTTTGCCTGTTCGCGTGCATTTTGTCTTATCGCTGATAAAGAATACTTTATAATTTTGTTCTATTAATAAGCATTTTCGACTAACTTATATTATTCATTTGGAACATATACATTTATTAAATTTCAGAAACATACGTTCAATTAAAATTGGTTTTAGTCCGAATAAAAACTAAATAACTGGTAACATATAGTAACTTACGCTTAAAATTGTATTAATTACACATTGGACCTTATGGTTGGTTCTCCAAAACAATTATTTAGATATAAAGGGGAAAAACCAGTACACCACAATCCACTGTTGTTGCTCTTCGCTGAAACTTTGGCATCATCGTATAGACTTCGTCGCCCTCGGTACATCGACTAATAGAATATATAAAGTTCTCTTTCGAGTTTGTTTAAACCGTTTTGATCAATTTGTTGAGGCAAATATTTGATAAATAACTGAAACACTAACTCTTCACCCGGCTATGACAAGAAATAAAGGTTCTGGCCCTAACATGCACTATTCTGAAACAATGTCATCATCGTCACATTCTGTTATCTGAGTAACGTATTAAATAAAATACTAGTTTTTCAGAGCAATGAGCAAGGTTCCACACGCTAATAACTGATATTTGGTACGGCACCAACCAGTACTACGAAGAAAAAACTATTTCATAGTATCATTTCATAATCGATTTACGGCAGAGACTAAAGTTTATTACAAGAATTAATTTTGGTGCATATTAATTAATTATCAAATTATATTTACGTGGATAACAAAGTAACATGTGAAATTTACTTTCTTTCTATTAATTCAGTTTAAGTTAGCAGTAAATCGAGGTAAATTTTAATTTACACCAAGTGTTTCGAAAAATAAAAATTTATTTCCAACGAACCAAGAATTTTTACAATATATAGAATCATATTTTAATATAATAATATTGAAATTAAATTCCAGAAGAAGCATTACTGTTACTCTTACTTCCAGATTGAAACTTGAATAAAGTTGACAGACGCTTCGGCCATAGTTTTAATTTAATCAGTTAGCATACAAATTCTAATTTGTCTGCAGACACATCTGTCTACTTGCATGACAATTTGAAAGAGACGGTGAGACACTCATAAGCTTCACCATTTCGGTTTTACTAAATTAAAACATTGTGCGGTCTTAGAAGGGTTGTGTTACTCAAAAAAGGCCCCTTGTAGGTGACTGGGCATGAGGGAGGTTGTTAATTTAGGTAACATGGAGGACCAGTAGCGTAGCATAAAATACACATACATGCGAGCTCTCTGTCTCTCTGAAACTCCGACTGCAATCGTACTAATACTACACCGCAATCCCTAATAACCTTTTCAGTACGTTAGCATCAACCCTGGCGCTCATCCAGCGTCGTAAATAATTAAAGCAATTGATATTCAGGCTCACGATGCCGCCCCCGCCATAGCAACCCCCCGTGCACTGCACACACAACATTCTGCAGAGCTTGCCTGTATGAAATGAAGGGGTTGATAGTGGGGGGTTCTATGGCCGTTGCATGCAAATTTTCAGCTTTGCTGTCCAATTTCCATGTTGATCGTGGCTGCGCGGCTTTTGCAGAAGTGGCGGCTGAGGGGGTGGGGACTTTAGGGACGGGGTGGAAAGGAAGGGGGTGCGCTTTTGCGAGCGGAATTTGCGATATATTAGATCCCTCCCACACCCTCGTCCACCCTCACCCCTTCCAGCACACAGTGCGTTTAATTCCCATGCATTAGCGACATTACGGAGAAGGGGTGGCCGGGGGTTTGGGGGAAATGCGCACTCAGCTCGGCACATTATACCCCTGTTTAGTGCAGATACTGGCGCTATGGCCCCGATAGCTACGGAATTGTTGGTTAGGAAGGGCGAAAGGTATGCTTGCCTGAAACGCGCAATGAGAGTTACATTTTTAAATTCGAATTTGCCGACGCTTTTCGTTCCTTTATAGAAAAAATGGACATTTTCCAACCGACTGTTGAAAAGCAATTTAAACTTTATAGATCTATTAATCATATTTGATTCTCAATACTTGAAAATATTTTCTGCGTACATAAAATATCTAAATATCATACATTAGCTATATGACGGTGAGATTAAAAAATTAATCTACAATTTTCTGGGAAATAAAACCAAAAGGATGCTCCGCACTAAATTTTACAAATCAAAAA
Organism: Zhengitettix transpicula; assembly: GCA_037074705.1. NCBI lineage: Eukaryota > Metazoa > Arthropoda > Insecta > Orthoptera > Tetrigidae > Zhengitettix > Zhengitettix transpicula. Next base: position 70,412,328 of record CM073591.1, read on the forward strand.
ATTAATCAATTAAATTAAAACAAAATAATTTAACAATATACTGTTTTAGTTGAATATGTTTTCCATTTTATGGTACACTTACTTAATTCAATGTACTGATGTAGCGGTTTGAAATCACCAATTGTAAATTGACCATAACTGACATCTGATTATTTAATTCACAAGACATTTGCCGTAGGTCGAAAGTAAATAATAATAAATTTTTTCGACTTTAAATTACTATAATATCATCATATTTTAAAGTTTCAGCGTATCGCAAAATTCATTTGTTTATTTACAATTATTTACGTGTTTATCCTCTCCGCGTTCCTTAGTATATTTAAAACGTAAGTGATTAAAATATAAATTTTATTTTAATTGATCATTTATTAATCCCTCGTTTAATGGCTTTTATGAATAGTATGGACGAAAAATATGTTATCTTGAAGTAGAGAAAAAACAATAAAATATCACATGCTTGAATTTAAATAGATATTTACAGCCACTATTGTATTATAAATAATTATGCAACTTTATTTTATGGGTCTAAATCTATTACTTGTAGTTCAAATTATATTTTCTACATGTTTTTTCAGTCAGGAAATTATTTAATTTTAATTCCAAATTGTAGTTAAATTTAACCGATAATAACGATAATGTGATCTTTCTGTCCTTACTGTAAAATTAATTAGGGCTTAGGTTTACCTGTACGGCCGAGAACTTTTGTAATATCTTGAGCAATTTAAATAAATGGATATAATAAAAGAACTTTGAGACTTTCAGCATTTTACGACCGTGCACTAGAAGCCATAAGGTGTCCGTGATGGTTGAACCACGCGCCTGATAAAAGTATATTCATTTTTCATAGCTTTTCGGAAGCGCTCAGAAAATTCATATCGAAAAGAACAATAATACTTTATTTAAACATTATCACATAATGCAAATGATTGGTATAATATAATATGGACTTTAGAAAGCGAAACGTGAACGACGAAACCGGTGATTTATTTTTTCAATTACAATTTAGTAATAATTTTCCGTATTTTTGAATAATGTTTAAAAGTGTTAACGACTAGTTGTTTTTCTTATTCATTAATATTGAAGAACAATTTAAGAACATTCATCCTGTCTGCAATATAAATGCAAATAATTGATCTCTGAGTGGTCTACAAGATTTTCTCTCATTTTAAGCATTATTTTATACTCTTTATTGTATAAATTTAGACTAATGAATAAATATACAGGTAGAGCTGTACAGAATTAGAAGCTCTTAGGGAAGTGATAGTGACTTTTTCATGAGGACAAGAAAGTATGTCTTATGTTGGCCTTATAGAATTTTTTTTAATGTTTCGGGATACAACAGTAGCAAGTTAAATAAATATTAAGATGAAAATATGTAGTGCTAGTATGTTCCATCGAAAATAGTAATCTTAAACTGATTTGAGAATCTGTAAAACTGTGTTTAGTTAATTATTTTTACTCAGTTTTAAATGATCTGACAATTAACACGGAGATGATTACTTGAATTGATTTTCACGCCAATGCAACAGTGATTATTTTTTATAATGTCGACAATAGTAACGTGGAAAATAATTCGCTTCCCAAAGGTCTCCCCCATTTATTTGTTAAATTCCAACAGTATAACAATGCGGTAAAATACAGTCCTAGAAGCCCTTCCTAACCGACCCTAATGCATGTCGGGATTCTTTGCTGGGGGCATTAATACTCCATTCTCTCACCCTCCATAAGTTTTACTTCAAAAGGAAGCCACCGCCTGTCATTATTCTTGTTCGTCGTGCTTTCTCTCCCTACCACTACCACTCCGTCGGCACAAAGACAGATAATCTCCTTTGACACTCCTACCTTCGGAAACTGGACCCACCCTCTCTATCTATCTCTTCCCTTTGTTGTAGGGTAAGTAAAAACCCTAAGGTGGAAAAACCAGGGGGAGGGGTGCATTTTTTATCCCTCCCCCTCCCCTTTCGAGCGGACCAGGTTGGCTTCTCAGCCTAGCTGTCCGGAGCCGTGAGATTTAGGGGTGTTCGAAGAAGGGCTGGGGAGAGCTATGGCGGGGTGGGGTTAGCTTAAGAGAAACTAACGCCGATGTACTGCCGGGACGGCCTTTAAATCACAATCATGCATTATTGAACAATAGGGAGCGAGCAGGTTGTTCCCCGCACTCGGTATTTTAAAGACGAGGCCCATCTCTCTGGCGGCGCGGCGTCCTCTCATTTCCCAAGGCGACTAAATAAACCCATTAATTACCAACGAGAACAGAGTGCTCGTTCCTCACTAAACTAAGCAATTTATACACTCCCTATAAACTGTAAAACAAAGAATTAAGGGATAACGACACGCTTAATTAACTTGTAAACTTAAATCAACTATTTATACTAAACAGTGCTTTATTGAAACCCATCAACACGATGACAATAGAGTTGGCCACACGTGGTGACTGATAAGAGGAAATTAAGAGAATGGAATATGTCTCACTAGCAAACACTTTCCTGCTTTAGTGTTTTTGTTACCGGAAGAAACCCATTGTCAATCTTTGCAAGAACGGATATTAATTAAATTACTGAAAGGAAAGTGAATATAAAAAATCGCAACTATGATTGTAATCACAATCACTAATTATAACGGAAGTAACAATAATAATGATTAATTAATTTCTTTCTACCTTTCAAGCTCAATATCATGAGCTGGTCATAATATTTGACCAACCAAAAATAGTAATTAAGACCGTACACATCATTGAAAGACAGGAGTCAATGTAAAACTAATTTAAAATACAAAATAAAGTTAACGAATAACGATATAATTAATTACGATTTGTTATTTTTCCTGTCCTACGGATTTAAAAGAAATTGAAAACAATTATTTCTATCGAATGATCTTGAAAAAAATATACTGAGACGGATTCACTTTATGTGGCTTATTTCCATTTAATTACCTGAAAGAATTGCCGACGACAAAATCAGAGAAAAACAATTATATGTGATTAAGATCACCTTACAGGCAATTAAAAAAATTATGACCAAATAAACTAAAAGTATTTTTTTAAAATATTAAATCAAATTTGAAACTAACGTAACCGGTAACACCACAGAATTCAGTTGCTTCAAATAAATTGAATAAAATAGCCAATATTTGCCTTATGAAGATTATACTTCACATTTTACTGCACTCGCACAATTCCATTATCAATTTAATTTTATCCTATATGGCTTAAAAGTTACATAAATCGTGAGTAATCCCTCAAAAACGTCTGCAGCTTGGATTTTTCTACCAAATTGTGATATTTTTACTCTTTATTTCGAGAATACTGATCAAATTTTAAGTAAAATAGTAATTAAAATTATTACAGTTCTCATATTCTCTAATTAGACTTTAACATAACATCTCGTATAAGAATATCATTTATGAGAACATTTTATTTAATTTTCACTCTGTTTTATTTTTCCTTCTTACAAAGTTTTTATTATTAATCGCACTCAGGCACACCGGAGGCTGACCTACCTTTTTATTTTGAGCTTGCCAGAGGAGGAGGTGGTGTGAGTGTGTGTGAATGTTTGATGATAGTTTTAAGCATTCATGGGGAGGGAGGGTGCAAGTGCTGTGGTAGAAACTGTAGCGGCATGAATAAACTGTGTCGGGGATTGAAGGCGCGATCCTCGCGGCAAATTGTGATTTGTGCCGGGTGTTCTCTTTGGCGGTTCGTACTGTTATGTTTATTGTCTCTAACATGAGACCAGCTTTCCTTTTCTTGCCAGCTGTGTTGCATTCTCTTCGCTAGCTCAGGAAATTGGATATCTACGAAAGATTTCTCCCGCCCAGGACGCAAGCATTTTATTATCATAATACTGTCGATTAAATTTCTTTCGTAGTACTTTATTTTCTCCTTTATGACGCAAAACCAAGGTTTTCTAATTGAAAATGAACACGTTTAATTTTGTCTATCATTATATTTATGTATATTAGCAAAACGAGAGACCGGAGGATCAGATTGTCTACAGGATTAGATAATTTTATTTTTGGAAAGTAACTCTGGACTCGAAACATTCACCTTGTTTGGAGAACTTTTTTCAAAGGCAAAAACATAATACAAATGCAAAACAATAACAGTTTAATTATTTAAATTTCATGTCCCGATAACGTCATAAGTTCTTCCCCTCACCCAAATCGCCAAGCTTAATAATGTCCAATGATTTTTTATCTGTCTTCAGTTACACTTTATTCTTCAACTATAAGTGACAAAGTAATACTCTCAATATAGCGGATTATATAATTTGATTTTAAACCATCCAAATGTCTCAAAACTATATTTATTACCCTTTAGCGAAGGCTTTTAATTAGTTTCTGTGTTTAGTTTCTTTCAGTAGTCCGCAGAAGATAGAAATGCATTGTAATGTAATTGAATATAAATAATGATTGTGGCTAATGACTAAGGATACTCGAGTAAAAAGATAAAATCAAAGTTTTTCTATGATTTCTTAAATTACCCACCTGCAGTGTAATAAAACAATAAAATTGTGTAAGGCTGTTTTGGACACTGAATTCCTTTTTACTGCTGCTGACTACACTATCCTGAGTATGAGTTCTCCAGAAATTGAAAAGTAATCTCCCGTGTTTCTGCCTGGCAAGGCCGCCATTGCGGATCCCTCCCTGGCAAAGCCAAATTACAGGTTTCTCCCCAGAGCCCATTGGCTCCAAGTAATTAACAAGCCGCTGGCCTGCAACGTCTGAAAACCAACGACTGGGGGGTTACCTCCCTTTTACTCCAGTGCCAATCGCTGAAACCTGAAAATACCATGAAAACTACACGTAGCTAACACAGACAAATATTAATAACGAGAAATGGCATCCATTATTGCGTTGAGCATGGCCCCAAAAAATGTCCTAATGTACATCCATCTTGTCTTAAGCCAACTAACGCGTGAAGAATAGTGTAAAGTTAATTATTAAATGTGAAGGCCGTTTCTAATTATCTAACTTTTATATTATTTAATTTCCTATATTTTGATGTTAACCTAATTTTGCTGCCTCTATATTCCTGTTTATTTATTGTTTCTGTGAATTCAATGACAGGCGGAATACATTTGTTTCGTCCAATGCTTAAAAAGTTATTCTAAATTTTCAAAAAAATTAGGAGACATATTAAACTGACTATTATTTTAAAAGAAACATAAGAGATCTATTCTAATGCTAAAATTTATTTACCGTTAATATTTCGTAAATTTAACAAAACGATAAAACGTATCGTTTTTAAATCATTCTTAATTAGCCTGCCCTTAAATTCTTCATATTCTTGTTTTAAAAAGTAAAGTCTTACTGACTGGAAACTTAAATGCTCATACACTTCATACATTATACTTAAGATCCGTTAAATACGTTCAGAAGCACCTCTTGCAAAGTAAACAAAAACACTTCTCTTTTACGAAACCTAAATTCTTTTGCCACGTTCAAAGTGAATAATTTCTCAGTTGAAATCAAGAAAGCTCCTGATGGTCGATAATTATTATTTATAGTTTCAGTCGCAATTTTTATCTTTCCATGTCTATTTATTAGTAATTCGTTACGTAACCCAAATACGATACGTAATTCTGTCCAAGCCAACTTTATTCAAGCGTTATTCCAGTCCTCATGTACAATGCAGTCATTATAAACTGTTAAATAAAAATTAATCGTCAAAATATTCCTGATTATCTTCAAGAAACCGACTTTTATCTCATGATAGTGATCGAGTATTCTACGACATTATTTTTCATTGAAGTACTTAATACTGATGATCGAAATAGGTCCAGAATTTTCTAGTAGTAGAATAATTTCAATATATTTAATGGCGTCTGAATACAAGCTTGCATAGCGAGTACCTGCGTTCCTCTTTAACATATTTTAAGTAAACTCCAAAACGTACTTTGGTCAAACTGAGATTACCTTACTAAAAACTTCGGTTCACGTGTATTCGTTTGCTAGAAAAGACATGCATATGTATTTATCGTACACTTTATTCCCGTCATCCATCGGTGTTCTGCTAAGCTTCTTTACCTTTAACCTGAGCGTATCGCACGAAACAGCCGATGGAATAATCGTGTTAGTGAGAACTAATCCTAGCTCTGTACAACTGGTTTTTGAGCGAAAGTTTCCTCGCCAACCTCAAACGACGGCGGGGGAAAGAAAGGGAGAGCAAAGCAAAGAGAAGGGAAATAGATGGAGATAATGTGGAGTGTGGAAGGAAGAAGGAATAAAAGTAGGTAAGTTATGTGTTTTAATCTCGCTCCGTTGGTCGGTGGGGCTGACTCCCCAAGACAAGAACCCCGTAATAAATACACCTCCCATGTATTGCACATATTTTTCTCGTCGGATTTCGGGCTGTTGTTCCTTTTTTTATTCGTCCACGTAGGGGAAGGGGAATACCAGATAGGCTCATAATGTAGGACACCAATCATAATGAATGTTTTGGATGGCGGAAATAATATTTATCAGAAACGTCTCTGGAATATTCCATAAGCCTGAAAATTTATAGTCTGCACTCTAACAGAAACGTAAGGAGAATTCTGGCAATTAGAACCTCTTGAAATTTCAAATACTTAATACATGACAACAGATGCTGTATACGGCTTATAAATTCATATCTAATGACATTAATTCATAAGAAACACTATGTTAACATAAATGAAATAAAGTGACTATATTTATGTGCCTAAAATTTGAGAGCTTTATTTTTAATTGTTTTACGTATAAGATATTTTTGTTTACTTGCGCAGAACTGATATGAAAACCGAAATTTTTCAGTCACATACGTAATATTAAATAGTCATTAATAATTTTTTCAGGAAAATGTCTACATCCGAATTTTTATTGAAACTGTTTAATTCACGAGATCCTATACAACAAAGCCTTTGAAACTTATAACACTGCTGATAGGTCTGATTATTTTTGTGGTAATTCTTTGATGAAATGAATACTAGAGAAAAAAGTGACTCCAAGTGCAAGTTTTTTTTTCTCAAGGCAATAATTACTGTTTCATCCTGTTTTCCAGACATTAGAGATTTTTGAAATTATCTAACCTATAATACCTATAAAAATATTTTTTAATTAATAAACCTATTTTAGTTAGCAACGTATGTTATTCTCATTAGTAACTGCATTTACTGTATAAGATCGCGACTGGAGTATTAAAGCTTAGAAAATTGAACAGATCAGTTGGCTGGGAGTAGAAATAGTCTAGTGAAGGAAAAAGCGATTGCTGGTAGCCTTGATCCCGGAGTTAAGACACAGAAAGGGCACATATACAGCCAATAGCTGCCAATCACTTATGAAAGACTTTGACGACAAATAACAACCAAACACTGATTTACAGCGTGCCTAATCTCTCTTATGAAGTTTTTGATGATTTTTAATTAATTGAACTGGTAGTTAACCTTCTTAATTAGACATAAGGAAGCCGATTTGAGTGATACACAACTCCAAAAGTTCGTCGTAATCCTTGATAAGAGCAAAATGAGAAATGATTATGTGAACTGTGCAATTAAATTAATAACACCAATTAGTATTAATGTGAGAATCTAAGTTATTACGAACCAGATAGAATTTTTTGCTCGAAGGCTACCATGATACGTCGAAATACAATCGAAACTAAATATTATTACTGATCTTTCCTTTTGTAATTTTGAGAATGAAATAGTTTTTATTGCGACTTCTCCGGTATTGCGATCGGGTAGTTGATTGGCAGTGGAGAGCCATTTCAGAGGGAGTCTGTAAAGATTGTCTGGCACTTGGAGGGCGACGATGCGTGAAACAGGGGTCCCGGGGGAAGAAAGGTCCCACATGGGTACAGTATGTCGTCTGCAAGCTGAAATCAGGACCGGGGTAAATATTGGATCTTGCCGTCCAACTCTTCGTGAGGAGCCAAAAAAATTCAACCATGTTCGAATGTTAATGGTAGCTTCAAGAAGAGTAAATTCATAACATTTGTCTGATTACAAGTTTTTTATGCTTCATTAAGTACCGGGCAAAGATTTTGGTCTTACTAAAATTCGATTATTTTCATCAACTCACCAGCATTTTCACGAATAAAAAATATTGCAATCTAATAGGTTAGTGTTCCGGTTGTCAGCCCTGTCGGCCTCACGATAATATTTGGTTCAAAATGGGCTACCTTCATAATATCTAATTGAGCGAAGGAACCGCTGGAAGGCTTCAGGATAATTTATTAATGTATTTACAGTCAAGAGATTTCCATTTTGTATAACTTAGCTCGCCCTCTTTTACGTTAATGCAAAACCATAAAAAATAAACATTTATTTTACTTTCCTGATAGCCTAGCAATCTCAGTTTCATGCTTCGTCTTATTCTATTATTCCGCTGTGATATCAAAAATACAAATATTATTCAATTAAAAGCAGTATTTTGATTCAATTGCAAACATTAAGTTTTATTACGCTTGTAGCATTTTTTTCATTTTTAAAAACATAGATTTCTGGAGGTTTAGTAACAAAACCGGTTTGTACTTAATGTGTCTCTCAGTATCACTATTACAATGTTGATTCTCACACATCGTTCGCGTTCCCTCCACGACACCCTAACACACAGGGGATGAACTCACACCAGCAGATCTTATCAGAACGCTTCATAACGGCAAACCTTACGAGGTAGTAGAAGTAATTCAATTACATGTAAGCAGAAGAGAATTGGGAGGGGATACGCTACATCTTTGGTGCAATTTTCTTCCACGTTACCATTTTATAGAACCACTCGCGAACATTGAATTAGAGTAAGCTTATTGTGAAATGGCTTATCGTTTGGTAAGAACATCATTACCATGTACTACCAGTTGACTATATATATATATATATATATATATATATAATGGAAGTGTGTGTCATTCGAAGGAACTCGTAAACTTGGTATTGGAACATATATTTAGTTTTCAACCGTCTATATTTAATACAAAGTTCAAAAGTCACCAAAATGCAAGAATTTTTTAAAAAAATTAGCTTTACATAAATTCTATTTATACCAACCAATGTTTCCCATATTTAATTTAGCAATAGTACATAATTATTTCAAAACCCTTTAATATACTGCGTAGGCTTTAAGTGTACAACTTCCTTTGTCGTTCTTCTAGGAATAGTTTTATAAAACTCATATCTTATCGTGTATATATTAATTGGAATTCAAACAGTTGTTTACGGTTCGAATTTTGATTAGTTATTTTAGTCCTTATGTAAGCGGTACATTCCTTGGGTACGTGTTTATAATTTAACTGCACTGCGTAAATACTGTTACACTTATTTCACAACATTATTCTTGAACCTTTGTTTCTTACAATTAGTTACTTCCACGAGTAAAACGTTAACTCACTAATACTGATCATATTTAAACCTACAATTTTTATATAATTTCATTGTCGTAGAAGAGAACTAGATGAAATTATGGTACATATGAATAAAATTATGTAATAAAATCAACCGACTTCATACTGTTAAAGAGACACGAAAATATCAAGGATACGAAAGCATACAAACAGAATATGAACACGTGATTAGAAAATTCCATCGTCATTTGTAAGATTAAGGAAATATTTCCAAAAATTGTTGAAAAAGAAGTTTCAAAGAATGTTTGAATAATCTATATGAATGGTATCGATAGTTCAAACTATTGTTACTAATATTATCGAGCAAATGTCATTTTTTTCTCTTTTAAAATACCATATATTGTTCTTTTCCACCTCTGAAAAGTCTACTATCGACATTATGAACTTAAAATTTAAATATAATATTCGTAATTTTTTTCTTAAGTTAGCCACAGTGGTTATTAAATTAAGTAAAGAGAATGTTTCTAGAACCAATTTTTTTGATATCTTTCTTTTATTCTATTCAAATAACAACCAAAAACAGAATAATGTACATGTTCCCTGTCTACGAAAAATTAGTCTTATCTACGCCAGTGGCAGAATATATGTCAAATTACACGGGCCGCCATTTCGATCCATTAAGAGTATTTATTTCCTTCCACATCCACGTTTAGTTTTTGACTTTAAATTTGTTAGTCCACCACTACGATCTTTGGAAAGAGCAGTCTCCGGCCTCGAATTGTACAGTATTCCAATTCAAACCCCTCGGTAGACGTAGAATTATTTCACTTCTCTCCTCGAGGACGTCTTCCGCAGAAACGAAGCGTATCATTTCCCATCCGGGCAATTGGTGATCCCCTTCCACTCCACTACCCCTGGGCGTAAGTCACCTGCTCTCGAACGAGGGTCCCATCCAAAGACACATAAAAATTCTGCCAGTCTGCGCTGATGACTTTCCTGCCCTTGAGGGACCCTTCAGCCACACGCGCTGTCTCCACCCTTAGCTGCACAGTCGCAGATCACACTGCGCTAATGCACTTAATATTATTTATTGTTCTCGGGCCGTATTTTATTTTTCAATTTTCCGCGCAGCTACTAGGACGTGCTAGTGGCAGTATTCCCGGCGCCATCAGGGAAATACAAGAAGTGATATATGGACGTGCTTGGGGGGATGCAAAAGTGTGTACGGAAACAAATCAAAGAGCGGATAGTCGAGATAACTGCGCATCTAACAGTCATCAGCAGAGGCGGTAGGGGAGATACGAGATTTATTTACGAAATCCGCCATATTTGCAACTCAAGTATAAATTAAATATATAACTCCCATAATATGACAAGACTATCACTGCAAATAAAATAATGTTCATAATACTTTCATTTAATTTTTTTGCGAGAATGTACACATACGAAAAAAATATATAACAAACTAACAGGGTGCCTAACCTGCTTACTTGATAAAGGTGTAATGCAATGATTGACAGTACCATACGATATTTCAACAAATAACAACATAAAATAAAAAATAATTCAATAATATTTTTCTTCTGAATGACATCAAATATATGTTCTTCCGGTCAGAAATGTAACGAACTTAATCTATACGAACAATTCCTTTTTCTAAAAAAGGTGACGTAGAATATCTGCAAATGCACTTTTTTTCTAGTAATATATGGATTCAATACAATTTCTCAAATAATAAATAAATGGATTCAATATAATTTCTCAAATACACATCGAAACATTTTAATAATTTTTTAAAAAATTAACCCAACGGAAGACTTAAACTTTTATCTCTAATAAACTATAAAGACTTGTTATTAATTAATTATATATAATATATTATATATTTTGACTATATTTTCTCTGTCCGTAAAGAAAAATATTGAATAATTATTTAGTCTGCTTGAATGAATACAATACGCAATAATAGTACTGTAATTTAATTTATGTGACCCATTTAAAACTCTTATAACAAAAATATTTTTCTACTTTCATAAAAGTATGAAATTTTTTTAAAAAAATTGAAGGATGATTGTAATGCACTGGTCTATTTTTTAAATCAGCATTACGATATACGGCCTAGAATTTTGGCAGATAACTCGCACAGAAACTGAGTTATAAAACCAGTCTTACATGGAATTATACTTTCAAATCAAATCATGATAAAAATAAAAAAATCTTCCTAATACGCTCTAGAAACTAAATCCAGTCTATCAGAAAGTTACTATAAAAATATCCTGTTTTTTTATCTCTAAAGAATAACGAAATTATTTTATAAACCTCCAACGACTTTAACAAATATTCGTGTATTATTACGGGTGTTGTGATACATTGGCAGGCACGTTTTTTTATTGCAATACTTTACACAGTTTTCTGCCCAAAATTAAAATACTAAAATGATAATTTTTTTTGTGAATTTATCTGAAAAATAATTTTACGGAAAGGCAGTTCCGTATTTTCACAATTATTCATTTCCAATTGGTATGTAATAAAAAGTTTCGTGCGAGTGTTACGTACAATTCAGTGCTCGGAGGTGATTCCGATCTGAAGTTGAAACATTCAACATGTTTTATTCAGAGAAATGCGATGCTACCACAAGCAATCTACATTATTTATAGTAACATTTGAATTTAAGATACGCATTTCCATCAGAGGTAATATATTTGAGTCGTTTGTTGTAGTCGGAGTTGGAACCGGTTCGGTAATGGTCAAGTATGTGGCAACACCGCATTCCGTTCGAAGTAATGAATCCAAGAAACAGCGCACTTGCAATGTTGTATCCAGTTGTAGGATCTTTAACCACCGCAAAAACAGATATTTCTCCTTTTCTCTAATTGTACATTAAGCTGATACTGCAAGAACAGGTTTTCTAAAAAAAATTATATAAAAATGTTTTATTTTACTACTCTGCCATCTTGCAACATTTTACGTACATTTCTCGTGCTTGACAATGTGTGAGATATCATCTAGATGGTAAAATAACAGAATCTTTATAAAGTTTGCTCACTTTTTGTTTTGGCTATAATTTCAGAAACGCCTTTGAAAACTAATACAAAACTACTGTAACATCAGACTTGTTATTCTGTATCCGAAAAAATTTTTCTCACGTATAATATAAATCAAGTGAGATAATTTATTGACTTTGGATACACATGGTCGAATCTAAGCCAAGTTAGTAAGTAACGAATAATGATTAGTAACTTTGAAAAATAATATACAATAACTATAAACCAGTCAGTAGTAATAATTAATTATTAAGTACAAAAAGTTGTTAGAAATTCTTCGTCTATAATGGCTACTTACGATCATAAAGGTGTTACCAGAAAGATCAAGTAGCAAATCCATCAATAATTTAACCTTATATTTACGCAATTTTAAATTAACCTTATTTTCTTTTAAATATTTTTACGAAATCCATTAATTCCCGTTGCTAGCCTAATGAGAGCTTGCTCAAATAAATTCATTACAATGTGCCCTAGTGAGAGGATCTTTGATTCTTAGAATTTCCACCCACGAGGTGTCTGGAAAAAAAGGAACATGTTAACTAAATACGCACGGTTCTTCCACGGCAAATAAATTCTCCCTGCTGCAGCGTGGGTTTTATCTTTTGTATCTTCGTACCTAAGCGCAGTGTGCACTCTGAAGGAGACATAAGTTTCAGCTTTATTTCTTACTCCGCGTGTGCTTAAGACCTTCTCGCTCTCTCAATTTAGTGATGAGCTACAACTACCTGTTACCATTCTCTTCCAACATTAACAACACCGAGCGGCGTTGCCACACGATTTGTGGAATGTTATTACACACGCTAAAGAGATACTTTGTTTTACTTCTTGATGAAGGTTAATGGTTACCATGTTTTAATGAATCGAAGCACTATTATTCTAGACTAGACATCATAGAAAAAAACATTTGGTTTTTAATATTATGAACTCATAGCATACGAAGCTGTATTCATAAGCGATCATGTGGTTGGAAATTTAATAGTTACCGTTGGGATTTAATGAGGTACTAATTTGATGAATGCAACACATTATAGAAACTAATGGTGGTTTATAACTAAACTGCCTCACTAATACGGATGGATATATATTATATATAGGTCTTCGTAGACATACATTATGAGCTATTTCTTGACGTAAATTGTCTCACACTTTTACAGTTAATTAAGTATTCTCTTCCGTATTCTGTATTTTATTTTTTATCTTATAACTATAATGAATAATTGCTTGTTTACAAACTAGTGGGATTTAGGCTTTGTATCGTTCATCCGTTTTCACTATGTGGCTTGAAGAAACCTCTTCTTACTTTCATTTAATATGAAGCTCTCGTTCTTCGCAATAGACTGTCTCCCTACCATGCTCCATTTTCTAACTTCCTCGTTCAGACTGTATTTGATCACACCACGCAATTCAACGTTTTTGATCCGTATGCCATGGAAAGTTTCCGAGTTTGAAACCGCAACTACAATGATGCCTTTATATGAGTGTGACGTTCGTCATGAGTTACACTCGCTAAATAATTAAGTTGAATTCTACTAGTTTATTACACAGGATACGTTTATTTGCTTCGGGGTATTTTAATAATTTGAAAATTCATAAAAGCTTTTGAGATATACAAGTAATAACTTAATTTTTAGACGTCAGTTATGGAAAAAACTGATTAATTTATTACAAAATATATTAGCCAATGAGTCAGAAAATTGATATTTAATGTTTAATAATTATACTGACTGTCTGTATACGAAATAAACAGATAATGTATCGTCCAGAATTTGGGACTTCGTCTGGTGGCACACATACATTAATTAGAAGAAACGGAACCGAATTTAATAAATCTATAGAATATAAAAATTTCTTTATTATGTCATTAATGTTAAATTGTTATTATTTGGGTTCTGATAATTGTGCTAAATTCAAGTAGCAAGTTCCAAATCAAAACATTTTTCATGTCACAAATTTTTTAAAAAATATTTAGACCATTTTGACTATCCTCCTTGCAAGTTTAAGTAAAACATTCACATGTTTATTGGCTTATATATTTACTTCCTTATAATTAAATGTTACCATTAATTTTGTTTTTATAAGCATAAGTTTATTTTCTTGGGATGAAAATTAAAATGAACGCATATAATTTTATTTCATGGACGACTGCTGTGTTACAGAAGCAAGGCAGTAGGACGGGATGAAGTTGTAAAATGGCAAAAAACATTCAGCACAGCGTCAGTTGAAACAGAGGGTTAAAAGTTAGTTCAGTCGGAAAGTCCAATTGTCGCTGCAATTCCTCGGGATGCTTGCGTGCCTTGTAAGACTTTGCCGCTCCGAGACTCACAAGATGCCGCCCTCCTTACGCACTCTCAGCTAATGAACCCAAAGTTTCACCCCCATGTATAAACACAGTAGGAGCCTAATTGTATTACTGCAATATATCTCTGACACCCCTGGAGGGGGCGGACATTGTTGCGAGGATATTTCCCATGTGTAGGTAGCTTTACTGTACTTTATGGTATTATGCAGATGGGAATCTGCTTGTGGCGCTATGAAAGTGTGCGCGTCGCTTTTGCAGGAACTGCCGCGGAGGGGTGGAAACTGTGGATACAACGGAATAACAAAACCCGTCTCGTATTTCGATGGCTTTTCTATACAAACTTTTGGATACGGTCATTACTGTTGTACCGATGTAACAAACCATAGAGAGGAACACTCACTCATTTGGATCACTACTCAACTCTAAGAATCGAAATTATATTATAATATTGCTTTTATTGCTTTAAAAAGGGATTCCTTCGGTCTCTTTAAGTTGTTTTGAATTTATTCTTCGATATCTTCAAACATAACTTTTAAAAAAATGGACAGGCGTTTATGTAGTTATACTAGGTTTATGTACACTCATTTTGCTCCAAAAATACCAAGAGCAATAAACATGATTTAAAAGATTAAATGAATTCTCATGAAACGTAGATGTATTTCAATATTTTTCTAAACCCCTAATATTTAAATACTTAGCACATTTATATATATTTAAATTATTATTATTATATACTAATTATACGAATTGTATAAAAATAGATTTCAAGTTACTGTGAGAATAGGGAATTAAATACTTGAATTATTAAAATATTATATTAATACCCAAAGAGTAATCCGAATAATTATTTAAGGATTTTTAGAAGTACCTAATTAAGTAAGGTCTCGCGTTTCGCTATTCATGACAATATTTCGTACGTGGAATATAATCATTTAACTATAAAATATTTTTATTATATACCTTTATAACAAAATATCATGGTTGTTTGTAACTTTCCATATATTTAGAAAAGCATAAATTTTATTTATATAAAAGTATCAAACAATGTTTCTTTAATAAATAGTTTTCGGAATTCACACGGGATTTGCATATGAATATTTATTCGCCTAGAAGATGACGACAGTGCTTTCAGTAGTCGAAACGATGCGTGTAAATATTAATATGCAAAACCCGTGTGAATTCCGAGAACTATTTATTGAACAACTTCACCGGGAAAGACTTCAATCTTTGATAATGTTTCTTCAACTTTACAGATCCCTACAGCGATACTCTGTGATTATTTTCCTCCCATTAACTGATGTCGAATAAGACACATACCACTCGAACATAATAGAAACTGATGTTACTTTTCTCTTAATCAATAATGCACTAGAATGAGATAAAACAACAAATTGAATACATTCCCTCATTTAAATTCAAAATTATTTTTTATTTCATTACCTAAAATCTTTTATTGAAGTAAACGGTTCAATTTTTTATTCCAATGTGACTCAAAATTTTATTTGATATTTAGATTGCTAAATTGACTGCAATACAGTATTTGACATTGTCTATATTTTTAATTACATTTATTTGTCGGGTGCTATTGTTATTCTTTATATCCCAGGAACAAAGTTTAAAAAAGGGGTTTTCCCTGCAGCCGAGTTGCAAACCCCCGCAGGACCAGGAAGGACATATCTGCGCCGCTAATCTCACAATAATTAATTACACCCCATGTGATGCTGGCGCCCATAAATTTCATTTCCCAGTCTGTTGGCGTCCATTGTATTTGCATGAGATTACCTCCTCCACGGGAGAACGAAGAAGGGATGTTTTCGGGGGAAAGGGACACAGCGGACACACACACACAGAGCGGTAATTTAAATTCTCGCCAGCAATTATGCAGACAGGGGTGGGGACCCCCCGGAATATTCTGCGATGTAACACGTGGCATCATCTGATAGAATTTTGTACAATACTCTAACTGCCGTCTTAGTCCTTTCATGTTAGTAGCTATGAATGTATCCGATGGAAAAACTGAAGTTATAAATATTTCTCACTAATTCATATTCTACTTCGGAAAATAAAGTGAAATAATTTCGTTATTAAAAATAAATAAATCAACTGAAGATTAATTATTGACATTATTATTCATTACGTTAATAATGCGTAATTTAAAACAAATTATATATTAACATAACAGTTGTATTGATCCGTGAAAAAATTTAAAGAAGAACTAATGCAACGGTAATCTATGTAATTCTATTTATATATGCATAGAAAATAATACAGTTAAAGTTTTATTCTCTTGTTTAAAATTAAAACGATTATGCGTGATTTGGGAATTTCATTAGAAAGTTGTTTAAGTATTAAAAGAAAGGCAGTCACTATAATAAGAAACTACTAAACATTAATTTTTATGCAATAAGATAAAATTATTAATAATTTTTATATAACTTTCTCGCATACTGAATTATTATTTCCTTCAAACGCTGACCGATATCTATAGTCAGGTTCCTTCTATTTGACCAAACAGAAAAGTGGTTTACATGTGTGTTTTTTTTGTGATCAAACGAAAATGGAGTCTGCGTTTGATATTAATGTATTCCCAGACATCGTTGGAATAATTAATCAAAGAATAAAATACAGGAATATTAATCTGAGCATAAAAGGACGATTACGAACTTAATTCGTCCTGAAAAAAATAATTGTCGATTAAAGTAACGAACTGAAACGAAGTGAAAAAAACTAGAATTAAATTAAACTTATCGGCGCCGTGACAACTCTTTAAGTTTTGAAATAGAAATTCAGAATGTCAAACGCCATACAACAATACACAAGTCAGTACTAAACCCATTTACAAAATCGATGCTGACATGAAAATATGCATTCATGTTTCATTCCTCACTTTTTATCTCATCTGCATATACCTACTATTTTTATTTAACCAAATTATTTATAAATTTTTTAATATAAAGTATGTCTCTTAAATTATTTTATTTCGGATATCTTCGTGACTTTTGATCCAATGTTAGTTACGTTTGATACTTGCAGTGTAAATAATACTGTAATATCTACGAATAATGAAATTTTGAAGTTATGAATTATAGCAGTAATTTTCGGGAAATAATTGGAATTTAAATAAAATAACAGATTTTTACACTGTATTTTTAAATTCGGCTGAATCCTCACAGTTTTTCTCATGTTAGTTACACGTTATTATAAGCTTATATTTTCAGATATAATCGGAGATATATAATTGAATAATAAATATGCAACGGTTATGTTCAGAGCTAAGAATTATTTTTATGTAATACCCACGCCAACCAATTGGAATTCATTTACTATGGCACAAAAGTAATGTAAATGAGCATCGTTTTAGTAACTAACTAAAAAAGAAAGCATTATTACTTGCTTAATATTTAGAGACGCATCCCTTACTGTGACAAAAGAACTAGCCTTTAATTATCCTCTTGGCCCTTGACGTAACTGCGTTATATATTGCACGCAATTTTTTTTAAAAAAAGTTGAGTACTTGAGGGTGGCCAGTAATTATTTGGCCGCTGGCTGTTTGTGGCAGGTACAGAGGGTTGTGCGAGGGGTGGTTGCTGTTAGGGGTGGAGCTTAACAACGGGGCGTTGTCATGGCAACGAGATTTGCCCCGGGAACAAGAGGGAGCAGCCATGCTGGATGTGACGTCACAATGCGGTCGCTTGCAGCAGGTAGAAAAGACCAAATCTGCAAAGAATTCTTTGGGAAAGGAAAATAAACTATTGCCGTTCTGTGGAGCGCTTAAGAAATTTCTATTGCTTTGTTTAAACCGCAATTAATATTAGCGAGGCTTTCATTTAGAATTTATGTGATACAATAAACGTCTCCATTTGTTCAGAGAAACACTCGTACATGTATATTTACGTCTAGAGAAAGTATCGTTGGCCATCAGCAGTATAAAATGGATATATAACCATTTTTTCAATGACTTCATCCCCTCTATATTTGGACTATTTAATGAGAACACCTGATAATTGTAATAATTTCTGTAGAGTAAATTATAATAATAAACGAAAACATTTAATTTTCCTACGTTAACTACTTATATCGAGTGTTGTAATTAGTTTCGTTGTTCAGTGACATACTCAAAGTCACATATATACTTAATAATAATAGACATACATGCACGTGAGCGAGATAAAAACTGTTTCAGTACTACACGATTACGAACACAAAAGTAAAGCCCCGTTTATATTCCTATTGAATTATATAAGAATAATACTGATGTGTAAATTCTCTATTTAGCAATGCGTGAATCAACTCTGTGTTTGTTTAGTAATTTTGTTTCCAACCAACAGTTCGAATTTTTTAATCATTCCTAGCTGTATAATCGAAAATATATTCTAGCTTACATTGAGATTACTTGTATTTGTTTACACTCACTGTAATATTTTATAATACTAAATTCTTAAATCCCTTTCACGGAGATAGCAGTAAAGTAGTGCTTTATATGCAATAATATTTTGTCTGAACTTCATAAATGGAACTTTTTTTATTACCTCTGGCGTTTTATGGAAGTAAATGTAAAAAATAAAATCTTCAAAAATGATCACCTATTTAGATTGTATCTTACTGTGAATTTTACGGCCATTGTCTCTTTATTTTCTTAACTGCAAAACTGCACACCTGAAAGAAAAGAAAAGAGATATGTAGTCAAGCAAATACACCAAATATGTATAGTTGGATTTAAATTACAAAATAGCTCATAAATAATTTGTACCAGAATATTAATTTTGTAGAAGCATTACTTCATAATACCTTAATTCTGTACAAATATTTAATTCAAGGAAATAATTATAATTATGACGCAAGTCGTGAAAATCAATAAATAAAGAGGCTTTACTAGTTTATTCGCATTAAAATGTATACTCTCAGTTGAGATGTTTTTATTTTAGCAACAAATCACTGGTTCTTAGTTTGTCATTTTTGGGTCACACTTCAGTTGAATTCAATTTTTTCTTAGTGTTCCTATTAAATTTATTTTTCTATCTTACATGAATTTAGTTGTGTTGTTACGTCGATGGACACACTCAACTGACTCTTTTCTACTTTACATGGAACATAAAATTTGAAATTATGTTTCTGGCTATTCACTACATATATAAACAATGGAAACGTTTAAAATATTGTAAAGTAAATAAATTTATTTATACAGATGAGTAGCATTTGCGAAAATTGGATGATGCAAATAATAAACACGTTTACTTGAAGTAATTCGTTCGATTTTAATTCAAAAGGATGTTTTAAATTATGTATCATGTAAATGCCACAGTATACATTTTTAACTGTTGGTCGGACTATTTCGTTTCCTCGCAGCGCCACGTTCCTAGCAAACTGTACGTTCTTCCTTTTGTCCCTTCATCCGTTGCCGAGCTCTTCGTCTTATTTAGAGCAATAAACAAAGATCAAGGCGGGAATATGGTGGCCACCTGCAACAGCTCCTTAGGCAAACCTCCTTTATATTTTAAGATCTATATAACAGTATTCTACGATTTTGCAATCGCTACTTCTATTCAATAAATGTGAGATTGCTCTGAAAATGAATTTGTTTTACTTAAATATAAAATAGGAAAATTTTGAAGTGACTGTATTTTATTTTCAGAGAATAGGTAATTAAATGAAGGTTAATAATGTTAATTAATATTATAAAGGTGACATCACTGACACTGTTCGTATTTATAACTATATATAATAATTCATTTACATATAGATAAGAAATAATTTACGTGCAAGAATTACGTACGTTGTTTTGAATTGAGCAGTGTGACAAAGCCCCAGACACGGTAGGAAGTCACGTTCCATTCTAGCATTGATTTACTGCATACCTCAGCTGTACAGTGCAGCTTCTTCCAGTCGGAGGCCTTTAAGGGGAAAGCCTACTCTAAGAGAAAGTTGTGGTGGTAACAAAAGAACCAACTCTTTTTTTTCCCCTCCTTGACAAGAATAATGTTAAGGTTAAGCGATTTTCTTTCATGGATGTTATTAGCAAAAAGGCAAACAATTGGTCCCAAGGGGGCCTCGGCATAGCCTTCGCGACTTTCACCCTTTAAAGGAAAGAAAAATTGGTGAAATCGCGCAGTTCTTTACTTTGCAAAAGCGGGAATTCTTTGCCAAAACTGCAGACAATAGTTTTTAAGAAATACTCACCATCATAAATTAATGAAGCTATGTGGATTTTCCCTAGTGAGAAAGGTTACAGAATTTATACCGTTTCGGTCAATAGAATTACTCATGCTAGCCTATTTAATTAAATAAACCTTTAGCGCGTGACAGTTCTTCAAGTATTTTCAATTTACTTTGACTGATATAATTTATTTATGTTTATGAACAGTACAAAAATTTAAAATATTTTAATGAAAAGAATGTAGTTCACCTTCGTCATTTTAAAACGGAATATAATTAATAATTTCTAAAATATTTAATTTAAATTGAACATATTGATGGTGTGTAAAATTATATAATTACAAAGGTTATTAATAATATGAAATTTAATTTTGTTAAATATTATGTATGAGATTTTTGTAAAATCGAAAATGTTTCAAGAAATTATAAAATAATTTTTTTATTGCTGACAGCGGTAATAATTCCGAAAACTCCAGACTTTCAAAATTAAATAATTTAGAAAATTATTAATTAGTTTTCTCAATAAAATTGCTACTGATAAAACATTTGGAATAGGAAACAAAATCACATTTAGTATGTTTCAGTAATTCTGTCATTTTCACGATCCCCTTGTAAACTTGGCATTGGCGAACAGTTATTCACCACGCAAATTATCAACACAAAATTATAAAATGAATAATTTAAGACTGTTTTGAAAATTAATAATAAGAAAAAAGCCAAATACAGACTAAAGAACTGATAATATCAATACCACACCCAAGTTTCTGGAAACCTTGTTTCTTTCTTCAGGTGTTAATAAAACTAAAAACACGGGAGTCAAGAGCGACGCAACTGCGAAATTCAGTTTAGAAATCTCAAAAGCCTTTGGTTATTTTTCTTATTATTAACACAAAATTCTATTTGAGCATATTTCAGGCTGAGTAATTTTAATGCTACTTTAAATAAGTGTAGTTGTTTATTTTTTTCTGTTTACAGAATTGATGTTACAATCTTATATCATTATACAATTAATTAAATTATTTGTCAATTATTTATAAGACAGTTTAACGTGTTTTTTTTTGCTTTTTAAACAAGTCATATGCTTGGAAATAATAATATAGTATTTCGTCCTGGACAAAATGATTTGAATTTACGAATTTAGACTGAGAATTTTTTTATGTTATTTTGCGTGATTTAATAGCGAAAAGTAAATCTTTTAAAATAAATTAAATCGCTACCTATGACTTCAGAAATTTTTTACTATAGCTTAAGAAACAGCTAGAGTATATATTTCAGTACGTGACGTCGGAAAATTTAATAATATTTTATTCAATAGTTGACCAAAGGAACAGTAAAATTTATCTACCATTTTAGAAGTATATGATTTTATGCTCTTTGATACTCAGGATTTATATTTGATGGTATTTCTTGGACTTTTTAATATACTAGGCATAAGTTTCAATTTTCGTTAATAATTATCTAATAACTGTTTATTTTTAATTTCAGGCCCAAATGGATGTCCACGCCGCCGTGGTCGTCAAACATATACTCGGTTCCAAACGCTGGAGCTGGAAAAAGAATTTCACTTTAACCACTATTTGACGAGGCGACGGAGAATAGAAATAGCTCATGCGCTCTGCCTCACAGAGCGGCAGATCAAGATTTGGTTTCAGAACAGGCGCATGAAACTCAAGAAAGAATTGCGAGCCGTCAAGGAGATCAACGAACAAGCTCGGAAGGAACGCGAAGATCAGGAGAAAGCCAGGCAGCAGCAGCTGGAGAAGCAGCAGAAGCACGAACAACAGCAACAACAGCAGCAGCAACAGCAACACCAGCAGCACAGCATAAGCCATCACATTCACGACCAACACAAACTGGGATTGGACAAAACTCCCGGCTCGGATCTGCTCAAGGCTGTTGCCAAAGTTCCGACTTAAGACACGGATCGCCCGCTCACGTGAAGCTCAGCTATAAGCCAAATCGGGTTATTCAGTATTCTACACTGAGCTTCTTCTTCGTTTAAAGACACAATATGAACAATATTGCGCAGTATTGTTGTACTTATTAAAACTAGTTGCGTATTCTCTGATGGAGATCTCTAGAAAGAAATTGAAGTTTTTGGAAGAATGAAGGAAACCAGGAATGAACTTTGTTGATAGACGTCTGTGAATCTTGATGAATTGTGTAGTTGTGAAATGGCTTCAAACATGAATCTTCGCACGCTGCAATGCATATTTGATGACATGAGCTGCAATACTTATATGGGATAGATATTTATCTTGTTTTTTTTAATTTTCCCTGTGATAAAAGTATAGTTATTTAATTGAAACTTAATAATAAGGTGCCATACGAGTAATATTTGCGAAGAAGTAAATATTACAACGAGTAATTCTGTCAGAACCGACGGTCTTGGCTGATAGATGAACTCATTTATGCTACAGTGCGTTAAAGACTGGAAAGAGGATGTATGTAAAATTTAAACAGCATGTTAAAAGAGCCAGTGATAAAGGAACGTTGAGGATAAAATGGTTGTGTCTTTAGCGTAAAAGATTAGGAATATAATGACATTAGTGAAGTCGCTCTTAGCATCTCCTCCCGTTCACTGGTGATGACAATTTGATGTAGCGAAACCGTATGAAGAATTTTGTTTCTCACACTATATTTGTTGTATTTTTGTATTGTTCTTTATTTCTGCTTGGTGCGAATGTATCGTGTTGAGATAAGACTGTAACAACATACTTTCACAAATTTTCAATTCGTCATTAGTATTATTAATCGTCCATCTTAGAATAATTGTGGAATTGTGTTCATTTTAAGATATATTCTATATTTCTTTTTGTTTGAAACTCTTTTATTTATGTTCTGCATTAATGATGTTATAAATTATATAGATATATGTTTATCCTTTGATGTTTTCGAAAGGTTCATTGGTTGCTCGTAATTTTAGTGTAATTATCGTTGATTATTCTTATTTTTTTTTCAAATTTAAAGTATATTTGAATTGTTAAAATTTATGTAACATGTTCTGAAAGAACCGAATGATTGCGTCTTGCACTACAGCACTGTGTTTCGGGTAATTAGTACTGACCTATCAGGTTTTTTTGTAATAATTTGTGCAAGCATAAGTACACATTAATTACGAAGTTTAATTGTGCAGTGTACAAAAAAAAAGATTATTTCAAACATTCCTAGTCGACGACTAGAGGAATAATTAAATGACGTAACTTGGATCCCTGAATTCATCAGAACGTTATGCTCAAGTGTTATGATATTATCTTAGTTTTTTAAAGTAATCTGTATACCTATTAAATTTTATCTCATTCTTTTAGAAGTCAACAATTTTCAACGTTTGTTCATTTCAATATGAAAAGAAGGAAGGTACATAGCCATTATTGGTAGCAGTTCATGGGTCATAGTGCACTAGTTTGAATCGCGAATACTGAGCAACAAATAAACAATACCAATGGCCTACAATAAAGGATCACAGATGAAATAGATCTTTGCGAATGAACAATTCTCAAAAAGAATACTAAAGGCAATGCCATTAAAAAACCAGAAATTTACTACACTAGTACATTATATACGTAAATTTGTGTCAGGGTAGGTTATTAAGTAGTTATTTATGAATCATAGAAATACCACAAGAGGAAGTGAACGCCAATACATGATCCCAGCAAAAATAAAATTGAAACTCCATAATGAATAATGTGGAAAGGCTTCTAGAGAGTTAAAGTTTAATTTAATAGTAATTGAACTAAATTTTATTTTATTACTTGTAAAAGTGTGTCTGAGAATGGATGAATGCGTGTGAAAGTAGGTATGATCCACAACGTATTTTTGAAAGTAGAAATGGACACTGTTATACGTTTGACAAATCGTGTAGTAAGTTCATGATCATAGTTATACGTAATTGTAATAAGAACAATACATATTTATCTGGTAATTATTCTTAGACTTGTAATTTTATAATTACATTTTTAGAAGTCAAGCTACTAAGCTATTAATTATACTAACGTAAGCCCTCTGGTTTCACTCAGCACACACAAACATTAAATTTTCTTATGCGTCAAGTATTCTTCGTCCGTAACACATTTTCTACTTTTGTCCGTAAGTTTGGCATTCAAAATAGCCTATATTATACTTCCGAAATCTATATTTTCAGATACGAACATATTTTTTACTTAATGAAAATCGATATTTCACCTACTCATTGAAAGTTTGAATTCACTTCACCGAAATGAAGGAAATATTCATACTTGAAGCAGATTTATTCAGCTACGTAACATGAATATAATTTACTGCAATAAAGTTTCATTCCAGTTGAAATTGAATTTCTTGTAATCGACATAAACCCATAAGTAATATACAATGAATACATTGAACTATTCAAATTAAGCGGCTTTTCTTTTTTTATTGATATCTTCATCTTTTATGACGGTTGTTGTTGAATTGAAAAATTTGGAAAGAAATTTCTGTCAATTCACGCTCTTTGAATCTGTGATAGCACTAATGTAATGCTATTGTCCACGATCTAAACATGGTAACATAGATTAAACGTGGGCACACACAATTATTATGATGTAATATTATTCACTAGGTATAAGGAAATTGATGTTTTCTTGTCTAAGTACAAGCAATGTTTTTATTTGAAAGTTATTGAAGTATATAAGCTTGTTTTTCAATTATATTAATGTAATTGGTATAAACTTCTCGATTCCGAATTATGATCCGTAGAGGTAATCTGAAACCAACTTCATGTTGATGTTATAGTCCGTATTAGGAAAATTACTTTTATAAGCATATGTATGAAGTCTAGTGAATATTTTGTCTTAAAAATATCGAGTATAATTCATGAATGCAATAGACTGATTCGCACTCTGTTTACAACTGGATACTTGATACTTTTGTTCATCTTGCAGGAGGTTTACTTTTATTTGCAAACAACTTAACACATCAATACTTAAAAATTAATTGTTGTGTTAACATTACTGGTGGATAATTACACACATACTTTTTTTTTAATTTCTCCCCAATTTCTGACTGTTTTACTTGGTATATTATGCCTCAGACTACTTAATTGAATAATATGTATTATTTTTCAAGGCGAAAGCTTCGTGAGTTATTGTAGGTATTTATAATATGTGTATTGTGCTGTATGTATAATAGCTGAGATAGTGTAATTTTTGAATTTATATTTCAAACAGTTATACATCCAATAATAGCCAGACGCAAGGAGAACATTTTTATTAAGTACCTTGCAATTACTATGGAGATTGTTCTAAGCAAATGAATTTTAGTGCATTTGTAAAGTAATCATCCTATTCAATCGATGTAAAGTTTCTTTAACAAAAATACTGAAAATGTGCCATTGATGTTAAAATATGCAATTGTATAGAATAACTGTGGAAACAAATTTTGTCCTTTTGTCAATTTTCCTCCCCATACTCTCATTTCATTCTGTTACGATAGTGTATACCTTCTGGAGAAGCAACCTTTTATCCATTACTCAAGTGATGTGTGAGAGTACCTAGTTCGTTGCCTGTCTAGTAACATAGATTTGTTGTAATTTTTTATGTACATGGGAATGAATGTGTTTTTATTTTAATCAATTGTACATATAGTAATTGTTCTAATTATAAAATTTTCATCGCTTCCATTTAACTGTTAATGTATTAATGTTATGTTTCCGTTTGTAGCCAGTTAGAATTTTTGTATAAGGCTTTGCCCATTGTTTACCTTATATAAAGAATAAAAGTAATCATCTCATTTAAAAGCATTTTAATATTGTATATCAATATGTTTCCCTTACTGGTTTTGAATATTAATTGATTTTTTACATAGAAACTAATTTCGAATATAACAAAATTTAATCGTAATGAGTGTCTAGTACATCTGTAATATACAAAATTATTTTCTAACCAAGTTTTATCATGCAAATATTTCTTCGTCATTTCGTTGAAAGTTTGGTTTTATTACTTATTCAGTCTTAACATCCCATTATTTTTCTTTTAATATTATTCTTCACCCGATACTCCTGCTTGTTAATCAAAAGTACGAATTTTTTCAGTTAATAAAAGGATTAAGTTCAGTTTTTAAAGTACAAACAATTCATTTAGGATCACTTCTCTGTAAAATATACTAGAGATTTTATAATCAAATTTTCAATCTCAATCCGTTAATTATAAAAATAACATTTAATCGGACTTTGACTTAAATAGTTGTAAAACCCTTTAAATTTCAACGAATATTTAGAATATTACTATAATTTTTCTGTTGTTTTAAGTTCAAGAGAGAAACGAATAATACAGCAGCATCCTTTGTTATATTAATAAAAACTAGATTAAACGGTACGCTTTCAGTTGGCACTGTATCAGGTACTTATTATTTACGTCACAAGGGATCTATGGCAGAGAGTTCTGTGTAATAAAAATATATTAATACCCGGACAATAAACCCAACTGTAATAAATCTGTCTACAAACGTTGATGAGTTTGAAGAAGAAGATGAAATTACTTTTTAGTATAACGGAGTAGTTCAAATTATTTTTTAAATGTTAAATATAAAAGCAAAAGACATGTTGATCGTTCGTAGCACTGCAAAATACTGTCGTCGAAATAGAATTTAATAATTGGAGTGGATAATATAATAATAATAAAATATAAACGTAGCACTGCGTAGTTTAGTCCTCGAAACATACGATTTTGGAGATAGCACTAATTACCTTTTGAAATATAAATAAATATAGGGCACACGGCATCGAGACAGAAAATTATCAGTTTTATTAACAAAAATTAACTTCACAATGTTTTGTCCTCTTTTAAGACCCCTTTGGTTTGGTCAATGTTTAATAATTTTGCATATAATAAAATTTAGAGGTTGCCTGTCGCGACCTGAATAGATCCTAAAAGAGGACGAAACGTCGTATAATTAATTTTTGTTAATAAACAAAAAATCTTGTGACTTAAACATTAATTGACATGTATTTTTTTTATTATTACTTTTCGAAAAATTTTAAAATGTACGAATCACAATTTTTAATTTCAATTACGGTGATCCAGTAGATTAGTAGTAATTATGAAACTACAAACTTTTTAAGCGAAGTAATTAATTTGGAGATTTCTGTTACGATAAGGAAATTTAACAATCTGTATATTTAAAATTTGTAAAGTCAAAGCGAATAGGTTATTTCAAATATATTCTAAGCTATGGACACGAATCGTTTCATGTCTGTTAATCGAATGTTAAAATGTGTAAATCTATTGTCTACTAATTTTTCTATCATTCAGATATGAGGCAATCATAGATCTCAAACGTATAGACCGAATAGAGTAGCCAAGAAGTCTCCAAAAGAAGAATTTTGATCTTTCCAAGATCTTCAAGCAAAGTTTTTATTCAAAGTAAAAGACTCCTTCTACCGTCAGTTTTTGAAGTAGTTCCGAGTACAGAACCCGAGTTGACTGAGCAAAGTGGCCCAGTGCCAACTAACTTGATATATTCTGGAATCAGAACACTGCGACAGATACCAACAACTGCGTGTTGGGTTTTCTTGGCTCGAATCACAAAGAACATCACGCCAGTGAGAAACCAACGACGGACGACATTAAACGACCGCCAAACATTATAGGCCTACTATTATTTGAAATCGTCGAAATGATATAAACAAGCATTGCTGAGCTACCGTTGCACACAGATATATTTGTTAAAAAGTTGTAATTTAGCAGACGTGCCTGAGAAAGTTGATTTTAATTAAATATTCAATTAACTTCTCTGCAAATTTTTAAAAAAACGTTCTGAAATTGGCATTTTAGTAAATTTAGTTTTGAAATCAGGAAATTAAATTAATTTTTTCCTGTAGCATTATATATATGATGCAATGAAGACTCCAAAAATTCATGGCGAGTAGTTCTCGACATGTACTTCTTTGCTTTTATTTTCCGCTAAAGATTATAAAAAAGCCAACGTAAATTTAACTAAATTAGAAATAAAGAGAAAAATAAAACATATCTATTGATGTAACCAATTAAATTAATACTTAAAATCATTTAGTGAAAATCTTCAGGATTGAAAATTCGGTTCGTCAACAACAGATAAAGGATATATTTGAAAATAAACGCAGATTCTAGCTTTTGCAATGGTTAAGGTCTTTTTCTCTGATAAATACCCAAATTGTGTGCAAATGTATGTTAATTAATAAATCCGTTTTATTAAAGCAGTCGTAGGCAAAATTGAAGTACTTTATATAGGTTTCGATGTAGACCTACCCAAAATAAAATATTTAAAAAATTCTGAACTAGATGAAGACCGTTTGGATAAGGTAGCCAATTAACAGACAACATTAAGTGATAAAATAAATAAATACTACTCTCAGATATGTTGAGTAGTATTTATTTTATTAATAATTTGGTCTGTAAGGTCGAGACACGGAGAAGGGAATGCTGCGTCCCCACAGCAAACTCCTCTCCCGCTATCGGAAGGGCGTGGGACAAGTACACAATGCCCAACCTACCTGATGCAGGTTTTTCTAGGGTTTTACTTGCATTACTTTTAGGCCGGGTAGGATCCTTAAACTATAGCCCGGGGGCCCTAGTTAAACCTTGGCTATCTTCCTCTACCCTTCCGCATCCCCCCTTTCAAATCCCTTCCTATGCTATTAAAGGGGAGTTGCCCAACGAGGATTACCCTCATGTAGCCTGTTGCCCTAAAAAAATTGTCTCTTTCGTTACATAATCAGTATTCATAATCAATTAATACAGCGATCGCAATTCATTTTGTATCAAGGTATTTCCCACCGCGATATTTCGAGCCTCTTTCTTTAGTAATTTTTCTTTCATTATTAAAATAGACTGGATGAATACAGTTGCTATGCTATGATGTTACACAAAATTCTATCGTCACTAAGTAGCGTTCGCACTCGTTTTCTCCATAACCTGTCAGTGTACATTTCATTTTGCTATCTAATTAATGAATGAAATATGTATAATATATTAAATATTCTAGAGTGAATTTATTTAACTAATTACTTAATCAAAGTGTATAATATTTAAAGCATTCTTTCAATAACTAACACAAGAATAAAGCTTCATAACATGAAAATATACACATAAGGAAATAGTGTCAAATTATTTTTAAAAGATCAAAATTGTTTTCTCTTACGTGACAATGACAATACCAAAGATTGCAAAGATATTTTCGAATGATTCTAAATTAAAGGTACTACTAGGAAATATGAACCCTGCATGTTTTCACTCCCGTACTAACGGCAACTACTCAGCTATTACATAATGTATGTATGTGTATACAGGTTAGAGTTGTAATTATACTAATTAACTTCTATGAGTATGAATTACACTAATATCTAACGCTTATAGAGTTATTAAAATGTGTTTTTGTTGATGTTCCTGGTGATGTTTAAAGGAGGAATCATAACTCGTGAATACCTGTAGGAAAATTTTCCTAGTATTAGCTAATGTATTATCCACCCTGTATAATAATTATTCAACTAATTAATTACATATTTGAAATTTTTTCGGATTTATTTCTACATCGTTATCCCATGAAACGATTTTCTTTAACATCTTGCCGATTGCGTGGTAAAATTTTGTTTTGGCAGTGTTAAATAAATTATTGAGGTTGACGCTGTGAGCGCCGAGAGATAATAAAAGTGTGGACGAAACTAAACAAAAACTTGTATAAGAGACTGTCGCAAGGCTCCTGACTTGAACACGGTCAGTTGAAAGATACGAAAGAAAGTGTTTTCGCGTATGCTTATTTTCAGTTGTACCTTCTCGTAGATAATATAACGCGAATACTCAACGGCAAGCTGTATTTGCCAAAGTTGGTTGACAAAAATTTATTTCTGAGGCCTAGATTATTATAAGAACAGAAAAGTATAGAGATTAAAATAGAAACCCAGGAAACAACAATGAAAACTTACCTATTCGTAGATTTTTGGGCGGTTAGTTCTGTTGTAAACGTCAAAACTAGGAAAACCTCGGTTTTCTTAGAGAAGTGATATGTATGATTACGGCTAAGAACAGAATATCATTTAAAACTGAACTATAGGTCTCAGCGTCATTCCAAAACCTTTTGACCACCCCTTTTTCTGGCTTTATTAAATCGTTCCAGTTGGGAGCCTTTACATTCGCACTGGATCACGTACTGCCAGTGACTAATATGACTTAAAGGAAATTGAGAAACTAGTCAGTTACCCCACCACTTCTATTAATAAATCCAGAATATCTTCAGTTGTCTTCGTACTCAGAAACCCAAGAATCTTTGTATCCCCCAGAAATAGAATACATATTAAATAGATGTATTGATCACAAACGGAGTCGATACACCTGGTAAAAATTGCTTAGACTCTATTTCTTAACCGATTTATTATACTAAATTATGTTAATATCAGCCACCAGACGCCATTATAAATGTCAGTTTCGAAACAGATCTTTCAGATAGGACAACGTTTAGACTATTGGTGCGGTCAGTGTACATCGTTTGATCTCATCCTGTTATATCATGTAACAATTTTTTTCTCGGTCTCTTGATGGCTTGTAAATAGACCCCGTCGCCACCCCCACCCTTCCTGGGATAATAGCCGCCCCCATGGCCGATAAGGTGCGGCCTCAACATATCGCCTTGGACGCTATCCCGGTAATCCGATTTCAGCCGTGGGGAGGAGATAGCCTGCCGGAGAGCTTTATGTGGGCAGACAAGTGTGAATTCGCGTCGATCCCCCTTATCTGGCCGGCAGTTCGTGCGCCCACACAAACGGTCGCCATACATTGTCCGCAGGTCCTCGGAAATGATCATTTCCCACTCCACACCAACAATGGGCGACATTCCGATAAGGATATGCGTTACCTCTGTTTAGGGAAAACCTAACAATGTCAACAATTTGAATAACCACTCCTGCAAGACCGGTATGAAGCAAAATGTGAACAGAAATATAATAATACAGAAAACTTAAAACTTACCACAGCACTTGTATTGAAACACTTTGTAGTATTTCAGCTTTTGCACGACAATCCATATGCTCATCTAACTTGAGTGATTTTCGAAAGGTTTCTCAAATATCTCTTCCGGTCTCGTGTGCCTAATGGGGTCTCCTGCCAACCGATAGAATCATTCCTAAACTAAGATAATACATGTGTTACAAAAAATAAATAAGAAAGATAGCCAATACAGACAAAAAAGTGCCAATACTCTATTCTGTTAAAAACTCTTACCAATTTATTGGTAAAATCAAGCACCTCCCCGTCCCTTATGAACACTCTTTAATTTCTCTTGGTGTCATTTCCTTATTCAACTCTATCCCCAATGATTTAGTCATTCTTTACTTCTTTTATTGGCACTATAACTTAATGTGAGTTTTGGCCTTATTAACAATTTTCTTCCATTCCGCCCTCTCCTGTGTCAGTCTCCACTATCCTCTTACTTTCATGGTTTGTATATCCTTCTCGATGTCCTCTACCCATCTTGTCCGGGTTCACCCCCTTTTCCTCCTCCAAACTGGTTTCCAGTCCATAATCCGTCTAGGTGTTCTGCTTTCATCCATCCTAAGTACGTGTCCCATTCAGGCCAACCTTCTGCTCTTGATAAACCTAACAATGTCCTCGTTATTCATGAGCTGCTCTAGTTCTCTGTTTGCTATAATTCTCCTTTTTTATTCGTATCCTTCTCAGTATCTTGCGTTCAAATATTCTGAGTAACTGCTTATCATTATTATTAAGGGTCCACGTTTCACAACAGTATATCACTACAGGTCTTATAAGTGTTTTGTAAATTTTTAACTTCAATTCTCTATTTAACATCTCAGATTAATGATTTAGTCATTAACAGTTTAAAAAACAGATGACCCATTTTCAGTCAATATACTACAATTCCACTTCATGAAATTTTGTGCATTATAAATATAATCCTCAATTACACTTATTTCAAGTTTAATCAGGTTCACTATATACAAATAAACTCTTTTCCCATGGGAACTTGCCTTAGTCCTCTTTTTTCTGAGATAGTCATGAAGGATTTAGAAAATTCTTGTCTTTCTTTACTTCCTGTCCAACCTCTTTGCTACATCAGATATGTAGCTGACATTTTTTGTATTGTTATACCTCTCAAATCAACCTTACAGTCAATACTTTCAATAATTACCACCCCAACTTACAATTCACCCATTAACTTGAATTTAATCATTCTCTTAATTTCCTTCATGAAACTGTATCCATTCACACTACTTCCATTCTCACCAACTGGTTCAGAAAACGTACATACTCTGGACGTGTTCTCAATTATCTTTCTGATCATCCTCCAAACCAAAAGAGAGCTATGGTATACAATCTTGTATACAGAGCTATATTACTTTCTAACTCCAAGTTCCATCAATACAAGTTAAATTCTGTCCGAAACATTTTAATCTCCAAATGAGTACCGTTTAAATTTTATTATTAAACACATAAACAGCATACTGAACAAAACCAATATCCTACTGTCAATCGTCCCCAAGCCAATTTTTTTCTCGTACTCCCTTATTACAAATTTCTACATCACAAATTTATCCAAATATTCAAAGAATATCAAATATCCTTCATTTAGAGATCCACTAATACCCTTTCATACTTGATTAAAAACCACGATGATCCACTTGACACCTACAGCAAACATTGAGTTGTTTACAAAATCTCTTGCTGTAATTGTAATTCCTGCTACATAGGTCAAACAAAACGTTCCCTTAAAACACGTATCAAGGAACATATGTCTTATATCAAACTTCCCATTGATAAACAATCTGTAATATCCCAACATATCATCAATTCTAAACATACATTTTATTGGAAAAATGCTAAGATTTTAGACATTGACACCAGGTACAATTCCAGACTCATTTCAGAGATGCTTAAGTGTGGTATTTACATTATCATTTTTTGCCTGAATTGGCTATCTTTATTATTTTCAATCAGACGAATTTTTTTTTCCATTTGTTACTAGAAAAATCGACAAATATTTTTCTTTCCAAGTTTATATTATTAATTTCAGGAATCAAATTTATCCATTCTTTAGTTTCGTAATAACCACCTATTACGTGTTTACGATGTCACTCTTATTCAAGAACCTGAGTTCTCTGCCGTTATAAGGCAAGCAAAGAAACATACAGATCGAATTCACAAAATAACCTAAGTAGAACAGTTGGTCGATATATTAGATTTCATGGTAAGCAGGTTTAGATCCTGTTTATAGTTCTTTCTCGAATAATTTGCATGTGTACAGAGCAAACTTTCATCACTTTGAGTCAGTTGCGCGAAACTTATACTAAACAGTCACAAATAAAGCGAGTTGTTCTCTTGATTCGAGAATCTCGGTGAAAACTGAAACCAATTGATAAAAAAAATAGGTAAATAACCTTTCTTGGATGAATTATTGTAGTTCCTATATGTGTGCCTATATTTTCCTTAAAGAATGAATTACCAATTATTTACATAAAAACACAACGCAGAAAGTTTAAGAATTAAAAAAAATAACATGAATTAATAGTCACATAAAATTATGTGAATGGGAAATCAAAATATTCGTAAATTATGATATATTAAAAATTTGATAGAAATGTTGACGGTGAGTTAAACCTTCTGTGGGAAGTAAATGTGAATGATTAATCCAAAAAGTCTAGAAGACAAATATATTGTGTAACATCCATTCTTAAAAAGGCGTCCCTGATACAGTATTGGTTGAGATTTAGATTTACTTATTGATTCCATTAGTCCTCTGCTTAGGTTACAGGACAAGTCAAACATAAATCGATAGCAAAAACAAAAATAAAGTTTCATAACATAAAAATTCATACATTGGGAAATAGTGTCAAATTATTTTAAAAAGTGCAGAAAGATCAAAATAGTTTTCTCTTACGTGACAATGTCAAATATTGTAAATATATTTGCAAATATTTCTAACTTACAGGATCTATGTTTTCACTACCATACAAACGGCAGTTAATTAGCTACTATGTTACGTACATATATATGTTATCGACAGGAATGAGAGCAGCTGACTTGCCTTCAATTGAGAATTGGTGACGTCACGTCGGATAGTGAATAGTACTTAATTTTCAAGGGTATGTATGAGTGTGTGTCTTCATTGCAAACTCCCGAAACTTTTCGGTATTGATCTACCTTACCCTAGTGAGTTATACGCCTTCTTCATCCTCTGTTCAACCTTTTGATTTCATTTTTCACGGTGCTTGTCAATTTGTTCATCGCTGATGTATCAGATCTTCCATTTTCTCCGCTACTTCTTGTTAAATTATCACAACCTTAATCCACAGTCGTACTAAATGTCTTCAGAAAATTTTCAACGGTAAGACACAGAAAGGTAACTGTAATATTGGTTCTAAATTTCCAACATCTTTTCACACGTGTCATGAAGACTCGTGATTTTGTTCTTCATTTAATATATGTGAGAATGATGAATTACTGTATTATGTTTCAGATTTTACCCTGTAATTTTTCAAATATTTTCAAAATGCCTAAAGAACGGGTACGAAAGTAGAAAGCAGAGGCGAAAAACTTATAGGATCAAATCTGCAGCATAATCCGGGATGTAAGAGAATTGCTCTTCAGTAACACAATCCTCACTTATTTTATATATTAAAAAATATAAAAAATTGCATTATGATGAAACATTACAGATATAATAAAAGTTTTACTCTAGACGCAGTAGACTTTGGTATGTTTACATAGGATCGTTGTATTGGTTGCATAGGCTCAGTTCTGTGTTGTGTTTCGAGTTGCAGACTTCGGTGGCTGGCTTGCGTATGAAGGTAAAGGCGTAGAATCTAAAGAATTTGTGTGCTTCAACGAGTATTCATCTTGTACGTTTCTGCAAGTCAGGCGGTTATCTTCTAATATATTACAGGAAATAAAGCTAGTTTGTCAAGTGCTGTAACTTGAGAAATGCCTCCTATCTATGATAGCTCTGCCAGTAAATCCTAATTTGTCACGTCCAGTTGTGACCCTGGTCAATGCAGCTCACGATGTATTCACATTTAAGTGGTTTGAAGTCGGTTAAATATTATTTATTTTTAGAAAATTTACTTTTATAGGGCCAAAGTTAAGATAAAAAATAAGTGAGGTAAAGAACAGAAACTTGAACAGAAAGTTCTAAGTTATATATTTCTGAGTGCAGTAACTTGTAATATATTCGCGATCTAATTTATGCATGTTTTTAACATATTCGCGACCTAATTTGACGTTTATGCATTTTTATTATTATTTTTAGGTGTATACAGGCAATGTATAGGCTACATAGTGGCAACTCCCCTCTTATAGCATAGGAAAGGGATTTGAAAGGGGAATGCGGAAGTGTAGAGGAAGGTAGCCAAGGGTTAACTAGGGCCCCCGGGCTATGGTTTAAGGATCCAACCCGGCAATTCGCTTAAAAGTGATGCACGGAAAACCTTAGAAAAACCTGCATCAGGTAGGTCGGGAATTTGGTATTTGTCCCACGCCATTCCTATGGTGGGAGAGGTTTTTTTACATTTCAACTGAACTGCGGAAAATAATTATAATAACTGAATATATACGATTTCTTATATACACGGCTATTTGTGTAATTATTCATGTGATTCACAATTTTATTCCCGTGATCTCATCAGTGCATTCAACTATTAAATAAATATTTGATTTATATCTCCATATAATAGTAACATCCTTAGATTTTAATATCATTCAGTTTTTTTCCTATTGATTCATTGACTAATTGCGATATAACTCAGTATTTTCCCATCACTTTCCATACTTAGGAGAAATAAACCTCATGACGAACACTATTTTAGTTGCGTAATATACTCTTCAGTGCCTACCATTTAACTTGAAAACATATTTAGCTGTGTGCCCATAGCCGCTGAACAAACATAAGCACTGGAGTTATGATGTTGATTCGGTTTTTTGTGATGATTTACGTTTTGTATCTTTCTCCGATACACGATGGCCTTCAAATGCCCCCAAAGATAAAAGCCGTGTAGGGTGACGTCGGGGGATATTGGAGGTCACTGAGCACGACCACGTAGAATCTATACAAGCAGCTGGAAACTACTGATTTAAACAATGCCGTACATAAATACCAACATGAGATCTTGATGAAAATAAAATGGGGAGTTGTCAGTCTTGGAAAAAACACTTCTTGCAGAACGAAAAATTTACGTCTGATTAAAAATAATGAATAAGAAAGATAGCCAATTCAGAAAAAAGTGGTAATATAAATACCTCACAAATTTTCTGGGATCCTTGTCCCTTTCGTCAGCTGCTAAGAAGAGCCTAGAGAGACAACACTGCTATCTTTCTTATTCTTTCTTGCAGAATGTTAACAGGATTAAGATTTACGTTAACGAAACACGGTCCAATAATTATGATCCAAACAATTAGTTTACCATCACCTTTAATCCTCATCAGACTCTTGCAGTGAGTGTTGTCATTAATACAATTAGGTTTCGCCGATTAACCGCACTATTAACATCAAAAGCCGATACATTTTCTTCTGTATAGAAGACAATCCGAGTAATTAGTTCCTCTACCTACAGAAAATGATGTGTTTTTTATTTTGACTACATAAGCGGCTTTCCTTTTTAAACCCTGACAAATACATTAACATATGAAAATTAAAAGTTAATTTTTGTAATTTCTTTCCATTTACATAATTTATTTTGCCGAGTTATAAATTTTCTCCAACGTTTTTAGTCCAAATTGTCCTACTCCCAGACTAGTTCCGGTTGTATTTCCTCCAGTGGTGATTAGAACAAACGATATTCGTTGCTTGACACTTCTACGTCTTAAACGTTTCACAATTCAGTTCTTTCCTTCAGTATATTTTGCGGAATATCTACAGACAAGGAAATCAACACTTTTAGTTCCTAGTGCTCCATTTATTATTAACACTAAATGGTGTCGTTAATTTTCTCGCAATCTATACTGAAAGTTCTAGATGAATTTCATGGTTTTACTCGATAGTTGATAACTGAGCTATACAGTCGTCTGTTGCAAATGCAAATAATTTTTTCAACATTCTGGTGATTTATATAGGTATGGAGTATAGGCAGTATTTGAGTATTGGTTGATTTATAAATACTTTTATTCTTCTTTCTCCCTTTTTTGTAATGCCTCCTTTATTGAAAGACGTATTATACAAGTAAATTCAGATCATCTGCTGTAACTCTTCCAAGAACTTTTCTTTCCACACCTAATTTATTTTAATATTTCAACGACGAAGTTTTTATTTACGTAATTAACGTAACATAGAAACATTTTATCTCTTATTCCTGTTCATTTAATTTGTAAACAAATTTAATAGTTTTGAGCCCATCATAGATTGCTTCTACGTTTTTTTATAAATTTTCACAGTTCTCACTGCATTTTTTACTAATTTCTCACTATACCACCGTCTTATACACGACCTTCACATTGTATATGCATTATAATACCGTCCAGTTCGAACATTCATTTTCTTTTCCTATCATGGTGTGTTACTGTTTAACGAGCTCATGCTATTTTACTCTAATTTACTTCGCCACAGAAACATCCAAAAAAACCACATATTTATATGTTCTTTCCTTAATATCCAAACAACGAAGTTCAGTCGGAAATGTGTTTATATGACCCATTTTTCTTCTTTTATATATATTTTTAAGTGTATGCGTTTATTTTATGCCTCCAATTATCATATTAAAATAATTACTAAAAGAAATAATATGTATTCACAGTTGTTATCATGACTGACATATTCATTGGAATCCTGTATATTACCGTTAATAAAGGGGGGGGGGGGGAAATTGAAAGTACACTTGTAGAGTTTGAAGTACCTGAGTTACTGTACCCTGATGTCAATTAAAATTATATAATTTAAATTTGGGATAGTTAATTTATTTTAATTAGTGTAATGAGACTATTTGCAATTTTGTTGCATTAAAAATACTTGTTTCTGCACATTGCAGTATTTCAAATTTTTTTGTAGGTTTTTGAAATCGAGGGATATAATTGGGCCAGAAATGTATGAAATTTCTCATATTCAATGTAGGTGAGAATAGCGTCACCAAAAAGAAGTTCCTTAGAAACTTATTATTCAAAATTTTAATATTTTAACAAACAATTAACTGTGCTTCTGAAAACTGTCCGATAAGTCATGTCACGATTTTAAGTTTTATTTTATTAAATTTCTCCAGAATAATTCTGGGATATATAATCTAAGTTCTGAAAATTCTTAAGAACATTCTCTGCCAAGTATTGATTGTCCAATTTTATAACAGACAACCAGGTTTTGCGTTCCTTATTCAGGTTATATGATCGTTGTACATGATAAGGATGTTTTAGAAATTACAATAAATACTGATTGGATAAATAACTGCTTTATTACAAAAAATATTCATGTTGATATTTTCGTGCTTTATGTGGAACTTTTCGCGACCAGTCTACCGCCCTCCTGTCACCTAACATGGCACATACCTTGTTCTCCGTCCTTTTGAAAGGTTTAGAAACATTTCTGACCTTCTATTAGGGAACTAAACCCAGCATTTGTTAGAATGCTGTTGTCAGAATTATTTTAGAAACCCAGTTAATAATTAAATCAGTTGACCTTAAACTGGTTCTTATTAGCGAGAATACAAACTTGTGCATGACGCAGAAATTTGAAGGTAATGAAAATAAAATTTTCTAGTTTTTTCTCAAAGCTGAAATAAATTTACAATTTTTTTTGTAATTTTCTAACAATTTTTATGGTAACTGTTAGACATTGTTCACGTTCCTCTGTACAGCCTTGTCATTAATGAAGTTTGACAACGCCTACGTACCGCAAATAATGACTTTGCCATGAAACTGTAGATGGAGAAGAACTAAGAGCTTATTTAGCATCCACGTGTCCGGGCATTCCCATACTTTTCTCTACTTGACGACTTTTTGTTTCAGTAACCCCCCTTTTTTTTATTATAATGCAGAAATGTCTCAATGCTTCAAGTTTCAGTTGTAAGATCAATCCAGAATCTAACATAAATGTATATTATTAAATAATTTTTTAATTTTACTGGCTAGTATGTAATTATTATATTAGTTTTAAAAATATTTAATGCTGTCCTTATGATTTTATTTCTTAATACTTTTCATATTAGATATTGAATTTTGTGCACATTAATACGAATCACAAATCACGACGTTCTGTAATGTGTACTCAATTCCTAGTTTTTCTTAACAAATTGACCAAAGAATAACTATAAAAATATAAATCAAATTGTTCGTTAATATGAATGAATTTGATGCATATTTCTCGCGATTATCTTAAAAATTTTGATATAACCGCTTGTTTTATAATTGTTTTCATTTCAATATTCTCCTTCAATTTAATTCTTTATGCTTGTATCGCTGTCAAATCATTTTATATGTCTGGATCTCAACACCCTTTGCAAATCTATATTATATTTATACATTGTACGATGAATATTTGTATCTAATATGCCTTAAAAATGAAATTTTTAATGCAGAAAAATTTATAAACCCATAAAACCGTATAAACCGTTTTCAAACTTCCATAAACCTCCAAGGGGTCCACACCTGGTTCCCGCTGGGACATCCTGCGCTGGACTATGCAGACTACGAAAAACATGGTGCGAGTGACTATGAATTATTGTTTGTTAAGATCTTCTAGAGGTCGCATTTCTGAAGCCAATGCATTGTGATGCACGGGAAGCCTAGTTGTGAACGCGTCCCGGCGAGGTTCCCGGATTCTTTCCTGGCTCTATCGATTCCGCCTCTTGTAATTACGTATGAAATATGATCACGTTTCAGATGAAATGCCCGGGCCTCCCGATAATAGCGCGAATTGGTCCGTTGTGTAGAGAGGCAGGGAGCTGGAGCGGGGGGGCGTGGGGGAGGAATGGCACCATTGGGAAAATTGATTTTGTGATGAGGAGGCACATTCCTCGCAATGCGAGAGCCCGCCCGTTCTCTGCAGCACAGGGTTGGACAAGATGCTTACATCATGTAAGACACTTCATTTCAACGTGTTACAAGTTTCATAAAAAAAACGAAGCTGTTAACAGAAATTCTAGAAGGTAATTTCAAAATAACGTATGCGACTGATAAGGAAATGATCGAACAATAGAATAATTTTCAAAGTGATTTATATGTTGATTAGACCAGGGAGTCAATTACCTATGAGCTACTGTCAATACCGAAAAGGAAATTGGGACAGAAGCGCTGATAATTATGGAAGATTGTTAAATTCTTGACCTAGTACTACGATTAGTAGGGTGATTTGTCCAGTGAATGAACACAATCCCTCCCCTAATGAATATTAAGTGCAGTGAAACGATTTCGAAGTTCATTGAGAGCTAAATAGGTCCATTTGACTCCAGCAGATGGCATCCAATCATTGTTTCTTTTCTGACTGGCCCATTCTTGAGGATGCTATTATAAAATAATCAGTAGGTTGGCAGGCATTGCCTAGTCAGCAGTATGTGCTATTTTATTGTATTATTATTAGTTATATTTTAAATATTTTATGGCAGTAAAGTGGTTTATTAGTAGAAACTACTTAATAAATCTAATAAAACAGTCTGAATTAAAATGAATATATAATACGTCTGTTTGAAATATATTAATAAGATAAGATAGCCAAATGACAGGCAAAATGAAGTGATACTGAAATTAACTCGCTTGAAAAAATTATAAAGGTTTGAATATTGTTCATTTTGAGTCGTTCTACTCAAAGATACCATGAGGTATTAAAAATACTTAAAATTGCCTATAAATTTTTCTCAAATGATGTAGTAATCAATTTACAGTCTTTTGTGTCCTCACAATGGCAAACCAGTGTCGTTTCCAGCTTACGTGCCGTAGTCCGGCGGTCTTCGTTGTTGGCCAGGCCTTCCGTATATAAAATAAAAACTACGGAACTTAATTCTTTAGAGCTTAATTTAATTTGTCTATATCAAATACAAACGACAATTTAACAAAAACAATCCTTCGCGAAAAAACTATGCTGAAGAACTTATTCAACAATCCCTTTTGCCAAGGATAACG
Organism: Zhengitettix transpicula; assembly: GCA_037074705.1. Classification (NCBI taxonomy): domain Eukaryota; kingdom Metazoa; phylum Arthropoda; class Insecta; order Orthoptera; family Tetrigidae; genus Zhengitettix; species Zhengitettix transpicula. The sequence goes on from CM073591.1 coordinate 70,454,148, forward strand.
TTTTCGCCAAAAACTACACAATCCGAATTTGTGTTCATCACAATAAAAAACAAGACTTTTGGAAACCTTGTTCCTTTCTTCAGGAACAATTAAATATTGCAAGTTTTTTTTTCTGGGACGTGAAGAAAGGAGCAACGTTTCCAGAAAATTTGTGTGCTATCACTTCGTTCTGTCTGTCATTTCGCTATTTTATCTTATTATTCATTCCGAATTAATTTTTTCCCATTGTGTGTAACTGGGCGGAAAACCCGTTCATTTACTGGCCGCTAGCAGTTCAGGATAAGAAAGTGAGCCGGAGAAAGTTAGGACAAAATGAAAGGTGAAAAGAAGAAGAAAAAATAAATTAATACTCAAAGAACAACAAAAAATTTCGTGACGGCTAAATATGTTGAGAAAATAAATAATAATTGTGAATCTAAAACAAATTTGAAATGTCCAAAATATTAAGAAATCATGAGAATTTTCATAAAGAAGGATGGATATTTTGATCATTTTTAGAGTAACAATCTACATGAGGGTAATCCACGTGGTGGTAACTCCACTTTAGAAAACATAGAAAGGGATATGAAAAGGGCATGTGAAAGGATAGAGGAAGGTAGGCAACGGTTAACTACGGTCCCCGGCTATGGATCCAACCCGGCATTCACATAAAAGGGTTGCAGGACGAACCCTGGAAAACCTGCATCAGATAGGTCGGGCATTTGATACTTGTCCCACGCCCTTCCAGTGGCGGGAGAGGGGTTTTCTGTGGGGCCGCAGCATTCCCTTCTCCGTGCCTCGACCAGTTTCGTAGGCATCTGGCCGACTAGTTCAATAGAAAAAGGTAGCCCTCTCCGTCTCTCCAGAAAGGTTCTGCCTGCGAGAGAAAAACAAATTGAAAATGTCCAAAAAAAATAGATTTATGTGAATCTTCCTAAAGAAGAGTGGATTGAGTGCTCAGCCTTTTGTGGTGGCACAAGAACTGTTCGAGCTACTACAGAATATATTTGGGAAAATTGTTACTTGATCAGTAGATAATTTTTTTAATTATTTAATTAATCGTTTAGACTTATGAACGACTGGCATATTTTTTAAAATTATTCAATCTGGGAAGGTTAAAAATTCGATTATCTATGTTTCTTAATAATCAAGTATTTAATGCCAATTTTTTGATGATAATTTTTTTAGATGGTTCATTTAAATACTTTTAATGTTAATTTACTGATTTATAAGGTCCGTTCATTTACAGCGTGTTTTGTATATTTTATAACTGAATATTTTTAAATAAATTTATTTGTACCTAATCTTCCAAATGATGGAAAATAAATGTTCCCAGTAAAATGTCCAGCAATAAAAACATCCATTAGCAACAAAATTGGTTTTGGGAAAGTATAAAATAATTCTGTAAACCCAAGTCTGGCCACTTGAATGAAAAGTGATCATTCACTGGAGCGTTCCACCTAAATAGACATCCACATTCGCACACATTAACGTTTTCCCAAAATTGTTCCAGACTGTTAACATCTTGACATCGTTTATGATTCTCGGTTTAAGCACGTGTGACCCTTTGATCTCTTCAATGGATTCAGTCCATCATAGCTACCCATTCTTCGTCACATGTCAGCATCACGGATTTGGAGAACTGGTTTACGAGGAGCAGCAACCTGCAACACTCACGTGTCACGGTGCTCAGAACACACAACGCCACCTAACGAAAAGTTGTATTGTTTATATTTTATGGAACTGATCTACTCCATACCTACAGTTCAAATTGAATATTTTGAGCTACCTGACTATTTACGCGAGGACGATAAAAAAACTTAAATTTTTCGGTGCGACGAAGTTAAAAGTGGATTTTTATACAAATTAATAAACATTTTTCTCACTCTCGTTATGAAAATGAAGCGTTTGCACCTTGGTATTAACAAGAACGCTAAAGATAAAAAACAACCCCAGCAGTGGAATTTACGCACGTTTCGGCTAAACTACGTCTGTTGACGACTACAATTTACAATCCGAGGTACTTTTTAATTGCCGTTTATACTTGTAAATTTTTCTCCCAAATTTTCCTTTCGTGTCTGTATTTATAATAAGCCAAATTTTAGTATCCCTTACTCGATTTATGTAATTTATTTCACCTCCTCCGTTAAGATAATAACTCTGTATATATTATCAATTTGCGGAAAATAATTATTTTATTGTGAGTTTTTGATGAGTTACATCTCAGTGGAAAATTTTATATTCATTGCAGTTAACACAAATAATTTGCACCATCATAGGAACAGAATCTAAAATATTTATCTGAAAATACTAAACTTTAAAAGTTAACTGCTAATATGAGTCGTAAAAGATGTGGTAATGCGTTTAATTGAAACTATAAAACCTCTGAGTGAATAAGTAAATTATATCCGGCCTATTTTAGAACGAGAAAAATGAGTCAGTAAAACTTGAATCTTCTGTGTTTGAAGCTGTTCAGCCAACCAAGAATTCTGGGAATTTTTATGAAATTTTAAAAATGTATAATTAGTTAATTGAAACGTTATTTATTATCTATTAACTTCACGTAACACGGGTAAAATAATTTGTCAACTATAACTATTCCAAAATAATTTTTAGATCTCTGCACATTTTTCAGAGATACTTCGGAAAAATTTTGCGTTTGATTTTGAAACTTACTGAGAGTATTTTTGTAATTAAATTAATTCTTTCGTCTGTGCACCGCTTAGAATAAAGTGAATTTAGTTTATGTATTATACTAAAACATAAAGAGATCGAAATATGTATCAATCAGTCACATCCATTTTGTTCGCTTTTCACGAGAAAACACTCCGTCAATTTCAATTATAACTTTTCATTATAATATTGTTGTTAACGTCTTTTAAGTTTGGCCCTTGGTGGCTGACAGACAATAGTATTTTAATCTGTAAAAATAATAATGAGATTTGAGTCTTTTAATTATATTTTGGTTTGATTAAATGTACGTTAATTGCCTGTATTTCTCAATATTTTGGTTTTTTAAATGTATTTTGCCATAATTTCATTTTTTTGATCTTGTTGATTGAAATTTCCTGTGAACTGAACCAGTTCTAGTCCAAGAACGAAACGTCATTTAATAATTTAATCTTTTATAAAAAATTAATGTTTTATTATTACTTGTTTATTAATTTTATTTCTGACTGTCTGGCCATCAAATTATATTATTGTTTTAATTAAAACACTCGATAATTTTCAATTAACCCTACAAAATGCCTACATTTTTTCGCTTTCTACACGAGAACGGTCTAATAAATTTCGATGAAAGTATTTAAGTGTAAAAAAATTCTTAGTGATATAAAACCTCCTTATATTTTCACGGATCGAATAATGTTAGTGTTACTATAAGTGTCATTAAATGGAATTTCCTGGTTGTCTGTGGCACTGAACTTATTCACGTTAACAACAAAACGGTCGTATCGAAATTCAGTCTGCCACACCAACTAACTTCTCTTTTTACGAGAATTTTATTGGTCCATAGAAAAATATTTGTTTTCAAGTGTAGCTTAAATGGCTATTGATATTAATAGACACTTTAAGCACCGAAAGGTATTAAATGAAATACTTGATGCTGGAACAATGCGTTGTAAGTAACGCGTTGACGAAAAAATGTATACCCGAACCGTAACATAGAAATAGTGTACATGATCGATAAATTCCTTAACCACATCCGCACCTATGCATAATCTTCAAAATGTTCAACATGAAGCACGAGAACTAAGCTCGTAAGAAATAAAAATGATACTTAATAAAATCGGGTAAGTAGGGGTAGAGCATAAAAATGAGTAAAATAGTGTTGTTTCGACTGAGCGGTAATAAATGAGTTCTTATATTTTTGTACGCCTGTCAGCGCTAACCTCAATGTCTGAGTTTTATTTTATTTATTACTAAACAAACGAGATAAAGCAAATTTAAGTACAGTATTTCTTGAAAACCGATGGGAAAAATAATTTTAGGAAACAAATGATTTTATTGAGCATGGGAAGAAATCTGTGCTGGTGGTCCAGTGCCAAAAGGAGCGCCCCTGAAGGGCAATTTGCGAATCCGTTCGATAGAGATTTTCCGCACCCCTGAGCGTTCGCCCCCCCCCCTCCTCCCACGCAGGGAAGGAAGGGTTGTACTTTTAGGTGCTGGTAATAAGAGTTTGGAAGGCGGTACGGCCGTCTAGAGGGTCATGGCTTCGCAGATTACCAACCTCCCGTGCACGAAATTCTAATGGCGCTTTTTGTAGTCTCCCTTTTCTCCCCTCGCTCCTTACTCTCCACTATTTCGCCCATTCCAGCTACTTTACTTAGTACGTGACGCTGTACTGAACAAGGAAGCGTGCAATTTAAAAATTCTAAGCGCCCCAGTAGCTTTGGGGAATTAATAATTAAGCTTTGTTCGTAGAGTAAGAAGAAAGAGGGCGGAGGAACTCGCCAATATATACCTAAATAATTTATAAAATAAGGCGCTATGTGCTTTATAATATTTAATATACTTAGCGGTCAATATTGCTCGACTAGGAATTTGGTAAACTTTTCATAATCGACCTTACAGCCCATTGTGTGTCCTTTTCTCATCATGATAAAAGATAAACAGATTTTTCCATTGAATAGTATAATTGAAAGGTGAAACTATTGCGATTGAAAAGAAAGTGGGCAGGGAACAGAATTATCAGGAAGGTAACATTTGTCTATTTTTCTAAGTATAGTTTGAATCGAGTAGATCCACGTAGTCTGCTATTTTTCTTAAACCACCCACGAAGAAAAACGTATTTTACTACAGTGTTCGATTGTATTTTTTCTTCTTATTCCTTTTATGGGTTTATTACATTCCAAATTAGTATTTTATTCCCTTCTATTGTATCTTACTTTAACTGACAATCCCTGTCAATACGAACTCTTCAAGTCAAACATTTATGCGTCCATTAATATTAATCCAAGTTGAAACAATTTCTAATCAGAAACGTTTCAATATAAATATATTGAAATTTATATGTAGCTTAATTTGGAGATAAAAACTAAAAATTAACTCTCCGTAACAATTGTTCTGATGTTGTTTTTCATTTTTAACGCATTCAGCGTCAATTTTTGTCATGAATATTTTTAGAGACCCTACGTTGTGGGTGCCAAATTGGTAATGTTTTTTGAGAGCTTTACCAAATTTGTAGTAATATTTTTCCCCACTATGTTTTTCATACTGGGTGTTTCAGAAATCCCATTAAAGACTCCTATGGCTTGTAGAGGTGACTTAGTACATAAAGTATTGATACGAAACCCATGTCTCGTAAATGTACCATTTGTATGCAGAATGAGTTTGAAGATCGAATCGATTTCAAATCTCCCGCTTCACGCTACGCAAACAATCTGGGCTGAGGGCGACTGCTGATAACGTGTGGCATAGGAGTTGTCTCTAGTACTCGTCGACGTAGGGAGTGCGACGCGTCCGTGGAGCACTACAATCAGCCGACCTAGATTCTAATGGACCTGTTTTTCACAACTGTTGCTGTATGTAATGCAGTGAGGCAATGAGGAAAACTTTCGGGATACATCCTCGTGTTGTTCAGTTCCATATTCGCCATAAATTATCAACTGTTCAGTGTAGTCTTCAAACGGTTATTCAACCGTCCTGAACAACCTCATCCTGCACTGCTTAATTACTGCATGACAACTGATGTGAACGCCGACTCATCAGAAGTGAATCTAAACACAAGACACACGATATCAGCAGTTGCCCTCAACCCATTTTGTTTGCGGAAATTTGAAATCCATTCGATCTTCTTTATTTTGAATCCATATCTTACATGGGTTCCTTATCAGAACCAAGTCCCCTCTACAATCCCTAGAAGTCTGAAACACCCCATATGAAAAACAGCGGAGAAAAATATTACAACAAATTTGGTAAAGATCTCACAAAAAAAACATTACAAATTTGGCACACACAACGTAGGGTATCTAAAAGTATGGCGCTGAATGTTTGGAAAAAGAAAAAACAAGATCTGTACAATTGTTAAAAATAAAATTATCAAGGACTATTTTTTTAGATTGTATCACTTACCAATCGAGTCTTTCTCAGGGTCTTGGTCATCCTCTTGAAACTTCCGCTAAACTTATTGTGATATGTAGCGTCAAACTGAATCAAAACAATATATGTTATGTTAAGCTGCTCGATGACGCGTCATATTAAGTATATCGTTCCCATTTTCACCGTGTTTTTCGTCAATGTGTTAACTCACAGACGAACAGATAAACGTTCTGATCATCAGTGAACAAAGGCAACCGTCTAGAAAACATTATTTTAATATAGGAGGGAACCATTACTGTTTTCTTAGAGTAACAGACTACATGACGTATCAGCTCCCTTATAACAGCATAGGAAGGAAATTGAAAGGGGGGATGCGGAGAATAGTGGAAGGTATTCAAGGGTTCACAAGCGTCCCCAGGCTATTGTTTAAGGATCTTATCTTTCGATGCAATTAATCATAATCATTTGTAATATTCTTCTTAATCTTTTTAATCTAACTATCACGTTCCTAAAATGCGATACAGTGGAATTTCAAAGGGGGGAAGCGGGAGAGCAGACGAAGGTAGGCACGGGTTAACTAGGGCCGCCGGGTCGTAGTTTAAGGATCCAACCCGGCATTCACCTAAAAGTGTTCCAGGACAAACCCTAGAAAAATAGCATCAGGTGGGTCGGGCACTTTCTACTTATCGCACGCCCTCTCGGTGGCGGAAGAAGGGTTTTCTGAGGTGACGCAGCTTCCCTTCTCCGTGCCTCGACCAGTTTATGAGGCGGTTGGCAGACTGTTCCAATGGGAACACGGAATAAGTCTTACTGTATGCCCAAGGTCTACGACCCCAGATCAAACACCTCTCAAAACTGACCGAGGTTCGTCGGCTTGTGTGAATCTTAGTTCAAAAAATCAGAGAGCATACCCATAAATGGTAACATTGCCCGGCTCTCCGGGAAGGTTCACCTGGTAGAAATTAACTCCAGGGTTAGGATTTCAGACCCCCGAATCGGAAGCTGCGACTGATATATTTGAAATACCAGCCTTGAGGCTGCATTCATAAACGTTAAAATAAAGATGTAGTCAACTTGTTTTTTAATCAAAGTAAAACCGCTGTTTACAGTTATGTGTCTGAGATTTTATTAAACCAAGATAATAAAGTAACCGCCATACAATTAAAAAAAGTAGCAGTATCTGTTTTTCTTCTTCATTCTAGAGTAAGAATTTATATTCTTCGATTATTTTTATTTTGTTTAAACGGGTGATGACATTTCTTCTCAGTTTATGTGCCAAGTTCCCCCCAACGTTCCCACTTTTAATTTCATGCATAATTAACTCTGTGAAAACGATAAACTACTTGTATACGTTGTGCTTAATAAATTCGTAAATGTATCACTTCATTTTAGTTTTTCTTTACTTTACTGCTAGGGCACACTTGCAATTTTCAGTTGCGAAATCGTTTGATTGCATATTTGTGTCGTATAGAGTGTTATGGACCTGCGTACACATGCAACTGAGACTGAATTACTAGTTTCAGCAACTAAACAGTTTGTTTTTTTACTCAAACTTTTCAGTTGCATATAGTTGCGCAATCGCCGTCTGTCCCATTGAATTGAATGGTGGTGAGCTCACTTGCAATCCAACTGTTGCATACTTGTAGTTGACATTTGATATCTCAAGGAATCTTAACATAATCAACTTCAACAAAATGATAGGTGAGTCAAATTATTCATTTTTGAACCAGTTTTTATAATAATTTATTCCAAACACAAATAAACAATAAAAATTCATGAAAAAATATATCTCGTGTCCTGTCGCGTAATAGAAGGACGAATGAGATCAAGAAGCTCATCAAAACTTTTCAAACTCATTCTGGATGACCTCTTAAATCTCCATACAGTTTATGGAATTGCCCCTTCATGTGCAGTCAAGGGATGAAGCCAAAAACGCCTTATTGATTTTTTCTTCCTCAAGAGCACACAACGCTGCCACCTGTATGAAGTCCATCTAGCAACTGCAGTTGCATCCCCATGTGTGCCCATACGTAGCAACCAAACTGTTTAGTTGCCTGTTGTGTGCCCAAAACTATGCAACTGCGACTAAACAGTTGCGCAACTGAAAATTTCAAGTGTGCCCTAGCCCTTAATTACGATCCTATAGCCTAAATGTAGGCATCCATGTAATTTCAAGTTATTAAAACAGCTTTGAAATTTTTATTATTAAATTTAACTAATAATTTCAATGTCTTTCTTGGAAGTATCTACTGTTTAAGTTACTTGAAAGAACCTTGTTATTAACAATGATTTAGCGAACGTCAGTCTGGTAGACATGATCGTCCGTTTTGAATGTACAATATCTAGGATATAATTGTGAAGTTGTAGTTATTTTTATTGAATTGAGAAGAAGTAATCATGCTTTCAAAATAAGTTAACTATCATAATCTACAGTGTATTATAAGATTATGAATCTCCAATTTTTTGCCTTTGGTTTGTACAGATGAATATTAATATAAGTTGAAAACTCCTAATCGAATAAATATTTCAAATTGAGACTGATATTTGGTTTTATAACTTTATATACTAGTTTTATTGTATGAGTCTATGTACTTCAATTTATTCTTTCAAGAATTTCATAACGACCAAACAAAAATACATAAATATAATATATATATAAACATATATATATATCAATTTTTCGTACCAATTGAATGATGAAACCCATTCATGTAACATAGAAAAGGAATATAATTAATATTTGACCAATCTACGAAAGTCCTCATAAATAATTTATCTTATACTTCAATTGACATCCAATTGTAAGTTTATTTCGCAATTCTTGACGTGCAAATAGTTAATCATTTTATGTAATTATTTTTCTATTTATATCGACATTGGTTATTAAAATTGTGTAAATATTCTGTTGTTATTAAAATATTGTGTAAATAAATAAACCTTATTAGAGTTTCATGAATTTGTTTGTAAATTTGTTTGTTTGTTGTTAAATTATCATCTTAATGTAATTAAGGATAACTCATCGTATATAAAGAAAAACATTTTTACAGTAACAATAGTATTTATTTTCAATCTATACAATCTGTAGCTTTAGGCTACATGATCAGGATACATCTGTAACTTATAATTATTGCACATTTAGGTGTTCTGTACACCTGGTTAACAAGACCAGTACACGTAGTAAACAACAAAATAGAAGTTACTGATAGATGTTGATGATATAGCCGAAAGCTGCAGACTGTATAGATTGAAAATAAATACAATTGTGACTGTAAAAGTTTATTTTGTATATAGTATAAATTATATTCATACAGATAATTCATATTACGAATTAAAGATAACTTTAAAATGTAATGTATCATTAAAAAATAAACAACCTTAGAACGTATCAGAACATTTCGACCGGTACTCAGTTCGAATAATATAAGTTGCATGAAGTACATTGTTCCTTCTACAATTTTACCTAGGCCCCTCTATTCAGATTTTAAAAGTTTCAGTTCTCTTCAGTAGGGATTACTGGAGAGCACTGCAGATTTTGATTGCCTTTGTTTTCCATATGTATTCTACAAACTCTTGCTGAAGATATACTAATGTATGGTCATTTAGAATTTCATTTTATTTAAAGCTAGAGACACAGTCTTTTATAATTTTGTAGGAATATTTATGATATTATCCAATAATATAAACTTTAAATTAACATACTATCATTGAGTTATTGATTCTCTAATTTACTTGTAAATTGGTTTCACAAGACAACGGAAGAGCTTCTAAATATCACTAATCATTCCTTGACTTACAGGTTGATATAGTTTACGGTGGATTCGTCATATCAACTTACGCGTGCTTACCGCCAAACTTAGTTCCGCTTGTTACTCCATAAAATTATTAATTCAGCAAGTTGGCATAGCGCCGCGAAGATGGTTTACTACGCCTCACACCAAAATGTCTTACGGAATAGCTAGTTGGGGTAAATGCTTTCGAAACTCTCAAGTATTCAAACTTTTAAAATTAGTCGTAACGATATTATGTGGGAAAAGAACAGAAACCAGGGTTTCTTTTTGTTTTTTTAAAAAAGGACCCATCATTTGCTTATTTTATTGGGTTTTCACGAATTAGCACTAAAAAGCGCTTTTACTCACATCAGATAAATATAGCTATTTTTTTTAAAAAAATTAAATTATAATGGTACATCCGTGTAAAAGTATGCTAAATACATAAATAAATAACAAAATAACAATAAAATAAGTTCTAAATTACACAACGTTTCTAAAACCCTTGTTGCTTTCTTCACGTGGTTCAAAAAAACTCAAGACTCGTAAGAACGAAGCATAGCAGAAAGTTAGAGACTAAAACATGAATAGGGGTTAGCGTAACAATAAGGGATCGTAGCCATTGTTAAGTTTCATAGTATTAATTTGTACGTTAATCGCAGTGGTGATATATTTTATATGAAGCATTTCTGATTAAATTTTGGAAAGCCTGTGGGGATGGGGAGACAAAAGAAAACATATTAGCATTTCTACAATCAATTACATTTTTAAATTATGATATGAGGGGGAATTCATCCATTGATATTACTCCAAAATAAAGGCGTTAGGCCTGGTTTGACCGACGTATGAGATCATTTGGGCAGTGTCGATTTAATCTTATTTGTGCGACTGGTTCTTGGGCTATATGATGTACCAGATCGTTTTCGTGGTCCACGAGAGTGTGCTGGAAGGCAGTTGCTAATCTTCTAATTTCGCTGGTTACATATAGAATTCTCAGGTCTTCGTGGAGGGTTTGATGGTTCACGTGCCAATGAGCGTTGGTCAACATGCGGATCTTCTTCGACTGGAAACGTTGCAAGGATTTTAGTGTTTCACGGTTTGGTGTAGCCCCATAGTTGAATACCGAATGTCCAAATTGGCTTCAAAATGACTTTATGTAGGAGAAGTTGATTTTTTACGGATAACTGTGATTTATTTTCAATTTGCCAGCTCATTTCTACAAAATAAAGGTCTAGATGTTTTATTTTGGTCTTTATATGAGTCTTCCAGGTGAGTCTCTGGTCGAGGTACATTCCTAAGTATTTGACTTCTGATTTAACTGGTATAACTGTGTTGTGGACATACATTTCGGTTGTTGGTAAACGTGACTGTGGCGGATTTGTCGTTATTTACGGAAAGTCTCCACGTTATGAACCAGTCCTCGATGAGATCCAGATGATTCTTCAGATTTCCAGATGCTGATGGAAAATACATCTGTATCGTCGGCGTAAAGGACAATATCCGTGTTGACAGTGATTGGAACATCCGAGGTGAATACTAGGTGCAAGAGAACCCTCCCTTGCGGAACTCCAACAGAGATATTCCGTTAGTTCCGGAATGAATTGTTTACACTGACTTGGAAGTTTCTGTCACTGGGGTCGGATTTTAGTTTAACATAAAAATCATTTGATTTTGTATACGAAACCTAAGGTTCAAAAGCTTGCTTGATATATAGAAAGGTTGCGGTGCGGAATGCATTGTTTTCCAGTGATTTTTTTTGGGTGTAGACAGGCTATGGATAGGGTAATCCACATAGTGGCAACCCCCCTCTTATAGAATAGGAAAGGGATTTGAAATGGGGGATGCGGAAGGATGGAGGAAGGTAGCCAAGGGTTAACTAGGACCCCAGGCTAAAGTTTCCATAATTTTCGTATCAATACTATGAGTTTTCTGTACTGACTACAGGTTGTTTAACAATGGGAAGTTTGATATTGTACATACATACGGGCATTAGGTGATCATTTTGTTTGCCCAATATAGCAGGAATTACAAGTGGAGGAAGAGTTAACAAATAAATCCATTAATCATGACCTTCCTTCTCTAACAACTTCCGTGAGCGACATTGATTTTTTGATGCTAGAACTATATTCTGTTTAAAGCACATTTTCATTTCCAGAGTTTACAACTGCTCCTAAAATGTATCTAGATTTTGAAGTCTATTTCTATAGATAATTGTCAACTCAATAAATTGATTTCAGTCAGTGATTGCATATCATATTCCTTGAAAGCATTACTAATATGGACATAACGTTCAAATTGTTGCTCCATTATTAAATAGTTCTCACTTCACCCTTATTAATTTGATAATAAAATTTTCTTGTCAATTAGACCAATTTTCCTTTTTAGTAATATATTTTTCTAGAGTTCGAGAAGACAATTCGTATAAGACTGGTAAATCTGTGATGGATCGTAAAACTTTGCGAACCGGTCTATTGTTTCTCGCCTACATCGAGCAGAGTGACTTGCTACGGATACTAATTTGAAACAAGGGAAAGGAAAGAGGGAAGGATTTACAGAGCGTAGGAGCTGAGTCTATCATTTCAGAACACTTCGAGGACAGTCATTTTGTACCAATGAGAAATTCTCTTAACACGACCATTGAAATTATTTCAGCTTTTTATTTTTAATCATTATTTTCAGCTTTGTGTTCTCCTAAATTGTTAGCTTATAACGAGAAATCTGAGATTGTACTGTTACTATAACGAAAACCGAAAACCCAATTAAATTAATTTCACTTCAGAAAATTATTCATGTGGCCCTAGAAGACCAGACACTGTACACAAAAATTATTCTATGAATCCAAAACTGTTAAGCGAGTCCTAAATATAAATATCATATCAAGAAGAGTTTGTGTAGAGTAAATTAGTAAACAAACGCATTATTTAGACATTATGAATATTTAAGTGCCAAATTCTGGTGATTGTAGAGTCCTTTTTTCTCATACCAAACAATTACAGATGAGAAACATAAAAATAATCAACTAACTATGCATATGTAAATAGATTTATATAATCTTATACAACGCGACGCTGATCCAACATTTTAAATAAATATCTATATACAACTGTATTTCCTACGATTTTAAGGAATAAATAAAATATATTGCATCAAATTATATATTACGTAACCAAGTGATCAATAATTTGCAAGTTTAAATATCCGTTAGAACAGTGTTAATAAAAACTGTAGTCGGCGCCACAAAAATGTAATATCAAGGTCACGGACTCGTCTAACATCGATTAACTACTAACGGTAACAGATAGTGAGGTGGGATACATAATCAGGAAACAAGCTGAAGAACACTTGTGGTGCATGAACTTGACTTTGATATTACATTTTTGTTGTGCCGACTATAGTAACGATTGTTTATTTATCGGTTAAATAGTTAATTTTTATGCTCAAGCTTGTAAAATGTTATACAAGGTACATTTTTATATATGTCCTACCCCCCCCCCCCTTACCCTCGAATATCAACAAAATGGTGCGAAGTCTCTATCTTTGTCTTACAAATCACTTTAAAAAGCCTGTTCGCGTTTTACAAATTTTGCAGCGTTTCTCAGCCGACATCTATGGTCTTGCAAGCCATAATTGGAGATAAAATTAGATGAATCACAAAGAATATCATGGATAACGTGACAGACAACAATCATGTATGTACGTTTCGGAGGACAATAGGTCGCAAAACTGAACAGCATTCACGGGACATGCAGCGAGTCGTCAGAAGTGAGTTGTTTCGTAATGTAGCATGTGTTAGTTTCTTACTTCATGATGACCCGCACAGCATTCCAGTTTGGCGAGGTTTCTGCATCCGCTTTACTGCGTATTCGTCAACTAGCAGCCGGGGATTACATAAAAACGACGGACTGTTTTTAAACATAAGTCACACATAAGAATTTAAATATAAAAAATAATCATACATTTCTAAAAAAATTCATGTCACAGTATTATTTTTCACCCTATGAAAACGAAAAAAATATTTTAACCCACAATAAAAATATAAGTAAAATTGTATAACGTCTCTAGAAATTTGTCGAAGGATATATACAGGAAATGTAGACAATTATTCATAGATGTTTTATTAAAATATCAGATTCACGCCTTTCAACTCCTCCCTTAGTACCCATAATTTTTTGAATTTATATTTTCATATTGATGCTTTAGTTACACGTTTTCATGCGTCTAAATTTAAGCATAAACAAATTCTCAATGTTTCAAATAAACACTTCGGGTACTGTGATTCATATTACTGTCAAACACTAGAAAATATTTCGGTCGACTAGAGTTGTACAGTTCGTACAAAATACTGTAAGAAAGAAAATTATATTTCATTAAAAAAAAATTAAGAAGGCATTTTAATATTTATAAATAATTTATTTTGGTATAATACGTTGTAACTCTTAATGAACTTAATATAATTTGAATATAACTGAAAATTATAGGTTTTAAATTTCATCATTTATTTGTTTCCTTCCAATCTGAAGTTTCAGGACCTTTTATCGTATTTCATTTTAATCCTCTCGATTAAAAGTTCTCGGAGAACATAATCGTTTCCTAGCCTTTGCGTAGTTTATATTTGTAAAAACAGGTCCAGTTCAATTCTCCCCTTACTTATAAAAATCGACATTATTCTCCAAGCTCTATCACTGCGTTCACACTCTGCATTTCCCGAACCTTAAAAAAATCCTAAACATTTCGAGTGAGCCTTTCGATATCAATAGTATGTAGATTTCTATTCCGTGTTCTGTTACTTACAGGAATAACGTTTTACCTTATTACTCTGCAACTCCAAATACAATACTTCAACGTGATTCTTGTGGTACAAAAACAATAAATTTGTTTGTGTTAATGGTTTATTATTATTTTTATTATTTATTTTAGGGTAACAGGTTACATGAGGGTAATCCACATGGTAGCAACTCCCCTTTCATAGCATAGGAAGGGATATGAAAGGGGGTATGCGGAAGGGTAGAGGAAAGTAGCCAAGGGTTAATTAGGGCCCCCGGGCTATAGTTTAAGGATCCTACCCGGCATTCGCCTAAAAGTAATGCAGGGAAAACCCTAGAAAAACCTGCATCAGGTAGGTCGGGCATTTGGTACTTGTCCCACGCCCTTCCGAAAGCGGGAGAAGAGTTTACTGTGGGGACGCAACATTGCCTTCTCCGTACCTCGACCAGTTTAGGAGGCAGCTGGCCGACTGTTCCAATGGGAACAGCTAACAACTCTTACCGTATGCCCAAGGTCTGTGACCCAGAAACATACACCTCTCAAAACAGGCCGAGGTGCCTCGGCTTGTAGGAACCTTAGTTCAAAAACGGAGAGGAAAAGGCGAAAGAAAAGAATAGCCCTCGCAGGTACCGCCTGCGAGAGAAAGCCCTCGCAGGCATCTCCACCATGTTAATGGTTAAAAACTTATGCGCATTATGAACAATCAACTTCGATATTCATTTGTCAGTTTTGTCTTCAATTCTGATGCTCATTACAAAAAATTTTAAACAACGTATTTAATTGAACTTTTTGTATTGAAATGTTCTAAAAAAAGGTTCATTTTAATAATTATTATTCGGTTCATAGATCTAATGTTAACATTTAATGCTAATTCTGTTGTACTGTCCGCAATAATTAAGTCGTTCGGGATTTTTATTTCTTCAGTGGCAAGGGTAAATACAGCGGATTAAGACCGGTAATAATAGTGGGATTCGTAAGGTGAATAAAACAAAAACAAGTTCAAGATCAGTAAAGAAAATACATCGTCATACGCTGGGGTCGTTCAGTATATTAGCTTTAGAGTCTGAATAATCTAAGGAATTTGATCTAATTACTCCTTTTGCAACTTCTATTTCTTGCTTTAAGCTCGTCTTATTTCTGTACTTTGCTACTCAGTAGAGTAAGCAAAAAAGATAACGCTCGTACTAAATTCGTAATTCAATTATTAATTTACAGTGAACTTGTATTCTGTAGCATGCAGGATATTTTGTCTACTGAAAGAAAATATCAACAGTATGCATGAAAACTTGAATGACTTAGTAAAAATATATACTATTAATTTTCAGTGAAGAGCCTCAGAAATTACTTGTATTAGTAATTTTCCTGACAATGTAACTTTATAAGTACTTGATATTCACCATACATATTATATACAATGGTATATTTAAGATCTGTAAATTATTTTGATAGGAAAAGCAAATCAAAAATCAGATTTCATTCCAAGATTCCTTACACTTGCATCAGTCTTCAATTTATCCATCGCGTAATATTAGCGTTGGCACAGATGGCTGTGTGCTTTCACATCGACATTTACAGCTCCTATATAAATAAACAAGTCTAACTAGAGGAAGTGATGTGCTTTTTAAGACCGCACTTTTCTGAGTTTTGCGCAGATAAAAATAGACTGAGCCAATACGGTTAAGGAAACTTCATAACAGCGTGAATCATGGTCTAATAATAACCAAATAGAGACTACGATCGTAGTAGAATCACAAAATTGTTTGAATCAATACGAACTGAGATTTGTTCTCGGAAACCTCTACTGACAGCTAATTTCAATTTATTAGTGTATTTTAAATTGAGACCAGTCATCATATAATTTCCATAATCGAGTAGAAACGTAAATTCGAGTTTGTAAAAAATCGTGTTTTAATTTCTCCTCTCGCCTCCACGAATGGAACATTCTCATTGGTACAATCAACAATGTTATTTAAATTTAAATCTTACTGAACAATTTTGTACGTACATTTATCTGTTCGTAGAGTATTTTGTACCGATTGAAATGACCTAACCCTAATTTTAGGATACAGTCCTAGTATCTCGGTGAAGATTATTAATAATTCTTTAAAATGTCTCTGAAATATATTTATTGCTCCACAAACAACAAATGGAAACGAAACAAATTGTCTAACTCCGTAATGAAAACCACCACCATTTTCTAAGAACGATTTTTCATTGACAGTCTCAAAAAAACCCAATTCTTATCTCCACTTTTCTGCTTTTAGAAATAATTTTTCTTCAAACACAACAACTACAATTACTACTAACGGTAACAGATAGTGAGGTGGGATACATAATCAGGAAACACGCTGGAGAACACTTGTGGTGCATGAACTTGACTTTGATATTACATTTTTGTTGTGCCGATTAAAGTTACGATTGTTTATTTATCGGTTTACTAGTTAGTTTTTATGCTCAAGCTTGTAAAATGGTATAAAAGGTACATTTTTATATATGTCCCCCCCCCCTCTTACCCTCGAATATCAACAAAATGGAGCAAAGTCTCTATATTTGTCTTACAAATCACTTTAAAAGGCCTGTTCGCGTTTTACAAATTTTGCAGCGTTTCTCAACCGACATATATGGTCCTGCAAGCCATAATTGGAGATAAAATTAGATGAATCACAAATAATATCATGGATAACGAGACAGACAACAATCAAGTATGTACGTTTCGGAGGACAATAGGTCGCAAAACTGAACAGCATTCACGGGACATGCAGCCAGTCGTCATAAGCTACTTAATTTTTAAAAAATATTACTCTTCGACAAAAAAAACGCCAAATAAGAACAAATGAAACAAAGTGTAGACCAAAGGCATACTGTTAGCCTGAACTATTTGCTACGTAAGCAGTGAAAATTACTTACATTTTGAATTAGGAATAATGGCAATGCATTAATTATTAATCTTGTGGCTCTTGGTTTAGACCCGTCAACAGTGCTGCGGATAGTTCTGCTAGATTACATATATATATATATATATATATATATATATATACATATATATATATATATATATATATATATATATATATATATATATATATACCGGAACAATGGTAAACTATTTTTACTTACTGGCATACTTACGATCTACACGGAATATACATTTATGCAGGAGGAACAAAGACCATTATTATGTAATGGATGCTGTTCGCTGTCCGTGCTGTTTCTACGAGGTCAGAGAAGGAAACTTGTTCTTTGAACGGTTTGGCTGGAATGTTGTCCATGATGTAATCTCGTGTTAGCACATAAAGCTTCCTCGGGCATGGTATTTATCGAGAGATTATGTTCGCTGTTCTGTTTAGTTACAAAGTAATTAAACCCGTTATACGTCACAGGTAAATAAATGATTGCTTTTAAGTTCTGCAGTAAATAATTTAGCTCTTATTTTAAAATTATTTTCAAGAGCAGGGTTAGTCATTATTATTTTACCTTACATTATTAGAAACGAATCAAACGTTAAACCTGAACTAACATGTAGTTGCAATATAGGTAAAGTAACTAATCATCCGTATTTCCACAACACAACTTCAGTGTATTTAGAGACTAATGAAGAAACTAACAATACCCAGAAAATGAGATGCTGATTTGATGTTATATCTCCATATTCGATCCTTCAATTTAGTTTTTATTTAAGAAGAAACCCGATAACCCTTAGATCTTTGTACTTTACTAGCTGAATTAGCGGCGTTGCCCGGGTTTTTATTTAAATTAATCCGGAGTAGGAGTTGATTCTACACTAACCTCTTGCTAAACATTTCATTTAACCCGCACCAACAGCGCCAGTGTTTTGACCATTTACCTATTTACGGTCCCGTCACCGACCTAACCCATCGGCAGCTAACTTCAAATAAAGAATGACGATGACAGGCATTATTCGGGAACTATCCTCCCACATAAAATAAGTCTCTAAAAACTCGCTACGAATTAAAACAGTAAAATACACTCTGTAACTTAATAAAGTCTAACACTACTCCCGGTATATTACAGGAGTAAAGAAATTCATCCGTTAACTAAATAGAGAGCAAAATATAGAGGGTACCCTAAGAAAATCAAAAATTTACCCGGTTCCTTAAGAGGGTCAATATTACTCCGGGTAACCTTTTCTCAACCGCGTCCACCTCCACGAAGAGGAACGTAAAATTTCATCCATCACCAAGATTAAGGCGAGAATTAAACTCTGTGACTTCTATAACCCCGGATTCCACATTAATATCAGTCTTTTTTTTGCATTATTTTTTATGTAAACCCCTTCCACCACCGTACCCGCACCGTAGTAGTGCTTCCCTCCCTTACCTTTTAGAGTTGAAAATAGACACATAAAAATTCTAGAATGACACTATCAAATTAAGAGACCCCGGAAACATTTTATTCAACGCTAATAATGGCAATTTAGGAAAGTTTTTAAATTTCACCTCTACCCCTACCCCTAGATGCGGTAGGTGTGTTTTAATCCCTGTGTTTGGCCCTGGATCGTAAGTAACATGTGTGTAAAGTTTCGTAGAAATTTGTCTACGAATTTAAGATTGTAAACGGAAATTTGTTTCACACCTACTCCTAGGGGCTTAACTGCGTCTTAACCAGTATGGTAAATGTCCGAATTAAACTCAGTGACTTACACAACCCCAGGTTCAATACAAGTCTCCGTTGTTTACTCATTCCTTTATATAACGAACTTTCACCCACATTCAACGTAATCACCCACGTGTAGGGTCTGAAAAATAATTTAACTGACATAGTGAATGTCAAAATTAAACTTTTTCGAGCATTCATGACGCATGTTTCTCAAATATGTGCAAGGGAATATTAAAATTCCGAAACTGAGCGAAAAGTACAGTAACATTCTCTATGACACCGTTCAGGATGAGCTATTTTCTGTCACAGTCGAATAAACAAGCAGGTTACCATGTGTGTTGCGCGTGGCATTCTGGAAGGGGCGCTCAGTTTTTGTGACGACGACTGTGCAAATGCAACTCAAGTTCTACCGTTAATCCATGGTTTACAACCTGGAACAAAGTGTTACAACGTAGCCAGATACAATTTCAATTGCAACACTTCCAATGTCTCTTATCGCATGCTAGGAAAACTATTTGTGTTCAATAAATTTTACCTTGCAAAGTCAATACTTACGTAAGGGCAAGAAACTTTCATAAAAAGAATACCGGGTCAATAGTAAAGCTTTAATTTATTACATCTATCAGACACGAAACCGTCGGTTTTTTTTCACATCGTGACAATTGTGGAAGCGTTTCTAGTACTCTAGTGGTAGTTATGATTGCCAAGTTCCAGATATTTCGGTCTTCCAATGCCGCCAAAGCACTGATCGTCATTCCAATTCCTTTGCGGATTAGTTCTTGAGTATAATAATACCTTGGAATCGCGGGAACGAAACCGTCGAGAGCGTGGCGGGGCTCAGCAATTCCGCACCCAGGTGGCCAGTTTGCAAATGTTCGTAGTAAATATTCGTTACTGACTACTTTTTTTTTTCTGGACGTCAGCCCATTACAAGCAGGAACTTACTATATCAGTGGTCCAGCTGCTAAGAACTACCGGTCGCTATATTTTCTGCACTCAATTCATAAATTCTCTTGATTAACTATGTTAATTTAACCAAGCACATGTTGTTGACAAGATTACGAAAATAACATGAGTGGGGGAAAAGAGAAATTTTAAGTAAAAGCCCTGTACCTGTGGCCAACATGTTTCAAGATTTTTCCTCCCAATGTGACTGACCCTCTACTTATAAAATACGTGGTATAAGATTCAAGTATGGTTTAATATGTTTGTGATACCTAAGAACATCTCCATTTAATGTTTAATGTGTTTTGCCTGGTGTTTTACAAACGTTTCTCAAATTTCGAATAAAGTAAAAAAGTTTCTATGTTGGTTGTACCACCAGTGGATCATCCTATCTTATAAAAGCGTGGAGTAAAACTCCGTTCCTTCTCGAAATGGACGCCAAAATACGTAATAAATGTTGACTGTTAATCTAGGTGTTTCAGCTGTAACCATTATAAGATTAGTGTTTTAATTTATGCAGTCGGGACAAAGGCCAACACTAACCGATCGATTGCCAGATTCAGTTGCCCATCTCTGTGCAGAATTGGGGCTGATTGTTGAACAAAATTCTGTGCAAATATACGAGCTACAGCACTTTAGCGAAAATTATTGTATTTAACCAAACACAAAGTTTGCGTTGCTAGTTTCTTTCCAATACATTGCTAGTTGCACGTTACTTACGAAAATAGCTAACCGTATAAGTAAGGAAAGATCCGGAATACCTACAGTTACACAATGTTTAAAAGTAACGTAGAAAATTACACTTCATTGATGCTAGAAAAAAATAAAATAGGTGATGAGAATAGCCTCTAGATTGAGTTGTAAATCGAAAATATATTGTGAAAAGAGTTGAATGCAATACAATTTTCAGGCTGCTAAAAATGTGACATTATTTTCAACACTGGTATTATAAAAAATGCTGTGATGAAACTGAATATTTTTTCCAACAATATTTTTCTTTAACAAATTATATAATATTTTTCTTTAACAAATTATATACAAGAAAAAAATTCAACATAGTTTGATGTTTCAACACCTTTGACAGACCCAAAGTCGAGTCGAAACTTCAACTATGTTTCAATTTTTTCTTGTCTAATTGTTTCTCGTATTAAATATTTTTGGAAACCAATATCGATTTTTTATTGAATTGAATTAGACGTATTCTATGTGTAATACTTTACTGAGATCGAATAGTTGTTAACTTTTCTTCCCTTGAGAATTGTTACGCTTTGTCTAAGAACTTTAGATCATTCCTTTCGTCTTCGAATGATTGTTATAGTTTATAGTTATATTTATTAAGTTTCATAACTTCATTATTTTAATTTTATTAAAACTAAAACTCTCTCAGCTAGAAACCAAATCTCCTGTTAATCAATACTGTGCCAGGTGCACCGACTACAAAAGTCGCCGTTTCCAATCTGACCGGGTCGACTGTAGTGCAGTCACGACGTTTACAGTGAAATATTGGATTGGTGTTATGGGGAAAAAATAGAATTATTAGAATAATTGGAAATAAGCACCCATAATATCATTATCGTCGTTAAAAAAATTAATATTCTTCGTCTGTTAAGTGACTGATAAGTTGAAAGTTTTCCATTCCGCATTCTTTCTATTTATTGCTGACACTAGTTTCCTGCCTTCATTGGCGAATGAAAACGCCAAAAACTTTTCTTAACGTCAGGGTTGACTTTGGTGACAGAGATTTGCAGCAATCTATTGTTAATGCTTTCCCTATGACTCATTGTTCCAGTATCAAGTTTGTTTAATTTAAAATCTTTCCTAAGTTCTTAGATCTACCATCAAGATTATCTTCTCGCCCACTCGTCTCGAAAAATGGGATTTTCCTACCAATTGGACATATACGTACCATAAAACAACTAATTGGGCAGACAGATACGTAGATTCCAATTTCTATAAAGCTAACAAACTTTGATTAAGCTGTTAAAATTACATTTACGAATGTTCGCCCGTTATGCTCAATATGGTGCATGGAATTCTAATAACGCTAAGAACATTCTTACACCTCTATAAAACGAGAGTATGACGGTACATTCTAATCAGGCAGACTTCTTGTAACGAGCTAAATAAATCAGTATGACAGATAAGGATTTCTCTCATCCGTATAGGATCCAATAATCACTGTGCAGACCAAAATATTATTTAATTTATATAAATTAGTTAATAAATTCTATACTAACTACTGAATAATTTGCCTATTTAATGAATGCGTATTTCTGGAACATACGTAACGAATGATAAAATCGTGTGTAAAGTAACGCATGTTGTAGTTGTCGAAATTTTGCATGTAGTTGATACGAATCAACGATTTACAGTTGATTTTAGATAATGAAAAATTAAACTTTAAACCGGTTAAAATAAATAATTCTAATATGACTAGTATTAATAAAATTTTGTTAATTATTATTATTAATTTGTGTTCTAATTTATCTAAACTTTTTTATCTCGCAGAATGAGGAAAATAATTATATATACATACGTCTTGACGTCGGTTCATTTTCCAACATCCTGGTCTAAAAATGGTGACTGAGTCGTTTACGAAGTTGTGGTTTCTAAGTCAGAAGTCCTTTAGAATACTGGTTACTTTTACTTACAACTTCTCTCTCTCTCTCTCTCTCTCTCTCTCTATATATATATATATATATATATATATATATATATATATATATATATAGCAGTAAAGTTAATGGTCACTAACAATTAAGATATGAAATTTTAACAAGCTTATTTTTTAATGTTATATGGGGGGGAAAGCACTTTTTGCTTCCTGTAGTGTTATGAGTCATATTAGTGAACACGGGAAAATGTCTATAATGCCATATGATCAACTAAGTGATTCAATATCGCAACTAATAAATATTTTAATCTAATTCGGTAAGTCGTCTAACAATTTTGTTTTTTCCTTTATCGAAATATATCTTTAACTTAGTCTTAATGGTAATTAACGTCTTGAAAACGTATCGAGCTTTATGCTTAAATTGAAAGAGTGTTGAAACTTGAATCGTTAATAAATCGGAGTGAACGTAATACCTTTTTCGTGCTCCTGGTGCTGTAAGCTTTCATCGATCGCCAGGAGAAGCAGTTGTATCGGGAAAGTAGTGGAAACATGAATGAGAACAGTTTGGTCTTCGTGTAGGTTGTGCAAATGTATAGACGGAACGAGTTTTACTACAGGTGTTTAGGTCTCGTTGCAAGTTTACTTGTATACAGAACAAAAGGAGCGTTTGTACACACCATTTTAGTGAACGAGTGGAATTATCACGGAGATGTGAGTACGCCTCAACATATTTTCATTAATTATCTAAAGTTATCTTGATTATATTAAATAACTAATATTCCTTCTGCAGAATTTAATTCCTTCTGCAGATCTTTTTTTCTAATACACACATTGGTTGCAACACGTCTCGAGTGATAAAAAAAAACTTATACCTTGTTTCATGCAAAGTTTTATCTGAAATATTCTAGATACAGGACAAATAGTAAAGTTTAATTCTTATGGTCTCATTAAACTGGGTTACATGCGAACGTGAAGTATTCACTGTAATCTAAGAAATTAGATTAATGTAGCATTAGTCGATAAATATACTTAAAATATTTCCTAATAATTCATTGTCTTATAAAGCCTTTTATCGTTCATTAATCGTTATACATTTAGCCACTTCATCAATTCTAGTAACCTATTCTCCAAATTGTACAATATTGCCTCATGAGCGAGTATATTTTGTGGACTGCACGGAAAGACGACTTGTAATGTAAGGTAAAACAAAAAAATTAAGTCTGTTAAAGCTGTTCCATCATTTCTGACTAATATTGAATACTCTAACATGAGTCGTATTTTCTGGAGGATTTATCCAAACATTTTTTAATTGTATTTTTTTTAGTTTTCAAATAAATTTTCTCTTTATCCCTTGACCCCACACAAAGCTCGTTCCTGCCCCCTTTTTTTCTCCCTGAATTATTACCCTTCAGATTAGAGGGTTGGCATGTAACATCAGAAATGTGGTAATAAAAATAAAGAGGGACTTTTATCATAAAAATATTGTTGAAAGTAAGGTTAATGATATTTATTGGAAATTATTTTTAAGGAAAGAACGATCGAAGGAACTACGAAAATATTCGAGCCAGATCAGGAAAACTAAAACAGTGTTCGACATATTAAACAGAACGCACAACAAAGTTATGTGGAAAAAAATATATAAGGCAATAAGTGGGAATCAGTATTTTCCTCCTAAGAAATAATTTATGATATATTATGGGTCACGTGTGTGGTGATGAAATGATTAATTAGATGTAATGTAGATTAACCGAGCATGGTCTCGTTAGAAAATTTTCTTTTCCACCAATCTTGTTTAAATTACTGTATTTAATTGAGAAAATAACATATCGATCAATATTTCTCTGTTAGTATGGGTGTCTAATTTTTACGAGTGGCTATAAAACTTTAAACTGCGACTGAGCGAGGATCAATCACAGTATTAAATATTTTCTTATGCTGGAGCGTATCAGCAGGAGGCAAGTGAAGACGGTCTGCCGGCGAAGGTAGGAAGTAGATCTATTCTCCTCAATAGGGGAAATGTAAGTGGGGTGGTAGAGAGGATAAGCTGGTGATGCTCCGCCCACTTTCCCCTGACTGAAATGGGAGGGAAATTCCTGTACCAGAAATTTATGTGGTTCTGCAGCGATCGCTCTGCCATCTAGTGTTGGCTGAGAGAAAGCCATACTGCCATTACGGAGAGCTGATTGGCCGGCTCTCGTGACGTAACAAAGCAGACCGCTACTACGCTCGTCAGTTAAGAGTTACAAATTAAAGTATCTTTTATTACTCGCTCCTTTCTAATTATCGTATTGCGACGAAACAACCAAGATATTTCCACTCAACAAGACAAAACAGATTTTATACGGCATTAACAACAAGTAACTATTTTATTACGAATAAACAGTATATACCAGTATGAAAGTAGTCAAATGACTATCAATACACAATTCCCATTACGCTCATAAAATTGAGAAGTGCGAGAATAACGTTAAGTACGTGACAGCCGTTATTGCATTAATACAGATTAAACATCAATTAATTTGATTTCCAATACCAGTAATATCAATTACATTAACCTTTCCACCTGACTATAACAGAATTATCTTCATTTACATAATGCATCTGCTTTAAACAGCATCACAGACAATCCTGTTTGTGTTTATTTATAATAATCTTTTCCTGCTTTAAACATCTTTAGAGATTTATTTTCAAAATAATTCTTTCGATTTTAAGAATGTGAAAGAGAATACTAATACTTAAGTGATTAGCTGTTATGTTATCGGGAAAATAAATTATTCCTAATGTAAGGCGTATAAATTATTTCATAGCAGGAACTTAAAAGTAGTTATAAACTGACATTTGTGTTATAGAACCAATTTGTCATTTTCTACTTTATTTTTTTTCTATCAACACTAAAGCAAGACAACTAAATCCAATTAACAGTGATATATATTGTCTCAATTCATACCCAAAAATAATGCAACTAAAATTGTGTTTATCTTATATACTGTAAATACTTACAAATGTATATGTATATGTAATAATATAAATATTATGCATTACAAAGTGTAACAAGTATGAAAAATGCTTATTTGCATATTTAAATAATATTATATTTACATGTAAACTAAATTCAAGTAACTGTTCTTAAACTGAATGTTATAACTACAAAATATGGAAAACTGAAATTGTTAAACATCCAGTGCCTAAAAGTGTTAAACTCCTATTAAATAAGTAACAGACTTATAGTGCATAATAATTAAAAAGTGAAAAAATAGTCCATGTAGTAGGTTAATCACACTATGTTGTTGTTTGAAATTTTACTTATTTGGTTTGTGCATCGAAAGACAAAATTCTGCATTTTGGAATGTCAAATATTTAATACCATATCAAAATTAACATTCAATCCTGTCAATATACAAAATTTCATATATATAATACATCCATTCGATATACTCATTTAACAGATGCTGTCGTTGTTTATCTTCTACATATTCATCTGCATTGAGGCTGAAGATATTATGTCTATAAAATTATATATATCGACAGGATTCAAGGTTAATATTAATATTGAATTTTAACCTGTTTATACACTGTAACACAATGTATTCCCTGAGTTATTAATTATTATTGGCCACTTATATTTTAATACTTATTGATAATATTACTTTAAGAGTAAGTTTGTGCTTGACAACTATTTCCCATGACATTCCCTAACTAATTTTTATATACGTTCAGGTACACTTTAACATATAATTATTTGTACAGGTACATATATTCGCGGTTCAATTTTCATCATGCTACTAATGTAGAGATATTACTGTTATTTTCTTGGGCTATGGTAATATGTTGACAAAATAATCATGCATTATTGATTGGAGATGATGCTTGTAGCATTGAAAAAGTAAAGGCCATGAATTAGTCTCTAAAATTCTTCTGTCACGTAAAGCGAACACGACAATTTACCATGAGTACTGATCGTAAATTATGCTAGACAGATAGCAGATGCTAAATCTTATGTCATGTTCTCTCTGTGTTTGTTTTATAGCGCCTTAAAAAGACATTATAAGGTTTTAGTGTCCCTGTGACTGTATACTGTAAAACATGCCTCCTTAAATTACGGAATTGCTTATAATAAATGCGGACATAAAATTATTTTATGTTCGAAGCGGAAATCATTCGCGTTTCACCAACGGTCTTAATCTTTGAATGACATTAAAATACAATTGTGACTCTAGAACCTGAATGGAAACAAGTGAAAGTCGCAGCGCTTTTTTTTTTCTGCCCGTTCTCCGAGGGTGTTTAAATACCTTCAAATGGTGAGGGCATAAACCCGAAATTGCCCACTATTACCGTGCTAGTAAATGTCGACTTTTAGAGCCCCCACTGTTTGTTAGGGGGGCCCGTTCGTTTTTTAACGCTGTCAATGGTTGTGTGTATAAATATATTTCAGTAGGGTGTTACATTATGTCCGTCTCAGGACTGGAGGATCACCGAGTGTGTCAAAGACTTTTAACAGCGACATAAACAGCACATTAAGAACATCTTCAGTAGTGGCCGCCGCGGCTGCTGCTTTGGGCTGCTGGAGGGATAAATAAAGTTTTCTTTGTGGGTGGTGTGAAGTGAGTGAGAAGAGAGGCAGCTATGGGTGTGTTGGCGGTGTTTATGTGTGTCTGGGTCGGTAGAGATGTACAGAAGTGTTGGGGAAGGCAAATGGGCAATAACTTAAGTGTACAACTACTCAACGCTAACGACTGACAGGACCCACTGCGAAAACTGACTATAACCCACTCTGAACTATATTTTTTCTAATTTTTTAAAAATTACATTTCATACCCAGTTACGACTTAAAGTTGTCTAAACTCATAAAATTTTAAAATAAATCTAAACTCTCAATTTTTATGATCATTTGTTTTGATATTTTTGGTTAAATATATAATTCATAATGTTGATATAGGGTTACAGGTTTGTTAATTTCGAATATTTTCACCCCTTTTAATCGATTTTTCCTGCAGTCCGATCTGCCTGCCACCTCTTAGCCACGTTCGGTACTGTCTGAAATGATAGAATTAGGTTCACAGTATTCTCTACCAGGTGACACTAGAGGAATTAGGGGAACGGTTTCCGGCTTTTCCCGATAGATAGCAGGCTGGCACGGAGGAAGACAGTGGCGCCAGCTGGTGACGAGGTGAGCAAGGAGCTCTTTAAAACGATCGATGCTGTGCTGCAAGTGATTTATAACATCGGCAATGCGACGGCGGTCCCATGAGCTTCATAGAAAGGGCGCAGTTAGATTGCCCATGAAAATTTGAAAACTTTTTGTAAATAACTGATGACGTTTGATTGGATCCGTGAAAGGATTTGGGCGTTCGGGAGCAAAACAAATTTATTAATTCCATAGCGCGGAAAAAGCAGTAATTTTATTACATTGGATTCAATAAATACTGTAATTTGGTATCTAAAACAATTTTTGTGAGACTCTAAATTTTCGTACACATTGTGATATATTAATTATTAAGTACCCAACGGAAATGAGTCTTGGAATACTACATTTTCTAATGATTTATTTCACAGTCGCACAAATGATCGGTATTGGAAAATGAACTGCATCTGAGTCACGAGTTTTTATGAGAAAAAAAAAGAGTAAATGTATTTCAATATTATTACATTTATCGTGTCATTTCAAATTAAACTCCCCCTATTAATTTTTAAATTGAGGAAAGAACTAATTGAAAATCTGTTCAACTTTAAGGTACAATTCTCATTTACTAAATTATAAAAATAACGGCAAGAGGTTACAGATTAATATTGAATGTTATAATCTGATTTTCTTTCTTTTTAATTTTTCTACTATACAATATAAAATATATTTAAAAATATTACGTACTCTACCTCATGTCTAATATAGAATTATTTCCTGTAACTATACGATTCACAATTGCTTTCTTTATCTTTCACTTCATAAAATACCGGAATTAATTAATGATTTCTTCCTGGATTATTTAAGAACTTTCTTTAAAATGTCTGTTTCTTTCCCTCTTCCTGGCCGTAACCTGGCATATACGTTTATATTAAATATTCTGTTAAAATACTGATCACATTGCTCACATTCAAAAGATACATATTTTATTGCTCAAGTAGCGTGGTTGATATTTTATTCAAAGGACAACAGAAATAATTTGATGAGACGAACGAAGAATTAGTATTCAAAAATCAAGAATAATTGGCCCATGAAATGTTATATCGATCTGGTAGTAAATTATTTCTCACCTGTATGTTATCAATTTAATAATAGCAGGAAAAGCCTTTGAAACATATTATGTTTAATCCTTTTACTTCTGTTTGGTAGTACTAACTGATTTAATTCAATGCCAGTAAACAGAGAGAGGGTAACTATATAATTATAAAGTTTCTGTACTAATTTTGACAAAAATATATTAATAATAGTACCTCAAAGAAAATTATAAATCAAATTAAGTGCTCAGAGAACACAGTTTTTCAAATGTTAATCGCATAAAAAAATGTATTACCAGATCAATTTATTTGAATTAATCAATTATGAAGTTGCGTCTTAACTGGCCGCGAATTCAATCAATTAATTTAAAATATTAGTGTTGGTCTTAGGTTGATGGCTTTTGTTGGAATTAATATTAAATTTGATAACTAGGTAGTTGTTAAAACATTTATTAAAGTAACGTATACTTTTATTTATTTGAATGTGTCTCAGAGATGTCTATAAATATATTAGGAAAACAATCGTTACGTTTCTAAAGCAATAAACCACTTCCAAATCATATAACGCATTTGTAATATTTTGGAGTTACCTAAGATAACCTTTTACACTTTCTGTGGTATGAGTATTGGAAAATCAAATTCATGAATGAAGGAAAGCAATTCTCAAGACTGCATCGATGAAGAAAAGACAACGGCGCTCGATGGAAGTGGGCTTATCAGTTTTTCTTAACTCAGATTTTTAGGGATAAAATCTTGGAATTGACCTATTAATTCACGTAAAATTATAGATAATGTAATAATGATTTATCAGAATTTCTACGCCATAGTATCTACTACTTATTTTACAGCGAGAATTTTTTATCACGGGAAGTTCGTTCTGTTGAGAAATATGGATTTTCGCAATATTCCGGAGCTGATGTGTGCTTATATTTGGCAAGTGCTTGTCTCACCGGTTTTCGCATCTAAGACAAACGCTGCCTTGGCCGTGTGCCTAAACTGCCCTCGGGCACTCGTCCAAAGCTCCAGGTCGTCGTCGGAAAGAAAAACTCTCTCA
This sequence comes from Zhengitettix transpicula, assembly GCA_037074705.1. Taxonomy (NCBI): domain Eukaryota; kingdom Metazoa; phylum Arthropoda; class Insecta; order Orthoptera; family Tetrigidae; genus Zhengitettix; species Zhengitettix transpicula. The sequence goes on from CM073591.1 coordinate 70,484,140, forward strand.
ACTGGATAAATTTCCATAATCTTAAAACTTGCTTATTCAACTTTATTCCGGCAACGCGGCACATTGTAGAATGAATAAACTTAAAAATTATTTTGTTTGGGAAAAAAAAATAGTCGTCGTATTTTTTCGTATGTCGTGTCCTTTTATCTCGATAAACTTTTCGTTGCAACATGTAGACTGCACGCAATTTTTAGGGTTCAAATTCGTTAAAAAATAAATACTCGGCAATGATTATAATATGTTGGGTTCACTTCTATATACGTACTTTTAATCATAATGATTAATCAGTTGATTATTTAATTAAATTTAACTTTACGGAAAGAATACGGCGAATTAAATGCTACTTTTTCATACATCTTTCTTCCTTACATATTCTGTCTTCTACTCCCTCAAATAATCGAAGAGTGTCGGGGAATAAATACTCTCCCAGTTTAAACGAAGAACTGCTGGAGCATTATTCGTACGAAATATTTATCAGATCTCTAACCCGATGATATATGGTAAGTCTCTTTGAGTCATTAGGAAGCTGATACTTGATTAATTAGTCTTCAATCAACACAAATCTTGACAAATATGTCGAGTGTTATCTACGGGCGGTAAAGGAGAATCAGTAAAGCGTGTATATAGTAGAAGTTAGTATACAGGCAGGATTGTAGCAGTTGCCTGAGCACGTCCAGGCAGTCGTGCGAAATCCCTCGGAGGCTGCGTCTGAGGCTGAGAGCTACGATCCTCTGAATGGCCGCCGCTGAGAAAGAACGACTCTTTCTTGAATCTAGAATGGCGCGCGAATTTGAAGGCGAGCTTTCGCGAAGGAACGTGACTGAGGTTAGCAAGAGACTGGGGCCAGGTGTACCCAGGCCGGAGATAAAAATACATATACCGACTATTGTCAGGCGGTAAAGGACGAAACTCTTCCGGATAGATTGCATCTATTACATTTTCACGTAAACCATTACGAATAACAGCATTATACAACTTTACTGTCATTACTAAAATTGTTAATGTTAACAAATATGTTTCTAATTTTCATTCAGATTACTATCGCACAGCCAGTGCTTCAATTGGGAAAGAAATAACATTAATTGTGGATAACTCAGCACTTTAATGGACATATATGACTAAAATTAATTCGATAATTGTCATATTATGATTAAAATACTATGGATAATTTCATTAACGTAATGTTACTGGTTAAAACCTCTTGATCAATTTATCTTATACTTTTGAAATTGGAGTACAATGCCTGCCAACTTTCCATCATACTCAGCTTTAATTTTCGCTTTTCAGTTGTTCTTTCTTCCCACTTCTATATATTTCTGTAATGTACGTTTGATATTCTGCGTTTATTACTTCCTTCGATAAGAAAAATTAAGGGTTTTATATCTTCAATTTCCGTGCAGTTTAAAGTTCAGTTTCTTATTCATTATTAGATAATTAAAAGTAGATATATGGAATGTAGTATTACTAAAATTACTTTAAGAAAATCTGAACAACTTTCTTATATAGAAAGAGAGGTTTAACAACCTTTAGAAGACATTTTTCTGAGCCAAAAAAATTATTCATCATAAAAAAATTAATCTAACAGAACAACAACGTTTCTGTTCATATTGGTACAATTTTAAGGCCATACCTGTTTGTCGATGTTATAAACGTTTCCTCAGTTTCAACACGGTACAAAAATGTACCTAAACGTTATTGAGCAGTTAAATTAAAATTTAATGATAAATAAAAAATTTCGAACTGTAAAAAATGTCTGTTAATGATCGCTAAATACGTATTATTATCAGAAACAGACGTAAAAAGGTTATATAAATTTCTTAACTTCTCTTTTTTGCAATTTGTTAATTGAAATGAATCTAAAAAAATATTACTCTTTTAAGACGCATTTAATTAAATTTAGCTATATAAAAGGGCATTAAATTATTGAATCAGACGACGGATCACATCGTTTGTGATCCCGTGAAATATTTCAGACAAATATTACATCAGTTTTTAGAAAATGTGGCCAAAGGTTTATTTTTCTAATCGACAACGGAACGAAGATGGTCCAAGCAAGTGTTAGAAACGCATTACTTCTTCCATCGCGAAATTAAGGGTGAATATTCCACGCGAAACGATTTAATTTTCGAACTATTAATTCATAGTAAACTTCACACAGGAAACATAATCTTTATTTAATAAGCATGTATCATTTTATATGTATTTGGTGTCCTACCCTAATTCTTTTTTGACGTGCTAATGGAGGAAAAAGCAAGTAAATGTAAATCTAATCTAAACCTGATGGCGAAAAAGTTATATTGCGATGAAATATGGACAGCATCCAATATACAGTAGCCATGTCGTTCAGAGGTAATTTATTTAAAAATTTTATTATGTTCTTGCATTATGTTACAGCATTTTAGTAACCTCTTACTCAGAACTTAATCCTTTCAAGCGTAGCTTCCTCCAGAGTTTTTCCAAAAGTTTTGAATGTATTTAATAACAGACGTACAGGTAGCAGGAAGATTATTCTATATAAAGTCACCAAAAAAAATTCACACTATATATATATATATATATAAGTATTAGTTAGTCGGTTCTTTTTGAAGGACACTATAAAATATAGAAAATATTGTAAGTGAGAACTTACAATAAAGTTTTCATCAGGATTTTAAAGCTCTTGGAATAGGATTTCATATTAAACGTCACTTGGAAGCAATAACATTCCTGTTAAGTGGTATGATATAAGGTTATTGTTTCATTTCGCCATGATCCAATACGAATCCCACTATTAAAAGTTTATGATATGTAGGTTACAACAAGGTAACTAATGTTTTTTTAATGATTTTTAAGAAATAATGTCATCGAAGTTCAGTCACTGAAATCTGGAGAAGGGTCGAAGCTGAAAGGAAGACTGCCAATGTATCTCAGATGCCAAGTGGAGGTCCTTGGTTTGATTTCTGGCGTAGTCGAAATTTTTACATCCTGAACTCAATTTCGTAGCCGTTAGAGCTAAACTTCTATGGGAAGCATTTCGGCTGTTCTTGAAATTTAAAAAGTACAATTTTTGATAAATGGAATAAAAATCAGTTTATAGTGACATTGAACTATTGATTAAACCTTAAAGCCCATTCTTAGAGTTTGAATATGAAACATATCTGGACTTTCTTGGTCTGGGACAAAAAAATCTGAACGTTCCTATTTAGAAGGTTTCGAATTTTTACCAAATCCGAAACTGAAAGAATCAAAAATATTAAAAAACGTTTATTGAATTGGTAGAAATAAATAATTTGTATTTGAATTACAAGCGTTATTCTGTGAAATGTTTTATTTTCGTTGTAATGACTTATGTGAAGATTTATTTTTGAAGTAACCTCAAATTTTGAGTAAAAAACTAAACTTCTGGTAACATACAAATTAAATAAATATTTAAATGAATATATTTGAAGAGAGAGATATGTGTCGTGGTTCTGGCTCAATGAGACGTTACTGGATGCCAAAAATTGTGATGGTAATGATGGCTTAACTGCCATGAAAACTTTCACTTTCTCCTCGAACCCAGTGAATGTAGAGTAATTTACAAACCTCCTTCAGTTAACTGTTAAGAACTCGATAGCCGTATTTTTCGAAAGAGTCTGAATTAAAAATTTTAATATCATTGATGACTGACTGGACTCGTGTTTAATTTGTTGGAATACTGTAAGTATTATATTATACCCTTAGTAATAATACAGATTTATTAGAATTACTATATAGTAATTTTAGTTATATTGGTCAGGGAAAATTGTTTTCCCGATTTGAGTTACGTATGTGCATGTCAAATTATATTTGGTATTAATTATATCAAATAATTAGATTGTAATTTTATGTAATCACGTATCCTATTTCCTCATTCAAGGACTAATGAAATAAGAAACGTAGACGAACAGTATTTTCGGAACGTTGCTGTTTCTTCCTCAAAGACAGAGGAAAACCTGATTATGTATATTCTTATTATTAAAATCCCACTTGTTCGTAGTTACGTTAAGATTATAATAAGTATATGGACTAATGTATTCACTTCAATTGGAAATAGTTCTGGAGATTGTCTGATTACAAAATAACCTACATAAATTATTATTTATATACAAATAATTAAATATATACGCGAAAATAAACTCCTGTACAATTTGTGTCCAACATAAGTTAGTAGTAAAAGTGCTTAATTCTTTATTTCAATCGGATACTGTTCGGTCTATGAAAGAAAACATACCAAAATCTGTTTTTGTTTTGAATCTGCTTGACGTAAATGGTCACCTGTCTTAGCTCTTATGATTTTCCTACGACGGTTTTATCACATACTCCAATCCATTTGCCGAACTTTTTCATTCCAATGTAATGGATCGGAAAATAGTTACAACTATGTTAAATTATTATTATTTGATGACTCGACAGCCCATTAAGGACCTTGGCCCACCAGGACGACTGTCAGGCTGTCATCTGTAAGACATTCTGGATTTAGGAGTGACACGTGGTCAATGTGAAAACTATCCCCCAGTCTTCGTAACTAGACTACATTAAAACTATGGTAAATTCGATGTATATTTGAGCAAAAGTGTCTGAATAACGTACGATCATCTTAAATTGTTTTAATAAAGTACAAATCAATTAAGTTAATATATATTGTTTATTATTGTAGAACATGATTTGGAATTCGCTCACGCGTGGAAGAGCATTAATTTATTTAATTACATTTTTATATTTTTTCTACTCACCCGGGAACTTTCCATAATTTGAAGCTGGAGCCTAACGCACATTTGGAATACTTTCACAGTGCTAGTATCAGGAATGACGATGCTTCGTTTCCGATTTTACACAACCGTAATACACATGTACAAAAGCACTGCACAAAAATCTATCCAAGTTGTCGAAATGGACCAGACTACGGCCTGTCCTCAAAAGAGACTGACCAAAAATACGATTTCTAGCAGCGCAAAAACGAAGAGAAACCCTTTTACAAAAGACCGTTCTCTTAGCTTTATTGTGGCCTGGCATCTCCCAACATCTGCTAAGATTTCTCTTTTGCCCTTGAGAAGGGGTGCGAAGAGCCGATGCTTTTAGCTGCATCGAGAAAGGGGTTTTGTGATTTTACAGCGTGACCAGGAACGCGGTTGTAAAAAATGTGAAAGTTTTCTGGCACGTGAATGTTTTTGTCCTGCGGTCAAGCGTCCCACCTCGCCCAATCACAATAGACGGAGACGGTGGGATTTACGACCCCACTGTTAGATATCCTCAAATCTCGTAATACCTGAACTCCAAACTGAATGTTACACCTACCTTTAACAAACCATTACAAATACTTTTTGATTTGAATCATCTCCTGTGTTAAAAAAAACTCTATTCAGTATATGTATTGAGCCATTTAAACAAATCCAGGTCAATTAAATTAAGGAATGGGTATACATCTGGGTCAAGACTATTTCAGCTAGAAAAATTAAATAATCAAATGCTTTTAATTACATTGTTAGTTAAAATTTTATTAATCTGACTTATATTAAAATAACACCAGACTATTAGTCATAAAATTTCTTTAAAAAGTTTAAAACATTATAATTTAACAAACAGAATGTTTCATCCCAATTTGGGACCTCTTCAGGTGGACATATCCATTACATTAGTTAACTAAAAAATTTTAAGCTAACATAATCTTACAAAAATGATAATTTAGAATAGAAATATGTAAAAATAATATTTATAGAGTAATACTTACCATTTATTATAAGTGAAACAAACGGTTTTCACACTCTTTGCGGCCGAAATGGCAGCTATATTTACACAGACGTAAAGAGTTTACTTTTAAAATAACATTTGGGAAAAAAGTATAATACAATAAATCAATGTATTAAAAAAACTAGGATTCATAAATTCTAATTAAATTGTTGGTATCATTTTTTACATTTATGGCTGAATAATTGGATCAATTTGAAATATTATTTGCGTTCTTCATCATTCCATTGTGTCAATTGAAATTATATTTTTTAAATAAATATGTATGGACACAGCAGAATAATTTTGTATGATAAATTTGAAATTGTTATTTCTCCGACCTCGGATATCTTATGTCTATGACAGACATTTTTTTATACACCTAGTATATTCCTAGGCGGACATTTAGTTAGACACAACTACCAGGTTGACAATTTACAAGATGCATTCGCAATTGCTGATTTCACTTTGTGTTATCTGGTATATTCTTGGATATTACTTCAAATTCTGAAGGTAACTAACCCGGCCTTCTTTTACGAGTTAATACTAGCAAATTTCTGAACTATTTGGAGAGCAAACGAAAACCAGAATCAGGCTTACCAGAATGGGATTCAAATTCCAATCCTCCGAATGTGACTAGCCACGTCCTTGACTTTTAAATATTAGCGAGATAAATGGTAACGATTGTCCTAAAAACCGAAGAGCATTTATTATTTATTATAATACAAGACAAATTCTGCCCTTATTCGTCGTTGATAGTTTTATAGTATTATAAGTTTTACCCTCCAAATTACTTGATAAAATCGAATATTTTTTATTAATTGACTTCTGATTAATCTATAACAGTGTATCAGGTTATTTAGTCAATATCCACGCGTTTGTCAGTGTCACAACCTTGGTATTTCTCCTATTACTGGTGTTTATCGTTGGAATGTAACCCAAACATTTCCAGACTGCACTCAAGACTTTTTAATTGGACATTCCTTGTTTAATTTATAGCACTTTGGGGTTCATTTGCTTTTCCGGTAACTGTTTCTTTGACTTCTAATATTAATGGCTCTGCATGTAGCACAAGGCTTGTATAACTAAAAAGTATTTTCTATTAATAGATCAATGTGTTCATGTCCTTTGAAATGTCACAAACAAAAGGAACTCGGAATATAAATCTCCAGGGAGGGATAAAAATGCTACGATTGTACCAATTCTCTCTATGAAATTTAGTATTTATTTTATGGACTTAATATTAAATAAATATTTTCTCCTTTATAAATAAACATTTTTTATTTGAGTTCAGTATTCAGATATTATAATTAAAGATACCATTTATTTTCTAGGACACAGGATTATACAGATTTTAGACAAACACTCCTGAAAAAAATAATAGAACGTTCACTGACTTTGAATCGGTGAATAGATAAAAAAACGTTCTTTCCAAACAAAATAAGTAAATTCTCGTCGTTTTTTTTAAATTAAGTTTTCTTGTTCAATACGGTGTCCAAAAAAATCATCTGTTCTATCTTTTTAGTGTAATTATTTTACGACTGGTCAGCAAGAATAATTTCTGGCTTCCTTTCTGGAACATCCTGGGAGAATATTCTTATCCACAAATAAAACTTCTATTGAAATCCTGGGTATTTTTGTGTATACCTCCAATAACTTGTAATAAGTCTCTTGATACTGATATTTTAATATAAAATTCAATATTCGCCTACAGCACCATACTTAATTATATTCAAGTCGATCTTTTCGGGCTTTCATGCTTACCTAACTTTCAAAATTTTTATTAAGCAATGGAAACTAAAAAAACGAATACTAAAACATGTGGATGATTATTTTATTGAATTGTGGCTTCGCTTAACGCTAACCAGGCTCCAGCAGCGACTATCATTTGTCAGTTGCGTACTCCTCGTCTACGGAAGTTTGTGTACATGAATAATCGTGAAGCATCACCTGTCGGAGACACAATTAATACAACTTTAACCTAGAAACCTAGAAAATATTTTCAGCTTAGTAAAAGGCTTCTCTACTTGAAGAACCTCATCTCATGGTGATGTACCGTTTTTTTGCAGCTTTATTTACTTTAAATTTAATTCAAATGTTAGAGAATTTTAAAAAGTCAGTGTCAGAACTCAACCTTAAAAATAATTATCGTCAGTTATTCTAGGTAGTGATTCTAGAAACAATATGGTTTCTTGTGTGATTTATTCAGAAATGATTAGTATTCCTTAACATGTGGAGTTTCATGAGGTTCTTTGTTATGTAGACCGCTTATGGGACTATCAAAGAACACTAACTGCCTCGAGCAATGTACAATTAAATATAACTGCTAAGGAAATTTCTGCAGGACTTTTTAATTTGGTTTTCATACATTTTCCTACGTATTTCAAAATGCAGAATTTTTTTCAAATTTTTCATTCTCAAAGTAATTTCTGAAAATGTCGGTGCTGCTTTTTATCTGTAGTTATTAAAAAATTAGGATTGAATTATTGTCGAAACGAATTTATTAACTCATCGTCGATGTATACATTTCTAGAATTTTCTACAATACGTTTTCCTTTCATTTGAATTTTAATGGCCACGGTGAAATTCGGATTATAGTTTTCGGTATTTCAACGAAGTAGGGGGCAGTTTCTCAGACCATGTAATAAGAGATACGAACTCACGTGTCTTATCTGTGAATTGATGCTCTTCTCTCCCCGAAGACGAACAGATTGGTTTCTATGCCATAGAACTTATTTCTCTATGTGGAAATACCATTCTCTGAGTCTGATATTCTTTGTTGCCTGCTTTGATTCAATTTTAGTCCCCACCAGTCTCGATTAATTAACCACAAATCACAAAATGGAACATCGGAACAATATTATTTCTAATCAAGACTTAATTTCTTTGTGTAATGTTATTAGTGTATAATAATAATTGAAATAGCTATTATATGTTAACCCTGATTATTTTAACGATAGATTTGTTTAAAAACATCCATTGCAGTTTATTGATACTGCTTGATGGATAGACATAGCTTAATTCTAGTGTTTCAAATTGGGACAGAGGAAAATTAAATAAGACTCATCTTTTTTATTAAAAGAAATAACCAAACAGTTTTAAGCAGGTTTGCGTAAACCCAGAAAATTATTGTATGACTGATGGAGACCAATATTAACTTGAGTTTCTTGTGTATCGTGTATATAATTATTAGAATATTTTAATTAGTGCGTACAAAACACTTAGTTCAAAAAAATGAAAAAAGTTTCCAAGGTTTTAATTAAATTTTTCTGGGTCGTCTTGGACATTTCTCTTAATTATATTTTTATAATGATTTTTATCCATTATCTCGAATTATATAGATATTGTACGTTTGAATATATCTTTAAACATATTTTCTTCCATACAATCATGTGTATTTTCCATTTGCGTTGAATCAGCCAACTGTTCCACGGAGACGTCTGCTGGTTGAACACAGGAAACACCACTCAACGTTTAAAACATAAGTGGGGGAAAAAAGCCAAAGAAACAATACGTTTTATTACAGAACTCGTCGATATAAATTGTATTCCATCTAAATTCCTGAAGTGGTTTCGTGTTCGTATGTCAGACAATGAATTCATTTAGCCGTTTCATTAATCCAAAGTTTCCGTTTCATTAATCCAAAGTTTCCCTATCTTTACGATAGTAATTCAGTAATACGCATATTGTATCGAAAACGTAATAAGGTATAGTACATAAAAATACTAGTTTCAGCTTTATTTATTTGACACTAAAAAAATTCAACACACACCTTTGCACTGTTTTGATCCGCATGTTAAGTTTACTATTTCTGCGAAGTTGGCAAATAGTACCTCTGAAACAGGATACAATTATGAATTCGACTGTCCTCAAGTTGGCCATTGCAGAATATTTTTTAAAGTGTATCTGTTAAATGGGAGACATTTTATAAGTACTTAATTATTGGGACAAATCATTTTTATTTTTCAACATAGTCACCGTTTATGGTTATATTAAATAAGCTGCAATATGACAACTTTTTTCAACTGAATTTCAAGCGGAGTTTGGTGGTGAATAGAGGTGGATTATTTTTTATTATAAAGAAGACCATAAATATGTTCTTAGTCTAGTGACGGACGGGAAAAATCTTCTCTTCATCTCTTCATCGGCTCGTTATATTTGTACTTACCAGAACTTCTACAACAACGATGTGGTCTTGAACGGTATTGACTATATATATGTATGGAAGAAAAGAATAATTTGAAATTGTCTACATTGACAAACATAATCGGCCGACTCGTATGATTCCTGATTAACGTAATTAACTAAGATACTAACTATACGCACAATAGGGACCATCTCTGACTTCGCCGATTAATGAAAACGCCGTCATAAAGATGTACTAATTATTAAATTAAATTACTAAGCTTGTTGTGCGCAGCAAAATCAAGTATTTAATTCTTTAAGGGGCCATTTTCTTGGAGCTCATTAATCACACCTCATGAAGTGTTTCCGTTATTAAGAACTATCTATTCATCTTGAGTTTTCGTACAAAACAAACAAATATTTCTTGGCGCAGTTGCGCGTCGCGACGCAGACGGAAGACCGCGATATCTTCCTCCTCCTTGCACGTGAAAAGAAAACTCGTTAGTCTTTTCTCCCCCGCCCCCAACCCTATCCCCGACTGCTGCTTGCTGGGCGCTCGCAAGATGGCGCATTAAAATAAAATGTGAGGGCTTCGTAGCGGCGTTAGGAACGCCACATTAAACAATCTCAAAAGAGTGGCCGAATAAATTTTTGATATTTTCTGACGTAAACGCCCGCCTTCCATAGAGGTCCTTCCTTCCTTCCTTCTGTTCCCCTGCCTCCTTTCTCTCGTCTCTCTTCCCCTCTTCTTTTCGTCTCGGACTATTTAGACTCTGGCAGTACGCTTTTTTTTATAATAAAGACGCATTATGTTTTTATTACTCATTCTTGGTGTTATTAAGACATTTTTAGTCTCCTGTTAGGATGTTTCAATAAAGTTCCAAGTGATATTGTATTGGATAAAATTAATTTGTTCGACGTTGCTTAGAATTGAAGTTTAAGTGGAATAAATTAGAGTGCAGTTGATCAAAAGATCTTTGCCTCCAGGAAATATGCTTACATTAATTTGTTACTGAAAGCTATACTCCATAGTAGTGATTTAATAACATTAATTTTATACACATATATGATAAAAATATTTTGAACACGTACAGAAGCGTAAGTTTTAGCATAAATAATACGTTTATTAAAAATAAATACTTTTACTGTTATTATATCATTAAATAATAGTTTCTGGCGATTCATTTACATCAACGATTTTCAAATTCTTCCTCAGCTTCCTCCTTTATTTTAATAATTTTTCTCGGAAAATTACACAAAAAATTATTATTTATAGTTCCTTACCTCATTTTATTTACAGTTTATAGAAAACAATAGCCTCCAGAATTTCTCCTGGTCCAAACATAATTTTATGTTGCATTATTGGAACCTTCTTTGTTCACAACACATAATTGTACTTACCATCACATACTTTCTCTTCTTAGTTTCCATTTAAAGTATGTTGATTTTCACTCTAACATCTTACTTTTTTTATTTGTATTCTTCTCACTTGAGATGAAGCGTAAAATAGTACAGCTCTCCTTGAATATGCTTTTATGACTAAAAATTAGATACGAGTGTTTTACTGAAAAACTTAAAAAATAAGTGTCATAATGCTAAGATTATCATTAAGATTAATATTTCCAAATTGCCTATAATTTAATAGCATGTTAATCATTCGAGTAACTCGAATTAGATAAAATTTTCAGAATTACTACTTACGACTTCCCGTTTCTTAATAATTTTTTTTTACACGTAGAGTGCGATATACTGCAATAATTTTGTCAGAATCTCTTCGAGAAAGATTATTTTTGAAAGAATTTTTTTTTCTTGTGTATATACCGTTTGGTTTAAACGTAATTCTAAGGCTAAGGCATTCACGTGGAATTCCAATTTTGGCGCAGAAGGGAGAAAATTAAAATTAAAATAATGGTGTGTATAAGTAACTCAGTAGGAGCTGAAAACTCTGCAGCAACGAGGAAAACCGGCGAAGAGAAGGGAAAACGATAAGAAACACCAGGCAAAGCGGAAAAATCAACTACAGAACATAGCGCGGCCTAATTAAAAGTAACCTAAGGAAGTGCGAGAATGAATTCTTTGCGGCCGAATGGGGGAGAGAGACACGGCAGATAAAATGTATTTATATGCAAAGGGTGGCTAGATTACCAGTCTCTATGATAATGCGGCAAAGGGAAACTCCGGGCGCATATTCACATAGAAACAACTCCGAGGTTGGTCGTCTTTTACGATATAACAGGCTTCTTTCCATAAAACACCATATTCTTCAGTTGTTCGCAAATTTAAAACTGAAACATTCATTGTTATCAAGTCAAATGACTTATAATTAATTTTATAACTAATACGTGATGGTTTACTGAATTAATTTTGAGTGTCTCAGCTGACGCTTCCAAATTAAATAGGAGGGAAACATGCTGATTTTCTTCAGTACATGATTAATTATTCATATACCTTAAACCCAGGTAAATTACTTGCAACCCTATTTAGTATTCTGACATTCGTATATTTATTTTGAAATACAAATTAAGATTTATGTGAAGTGTTGACAAAAGTATTTTGAATCGTAAATAATTGCACTGTACCGACTCAATTATTCTACGCGTTTTTGTAGTATATATATATATATATATATATATATATATATATATATATATATATATATAGAGAGAGAGAGAGAGAGAGAGAGAGAGAGAGAGAGAGAGAGATTCAATTTTTTTTTAATATGATGCTCTTATTTTTCATACATTTTATCATTTGATGCTACTACGTATCCAAAATTTTACAATTAATGTATTGTTATAGTGACGATTTAACTAATTGCAACATTAATTATTTTGTCTGGGAAAATACAATTCAGTTGTTTCTCTGAAAGAGTTAAAGGAGGGATTGTTTTGATTTGATTTATGTATTACAATAGTCCTCGTATAAGGAAAATGGATTATCTAATTACATAAAATTACAATATATTTATTGGATGGTACAATGAATAACAATTAGAAGTTAACATAACGTAACTAAAAATCGGAAACCGAAATTTTCCTATCCAACATAACTGAAAGTACTGCACAGTATATATAATAAAAATAAAAATTCTTTAACGTTACTATGGGGAATAATATAGTGTTTACAGTCTAATGGTATAATATAATATTTATATTATTTCAATGCTCTAAGTGTCGGTAGGGGAATCATTTTTTTTCTAGAATATTTATAAGATAAATTATTTTCTAATTGATATATTTTTATGAAGGTGCAATTAATCGTTCAAAATATATGCTCCTATCGCTAAGGAAAACTAAATTTTTTAAATAATTTTTAACCTTAGTTGAATGATCAATCGCAATAAGTTTTTAAGAATAACTATTTTTTAATAAATAGAGAAAATTTCCTTTAATGTTAATCGCACTTCAAATATTATGGATTCATTGATTACGCCAAAAGCAAATAAAAGTTGCGGACAATCAATAAATGGTTCATATTCTCCAAGTAATTTTGACTAATATGCCTTTACTACTCATATCTAATAATTAAATGGTAAGCCTATACAGTTTACATATTTATTATTGTTTTTAATGAAGTAGAATAGACTCTCACATTTGTAAATCATATTTCTACGAACAATATAAGCCTGAAAATGGATTATATTTCTCTGCTCTGCGAAACACGCTAAATTAATTTTTAACTGGAAACTTTTTCATTGTAAATTTATTTGTGGAAACAATTCTGAAAGTTTCATATTTCTCGTGGTCAGAGTTGTTTAGAGAATTATGGATCACAAATATATTAAAATAAATTTACATAACAATTTGGAACCAAATTCGAAGAAGTACATTCAACTGAATATAGGAATACAGTTACGAATATTACAGTCCTTCACAGCAATAGTCTGGGACGTTCATAAGGAAACTTCCCATTTGGAACGAGAACGAAGAATAAATTGGTTTATAAAACACAAGTCTGAGCGCGGAGGATCGTTTCCAAACCATTTAACCCCAACTCTCCCCTTGAAACCCTCCGAGGCGAATTCACTGATCATATGCATACGTATTGCCTTATTACCCATGTTTGTTCTCGGAAAGTTGTCGGCACTGAAAAATATCACGCCGCCTTCGAGGCAACGCACCGAAACCGTCACCGAAACTGCCATCTCGGTATACAGGGAGACTTAAAAGATCGACCGAACAGCCCTCAAATGAAGACGTAGGAAGCGGGGAGATGGGGTATTTCATCTTTGTTTGAGATGATAGCTAGACGCAATATCTGTCACGGGAAGAGGGCGATGAAATAAAGATATAAAGGTAGATGCTATCTCGGAAGCGGCAGCCACTGGAACTTCACAAACGTGACGAAACCCAACCGCACTTCCAGATAACTTACAATGAAGTACGCCCACTTCGAGAACGTATTGTCAGACCATTGTAAATATTTCTCATTACACGAAAATTATTGTCGAGGATTGCTATTAAGGCTCTGATTGTGGCAATAATGTTACGTAATTTACAGTAATATGCTGTTAACATTCTGAAATGGTACATGGAAAATGTGTCTGTTTTAGTATTGGGAACTTAGACAGGACCAAAAATAAAATAAAGAGAAATCGGGAGTGTGTGTGTGGTCTACGGGAGAGAGAGAATAAAGAACAAGAATACCGGAGAAGATGATCATCGTAGTCTGTGGTGTTTAGAAAATTTCTTACATCTGCAAGAACATTTCCATACAATAAATAAACTTACGGCCTTGAGTGGAGTTGCCACCATGTGGATTACCGTCATGTAGCCTGTTACCCTAAAAAAAGTGAGTCAAAAAATTATGCTTATTAACGAAAAACTAAAAGATTGTCACAGCAAACCCCTCTCCCGCCATCGGAAGGGCGTGGGACAAGTACCAAATGCCCGATCTACCTGATGCAGCTTTTTCTAGGGTTTTCCTGCATCACTTTTAGGCGAATTGCCGGGTAGGATCCTTAAACCATAGCCCGGGGGCCCTAGTTAATTCTTGGCTACCTTCCTCTACCCTTCCGCATCCCCCTTTTCAAATCCCTTCCTATGCTATTATAAGAGGGTTGCCACCATGTGACCCTAAAAAAAAATTTAAAAAAGAGTCAAAAAATTGTTTATTAACAAAAAACTAAAAGATCGACGTTTCGTACGCTTTTAGGGCCTCTTCAGTTCTCACTAAAACTGATTCAAAGATTCCTTAAAATAAGTTTCAAATTCAAATAAATATCAATATTTAACATCACGTGGACTTTTAAAATTAGAGAAAAATAACGTAGATTATGTAAAACATACTACACGATTTTCTATTGCTAATAAAAACAATTTTTTTATATTTTTATCAGAAATAGATACTTATATTGTTGCAGATAGTAGTAATTTTGGTTGAAAATAGTACACAAAGACGTCAACAAGTTATTTATGGGTGAATAAATGTTGTTTGATAAAATGAAAAATTAGGTCTGATTTGAAAATAATGAATAAGAAAGATAGCCAAAACAGACAAAAAAAAGTGATAATATAAATACCACACAACGTTTCTGGGATCCTTGTTCCTTTAGTCAGGTGCGAAGAAGAGCCTAGAGTGACACAACTGCACTTGTGGATTTGCTTATATTTTTAATATTCATATATCCTCGTTCTATAAATTATGATTTTCAGTTTTCTGTAAGACTAGGAAAATTTTTTTCTCGAAAACTTATAATTTATTTTAAATAAATTCAATTATTGATTAAAATTTTTCTGACAGTTCAGAAATACAAAAATCACTGAACAGATTAATCAGAGTCCAGGCAGATACTAAAAATTTAATATGAATTTATTAATATGATGGATCATTTTCGCACCTGTTTCAGTATAATATTAAGATTAGTGTGACAGTGTCCCAACAATAATTCAGTTAATTTAATAATTAGTTTAAAAATTACTTTTGAGGGGAAAGCAAGACAGCAATAAAAATGAATGCCTGTTTTGAAAATTCATAATAATAAAAATAACCAAATAAAGACAAAAGAAGTGATGATACTCTGAGTATGTCAACTGTATTGCGCGGTTGTGTCGCTCAATGCTCTTGGATTTTTAGTTCTCTTAGCACCCGATGTAAGGAACAAGGTTTCCAAAAATTTTGTGTGGGATTTATATCTTCACTTCTATTGTGTGTATTTGGCTATTTTTCTTATTATGAAGACAGCAATAATTCAGTTAATTTAATATTTAGGTTCAAGGTTACTTAATTACCACCTGAGGAGGTAATAACGTTAAAATTTATACAAAAATGTTTTTGAAATTTTGTTGAATATAATTAAATTTTTAATGGCTTACGTGTTCAGCAATTTTTATATTAAATATTACACTGTCATGAAACATGTTTTATTTAAGAACATCGTTAGGTGAAAATATTCCCTGTGTAAAAAAAGTCATTACTGTAGATACTAAAGTAGTCCAGTATCGTACAGAGAAAGAACGATAATCATATCACTTTATACGTGCAAATCCAGTATTTTGAACGATGGTAATTTCTAGTGTCACTGTAGTTAAGCTATTCATGTGTTAATACTAATTACAGAAATCGTATTTGTAAATTATTCCAATAATATATATAATTTTATGTTTATAAGCCACTTGAGTGTTGACCGACAACTCACAACATAATAAATTTAGAATGTGCTCTGAACGTAGCAAAAACATTTTTTTCATGAACTGATAGTAAATTGAATGCAGTAATGTAATACCAAGAGAAAGTAATCGAACACATTAAAATTATTTCTGGATAAAACGATACAAATTAATATCTCATGCAATGTTTTAAGTATTTTTTAAGTATTTATTTACTTATTTGTTAAATAAAGAAAAAAATGGCTAATTTGTTATAAAAAAATTTGTACTGATCAAATTAAACAATTCATTACAATATTAAGACGTTTCGGTTACAAACGTCATAGAACTCGCCCATGACAAAAATTTAATGTTTGTACCTCTATTTTCAACATATATATATATACAAATTTAGCAATTTCAGTTAATTTATTTAAGTCAATTACCTGATGAATTTCCAAAACAGCAGACGAAACATAGTGGTATTGCAATTTTTCTTTTAATTTGAATAATCCTAGTTTTTCTGAAAAATAGGCCGTTTCTCTGTTTATATATTAAATTATAAGTGGCAGATTAATTTGAATAATTAATTTATTGACTTATGTAATAGGGAGCGTCTTTGTTGCCAATCAAACGATAAATCAGAACCTTGCACCCAATTATATACATAGAACTCTTGATTTACATGTCATCATATGTAATGAAATATTATTGCTGATATAAACATATCACAAAACTGTCTTTTTTTTATCGAAAGAATTAATTTAGTTATGTAGTATTACAGCCTGACGTTCATGTTTTTCTTATAATTCCTCCCAGGGAATGAATATATTGTTTATTACCTCATATGAAAGAGAAAAGAAGCGTAAAAAACAATACAAGTTTTCTAATGTTATCCTTCTCTGTGGTTTCACAGTTACGAAGCAGCATGTAACAGTTAATTATATGTTTATTAATTCGTCCTCGAACCGAGTCTGTCGGACTTAAAAAGATTATTTTTTCCCTAGTTCCTTCCTTTCTTAAGCTATTATTTTCTTTGATTCATTTGCAAAGCTCTCCGCAGTATAATTCTTTAACAGTATTTATTTTAAGCCAGCTAGTGACGCCGTGAATAATTTGACTGACACACCAACGACCTGAGAAACATTTCTGTTACACTCGTCACTGTTATTAAGCGTAAAATAAAATTAGAAACGTACGCTTTGTAATAATGGATTATTTATAACAGTACGAATTTTTCTTTTCTAACCGCTCCTTTAATAGCCGACATAATCAAGAAAACGATCATTGTTAAATTAACTTCTTTATTGTAGTAGACTCATAGAATTCTAAAATATGTTATAAGGGAATATTAAGCAGTTGTTTCATTTTTGATGACAGCCCCTTACCACTAATTCGGCTCAATACACGATTTTATTTTGGATCTGAGAGTCCACATTCATGGAATTACCACTTTGAGACAGCACGAAACTCTCGAGTTTATCGTTTATATGTTTAAGCCCGTCGATGTATGAAGGTTTTGGCACCTGAATCGGTAGCGGCGTAGACTTTCATTATCTAAGAGCCATTCCATGGTTTATCGTCGCTCGTATTGCTTCTGCCAATTAGAGATGCGGCCTTTGTTGTAGTTTATTGGTGCGTAAGCGGCAACAGGTAGGAGGCGGGAGCTGCTTACACCGACGTAAATCTCGGACTTGTCACTGGCTTCGTTAAAAGACCCGCCTATCTTAATGCGACGCGTTATTTAGCGTATCGTGTTGCAACACGGAATCCAAAACCGTTCAATTGCGTAACTCTGCTTGTCAATAGCCAAGAACTCTGGACTACTCCGTCTGTATTATCTGAAATAATAAAACAAAGTACATAGTTAACATGTTATCTTTATTACGTATTTTGTTAAAAAATATTCTGGTCTACAAATCAGTGACTAGAACGAGAAAAATATTACTCAAATGGTTTTGCGCTTCAGTTACACATTTCAAAATCAAGTCAAATATTTTTATTCAACCTATAATGTTCTCATATACGAGTAAACAAATGCACCAATTATATAAATAAATCGACAAATAACAGACTAAGTGATGAATTAAAGAGCCTTCAGAACAACACACCGGAAAAATCAGGTCGGAAGTATTTCTATAATATTTTTTATTTGTTTATAGTCATTGGTGACTTACCGTACCTACTACATGAAATTTTTACTATTAAATTCTAATAAATTAAATCGGCTGTTTGTGTGTGTGTTTGCATATGTGTATGTTCCAGTAGAGCAACGAAATAATCTGCAAAAGTGTGAAACAAAAGCATTGGACGTGCTTCATAGCTAATTTTAACTATTTGTAGTTCCATATTATATAGCAACATTAAATTTAATTCACATTTTGATCTCAGCAAATTTGTATTTTACATACTACTGTAATTACTATTTTAAGTATATTAACTACATTATATAATTTTTGATTAATCAAAATAACTGTAATGATTAAGCACGCCTGTTATAGATCTTAAGATTATTAATGTCCTTGTTTTCATCTGTTTTTGAACTAACTATAGCGCAATCCGTCATAATTAATCGTTTGTAAAAAAAAACCTCTTGAACTGTAAAAAAAATGATAAATCAACCAATAAATAAAATGGCTATTAAGTTAGAAACAATTTAATTCAAAACCACACGACATTTCGTTTCTGTTTTGGAAAACCATAAACTGTGAAAAATTACAAATTAGGTATTGAATACGATTTATTTTCTGTAATAATTTTCAAACAAATATTAAAATATAAATACGTGTGCAGTGTGTTTTAATATTTATTTTAAGATTTTAATATTACTGGGAATAAATTATATTCATCAATACCATATTTTGTTATCCTATATTTTTACAATTCATCAGTACCTAACTTGTTACTTTGTACACCTGATAACGATCCAAACTAATACGAACGCCGTATTATATTTATGAAATTCTTTTTGACGCATTGACCGTTTTATTTATTTAATAAATTTAAAAAATGTTAAATGTAAATATATATATATATTAAAATCATAAATTCTTTAAAAATGTAGGTACATTAGGAAAAATTGAAGTAATTTATTTAAACAAAACAATGTATATTGCTTTTAATTAGCAATTTGTTGAAGAGAGCTTAGAAAAAAATTATTTCGTTTTACTTGCATACTAACTTGTACCATAATTAAGATTACACAGCGATGGTCTGAAACAAATAATAAACTATGGCTTTAACTTGTGGAATTTCCACAATTAAAGTTAATTAAAATAATTATTCTATTTCTTTGCCAATGTAGACGTTTCTGGAGGGATTTCTTATCATTATATTTTCAGATTAGTTTTTCCTATATGGTACCCGAAAGAGTGTCAAAGATTAAGTGTGACTGAAGAGAGTTTGCATGTGTCACTGCCATGTTAGATGAAGAGATGGCTGAAGTGGGTGGGCAACGAAGTCGGTTCAGGTAAAATAATGGTTGGTGAGTGAGACTCCATAGAAAGAAGTTGAGGGAACAAATAAGGAACGAAACAATAAGTTCATATTAACTAAGATTAAAATTAATAATATTCGGTGAATTTACAGTGTTTATTTATTACAAGTTTGTCTTAGAACTGAGAAGAATCTGTGAATTCCTTGGTGGCGCATTCCTGCCGGGGAAGATAGCTATTTCTATTCTGTCGTCTCGCCAAGCGCGGCGAAGAGATTTCTTGCTTCTTTTGCGCCCGATTCTCATTTTTTAAGCCGTTCCACGGGCGTGAAGGATGGTCGCCGTTCTTATTGGTTCCTCGTAGAGCGCGGAGGGCCTGAGTTACGCGAGACAGGTTACCGAGGCGGGCGGGGGAAGCAGAATTCTCATTATGAATGGTAATAAATTCCTGAGATGTAATGTATCGGGAGGGGGATGCTGCGCCGTGCCTGCCCCGGCGAACTGGGTGACGACTCGACGCCTTTATTGCCTTCTTTCACAGCTTTTAAATTCTGCTTTGCCTTTTCCACGCAATGTTTGAACTAATACAGCATTTCAAGCGAAAAATGCGTCAGAAATTGGCAAAGAAAAAACAGTCCGCTACGTTATAGGGTATAACAGACGACTTCTTATAATTTCACAGAATTATTAATAATATTGGTGTCATTAGTTTCATAAGAGAAAATTCGTATTGGAGAATGAAGAATATCCCGCTGTAGAAACTCGATATAGGCTGCTCATGATTCCAGCTGGGTAAAATCGTCGAAGGCGGGTGACGTTTGGACGACTGTCTTCGCCAGACGATAACGACGTAGACACTCGTCGAAACGTCGCGTGCTATCGATCGTTTTAACCGGATGTAATTCGGAGAACCTTTCATAAAGAATATTCATAGACAGAATGGCTTGTGCGTAACCCGTTATTGATGGACTAACTACATGATACTGATTAAAACTGTACAACCATTCCGAGTTTCAAATACGGAAAACAACCAAACTCCTTCATGCTTAATTTTTAAATAATCCATTTCTCAGCCTATGACTTGTTGGATTATTACAGCCCTTAATAAGAAATTTATCTTGCCTAAATTACGACTTCAAAGCATATTTGTTCCTAAAACTTCCTGATAAAAAATATTTTTTTCGTTCACTACAGCCATAGTGATCATGTAACAAAACACTATATTAATTCTCTTACCTTCCCTATAACTTCTACCTATAATATATATATTTATGGTGATGTAAATGTCATAAATAATTATTTTAAGACGACTTTGATTTGCAGTTAGCTCGATTAACTTTTTTCGGTTTCAAAGACAATCATATACATGCTTACTTGAGTGAAATACATTTGGCGATTAACTAAATAATAGACCTGTTATAGTTACATGACAACATATTTCAGAATAAATAAATAAATTTTATTACAATATTTTAAAAGTCATTAGAGCTCGACTTTGATTCATTACTTTTTTAATTTAAAAAATTCTTAATGTTTTTATCCTGTCGGTAAATAGTAAAAACCGTCGTGTCACACGAAAGCGTTACACTTTCGACGTGACAACTGTGGAAGGGTAAGTGAACTTCTACGACGCATACGCAAACGTTGCCTAGTTCCTCTATTTATTTCGTTAAATGTGTGGAATATAACTAGAAATTTTCAAAACTACTTGTATTGCAAGCATTTTTAAAGTGTGGATTACTATTTCAATAATTTTAATGTAACTTTACAGAATAGCATTCGTTATCACATTTTTGCTATACATTGTATTCTGTTAAATTATTTGTACTTCCATTGAATTACTTTTAAAATCTGTTAGAGTAATTAGTTTTTAGTTATTCAGACATACGGTTTTGCAGACTTCGGTTTTTTATAATGCGATGTTTCGCAGTGCTGTATCATAAATAATCACTTTACCGAATAAAAATAATATTGTGAAATAATTCACAGGTAACAATAAAATGTATTGAGTTTTTCTCCAGTAAGAAATTATGTGGAAATGGTTCCTTTGATATAATATTTTAATATATTTATTATGAAAAATTGACTTGTACAATGTTCTAATATGTATTAAAAATATCACGCATGTCCTCGGTTAATCTTGTTTTTAGTAAAAAAAAATCATGTTAATCATTACAAGCAGGATGTTTCGAAATCATGTCTTTGTCATCTGAAAATTACATCAATTAAAAATAGTGTGAAGGATTTTACAGATCTCACAATATGTAAATTCATATATTGATTATACATTTTGTACTTCACTAGTATCTCATCACCTATTGACCTTGTTTATCGTTTAAACGATTCAAGTCTTTGCAAACAATTAGCGAACTTCTTAGAAAATTATTTTCCTATTAGTTAGCAGCAATTATATTATAAACATATTTTTTGAGTAATTTTTATAACATAAAGCTTTAGTAAACGTAAAATATTATTTAACACCATATTCATATTGTATAGTAACTATAATTTATAATTATTAGATAAAATAGCAACATGACTGACAAAATAAAATAATGATATAAATACCACATTCAGTTAATAGAAACTTTGGGCCTTTCGTCACTTGATTAAAAACACAAGAGCCGTGGGTGACAAAACCGTACAATCCAGTAGACAAAGTAAAAACAAAATATTTTCTGCAAGTTTTAATACTATAATATGAAAACCGAAATTGAGGAAAATATAATTTAGCTTTTCAGATTGTCAACTGGATTGTGCGATTTTGTCACTCACGTCTCTTGAATTTTTAATCTCCTGACGAAGGGAACATGGATTCCAAAACCTTTGTGTGGTATTTATATCATTACTTAATTTTATCTGTCATTTGGTTATTTTAACTAATTATTTATTAATTAAAACTGACGTTTTATATTTTCATTATATATATATATATATATATATATATATATATATATATATATATATATATATATAAAGCTGTGTGTGTTTTCAGTACTCTTTTAACGAGTCACGATTTTTTAATCAGCCAATTTATATTTTTTAATGTCAAGTCTTTGCAAACAATTATCGAACTTCTTAGAAAATTATTTTCCTATTCGTTAGCAGCAATTATATTATAAACATATTTTTACTGGTCCATTTTCATTTTTACTGGTCGGAGATGGGTCCCCTGTTTCAACTGTCTTCCCGGACATATTTGATCCTCACAGATACGTTATGTACAAAGCCTATTACATGGTGCAAAGCCTGGTTACAGTAAGAATACAAACGAATCAAGACATCATCAGTATACATGTAGATTGTATTTTTTTCAGACAAGGAAGAGTTTATTAAGTTCCTTACTACTAGTTTCCCGTCAAAAAATTCTAACGTATTTTAATCTATCTTCTTAATTACATTGTTTGCTGGAAGCCCTAATATATATCTTGGGACTTTTGAAGCAAAGTCATAATATCTACGCTTTACGTGAACAGGTGTGTAAGTGATTGGCACAAGCCATAAATAAGGCGCTAATTAAGAGAGGAAAAATGTGTTGTAAATAACAGTCAGAAAGCTTGTCATTTTGATATACATTTCCGTCTTTTCAGGAGTTAATTAAAAGTCGTCATATCATTTACCAAAAACGTTTCTCTGTTTACTGAGCTGTTGACTACCAGAAGAAACAGTTCTCCCGAGGGAAAGACAAATGAAAACTTACACGTTTTAAATAGAAATAGTTGGTAAAGTGATCAATTACGACGTTAGAATACTTCAGTTTCCGTGTTGGTTCATGTTTTCGTTATGAAACAAGCATTTCTGAACGATATCAAAAGTTATTTGGTGAAGTTAAGGAAGTGTAGTCGATTGAGTAAAAGTCATAGCTGCAACGTATCGCTTGCCTCTCGTAATTACTATTCACTACTTTCAGGTATGAGAGAATAATACTAATTTATGAATGATATACGGAATCAATTCTAACTATTATAAAATTTGTGTCACGAGCAACTACTTAATTTAATTAATACGTAAGGAATTGATTTTATATAATAAACTTTTTTGAGTAATTTTTATAACATAAAGCTTTATTAAACGTAAAATATTATTTAACACCATATTAATATTGTATAGTAACTATAATTTATTATTATTAGATAAAATAGCAACATGACTGACAAAATAAAATGATATAAATACCACATGCAGTTAATAGAAACTTTGGGCCTTTCATCACTTGATTAAAAACACGAGAACCGTGGGTGACAAAACCACACAATCCAGTAGACAAAGTAAAAACTAAATATTTTCTGCAAGTTTTAATACTAGAATATGTAAGCCGAAATTGAGGAAAATATAATTTAGCTTTTCAGATTGTCAACTGGATGTGCGATTTTGTCACTCACGTCTCTTGAATTTTTAATCTCCTGACTAAGGGAACATAGATTCCAAAACGTCTGTGTGGTATTTATATCATTACTTAATTTTATGTCATTTGATTATTTTAACTAATTATTGATTAGTTAAAACTAACTTAATATATCTTCATTACAATTATAATATGTATATATATATATATATAATAGAATGAATGACTAATACTGAATTTCAGGGAATACAAAAATATTTTTTGATTTTCTTTCAGGGTTAGTAAAATATTATATATATATGTGTGTGTGTGTGTGTGTGTGTGTGTGTGCGTGTGTGTGTGTTTTCAGTACTCTTTTAACTAGTCACGATTTTTTAATCCGACAATTTAAATTTTTTAATGTACTTGTATGAAATTATGTTGGACCAATGAATTGATATTAAATTTTAATCGACGTTTAGGACACTATGAGACTTTGTGATGAAGTAGTGCGGACGTGTCAAATGTGCATTATTATAATTCTTGAGTCGGCTATAGATCGCCTATTTCTCCCAATATGCTTATTAAATGTTACGAATATTGAACTTGGAAAGTTTAACTGTTAAATTGAGAACAAAGAAATAAAAATTTAATTATTCTCATGTATTGTTATGTAGGAACACGTTTATCTTAATAAACGTGACTGAAAACAACTTACAAGCTTTTTTTATAACATTAATTAAGGTCAGGCCATTAGAATCGATACAGTATAGAAATGAGTTATTTACATCAATTACTACCAATAAAACATTATTAGGCAAAATCAACGTGGTATTTAATGATTATATTAGGGTATTTAATGATTATAATTATATGGAAGAGTTTTCTTAATTGTTTTGGATTTAATAGGCACATTATATTTTAAAATGTTGTAAAGTTAAAATGATAGGGTTAAATAAATGTATCGATCTATTCACTTTCGTATTTTCAATTTTACTTACAATGATAAAATATGACATGATTTGAGTTAATGGAAATAAATTAAGGCTGTAGGTGGATACTGAATCGGA
This sequence comes from Zhengitettix transpicula, assembly GCA_037074705.1. Taxonomy (NCBI): domain Eukaryota; kingdom Metazoa; phylum Arthropoda; class Insecta; order Orthoptera; family Tetrigidae; genus Zhengitettix; species Zhengitettix transpicula. Next base: position 70,509,403 of record CM073591.1, read on the forward strand.
ACAATATGACACTGAAATAAACTGATTTGAAACCAAAAAAATTTTAATCAAAGGTATATAAACAAACTGAAACGTAGAAAACTATACCTCTAATCGACTGCCTCGGTTATGCGCTCGTCAGATCTAAGGGTAGATTATTTGCTGCAATAGTGACTCTGGTCTTCGTTTGCCATTCCCTGCAAATTGTTGATTTCCTGTATCAGTTCCTGAATCTCTGACTCTCTGCTCACAGACTTGACAACCGAAATCTGAACCTCCTCCATCTCTTCTGTCCCAAATATTCTCTCTATTTCTCATTTTATTACATCACCGATACTTCCTACATAATTAGTACCTTCTAATTGTTTATATTGCAACCTGAATCACTCGATTCTATTCTTAAAGTCCATAACTCCAGATTTGCAGGCTCCAACCGATATCCTAGGTCACCAAATTCCACACTCTAACCACCTCTGGATGCACGTGAGGATTTGGTTTTTATTAATGGGTAATTCCTATCTCCAAAACTGCTCTCAACTGATTACCAACTTTATTTTGTTAACGTGTAAGCGAATTCCTATCGCGGCTAATGAACCTGTTGACCGCAGTACGGAGACTAATCGACTTCGCTAATTCCCTTATGGATTTTCCGCATTCTTCTTATGCAACTGCACTCTCTCAGAAATCAAACGTTACTACATATTTTACTTTAGTATACAATTTATTATAAATTCTGCAATGCGTATCCTGAAGTAATAGCGTGGAATTCTCAGCTGCATCTATGGGCATGTTGGAAGTTTAATTTTGTTATTCTTTTTTACGTCCTGTTGAACACAAACAGAAAGGGAGAATTACTATAATTAACATTGTAGATTTAAAGTTTCACCAGTTTCTTATCTAGAAATTCAAATGAAATATTAAATTTGTCAGCTGTAATTAAGCTCATATTTATTATCAACAACAGCGAAGAACCAAACACAAAGGAAGGCATAATTAAAGCAAGCATTCTACTGCAGTAGAATTTCTCTTTCTTCTTCATGAAAAGTCTGCATTTAAAACAGGCATTAGTTAGTAAATTAATTTTATTTCATACAATCGTCCGTAAATTATAAACATATATAGACTTTATCACTAATATAAAAATTGAAGGACCATCTGGTGTAATGACATTAATACAATGGTGAACTTTTCCATGTCTCGATAAATTGCTTACATTTACATTATTTCTATTCCAATTAAGTTGGAACACAGTGTGAAAAAATTCGTTCAGAATTATTTATTCATATTTGATAGTCATTATGTTCCAAAAAATCCTCAAATATTTACACTGTTTATTTCTGTGTCATTGTCGAAACTGACCTACAATTTATTTTGCGAAGAGGACGTGGTATACGATAGGGGAGTCGCTTATCAGGACAGATATTTGAGTAATAGATCTGAGTGGAGGGACAGGAGCTAGTGGGACTTGGTTTGAGGAGAATTATGAGAAATTAATATTGTTACAAATGAACAGCAAACATAAACTATTTAACGTATTACATTCGATTACATTCATAAAACACATTTCCATTTATTATGAATTTTTGTTGTTGGAGATAGGCTGTATTAGGGTAATCCACATGGTGGTATCTTCTCCCTAATACTATAGGAATAGAATTTGAAATGGCAATGCGGAAAGGTAGATCAATGTATCCAGGGGTATACTAGGACCCCCAGGCTACAATTTAAGAATCCTACCCGGCATTCGCCTGAAAATGATGTAGGACTGACCCTAGGAAACCTGCATCAGGTAGTTCGGGCATTTTTTTACTTGCCCCACGACCTTCCGATAGCGGGAGAGGGGTTTGCTGTGGAGACGCAGCATTCCCTTTTCCATGCCTCGATATGCAGAGGAGGCAGCTGACCGACTGTTCCAATGGAAACAGCAGAGATCACTTACTATATGCTTAAGTCTGTGATCCCGGGACTAACACGTCACAAGTAACCCAGATGCCTAGGATTGTGGGAACCTGAGTTTAAAAAAGTAGAAAGTGAAAACTCCATCTCTCCAGGAAGGTTCCACCTGCGAGAGCTGAAACCCGCTTCCACTGACTTTCCTTGGCATTTATTAATTAACTTATCTTATATATATATATATATATATATATATATATATATATATATATATATATATTACCCACCAGCTCATAATTATCACAATCTGATATTAGACATAAAATGAATTAGTTTGCCACTGGGGTATTTCGAATATTTTATGAGTAGGTCTAACCCCTTTTCCTGTTTCGCATGACGACGTGGTTTGAACACGTGACTTAACCGGAACCGGAAGTGTCACTGTTCGTCGCCACCGAATTCTATCGATTCCATTATAATATGGGTCATGTTGGATATATAGTTCACGCTTCCCTGTAAATTCGGTATGTTTGATAACGATGGCATCGAACCCATATCCACCGTCCGCATGTTAAAAGGAGCTGAACTTGACCACAGGAACGTCAATCTTCATCACTGCTACCAGGGGAAATATGGATTCGACGCCACCCTTGTTTTCACAATATTCTTCTCACAAACTTCCCCCCCCCCAACCCTAAGGGATTCCCCCCTTCCATTCTGTCAGGGTTATCAATAAGACTTAAACAACGTTGGGAGCAACACTTCCTGATTCTCCAAGGATGTTCGGTTATTTATTTTCTTCAATATTATATTAGACCGGGAAAGGAACTAATTCGTCACTATTCTCTTAATCGTTTGGAATATTTTATGACCCCATCGTATACAAAAGGAAGATAAGGACTGGAGTGTCATCCATCTCAGCGATACCAAAACTGATGGGTCCGACGCTATATCAATATTTTCCACCTCCAACGACCACAACACCGGAACGTATGTTGGTATGGGCTGGACTTCAGCTGAAGTAATCACGTGCCGTTCCCATAATTGCTGAAATTATACGTAAACTACATCGAGAGTGACCCTATTATTCTCAGCATTTACGAAAAATATTTATCTCTTCTGGTTGATTTCGATTAATTTTTACATGTAATTAATTGCCTCGTGGATTACCCTCATGTAGCCTGTTACCCCAAAACCCAAAATGAGTGTGAGGGTTTCAATGTATATGTATATGTATATAATACTTTCTGCTATTATTTATTTCCTTTCTGCTTTCAATTTTTCATCGTCTTTGTTATATATTTCTAAAAACCATGAATCAAAAGTAACTTTCAGAGCTTTCTGTAAACCGATGTAGGTTAGTTTATTTTTTTAAAAAAGTCACCTTGCATACAAGATTTTTAGAAAACAATACAAAAAAACACGTTGAAATTAATAGAGTACGGTTTGGGAAGAGAAGTTATTCCCCCTTTTTCAAGGGGATGTGTAAAGCCATACGGAGGCCCTTGTATACACATCAAATGAGAAAATCAGCGGTTTCATAAAACTGAAAGTTGTGAATACTTCAAAGTAGAAATTATATCGGTTACTTCTCGAAATTAATTAACAAATAAATCGGGACTGTTGAACAAAGTTTCTTCTTCAGCATATTTTAAACTGAAAGCAGAACATTAAAAAGTGTACTCGGAGATATTGAAGGATTTACCAGATTGTTAATTTATGTACATATGACTGTTCTTTTTGAATTCTAAAATATGTAATTATGCTTTTAATGTGAATTTAATTAATGAAATTGGGTTGTTTCAACGCGTCCTGTCTAAGTAATTAGGTACATGCTTACGTCGCTTTATTCGAAGATAATTCTGTTTGTTTGCTGAAAATAGTCACCTCGATTTTTTTTGATTTTTTTTGTAGAGAAGAATTTCTCTTAACAGCAGTCGAATACTGGACATACACGAAAATACGTTCATTAGTCCAGGGAGGTCTTAAAATCGCCACTAACAAAGCACTCTCCACACTCACCTATATCACTTGTACAAACGCTAATTAACCCAGATATTTATGACGGCCGCACTAGCTGGAGCTTATCGTGTTTTGGTCTTTTTCTTGTTTCCAAGACGCAGAAGTTCCCGTCCTCCGCTGGCAGAGGCGGGCGACGGCGGTGAGATTTATCTGCGTGGCGGGAACTCCCGTTGCTATGGTTACGAGGCTGCGAGTAGCCAATGGCGTGCGTTCTAGGGCGGTTACTCGTCTCTTGACAATGCTTTACTATCGCTCTGTCTCTCTCCTCCTCGGTCTCCTTTGCTCTCTACTTCTTAATTCTCTCTTTCCTTTTCGCCTGTGCTAATTTAAATTTAAATCTTATATAGTTTAATATTCATGGAATTTCTACCTGAAATCTCTAGGCTTTAATTTTCTCAACGAGACGTACGATCGGAATACTTACTTCATGCTATTAAAAGAACCAATTACTTAATAGTATATACTATAAATTGAGATAGCCTATACTAATTTATTTTTTACGGTAAGTATACAAGTTGTATAGCAGACATGACAATATATATTTAAGAACTTACAAGTGATAACAAATAAGAAACAAAAGACCAATTTTAATTCAAAACTGATTTGCAAAAATTGCAATATCATCATAGTGCAAATTTTAATAAAAATACAAACTCTGCATTGCTGAGTACTTGTATGCTGAAGTCTGTATTAATCCTTCTGCTTTACTGTCAGTTCGCATGCATTTAAGTAGTAGCTGCATGATCGAGTCCATAGAACGTTATTCACAAGGAAAAAAAAATCACTTAATCATCCATAAACATTCAATCGAATGAAAACTGATATTTTAACTTGCTATATTATTATTTGACAGACATAGACATAGATGAAATTGTATCTAACTATAAAGATAAATCGGACTTTCAGAGAAATATTTATCTAATTATAAATACTGGATATGATAAATTGTCATGATACTAGCCAAAATTTGAAATCACAACTGAAAGTCTATTTTTTCTTCTTCTCATATAAATCGATGTGCAGACCAGTTAGCGTAATTGACGTTACCTGACACTTTCTAAATAATAAATATTTATAAATATATTGAATACTACCCGTAAGACTCTTTGAAAAATTATTAGCGTCAATAATTAATTGAGTAAAGGCTCAACATACAATTAATTATACAGACAAAAAATAGGTGATAAAAATACAGTGTTTTTGAAAACTTTGAATTTTTTTAAATGAATCAAAAACATGTAATTATTTGCTCCTAATATTTTTTCGTACGTGTTTGTTGACTTTTATTTTATTATTGAGTAATTAAGATACTTTACAAGGTATCATTTTACCACATTTTAATGCATTCATACTTATTCATGCAGGCCTATTACATGAGAGTCTTATGTTTCATTTATCCGTTTTTATATAATTGAACATTTTAAATTAAATATCATTAACATACGATATAATCGTGAAATTTTCCATTTAGATAGTGCATTTTTAGACAAATGATATCGCTGCAGACAATAGTTTAAGTATGCAACATTGCGACATTAAAAAATGAATGGAGTGTTTATCCCAAAATGATTCGATTAAGTTTGGCTCGCAGTGTCTTCTGGTGGGAATATCCCGAACTACGTACAGGATTCTCCCGGTGCATTTTTCTCGTTACAAAGGCGATTTTTATTATCACATTTACTTTAAATATGATATTAATAGCTCGTGTTAGAGGAGTTTGAATTGAATTTTAATCAACATTAAATTAATCTTTGCATAGATACTATTAAAAAATTGAGAATTTAGTTATATAATTATTATAATCGAGATGTAAAATTTAGTGAGTAACGTGATTACCACCGAGGTCACAAAACAAATATTATAGAGGTAGAAACTTATGATTTCAGGTTTTATGAGCTCTGTATGGCAAAATTAGCTAAAAATGACAGGTGAAACGTCATTGGACAACAGAAATAAGAATCGGATTTCCTTTCTACGAAGTTTTAACTTTGTATTTAGGGAGCTGAGAGTCAATTTAATAAGACTAAGTTACCATCCGTAATAAAGTAAATGAAATATCGTAAGTTATAATTATGTGAGTGCACCAGAGCTTGATTTTTCTATTGAGAGTCGCGGAACAAAACACTTTATTGTTGATATTAGCATTCTTTATTGATAATTACTGAGCTTAGTTATACATTTAACAATGGATATTTTGGAATGCAGCAGAACGCACGATACAAGACACGATTTACCCACAGACTAAAATAAGCTTCATTTACAAATTTCAAAATATTTGTTAAGAAGCGTCTATCTCAGACTCTGTTCTACCTTCCGATGATTTACTTTCGATAACCAAATTTTCAAAACTGTTTCTAAATCTCTTTGTCATTAATAAACATATCGAAATGTATCCATAAACTAAGAGACGTTAAGATGTACACCATGATTCCAGCCCCGTAAACTTGTTCCGTTGCATTCTTGGCGGTATACAATGTCGAAAATTTTATCAACAATCTGCTTGTCCACACGACCACACGATAAATCTCGAAGCTTACAACGCAAGCTTGAGTCGTCTGATATCTTGGTACGCTGCTCTTTCAGGAATGTTCTGAACTCCACGACTCTATTTTAATCTGGAAAAAAATTGAAGTTAATATTTAGTTTGCTACGTTTCACACGTGAAAGCGTATTAAGTATTACTGTGATATTAAATTAATTATATTTCATAATTTATATTAAAACATGTTTAACACCTCGTAAATATTAAGAAAGTAATGCATTGTTCTATAAATATTAATAATGGACAGGTAAATAATTTTAAATAATATATTATTTCAAAAACACAACAGTAATTTTTCATTTATCTCACCTGTTAAAGATGAAAACAATTCAGTTTAATATCCATTTTGCATAAAAAAATATTGATAAATACAGAGTTTGAACGCATATGTCTTTAAATTCTTCGAATAAATTTGTGCGTCTGAATTTGATATTTTTTCAAATATTCTCGAGTGCCACAAAAAAGTGAATTTTCACTGTTTTTTGAAGGTATCTATGAGTTTAAAATTAAAAATTGAAGAATAATATAACCAAAAGAGCTATTAGGTGATAAAAATACATAAAATGTTGTTGTTTTCTTCAAGAACGGTTTAATTTTGGCTACATGAATATTAATTGGTAATTTTCAAAAAGATAATTTTTACAAAAAATACAAGTTACAGCAAACTATAATTTGTTTTTCTATTCTCCTTGGCTTGACACACTATTAAGGACCTTGGCCTACCGAGACGAATGCCAGACTGTCATCTTACATAACACATTCTGGATTTAGGGGTGACAGGTGGTTAGTGTGTCGATTCTACCTCAGTCGTGACCTCAAGTATATAAATGATATAAATCATGCATAAAATTTAGAGGCAAAATTATTAAAATTGTCCTACTTGAAGAGGTCCTTTAAAAAATGGACGAAACATCGTATAGTAAATTTTTGTTGATATACATAATTGTCTGTTTGAAGACCGTATATTTATTTGCATTATTATAAATTGAGATATTTTTCATGATTAATAATAAAAATCTACGATGTTATAAGGACGTCAAAATTTATTTATCCTCCAATGAAAAAATTTGTTTACCTTTCACACCTTCGGCCCTAAATTAATTCAATATTATGAGGCAGTTTTTCTTGGAAGAAAAACCTTTTTCTTCTGCAAAGCATCGTTTTAGATTTTTTTCAAATTTCTGAAAAAGAAATTTGACCTTTCCTACTTTTCCACGTTAGAACAAAAATAATACTTTTTGATTTAAATAACTAATTATCTATTCACCACTAATTTATATGTGCAGAATGCTATTTCCGAAAAAATAAACAACGTTCAAAACAAAGGCAAAATTACACTGAAATCCATTATTATTGTATAGCTGTACTTAATAACTACCAGATCACAATAAAAATAGGAATTGTACTAATATCCACTCTAGATAGATCTGAGATTACTGTCAACATATGTAACGAACTGTTTCTGCTCTTGTATGTTTTTAATAAAAAATAGAAACAGCCATATTAATTATTTCTTTTAATCGAAAAATGAAGTCAGCATGTATCAATTATTTACTTCTACACGATGATCGATAATTGCGAACGTTAAATTAGAAAAACAACGGGAAAAAAAAACATCTCCAAGTGCAGTAAAAAGTACTCCTCGCATAGGAAGGAACTACTACCATCTCATGCTGCCCTCAAAAGTCAATTCCATGAACTACAGTACCCGTACGCGTGACAATTTAATCTCTTCTCAGATTTTAAATGTAAATAGAAGGCCACTGAGCGTTTAAAATAAATTACCCGCTCACTAGAAAATTCTGTTCATTAAGTGTATGTCACTCTACAAAACTATATATCATTAATATGTATTCTATTTGTCAATAAAAGCCACTGTTCTTTCGATGTCAAAGTGCATTAACTAGCAAAAAGACACTCAAAACCTTTCCCTAATAAATAAGACTAGCGTGAGTAGTGAAATAAAGTAAAGTACACTCATGCGATATTAAACGTTGCAATCGAATGCATATGTACTTGGCAACAAATATACATTAAAAGTGAAATTGAAATTTGGTCATATACACAGGAATAAAGTTAAAAAAAAACACTTACAAAAAGAGTTCATAAGGTTTTAGATCACCTGACGTATTCTGCAATGTCAGAGGAAACTTTTTGTTTTCTAAAAGAAATAAAAAATTTACTTTAATTAAAATTCACTTATGAACTAAACAGGAACGAAAATATCCAATTATATATTATTATGCATACAGATTGTTGCTTAAATTATTAAGAAATGTCTTAGTAAAAGTTGATACTGATTGAAATAAGTAAATGGCCAATTACCTACAGAGGGTGGTTTTGAATTTTAAAAATAGAAACAAATAATAAAACACTGATTATACTATAAAAATTATTGTATCAAATCTGAAACTGTATATTTTCTAACTTAATATTGAGAATAATGAATAATTTTTCTCATTTACAGGATAAATTCATCTGCAAAAAGAAGTCACCTGCGTCTTTGTAAGTATTTCAAATAAATCACACTAAAAATTATTATATTATTAATAAATGAGTATACCCATATTTAATATATTATTATATATAAAATAATAAACTATTTCGTGATAAAACAAGGCTCATAACTAAATTGAAATATTATACTAATACATTAGCAAAGTAGTATTTTAATAATATAAATTATATAAATTTCTGCTGAATACAATACTTAAAAATGTCAAAAAATCTTGTTAATTTATATTTAAAAATCAGACGTAAAGTAAGATACTGGTCTAATATGATATTTTAAATCGTATATATGTTTATATTTAGTAAAATTATAAAACCTTATAATTAGATTAATTTTGGAATGAAACAAGAAAAATTTGAATTAATATCTTATAGCTTTAAATGATCTGCTGTATATTGTATTATGCAACTGAAACTAAAATTTAGCTTTTTGCTGAAATTATTTAAATTAATAATGCAAGTATTTATATAATTCATATTTCATTCGGTCCTCTGTTTGCCATAAATAACTGATATATTACGGCGTAAAAAATTAAACATTATTCTTACCCACAATGACAAAGGTTTTTTTTAAAAAACTGCAGTAAATATTTTAAAAATGGAACATACGTTATGTAGAATATACGTATGATTTCTATATATATCTACTGGGTGAATTAGTCATAAAAATTACAAGTTTTTATGTGTTCCTTTCCTGCTAAAAACTAATTAGACAAAAAAAATAATAACCTTCAACAACAGAATTGATAAAAATTGTTTCGAGGAAAAGTAATTCGTAGAAAATATTGTTTAAGTATGGAGTTCAAATTTTAAGCATATAATGTGTTACCTCTATTAATATTAAAAATTATTGCCAATTATTTGTCTTTCGTACACTTACATTAATATATATATATATATATATATTTATATATATATATATATATATTTAAATGAGTGAACTGATTTCATGAAAATTGATACTCCTGCAAATAAAATGCGGCAACCGTTGAACTGTCGCTGTATTCGAAGAGTAGATAGCAGGATGACAAAGCAAATACACTATAAATTGAAAGGAGAAGAGAAAAAGTCCCATAAATTAAATATATTCCCAGGCTCTCGTTGAAATTTCAAGCCTCATATAATGTTTTCTCTTTGTGAAAGCAAAGGTAACAGCTACCTGACCTAGATTTTTTTTTACTATGGACCAAAGGATAAGGCAGTTTCCTATTGTAGGTTCATTCTTGACAAAAAAAAACCTCTCACCATTATTAATCCCCAGAGAATTCTCCGTCATCTCAGGTTCCTCAAACTTCAAACAGTCGTAAATATACCGAGGTATTTTACTACAGGCCAGGCACGGAATATTAAATTAGGGATGTCTTTGACTCTACGCCTGGAAGTTTCGTGAAGTAGGTAATGCGGCGAAGGGGATGAAGTGGCTTCTGTAGAGGGATACTGATATTCATGAACAGCCTTTATATGTAATCCCCTTCACAGAGCGCCCCCTTATTGGTTCGTAAACTTGAGTGATTTCCATTCATCAGAAGGGCACGCGTGATTCGGCGGTTGGAAGCCACAAAATTACAGGTCATTTGTCAAATAAGAGCAATCAATCTGAGGGCCACTATATTTTGTTCCACAAGACAAAAAAGTTAAGTGAGCATGGATGTAACTTGTTTAATGACGAAAATCAAGTATGAGGCACTAAATTTAACATCAGATAATATATAGACCTAGTAGAAAAAACCGTACTGAATTCTGTTCATAATTTTAAGGGAGAGTGTTCTAAGAATAAGAAATTATTTGATGTCTCACATTTATGGAAAAAAACATAGATATTCTTTTTTTGATTATACATTCTATTTTTTATGCTTGGCTAAAATATACTCGCCACTTTTGCAATCTGCAGGCTAATGCATGTTCAGGGTAGCCTTCTGGGGTACAGACGCAATGATCTCGCCATTACTCGCCGTGGAAGAACTCGTAGTGATTTCTGCCAACAACAAACACAAAAATATTACTTATAGCATTTCAATTCCGGAAAATATTTTTGAAGTTATTAATTTTACCATCCATTGTATAGAAACACACAGCCAAAATATAACTTAACTAGAAGAAGTGTGCAACGCTAATATTGCAGAATTGAGCTTCTCAGTTAAATCTCTAATTGGATAATTGACAACCTGTCCAATATTAATCTTTCCTAATGGAATTTAACTATTCAGATATAACTGAAAGCTGATTTCCCAACGTAATGAATAAAATGTTTCCATTTTTAATTGTGGAAGAAAATTTATTCGGTCAGTATAAATGAAACATCGTAAAAACTTCTACAAATAAATACATCTAAAATGTGTTTGGAAATAGAGGTTTATAAATCACAAATTAAATATTTTTATTATTTTATTATTTACTTCTTGACGTAATAAAAATCTGAAAATAATTAATATAATGATATATATATAATAAATATGGCTATAATAGTATATATCCAAATTTGGTGAAATATATAGTTCATCGGTCTAGAAAAAAAATGTTTAGAAGGGTATGCAAATATAATTTATTTCATTACTAACATTTTGATGTTAATATTGCACTGCTTTTAAATATATCTGTCCTTCAGACAAGTTCTATTATTTTATTGACATCTCTGTTACAAAACGTAAATCATAGTCGGTTGCAACTTATTTGAAAACACACTATCAGTTAAATATTATACGTTATTGGAGGGCAAAGTCGTAAAATCGTAACCGCGTATGCGTCAGGATAGTACATTTTCCGAGGTCACAAACCATCTTAGTGATGACGGTTGTTATGAGAGGTTGTCGTGGCCCACGAAAAATAAACGATTTCAGCACATCAAACCGCATTTGGTGGCAGAACTGGAATTAAAAAATATACGCACAGCACTATTTAATTTTAATCGATGTCAATACCCAATAAACACATTAATGTTTTAGGATTTCTATTTTTTTCAAGGATTTTATGTTGATAGTGTCCCATTATATCAGAGGATTTTTCTACTTTCACCTCTTTTTTCGGTAATGGAACAAAGATTCCGCCACTTGCCCAATGCATTTTTTTGGTTACATGTAACAGTTTCAAATGTTACAGATTCCACAGATCATACTATAACGTAGTTTACCTGTGAGTTTTACGTTATTTCGTGAATATTATTCAAAAGAAAATTAATTTCGGTTTGTAAGTGTGAATCATTAAAATTCTTCTGTTATAAGGAACAAAATACTAATGTAACTGCCGAGTGATTTGTCACACTCAAAAACAAAATTAACCAGGGGTTGTATTCGGCTCACAACAAATTCCTGACGGGAGTCGCTTCCGTATTCAAACCGAATAGGAACATCAGTTACGGTATCCGTTGGAACAAGGATATATTTTTGAATAAATAATTCCAATTCGATGCGACGCGTGATTAAATATCACTACGTACGCTGCATACAAAAAAGGCTGTAACAGAGCCGCTGCTGGTGTGGGGCTTTTACTGATGTATCGAAACTAATTGGATATTGATGTGCAAGTGTTGAAACAACACATTGATCAGTTTTCCCTCGGGAAAAGCAAATATTGTACGAACGCAGCAGTTGTGGAGGGTACAATGTCAATCATTAATTATTCATAACAGCCATATGTAAACAATAATTGATTAGCAATTTAATTTTACAACCTTCGGATGACAGCAAATGGGGAAATGCACAGTAGTTTGTGGATGCGTCCGTAATTCATTTTCCTGAGAGATTTGCTTTTGCTGCATAATTTATATTTCGATCGTAATTACGTGTTGAGATTATAAACGACTTTGTAATGAATATAAACTGATTTTTCACGTACGACGATTTATGAATAATTATTACCATAACAGAGAATATGTATCCAATATAAAGATAGGTTTATTTTAATAATAACAGAAACTTTCTGTTTATAGTTCCACTGAAAATTTTGAAACTATAATATATAATTAATTAACTTCAATAAAAGATTTAAAATGAACCTGACTGCTGTAAAATATTGCAAAAATATTATTTTCTTCATCTGTGCGGTGAATCAGAACCACATTTTCTTAACAGCTAGGTTTCAAATAAACAAGTTTGTCTCTGAGTGAAATAATCTTTTCACGGAGACACACTAGTCAAGAAAATATTCCTACATAACATTTATTTATAATTTGAAAGCAATCAGTTATAGTTAGTCAAAAACAAAATGTATTTTCGTTTTCCTATAGACTTTGGCTTACTTCAATTTTTTATTCGTGATTGTGGTAGAGTAAGGCATTGATATTATCGTAGGTCAATAAGTTTATAGAAAAATAATTGAAAAAAATTATTTATATTTCTCAGAGTAGTCTTTCAGCTCGTGCACTTGGCGTGTATTTCTCAAAGTATTTAAAGAAACCCAAAATTTAGTTTCGAATGGTCCTCAAAAAATAACCATATTTTCTCATTCTTTGTAATTTTTCCTGGTCGGACAGGTTTTTATGGTTATAAAATTGAAAAAAAACTTGTAGAAATGTGGATAATACGGTAGATGCATCAATCGGTTTAAACGTCAATTCTAAGTGCATTATCTAGATGAAAGACCTTAGTATGGATGTTTTTCTTTATTTTTTGGTTCCAACTACCTAATTACATCCCATAATATTCTCCATTTACCGTCCATCTTTTATAAATAAATAGTCCATGTCTTCCACGTACATTTCAAAAAAAGGTTAGCCATGTCCTTTTAGGACGATTTAGAGTATACGGCTTATTTGGAATCGGTAAGTTTGTTGGTTTTTCCTGGAGCTCATAAACAGCTACGTATCGACGAATTAAATGGTCAGTTTTGCCGCTAAAAACCGCCAAATCAGCAACTTAATCCGCTTCACGGCCGCTTTTAATCCCAACTATAAGCAAACACGGCACTCCTCTCGCAGATATTATTTTGAGACGAAATATTTCATACAAAATCAAGCCTTTTCCTCTCTCCGTTTTTGAATTAAGGTTCCCAAAAACCGAGGCTAATCGTCCTGTTTTGAGAGGTGTATGTTCCGGGTTCGCAGTCCTTGGGCATACGGTACGAGTTGACCCTATTACTTTTGGAATAGTCGGCCAGCTGCCTCCTAAACTGGTCGAGGCACGGAGAAGGGAATGTTGCCTCCCCACAGAAACCTCTTCTCCCGCCGTCGGAAGGCTGTGGGACAAGTGCCAAGCGCCCGACCTACCTGATGCAGGTTTTCTAGGATTTATCCTGCATTACTTTTAGGCGAAAGCCGGGTAGGATCCTTAAACTATAGCCCGGGGGCCCTAGTTAACCCTTGGTTACCTTTCTCTACACTTTCGCATCGCCCCTTTCAAAGCCCTGCCTATGCTACTAAAGGGGAGTTACCACAACGTGTATTACCCTCGTGTAGCCAAAAAAACGAGAAATAGGATATGCCTATTGCCTCAACCAGTTTTCACAATTTGGCTCGTCAATCATATGTGGCGTAATATCCTGACTTCGACGTTCTGAACGACACAAATCCACATAAATACGCGGAAATGTGACATAGGAAGGGAGTGTGAAAAATATATTTTAAGATACCTCCATCGTAAATGCGTGGTTTTATTTTTTATGTTTGTCAAAGCAAATGTTCGTCAGTGTTTGACCTTGTTGAAACTCATTCGCTAAATTATAAACCGTTTTGCATATTGAGCAGTCATTCAACTCGCCTATTTTTCCTTTTAGCGGTTTCGTTTTGAAATGAAATGTTTAATTGCTGCATGGAACTCGTGTTAGAAAATAGAACAAACAATTTTCTTTGACCAATATAAAAAATAAAACCATGCAATCGACATTTGCTGAAAATTTGTGCATCAGAATAATAAAAACGGTTAAATATAATTAACAAACTTATTTCATATAACACCACGCCTTCTCTTAAATTTAGCAAGAACTGATTAGCACACCCAAGTATATAGCAAATATAAACATAATTTTTATTCATAATCTAATTAAGCTTAATGTTTCTCAATCATTTTAAATGTCTCCTTTTAAACATAATTTCTTTAAAAAAATTATATTTCGAAAACGGTAATGTTACATTAGGAAAAATTTAGACTTAAAAAATCCCGATAATAATTAATGAGTACTGTTGACTGTGTTAGGTTTAAATATTCTTATTCTGTTTAAATGATGTAATGTGGAAACGCAACTAAATGTAAAAAAGGCATTCTTAAATTACACTTTGTAGTAAATATTTAATTAGTAAATGCCCAAGCTGAAACGTATCCAATATGTATATTAGAAATGATATAGAACGACTCATTCTTTGTGACTTGAGCTATATAAAAGTAATTTAAGATGTGAAACGTTACCTTGTTAAAAATTTTCTAAGATATTTTCAAGTGACATTTATGGGATCAATCGTTGGGTAGGAAGTGGTTCAACTCTCTCGTTCGTATGTAGGCGATTGCTCCTCAGTGAGGTTAAAAGATAAAAGTTACTGTGTTGCGATGGAGTTATTTGCTTTATCTGTTACATGTTACATTTTCGTGTAAATATTTTGATTAAATTCTAGCAACGATATGTTAATCGTTTTAAAACCCGATTTTCCAATAATAAAGTGAGGCAGGCTATTTTAACGTAGGTATAAATATTATGAAATGCATTGTTTATATGAATGTATTTATTTAATCTACATAGAGGCAGTTATCACGATGGAAGATAAATGAAATTACAATAAATAAATAAATAAATAAAATTATTTTAAATTAATAAACTAGACGTAAGAATATTATTTCATATTATAAATATGTATGTATGTAGAATTATATTTATTGAATATCATATATATATATATATATATATATATATATATATATATATTTATGAAAATAATATTGTTCAGAGCTAAAAAGTGGAAATATATTTGAAAATAGAGATTAACTATGTAAGGCAACAAACTATATTACCATTTCACTTCATTTTGTTATGGATCTGTTTGATTAACAAAGCTCTATCACTTCACTTCACTGCAAAACACTTACTCCACTAACCTACATTCACAAAAGAGTTCATATTGAGTCTAAATTTTCTTTCGTTAGAGGAACATAAAATGAACGAATGAAAATACGGTAAATTAAGAAAATGAAACTTTATCACCATTGTAACTCGCGTACAATTTATTAAAACAATCTGTAAATACAATTGCATTTCTTGACTCATTTCAACCAAAATAAAGGTTCTGTGCTGTGGCCAAAATTTCAGCTGTTATCTAACAAATAAAAGAAATGTATTATTCTCCTTTCCTTAATGAGTTTTAAATTAAACAACAATCACCCAAGGCAATTAAACGAGTGATTTCTCTTTGCACTCGTAATAACACGGACATAACTTTCGTCGTATCTCACTTTTAAAACAGCAAAGTTGGCCGTATTATACAACACGTATTCTGATTTCTAAGCTAAATATTTAGATTGCTTCCTTTCTTAGAAACTTGGGACTCCGTAATAAACTTTATTCCATGATGGGTCGGAATGGGGTAAGTTGGGTGGGAGGAAGTAGAAGGGGTCTTGAGGGTTTCTGGGAGATAAAATTTAAGTAGCGTTTAAGCATAGTTGGAAATTGCTAGAAGGAAACTTGGTATTAAAAAAATGGGAATTTATACTGGAGATAAGATGGTGCCTTGTGGGAGGAAGGGGCGAAGGCTGGATGGTGGAAGAAGCTTTAACTCACACTTATAAATGTCAGGTTGCAGAATAGACTTTCAGGGCACGGGTAGCTGGAGCGTGGTGTCGGGGTGGAAAGGGCAGATGCGAAATATTGCAACAGTGTATTGCAACAAGGTCCTGTCCGTAAGTTTAAGACTCAGGCCACGTCTCGGATTTTCTGGGGCAATAACGGGGAAGAATGTGTTGTCGGAGGGTGGGTCGCTATAAAGGTATATTAGAAATGTAAGACTGGTATTGTTATAGCCAAGTAATATACTGAAAAATATTGGAATTTCTGTCATGAGTTATACAGTATTAAAAATTATATTACCTAAGACCGGGGCAAATATGAAGGTATGGTGAAAGGTTATTTTTGTAATGGACTTTCTTCCGGAGACGAAGGAAACACACGTAAACATTGGCCCGAAAGAAGCCAATTCAAGAATATATATAACGTATTTCAAACGACTCAATCAAATACACAAGCAAAAGTGACATTGATGGCTCAATATTTTTTGGTAACTAATGTTCGTATGAATTTCGGGCGTAGCTCTACTATATAATTGTAACAACTATCAATAATCAATACAGATAATTTGGTAAGTATATTACTAATAATGTTTTGCTTTTTATTCTGAAACATCAGTAAGAACAGATGGACGTAATCTCTGACACCATGTAATTATTAGCAGATAGTTAGTAATTATCAATATTTAACACGTAAAGTTTTGCGATTTGATCCAACTAAGGATAACTGGTATCATTAGTATATCTTGTCTATCAACTCCAAACATTATTATAATTTACGTAATGAAATGTGAAAACGCAAACAATAAAAACGTAATAATTCATGCTGTACTTTCTCATAAACGAACTTAATATTTATTCATATCATATTATAAAATAGCTCGGATTTAACTTTTTATTATATTGACCTATAAACCAATATTGTTTCTTAGATTTATGATGATCAAATTATTTTTTATTTTTTATATGGACTATTCCTGGTTTAAATTGCTTTATCCTGTGTAATATCTGTAGTCGGCTAAATCTGGTTATCCTCATTAATACGGTTCACGTTTCACTGACAGAACATTTTACATGAAGAACAATAGATTTGATAGAGTTGTGCAGTGCATTACAAGTCATTTTAGACATTGGTTCCTCGGAAATCCATTAAAACTCGATCGCAATTAAACTCCAAACCAAGTCTTAAATTAATATTGGATTTAAAACACAATTTGAGGTGTGCAGAAGAAAATGAAAATTTATTATCGTAAGTCGGAGTCCTGATTTTTTTTGTGTGTGAGAGCGACAGGCTACACGGGGGTCATCCATTTGTTCCCCTTTAATAGCATAGGGAATGATTCGAAATGGCGATGCGGTAGGTTGATCAAGGCAGCCAAGGATTAACTAAGCCCCCCGAGCTGTAGTTGAGGATTATATCCGGAATTCGCCTAGAAGTAATGCAGAACAAATCCTAGAAAACCAGTATCAACTATGTGAGGCTCTTTGTAATTTTTCCACGCCATTCTGTAATAGTGTTTTCTGTCGGGACGAAGCTTTACCTTCTCCATGCCTCGATCAGTTTAGGAGGCAGCTGGCCGACTGTTGAAATAGGACAACTCTTGTTGGATGCGCACGGTCAGCATACACCTCTAAAAACTGACCAAGTGTGTTTAATACAATTTCAGGAAGAAGAAAACAAATTACAGCAAGCGAATTGAAACTGTTAAGGGATTATCCAGTGAACATTTATTTTGCAGCAAAGATTATTATCATATTTTTTATTTACATTCTCGTCCTGTTACAATCTATTCCTGCTTAATAATTTCTATATTTCCCACATTTTTAATTATTTGCTCTATCTATAGGGTCGCATTACCTGCTTTGGCATTCGACATGTCGCAGAAATGTTCATATTGCTGCCCTCGTTTTATTGACAATTCTGAGTTTTTCTTATTTTGTATTTTCTCAAATTAAATTGACTATTTACAGATTTTTTCAATCAAATTAATCGTGAAATACCACACTGAATCTACATTCACATTAGAAATGGCGAGAATCTGTATTATTCATGTTAAACTATTTAAATAAAAATCATTAATGGATCTCACTTTTTCTACGTGATCCACCATTTAAGCTAAGCTAAGACATTTCTTCTGTCTACAATACCGTCTCGAATATGTTTATTGCATTTTATGACAGAAACGAAGTAATTTACAAGGAAACCGCAACGTAAGGCGTAAAGTTCCTTATTCTTTAAACAAATACAGCGTTAATGCCTTAACGTGAATGGGTAATAAATGCCGACGTGCAGCTGAACCGCAATCACCTTATCATTATAATTACTATTACAGCTGCTACACCTGTATTCGTCTCTGAACATTCCCCATTAACGTTTGTGCGTGACGAATTTTATGGTCATTCTTACGAATATTAATTTGTGTTACCGTTGCGTCTATATAGGTCTATAATAATTGTTGTTATAATTCATGTAATTTTCTAATTTAAAGTTTTTAGCTTGTTCTTAAATAAATGATTAAATTATTCTGTTCCTTACGAGGGGAGAAAATATAACAGTTATATGATATAGAAACCAAAGATTAAGTTCAGCTTCGAGTCACTTGAACATAATTATACTTTAGTTTCGACAGAAATTTTGACTAGACAAGGAGGACAAGTGAACGCATGAGAAGCTGATATACGAACGATAAATATTATTCATAACAAGAAAGATAGCCAAATACAGACAAAATTATATAAATACCACACAACGGTTCAGGACGCTTTGTTTCTTTCTTCAGGTGCTAATAAAAACTAAAAACATAAAAACAAGTGCCTAGAGCGACAAATTATTTTTGAGAGAAAAATTTATCGTTTCGAATCCTAGAGAAGATTCTAACTTCTGAAAGCAGCTCTTTGCACGTTATTTGTAAAGAAAATAATAATTGACAAAGTTTTTATACACATTATACTCCCCTATTAGGATCGAATAAGGAATAAATAATATTGTTGAATGTACGAAACCATATGCAATCAATTTTACCGTTCATCGATTTGTCTGCTATGTATTTTTAATACCAAAATCAGAAAGTTATGAACTTTAATTAACTTTATTTTTCTAATTTTTTTAAAATTTGAGCTAAGCTAATTATAAATTCCTTTACAATAGAGAAATTGACATTTTAGTGAACGAAGCGTCTTCAACTGTTAACATGTTGTGGGTCAATGTTTCTCAAGCGGTCTCCCGCGGACCATTCAAATTTTATAAGAAAATTTCCAAGTGTTCTGTGAATTTTTTTTAAAAAAATGATACTGGTGTTTTCATTGTAACATCCTTTTATGAATACGAAGTAGAATACCACAAATAAGAATAAATATACGAAGGATATTTTTATTAGAAACGTAACTGTCGTTGCCTACATTGATTTATAAATAGGGACGGGATAATATTAGGATATTTTTTATATTTCAGGGAAACGGGTATTTCGAAAGCACTAGAAGAGTAATAAATAAATATTTAAGTTTCCTTAATGTGAACTCGGAAAAGTCGAAGATGAACTGACAGTTGCTGTGAAATACGACAATGGCAACAATAACAAAATATCGTAAACCACAAGTTTCACGTTGACCGTATTTTTTGTAAATGAAAATTCATCTGATTTCCACAAAATATTTAGGTATCTTAAAATTTTCCGAAGGAATAATTATTTTGTTTTGTGATTATTTTTAATTTTGATTGAAATGATTTAATGCATAACGGGCATAATTTTAAAAAAAAACAACAATAAATTAGGTCAAAGAGTAAAGATTGAAGTCTTTCCCGGTGTAATTGTTCGATAAACTGCTCTCGATTTCCACACGGGTGTAGCCATATGTAAACGCGACGTTTAGACGACTAAAATCCCTCTCTTCGCCTAGAAGATGACGACATAGATCTTCGAAACGTCGCGTTTAAATCTGCTTCACCCGAGTGAAAATCGAGAGCTGTTTATCGAATAAATTAGTTTATATTATTTTAATTTATAAATTTCTTCATCCACTTTTACGAAGGTGTGACGATAAATCTTTCTTATTTGGAACATGTGTAAAGAAGATTGAGAATAAGTGTTTAAAGTTTTCAGACTACCTCTATTCCCTCAATTTGACGTTTGTGAGGTATTAGTTGACTATATTACCATAATACTTTATAGTGAAAAGGAAAGTTCCTTGTATCGTCTGCTATAATGAATTACTAAGTCGCTATGTTTTGATTTGTTTCATGAAAATTACATGAGTTGTTACTAGTGTTATCTAGTCATGTTTTATAACCAGAAAAAAATTGAAATCTATTCAATCACATCCAACAAGAGGACGGTTTTTCATGCAGTTGCGAACAGTATCGGAAATTCAGTTGTTCGTAGGCAACTATGCCTAATTCCACGGCTCTGACGATAATTAGCGTCTTCCTGTGCTCAATACGAGAGAGTCGTTGAATTCGTAGCCCATTTTGGGGAGCAACACTACGGCATCATATTATTACCGATAAAAACCAACTGCTACCGCAGATCCCCAACCCCCGGGAGGGTGTTGAGCAAGCCGCAAGAGGTAGTCGTGCGGCTCTGCCTGGCGACAATTATAACAATCTCCCTCACCAACAAATGATGGACATCCAGAAATTGGAAAGCAAGACGAAAAGAAAGCCTTTCTTTAAAACATAAAATTAAAATTACTTGTACTTATAATTATTTTACCCTCGGTTTTTCTAACGATCGAATTTTCGTGGCCCATTCGAAATGAAACTTTGGGATTCACTTTTACATAAAGGAAAGTTTTATTTTGGGTTTAGTATCGTCAAATAATTGTTGGATGTGATTGAATAGAATTCAATTTTTTTTCTGGTTATAAAACAAGACTAGATAACACTAATAACAACACATGTAATTTTTATGAAGCAAATCAAAACTTAAGGACTTAGTAATTCATTATAGTAGACGATTCAAGAAACTTTGCTTTTCACTATAAATTATTATGGTAATATCGTCAACTAATACCTCACAAACGTGAAATTGATGGTATAGAGGTAGTCTGAAAACTTTAAACACTTCTTGTCAATATATAACTTAAACATGCACCATTTTCTCAATCTTTTTTACACTCCTGACACGTTCCAAAGAAGAAAATTTTCCCGTCACAACTTCGTAAAAGTGGAGGAAGAAATTTATAAATTAAAATAATATAAACTAATTTATTGTTTTTTTCTTAAATTATGTCCGTTATGCAAACTATCATTTCAATCAAAATGAAAAGTAATCACAATACAAAATAATTATTGTAATGGAAAAATTTATGTTTCATAAATATTATGTAGAAATCAGATGAATTCCCTAAATCGTTATCAATGTAATTATTGTAGTGCATCTGAATTCCATAATCATTTATCGGAACTCTTATTATATCACTAAACAACATATTGGGCAAATATAGGTTTGAGATACATTCTGTTAGTCACGGCATTCTTTATTACAAAAATAATCAAACGACGTCGTATTTTATAGTTATATGTTAGCAGACATCCGTAATTTCGATCGATAAATAAGGGACAGGTAGCACTACACTTATTTCAGTTCCATTCAAACTCGAATATGGCTCCAAGGTTAGGTATGCCTGTGACATTGCTTGAAAATAGCATTCAAGGTCCGAATTAGAAGTTATAAATAAATTGAGAACAATTGAATAAGAATTGTTACACTATTTTTTTTAGAGTGACAGCCTACATGATGGTAATCCACGTGGTGTCAACTCGCCTTTAGTAGCATAGGAAGGGATTTCAAACGGGGGATGCGGAAGGGTAAAGGAAGGTAACTAGGGTTCCCGGCCTATGGCTTAAGGATCCTACCCTGCATTCGACTACAAGTGATGTTGGAAAAACCCTAGAAAACCTGCATCATGTAGGTGGGGCATTTGGTATTTGTCCCACGCCCTTCCGATGGCGGGAGTCGGGTTTGCTGTGCATTGCTCAGAATTCCCTTCTCCGTGCCTTGACCAGTTTAGGAGGCAGCTGGCCGACTATTCCAATGGAAATAGTTCTTACCGTATGCCCAAAGTCTACGAACCCGTAACATACACCTCTCAAAACAGGCCGTGGTGCCTCCGCTTGTTGGAACCTTAGTTAAAAATCAGCGAGAGAAGAAGGCATCCCCAAAGTTAGCCATCTGCGTCTAAAAAGTTCTGCTTGCGAGAGAACAGCTCTCACAATCTTCGTCCTATATGCTTATTACACAATTTTCGAATTCATAAAATACATTTTTCAAAGGAATCCGAGAATTATATAATATACAATGACATGACTCACTTAAGTAGAAAAAAATTAAGTAGAAAAGGAAAATTATAAGAAAAATCTAATCGGAGCGCAATGGAAACAATCTACATACACACATAGAAATTTTCGTAAATATGACGTGGTAAACCCACCCAACCCCCTTCCAGAAATGGGCAGAAAATAGTGAAATATGAAATAAGAGATAATAAATTTCAACATTAATTCGCCATGCCACGTTAAATGTTTAATATAAAAATATATGATAATGAATTAATCAAAAGCCGGCAGATCTGTTTATTATATCGAGATACATACTCAAAATACGTGAGGAAACTATGTAATGATACATAAAGAGGAATCAAGTTATCCAGATGCTTTTTCGCAACGCCAAAACAATGTTTTTCCCCTGAAGAATACTTTAATATTCGCATTGCTGAACTTCTGCAAGTAAAATAATGATACTGAATACGACATTCATACAGAGAAACATTAAACTGAGAAAATTTAAATTTCAAAGTTCTGGGCGATTCGACACGGATTAGCGTATTTATCTAACGGCGAAAAACATATCTAAAAGTTCGGAGCTTTTAAATTTAATTTTTCTTAGTTATTGTTTCTCTATTTAATGTTTGTCTGTATGAATGTCGCATTTAGAATTATTATTTTTTAACAAACAGTAATATTTTTGTGATGTTCTAAAAATAAAAGCAAATATTCTCTGCATTTGTACTAATTTTAAGGTTACTGGTCGCTTTTATTACTAACGGGAGTTAGTCCAATGAAATACAAATATAAATTGTTTCACACATTCCATATACTGCGCTTACCCTCAAAAACGTATCATGATGGAATTTTTTTAAATGAAAGTTTTGTTTGTGTCTCATGGGCTCATGAATGATAAGATTTTTACGTATGTTTTTAGGATGTTTGAAAGGAATTTATTTTACATCTTTGTTGCTTTAGCGGCTTCGTTGTGGTCGCCCCCCAGTAGTGCCATAATTCGCAACCCCTCCTCAAGTCCAATTATCAGGCTCTTTCCTCCATACGCGGGGAACTCTTGCCCATAGAGAAAACCTCCCCTTATAATAACAGCGAAGCACTAATGAATGTATAACTGCAAGATACGACCGCGGCTTGACCGTGCGTGTGGAAATATGCCCCCTGAGTAGCGGCTCGCCCCCGGTCAGCCGCACATTTCATCCCTTGTTCTCGTCCGCATTAGCCACCGTTACATTTCATAACTCTCCCGGGAACTAGGAATAAAAACCCTCACGGTTGCTTGTTGCAGGGAGCGGCACCCAGTTGGATTCCCGATGAAGCGCTTTCCCGGTCGGCGTTATGAATTTTATTCGGTACAAAGGCTCCGTCCACAGAGGGGTGCGCGTTTGGAAATTCGCCATGGAATTGCCCAGTTGGCGGAGGTCGGCGTTATTAGAAGCGCTGTGGCCACCCGCGTCCTATAGGTTGTTCTCGGTAAAATCTACTTGTACCGTCGGGTCTGCCACTGCTGGACACGATACTGTTGCGGTCGATGTATACGCAGCGACCAGGTTCGAGGCCCAGTCAGCCCGAGTGTCTGTTCGAAGCAATCGTAAATATGTGAAAAACATAAGTAACAGTTGTTTTGAAACGTTCATTCTCCTGATCGGTCATGCCACTTCACATGGTGGGACGAAATATGTAAAGAGAGTAATTGATTGAGATGAAGAGCCAGTAAATAGATTTTCCACGTCTATCCTGCTAGAAAAAATTTGGAGGTGATTTCTAGAAAAGACTCAGCAGTTAAAAGGTGATTCGCCTTCACAAATGCCCATGAAAAGATTTATTAGTACGAAATAATTTTAAATTATTTAATAAATAAACTAATAAATAATTTAACCTTATGCCGACAATAGATTCTTTTACTTCTTTCCAAGACTACGTATTGATGGGAGCTAAGCAAGTCGTTTAAGGGGTCAACGGCCTTTGTTTCCCCTATGCTATGAGAGGGGAGTTGCCACTATGTGGATTACCCTATACATAGCCTGTCTACACCTTGACTCTCCTTTTAAGAACATGAGTAGTAAGTAATCTAATCATCAGTCCTCTAACTCCAAGTAAGTTTGCTCTCGAGCCAGTATATTGTGAGGTATCGTAATAAGTAATGATAATGTGAAGTGTATGAATAGAGGCCAATAATTATAAAAAATAGAAAGAAAAACATTATTTTGGATTAATGCATTTGTTTCAGAACATAATCATTCAGGTTGTTACACATCACCCAGATTTTCTCCGACTTTTCGAAGATGTCAATATAGCTCCACTATATAGGCGTTTGATTTGGCAATGGTCTCCTCACCCGACATGAATTTTATTTCCGACGAGCCATTTCTCGGGGTTAGTAAACACAAGAATGTTGTAAAAGTTATGTAACGACGTAGTACTAATCATTATTGAGCCAAAATGCGACTAACCGTCCACAAGAATGCGTTTATTATCCTGTGGGAACAATCGCGACATCCATCTTGCCGATATTATTTTGAGATACAATTTTCTTGAAAAATTCTAAATACTGAACCACAGAATACGCTTGTGGCTTCAACCAGTTTAAAAAATTTGACTCTTCGATAACTCAAAAAATATTACATATAATTTAAGTTTTTTTAAAACTTAAGTAACTGTCTCATAACAGTTTGAATTACCATGTTAAGGAAAATTTTTATTTACATTTGTTCATTTCTATTTATGGCGTTCCAAGCTATTTACCAGTAAAACCTTTAATGGGAACACTAAAACATGGACCATGAATTTTTCCACTTCCACCAGAGTCTACATATGATCTAGGACCCTGTGAATGTTCTATAGTGTCGCACACCGGACTTGCACGATCAGTCTGTATACGACTTTACCACAAACAGAATATATTAATAAAATTGTGCGTTCCGATCCAATGATAATTTCCTGCTGGCAAGTAAGGCATTTGGTATCACCGACAGCATAACGCAAGATGTGTGGCATCTTACCAATCCCACTTTGCACACCAGCAAGTAATTACAGTGCCTTGGCAGCGCAGTTCCCATTGTAGACTGTATCCTGATGGTACCACCGGGTGGGGACGCGAGACCGCAGGGGCCACGCAACTGTGCTGTGGCTTCAGGACACTGCCCAAAACAACCACGTCGTCCACAGCAAGCCAAAATTACAACGGAGAAAACATATTCAAAACCCTCGTCCTACATTCAACCTGGCTGGTAAAAACTTTCAAGTTTTCCAAATTTCTAAAGGATTATATTCCGCAACGTAACGATGAATATTGTAATGAATTATAATTTGGCATGAATGGGTTTTTACAAATTTTCGCAGTAGGAACAACACGGAGTTTAAGATGCAGTACCAACAGTAACTACCTTATACGGCACATTCTAATACGTGAAGGGATAAAAGTTTGTCGGGTCTGTGACGCAAAATGTTGACGCGTCTGTTGGATGCGGGATCAATTGTTAGGTCCGATCACAGTTGATGAAAGCTAGTATTGATGAAATTGCGTCGTTTCCTAGAAGAATTTTAGTATGAGGGTTCTGTATACATATAATTAATTTGTAGAGCAGACTAGCATCATTCTTTAAACTAGCTTTCAGAAATTTAATCGTTCGTTTATAGTTATGGGGAAGCGCACGTTTGTATCAACGCTATCAGAGTAATATGGTTGAAACACAGAGAATGTGTTTTCAAACTGAAGTTACTTTGGTGAAGTAGCAATG
This sequence comes from Zhengitettix transpicula, assembly GCA_037074705.1. Lineage (NCBI taxonomy): Eukaryota > Metazoa > Arthropoda > Insecta > Orthoptera > Tetrigidae > Zhengitettix > Zhengitettix transpicula. Next base: position 70,536,064 of record CM073591.1, read on the forward strand.
GAACGGCACCAGCAGATAATGCAGCCGCAGTCAACATCGACCATTACAATTTAAGATTACAACGGAGAAAATCTAACCAAAACGCTCGTCCTCTATTAAACCTGGCTGGTAAAACCTTATAAGTTTTAATAAGATAAGAACTACAGCCATAAAAATTGAATAAAATATTTCTTAAAATACATGCATTGGTAAGCCGATTAAATATATTTCATTTCAGCATTTTTTTAAAAAATTCTGAAATTAAATAGTTAATAAAACAAATAATTTTAGTAACTCTTTTTTTGTAAATTTAAATTCCAAGTAAATCATTTAATATATCACCAAATTCAGTACCCAAATTCTGATATAATCTTTATACAGTTAGTTCACATTTTCAGAAGAAATTAAAATCATAAAAATAATTTTTCCCCCTTTTTCATAAGATTTAATACAATGCTTAACAACCTCTCTTTGGTGCTTACGAAAAGGTTTTAGACGCGCCAGGTAATTATTAACTTACATGCAATGTTTTTTTTCCCTAACACCAGAGTAAAATGAAAGTTCTCATTTCATTCCTCCGTCTGTCTGAATTACCACCAAAAAAAACAATGGACTTACAGAAGAAAAGAACCGTTTCTTTTTCTTTATTTTGAAAGAAACGGTTGTTATTATGTTACACGTCTAAATAGAAAAATTATCCGTTTCTTGGGACATATAAATCACCTCTGCAAACGAAAGGTTTGGACCCTATTTATGTAAGATGGAATACACATTTTCAGGAATTTGTTTATTTTCTTACAATTATGTATATTTGATAAACATTTTCCTAAAACCACATTAAGATTTATGTGAAAAGAATTTTCTCCCAGTTTTATTAAATGGCCGACTTTTAATTCTCTACTCCTCCTTTAAACACGCCTCGTCCAATATTTTCAGATAATTTTACGTATTTATTTGTGAAAACGAATTGACATGTAAATTCTTGAATTCATATAAATGTATAACTCGAATATATTGTCGTAAGTACAGCCTCAGTACACTTTCTCCTTATTAGTCGAAATAATTAACATAATTAGCATTTAATTTCACAGATCTCATATCGCCATCGCTACAGTGTCATTACTGTTTATTTTAAGCAGATGGCAGGGGTAGGTATCGAAACGAATTCTCCCATTAAGAATCCGGCATCTCTACAGTAAATTACAAGTCATTATTTAATTGGAATTATTTAGCCCATTATACTTTAGTTTTGTTACAGCTCAAAATAACACCAGAAAAATAAAATTTACAGATTTTAATAGTTATTTAGTTTACAATGTTATTTATTGGGTGTTAAACGCTTAGGTACGATTAATAGTTCCTTTTTTAAAATTTGTCACAGCATCCTTAACTAGCAATAAACATAACCGATTAAAAAGTATTATTTCAAAACAGTTTATTTATAAATGTGTCAATATATTTCTAGGATTTACTAAATTTATAATTAAAATGTGCTTCGAAGATGTAAGGGAATATTCCCCAACTTAAACATTGGACTTTCTCAACTCCAAATCCTGAAGCCCGCTTTATTGTTCCGGGAGATTCGATTTGACATTTTCTGTGTATATTCAACCAGATAATATAAGAACAATTTAAAATTCTTTTAAAAAATACAAGAGTTTTAGAGCAACAAATTTAAAGATTCCCTATTTACAATTCTCGTAAAAATTTTATATCATATTACTTGTTAGTCAATTTGTTCACTATTAATCGTAATTTCATGTCAATTTACATTTTAGCACGCAACTAGGTGAATGTTAGGTGGATTCGCAAATATTGGACCTGTAACAGTTATTGGTCAATATATGAAAGCAACAGGCGGAACAGGTCTGAAAATATAAATAAATAGGCATAAAATTGTGAGTTTTTTTTTCATCATGATTAAGGTTGGAGTATATTAAGGAATTGATGAAAACTGAATATAGGTAGTACTAACTATAAAAATAATATAACGGAATTGCATGTTAGAAATTACGCAATCATTATCGGGTAACAATTTTATTTCTAAGTTCTTTGCGTTTTGATGATCTGTTACAAGTGTAGTTCGAGTAGAAGATATGATTTGAGGAGAGGTTGCGTATTCCGCACAGACGCTGGCCCTCTTTGGTTATTTCCGGGCGCCGTACCGAAACAATTGGCTCACGCACGGCGCATCCTTCTCCCTCCTCCTGCCCTCTTTTCTCTCTTGCTCGTCTGCCAGGATCAGCCTCGTATAATCAAACGATCTCTGTGTCCGTGCAGCCCTCGTGTATTTTTGCGAAGTTGACCCGCAAGGTCAATGAAGTGTGACCTCCAGCACGAACTCAATCACCAGCCTCCTGCACTGCTTTTCATGGCGTCGAACAGGCAAACGCGTCTTTCATCTTATAAACGCCTACTGTGATGCAATAGAGTAGTAATTCACTTACTGTCAATAAAGGAGAGTAGGATGTATGAGTCTATGTACATATTTAAACGCGTGGACAGATTGCAACAAAACTTAGTACACATGTTCTTAAAAACACAAGAAACTGTACTGTGAGGATGAAAAACCACTAGCATAAAGGTAAAAAGAGTTATAATTAAAAATGGTGATGAATTTGTGTTAAATTACTGCACGCCAAATAACTGTGACGTCACATCACGCGAGAGAGACGTTACTGCACAACTAAACATAGTTCCTTTTATCGTAATGAAGAAGAACAGAGTTATTTGATTTAATAAGAACTATAATTATATCCAGCAGTTATCCATCGAATGATAACAATACGAAATACTATCCGATACTTGCGGTAAATCAATTGTAAAGCTAATTTCCGTCTCCATATTTAGTGAATCCAACATGGCGACCATTCGTTTACATTGTGCATTGTGAACGTAGCTGTCGGTACAATTTCATAATTTTAATCTTCCGTTATGTCTGTAGACTGAGGGACAATTATATCATGCAATACTCGAGGACTATATATTACGTATTACATTCCTAATAATTGTTGGCAGTAATCCAATTAAATTCAGTGCACTATATTTCGAAAGTATGTACAGAACTAGGATAATTTAGACTGAAATTAAAATACAATTAATAAATTCTAATTCACGCAACGTATTTCTAAAAAGTGGTATAAATATTAAGTTGTCTGTGTGTGTTAATAAATCATTTAATTTATATTCCATATTTTGGATGAGCCTGTAAAGTGAACCAGTTCTAAAATTTAATCATAAAACTGTATAATTTACACCATAAACAAATCACGCCAAAACGAGTTGAAGTAAACACAGGTAAAAATGCTACTACCAACAGCAGATAAACAATCACCAAAGCAGTATCTTGACTTCTTTAAGTTATTTGGAATATTCGACTCCACAAAGGTACTGAGAGTATACTTTACACACTTAAGGTATTCTTGTCAGATAAAAACAGTCCACTCCTGGTAGTGGAGTGTGCGGGACTGAAAATTTTAAATCGTGCTCAAACGGCCGAATAAATATTTTTCGTGATGAATGAGTTTGATAGATTTTGTCTCCGTGTTTTTTGTGTTTAATTTCAATCCCATTTTCGGCATGGGAGGGCAGTGCCCTTAGGGGTTGGGTTGGAGGGTGTTTCGTAAAAATAACGCTGAAATAATCGAGATTGGAGTCGAATCAAGGGTTATGGATGTCGCTGAGTTTAAAATGTCACACGAGCCATACCGGGCATCCAGCTAGTGTTCTAATAAAAATTAGGTATTTCAATAAGGTTGCTGCTTGCCAGGAAAATTAATAAAGAGACAAATTGCGTATAATATGGATACCATTTTATTTTACGGTCCAAACATGAATATAGGGGGCAAAGTTGATACTTATTTTGTTCTCGACGCTACATATATAAAGTCTGATAGCAATGATATGAATTTTGTAAACCATTTTTCTTTCTTCTCTTAACGCCTTCGAAGATAAGAATAAAGTCTGATAGCAGTGATATGAATTTTTTAAACCATTTTTCTTTCTTCTCTTAACACCTTCGAAGATAAGAATGAATAAATTGTATCATAGATCTGCAACCGTACTCATGAGTTTTACTTCACAATTTTCCCTTCATGCAGATTTATGATACACCACGTGTGGCACAGAACAATGTAAAATTTCCATACATTAGTTAGCAATTTATTTAGTATATATGATGATGATATTCATTCCGCTATCAAGATACAAAACGTTTCATATTTATTTGGATTGTAGGTCACGAATTTCCAATGTTGCCGAATTGAGTAGAAAACGTCCTATATTTATTTGAAAATTTGCATAGATCATACATAATAAAACTGGAATAAACCGATTAAAAGGGACTATTTTCACTAGGTAAGTAAGTTTATTATTTTTTCCTACATAAATAGTAGGATTATTTATTATTAACGTTTTAATTTACAGTATTATAAAATGAAAAATGAATAGTATACGAGCAAAGATGAATCTGAAAATATATTATAAAGTTTTTCATTACGTCATATTTTATGTGATGAAAACGTAACATTCAAACAGAACTGATGCCCTTGTTTAAAATATGACATTATCTTGATGAGTTTCTCGAAGTTATTATATGCATATACAACTAAAAATCTCGATTACCGTTCCAAATTTACTTTCATTGAGTATTTGACGATTTTATATATAATATTTTAGTAGATTTTATTTGTAAACTGATTATAGAAAATATCTGTACCAAGGATGGAAAAGAAATGCACACGAATGAATTTTTATTAGGAAAGGCTGAAATGATTTGGAGTTGGGCTTTCGCCACATCCATTTTCTCCTATGTAAATCCTCCATTAGGGATAGTTCTAATATTACATTAGGATTGCTATCACAAAACAAGAGTTCTTTCTTATTTACTATAAATAGGACTTTCTCCATGTTCCGAAATAATGAGGTCATATTTTAGTCGGTTCACGTTTCCCAGACAGTTTCCGGCGAAGAAAACCATTAAGTGAATTTATTTAGGTACGTGTTGGCTGAAGTCGCCCATCTGCAAATCCCCGTATTGTAATTACGCTACCCCCGCGCCTAAGCAGGAGTGGTAGATCCTGGCTCGGGGTGGAAGAGATTGATACGCTATCCAGGAAGACCATTACCCCAACCTACCTTCACGACGCTATGTGCGGGGGAGGAGGAGGTGGAGGAGGGTGCGGTGTTTGCAGTCGCTTGGAAATTGCAAGCGCGCAGGCGCACACAGACAGTATCTTTTCCACTTTCCTCCCCAGAAAAGCCATTGAAAGGCTTCCTGTAATGGCCTATAGTGCCTTCTCTCCCTCTCTCTTTCCTTTTTCCTCGTCCTTCCTCCTACGTCTGCACCTCCACCCGCTGCGAGAAACTGTGCACTCCTTTCTCCCCGACACTCCACTCCCGAAGCATTGTGCGGTTTGCTTTTACTGAGGACGCAAGGGTATGGGGAATAGAGGGATGAAATTGTTTTTATTCGTTGCTTATTGTACTTTCGATATAGGAGTTGTTGTTCGGTGGCAGTTTTTACGTTATTATTTCTGTTTGTCGAGTGCTTCTGTTACGGAAAACAGAATGTTTGTCGTAAGGGTGGCTATCGTCGAGTACGTAAACACGCGTGATTTGCAGCGATTTTTTTTTAGTTTTGCTAAAGCTCGTCAAAAGGCAATGAATCAACATCAAAACAAAATAATTTTCATTAAATAATGACATAAAAATTAATTTTTAAAAAACTGAAATATTCGCACTAATTTCTTTCTACTAGCACAATATGAAAATTAAAATAAGTGGTATCATTTAATAAGTGACAGAACACGTTGGTTTGCTTAGACTATTCGACATCCCTGATTCACAGTTTGTCATTTCGACTTGTGTATAAGGAAAATATTTTCTTACTTGACGACTGTTGAATTTTAAGAAGTAAGCCTCGGAAAAGTCTTAATTTTCTTCGACAGTTTAAATAATTATTTATTTAATTCTCCAGATCTATATCGTGAGCTTCCGAGCTTTCATCTGTTGAACATGGTTAATTAAAGTCCGAAAGGTATATGACTGACGAGTTAAAAAAAACATTATTTAAAATATCGAAGAAAAAGGAAACGGCTTTGCGGGTTCCTTCTTAAAATTCCCGAAATTTTTTTTTCGCGAGTAGATAACCCTTAAATCAAGTATTTCACTTGGTCAAACTTATATATATATATATCCATTTTAGGTATGAATTTCTTTCATTTCAATGTTTTTATTTTCAAATTTAACCGAAATTCTAATGAATTAGTTATCTATGCATTGTAACCATATAATTAATTTTTAATTCGTTCTGTGATTTTATGCTGCATTGACCTGGTATCCAGCAATGTTTACTTTTAATAAAAAAATTTATTTCACGTGACTGCGTACTAAAAACATTTATTGCGATTTTAGTTACTCACGTTTCGTTTATTTAAATACTGTAATATCGACGAACGTTATAAAGTTCAATAGTAGGATTCGATTTAACTTCAGTCTTGAAAATTATATTTAGGCTTTATAATCGTTTACAGAATGCCAAATTCCATACATATACACTTCATTGTGACGTTCGGTAGAGTAACAGATTCTGCAATATTTAAAACTGAATATTGAAAACTCAGCTACCGAAGAGTATAAATCAGTGTTGCATTACTAGAAGCGGATCTAATAGAGCCATAATTTAAATATGAAGCTAAACCCAAAAATATTTAAGGTAAAATTGTACCTCTGAGTAATTGAACAAAAATATTATTATAAAAAGAATAATCTGAAAAGTCATTTAAAAGCACGTTGACGGGACTAAAGCATTGACAGTAGAAGTGGAATGATTTATTATCTGCCGACGTGAGGACGACAATTATCCGTATACGGTGCTGGTGCCCACATGATATCGCCGAAAATCCTTGATAGTGGTGGAATTTATCGTCAGCATGCGACACCCTTCCTTATCAGCATTCAGGAGTCCTGCGGCCATTGCCAACGTCAACTCTGATCTCAGTTTATGCATCCTCCAGGATTATCGCATGAAATGTTGGCCCAATCCTCTCCTCCCGTATTTCAGGATGAAGCCATATAAAACTGTTTACCAAATGCACGAATCGTATTCTTTATGAGCGCCATTCCCCAAAGTGATCCTTCATTATTTATCTGAGATCAACGTCGACCAATCACAGTCTTCTCCCCTCTTGTTTTGAGATTGCTTTCCCCGAGTATGTGATATTTATCCATGCAGTTCGCTTTTGACTTTGCGTCATCTACAGTCAAAAAATATAAAATATTAAAAACCAGTAATAGAATGTTGATATAAAGTACATATACCAGGAACAAGATCATGTCCGTAAATTTTGCTTCATACTCATAAAAAAACTACATTACTTCACTCATAAGAAGAATTATCAGTGTCATTTATATTTTTACCTTAATTTTTATCAGGAAAAATATCTCTAAAACAGATCCAGAAATTTATTATTCAACTAATGAGAATTTGTTATTTTTATCCCTTTAAGATGTTTTAGATAGTAGATATTTTTAAAACCTCTACATATTGGCAGAAAGTCTAGACTAGGTGATACACACGAATGATGAGAGAGACTTCAAAAAGTAAACATTTTGTTACACTTTTTTTTAAAGAAAAAGTCATTTCATTTCCATATAGTAACCTTATTCTATAAACTTTGAATAATACAGCGCAACAATGGAACAGAGATTTTATTCCCGGTGTAAAATATTGAAAAAATTCACCTATATAAAATTTTGTTTTTATAATACTTACTTTGATATTAAATACAGAAATGAGCACATGTGTAACTGATTTTAAAGTAAAACACTTAACAGCTTACGTAATTAAAATATTGTATGATTCATGTGATAGTTATACATAATCTATATACCTTCTTCAAATTACTTTTAGATAGTGTATAATTAGAAAGAAATTAAGGAATTTACCAGACAACAGAATATTTTCTTCTGTTTTATTTGTAAGCATTCTTTATCTCTTCATTATTCATAAATTTTTGTTTTACGATAATTTCCTAAGAAATTGAAAACAAAAAAGTTTCCATGGCGTGCCAACCATAGACTTTATAAGAATTACTATAACTATAGTTGTAGTTTGGGACCTGTTCGCAGAATGTGAGGTATGTTAGTGGGAAAATAAAATTAAAATTCAAGTATTTGTCTAGCAAAATAAAAATAAAATAAAATAAATAAAGAGAAAAACAAAATAACTTTCAATCACGTGTCAGTCGCGAACTGAGTGGTTCGTCGCGTCCCATTTTGAAGTTATTTGATTTTACAGGTAAAATTATGTTTCTAAAAAACTCACAAGCTGACTCTTATTAGAAACGATTTACAATAGACGGAAGAGTTTCGGTGAGGGAGGCAGTTGTTGAGCCTTGGGTCCCATCTGCTTGTATTAGATTGCTATTGGAAGATTACTTTCTTGAAAATAGAGTTCTTCAAATCTAATTTCAATTTATATCGCCCATACCGATGCTCATTACATTTTTCGACCGGTCGTTAAATTACGACGGCTAAGCTGGGCTTCAGCCATTTTTTGTTTATTGCGACTAAGTTATTTTTTATATATTTATTTTATGTTACAGTCTATCCGGTCTAAATTTTTCCGTATCGATACTATCATTCAATTCCATGGCCTATGTGACTGAGCTCTGTTTGAAGTATCTTCTGTTCTTCGTCTATAAATTACTTTTAATAACCAAAAAGTAGGGACTAAAGTTAATTTTGTGATAGGGATAATTGCGAATTCTTGACCAGAACTAAATTCAGTCAAGAACTTAGAATTGTTTATAAATGTTCTACCACATGATGAAAACAACTCATCGACACTATGACTTTGAACTAAGTTTCCGGGGTGTCCTCGTGTTGCTCTTCGTGGTAGTTTGGGAATTTTCTGAAAGGTTTCACCAAAAACCATACCTCGATTATAGTAGAAATAAAATCAATGGAATTATGGCTTGTATTTCTATTATATAGAACGATTGTAAATCTGAATAACTGCCTTCTTATAATAAAAACAATATTAACACGTTTGAAGCAGGATTATTAAGTTCTAATAACTATGGATGTTTAAGATATAGACTTAAGAGAACTACATTAATCTGGGAAAGTAATTTTGTGACATGAAATATATAAAAACCAAGTACTGAAAAAACTTTATTGGCGATTTGCAACTCTGCGTGTCAATACAGGGAGGCACTACATTATCGATGTTGCTCGTTTTATCAAGTCTGAATCAAGATGTAACACCTTCAAGTAGCCTTTCCCTCCACCCTCAAATTACCTCCAAGCCTGTGACAATGAAATGGTCAATTTAGTCTCCCCCCTTCCTAATAAAAATAGCAACGACGCTTGCTCCTTTCATCTTGAGCGATATTATGACCTCGGTTTCTTACTCACAAAATCCCCTCCAAGGTAAACCAAATTTCTAATCCGACACTGGTGCCCTTTCTGCATTACCGCCGAGGAAATTACATGCGAATATGTCTTCAAGGTCAAACTGTTTTCCATCCGGAAGCTCTCGAGGCCTTGTGGTATCAGTCCTCGCTAGTGTCGTCTTGAGACACTTGTAACGTCTTGTAGATCATCTAAGAGGATTTCTCCCCTTAGGGGCTGTATTTGAAGTACCGGGGGTAATAGCCTTGTCTGGGCATGGGACCTTATTAAAGAGAGGGTATTTCCCAGGGTGACTGTCCTGCCAGAGATGCGGCTGCAGCCAGCTTTATGATGGTAGGGGAACGCCCGTGTTATGAGCGGTCGCAGATTGCTATTACGACAAAAGCTCCAAATAAAAATCTTCACCAGATTACCGCTATGTTCGATAGAATTAAATATGGTTCTAATAGTCGATGAATCAATGGAATAAAGAAGAGTAAAATTCGTTAGAAGTCATGCACTAGTAGCGAAAATGTGTGTACATATAGACAAAATCTTACTAACGTTAATTAATTGAGTTTAATTACCCAGTTATATATTTATATAGACTCATATAAGTTAAATTTCTACAATAAAAAGCACAACGTTTCTGCCGTATTTTGTGGACCTCATCAATCATTTTTTACTAACTTACAAACTAGTCGTCAATCACGAAATCAAAGATAAAAAGATATTAAATTTCGAGTAAAAAGTTATAGATATTGTTATATAATTCTGGGCTTTAATTTTACAATGATTAAAATTTCTTTAAACATTTTCTGAAATAATTCAGGATTTATGCTTATTTCAATATCTAAAATCATAGTATTATGAAAATCAAAAGTGTGGTTATATAACGCACAATGTTTAGTAATATTAGATTATTTGCCGCTCGGAAGGTTGTAATTAAACATATGTTATTTAACTCTAGTTTTTAATGCTCTCTTAGTCTGTCCTATGTAAATAGCAGGGCCAGCTCATTTACTGCATTACGCGTGTTATGACAATTAATGGGATCCTTACAATTCTTGATAATTACACTTTGACTTTGTAGATTTATAGATGATGTTGATGTTAAAATACTTACCTAAACTCCTGACACTACTATTTTGAAATTGATGAAAAGGAAAAATTAAAAAACCTTGGATTTGTCTCTCAGCTTAGGAATTATTTTATGGGAAAATAAATGTTTAGGTATGTCCAAATGTTAAATATCAGTTAAACCATTTGTGAGCGAAATATTAAATATAGTATTCAAACATGAGGTCGCAAACGTGGTTTCGATCAATTATATACTACATAGCTTTCTTATCAATAGTAGGATAGTACTCTGTCTGTATTTGGGCAATAATAAATGTCAACTGTGCTAGACAGATTATATTAAAGATAATTAACCTGTAACGCAATTTTGATTACTATAGAATTTCTGTCGACTTTATTAACACACATTAGTAATAGTCAAAACGTTCGTCGACGGTCTAGTAGATTACCTTAACGATACAATTTACAACAAAAGTAACTCTTCAAAAGTATTGAACGTCCTCGGAATAATCTTTGAAGTATTTAAAAACGAGTTGATAAATTCATGAACGGTCCTTCAGAAATTATGAAAGTTTGATCCTCGTCGGGAACAAAATGTTCACAAAATTTAATTAGAAAATCAAATAAGCGCTAATATTCAATTTATATTTTCTAGATCCTGCATCCCATACTCCCTCCCAATAAAGATAAAATAAAATGTAATACTCGTATCATATTTAACATGCAGAGCCACAAGTATAATGATACCAGCTGCATACAATCGCTCTATTAATAATTAATACAGTCCGTTGAGAAGCTACGGAAGATCGATTTTCATGACATAAGAAACCATTTAATCGGTTTGGGCATTATCTGTTAGTAGTAGATGAAGTTAAGGAATCGGGCATTCGATTCATAAAAGAGTTTGGAAATTGTAACAAAAATATGACAATAAAAATCAATATCCTGCGTTCGAATGAAGTGATAAAAATGAATGCATCCAAAAAATGTGTTATTGTAACCGTTATGTATAAATAAGGGGGGGGGGGTATATATTAGTAACACGTCACTTATTTTATAATCATTCTCCTCTTAACGTTTCACCATTTCCCAGGGTATAAAATAGGTAAATTCATTGGAAACGGACACGATATTTAAAAGAAGGGAAAGTTTCCATTTTGGGTTCTACGTTGAGCAAAAAGCCGTGGACGTACTGTTAAGAAAGACGGTAACTCAGGGTAGACTACACTTCGCCTGACACAAATGCTACACACTTAAATTAGTTTTCGTTTTTGTAAGCGGTAAGCGCCTCCCGCTAAGGGGAAAAAATTCTAATTACACCGGAGAAGAGTCGCTAGCTAGCCGGACTATTAGCTCGAAACGAAAGATGACACATGGAGCAACTTCCTCCGAGAATGATATTCTTCCTAGAACTCCGAGTAATAAACTCTAAAGTAAACATTTACATAATGCTCTTGTCTGTAACAACACGAGTCCTGCAATATTAACAGCCGTACAAGTTGTCGTTTAAAAATACGAAATTCCGTTCATTATTGACCTTTTAAATTACAAGGAACGATAAAATATCTCTACCAAACCGAATGTATCCTTCACATAACTCATTAAGCTAATTAAATTAGTAACCATTCATTTTATTAATCAAATAAAATCCTATAGGACTATGGAAATCTACCCACGAAACTAGATTAGAACCTAGTTTAAAAACAGACATAATATCTTAATATTTCAAATACATAATCATATATTCGAATAATAAACTTAGGCGTTACGCAACACAGGAAACAAACCAGTATTTAGAGATCGTAATTAAGCGAAGGAATTCGCACTTTCCAATGCATTTATTATTTTTGAGTTTTGTCAACTTGACAGTGCAGTTTTGTTTCTCTATGCTCTTATTAGCACCTGAAGAAAGGTACAAGGATCCCTCTAACGTTGTGTGTTATTTATATTATCACTTATTTTGTTTGTATTTGGCTATATTTCTTATAAGATCTATTATTATCATTTATTATTGTCTCATCACTTCTTATTTCAATCATTTCCTAAATATCACTCAAGGTAAACTTAATAAACCTAATAATGAATAATTAATTGTGAGAAACAATGAACATACATACATTTAGTAAGCAACCCTAATTTTAAACGCAATAAAAGGTCTAAGCACTATAGAAGACACTATTGATACATTCGTGCCATTAAAATACATTTACTGTTCAATAACTCGTTATTATTAACATTTTTAACCTCTTAGTACAAACGAGTATTTTATATAAACACTATGTGTACTGTACTGAACTGTACAATGTTCATTAAAAATAGACTGTGCTGGTTCTATATACAGTTATTAATTTTTAATATATATATATATATATATATATATATATATATATATATATATATATCAATTTTACCTGGAAGGAAATTTTTAATTTTATGTTCGTCTTATATATTTATAACTTTTAGTTTTAGTACGGAGAATGTTTTAATTTAAAAACATTACATCAATTTTCATTCAGTTAGACAAAATACTTGTCAATTATCTGAAATATTACAATGTTACTATTAACTTAACACAACCCAAACCATTATATTTTAGTAATTTCTCTAGACTTTATGACTTTTGAAAATAATAATAAGAAGAAAGACAAATACATACAAAATAAGTGATAATATAAATACCGTCCAACGTTTCTGGGATTCTTGTGCCTTTCTTCAGGTTCTAAGAAGAGCCTAGAGCGACAAAACTGTACTCGTCAGTTGACAAAACTCAAAAGCGACGAAAACGTAACGACAGTGGGAAAGCAGAAGTGTTAGCGTAACAAATCCCTTATTATTATGCTAAACCTTCTGCTTTCCCATTGTCTTTTCTCCCTTATTGTAACGGTCTATGCTCTTCTTAGCACCGGAAGAAAGGGACAAAGATCCCATAAACGTTGTGTGGTATTTAAATTATCACTTGTTTTGTCTGTATTTGGCTTTCATTCTTATTATTAACTTTCAATCAAACGTAAATTTTATCATTTATGATTTTTGAGTTAGACGTAAAAATATTGACCTTTAACATGGACTTCTGTATATATCTCGATATGTCAAGAGCTTTCATTATACCTCATTATAAATAGTTTATTAACTGTTTCCGTTTTAATTTATGAATAATATCTAAGCCAGTGTTGTGTATAGGATATGAAATCACACATATCAATTCGTTTGACGCTCTGTAACTATGGAAACCAAACAAGTTTTGTCTATAGCCACACTGAGTGAACGTTAATGATTTTAAAAAAATAATATCAATTATAGAACTCTAGTTGCTTTTAAAATTGAGTAGGCATACATGTAGTGTCTTATTTTAGCATAGGTTTTCCAAAATTAATGTTTATTTTATCACCCAGCTAGGTAATATTTTTTGTTTTTATATTCATCTAAAGAATCAAATTTAAAAATATTTTTTTAATACGCGACATAGATTTTTAAACATTTGAAGAGTAACATTTGCCACTTTCTTTGGAAGAGATTGTTTATTAGTTTGATATGGGTTTACTCCTTCTGTTAGTCTACCGGTATTAGATGAGATTGATACTGTTATGTTTTCGTTTCACTAAAGTTGTAGTTAATTTTTTTAAGTCATAGGAACGTTGAACGGCAATAATTTCGTGTGATGAACGCTTGGCTGAAGCGTGGTTCGGTTCTTGTTGAGAATAGTTACTGATGTTCAACAACCAATTCCATGGGGTTTTATAGCGGGAAGATGAGGCAGATTTGGAGAAATGGGCCCTTATGACTGTACTAAAGAGTGGTTTGATTGTCTCATTAAGCGGCGGTTCCCACGTGGACGTCTGCCCCAGGTAGTCAAGACGACAGACAGCCTTTCTTCCCCGGAGCTTTTTCTTTTCCCGTCGGCGAGGCGTTATCTCGGACTCAGTGTTCCATTAAATGACATTCCTGTGTACATTTTTATGGGCGCGGAATTTAAAGTGTGGAATTAAAAGAGGAGGAGGACGTAATTATTCTTGAGGCCGGGCCGACGCTGGGGACGCCCGCTACTGTAAGGTTTATCAGACACCCTTCTTAGAATGCAAAATGCAGATAACGTTCCTGCGCCTTCTGCTAGAGAGGCTGAGTCTTCCAGGGATCCTCCCTTAAGACGAGCCAGATTCAACGGGAGCACTTGCTCCGGAAAAGACTTGATAATTTCATAACTCACGCTAACAACAAAATCTACTTAAAAAAGTAAAATTTTATTATTGAAAATTTTTTTGTAATCTGATTGATCAAGCTAAATGAAATCGTGTTGTGTATAGGAAATTATATAACACACATCAAAACGTTTGACGCTCTGTAACCATGGAAACGAAACAAATTTTGTTTATAGCCACACTGAGTGAACGTTAATGATTTAAAGTTTCACCAATTTTTATACATAATATTTCAATCAAGAGACAATCTGAAGAAGGTACAAATAGGTACCGAACCTTTGCTTTTTTAAATTGAATTTTTTGAATAAACTGTCTGGCATTTGTCATAAACTATATTTTTTTGCTTGTTGAATTTACTTTAAAACGACTGGTATTTATAATATTAATAATATACCTTTTGAACAGTTTTACTTTTACTGTTATTGCATTAAAATGTGTCAAAAAGTAGCTATACGTTATAATCATCTGTAAGTAAATACTATTGTTTGCATTTTTTAATTATAATTATGTCACAGAGACATACATGTCATTATGTATTTTAAAATATTACAAGCCGTAATATTATTAATCTTACAAGACATTGATTGTAGTTCATTTCAAATGGAACCGATTTGACCTTGAAGCGCTTCCTTGCGCCGTCGAATCAAAATCGTGCCACGTTGTCACATTGTGTTTCACGCAGCTGCAGTTAGGGTTTGTCTAATCTTATTCTCTGACAGTCAAAAAAGCTCCCATTTGAAAATCATTACAGTCAATTTGCTCTATACGATATCTCAAGTAAATCTAGGTTAGGACCCGATTAGAAAACGCATCTTCTTAAAATTTTAATTTATCTATTATACCAAGAATTTCACTCCTAGTTTTCATGAGTATTCAACATTTTTTTTTATAAAGTAAATCGTTCTAAATCTTGTGTATATTTTCAATATTGTTGTAATTTTATTTTTATATGGTGTGATGAAAGGGCTTGTTCTTTTTTTTAGATGATGGTTATGACACGAATGTGTCGTATGCTCCTTCCTTTTAAATAAATGACAAGTTTAATGCAACAACATTAGTATAAAACTTCTGTTAATCGACTGTTGAAAATGTATATTGTTTTTTTATTGTTACTACACTTTACTTTCATAAATAAATAATGGCATATAATCAGAAATATTAATATTGTTAAGAATATTAAAGAGAGAATTTACATTATGTTTGAATAGAAATAATATTTTAATCAAATATTTTAAATATAACTTATTTAGATTAAGAATATTAAAAATTACGTATGAATAGATAAACTCATCTGTTGGTACGTATTTTACATGTAAGTCGGAATTTGACATGCAACACAGGAAAGCATGGGTCACTTTGAAAAAATTCAGGAAACTCCTTAATTGTCTTTAATCAGATATCGCAGGAAGTATAGATGCAAGTTAGAGAGACTTTCAAATTTACTCACTAACTTTGTAATGATAATTTAAATTCCCTTGAACTTACTTGTGTGGAATAATTTGATGTCATTCTAAGGACTATACATTATATCTGAGGAAACATTCTAAATGAAATTTTGTACGATAGTTTATAAGACAAATCATGATACTGTTTTTATACTCAGAGTAGTGTCAGTGATGATTTATTCCCTCACCATATCGTACGTGCCGACCAATACTCGTCAGATTCTTGGTATGATCCGTGTCAAAATATTTGGATCAAATTGGTCCAATCGATCAACAGGTGCTAGTCGATACCGGCCCGCGTCGTAAGGCTACAAAAAGGATACGATGTCCAACTAATTTTTTTCTAAATCACTCAGGGTCACGTACCCTTCTTTTGAGGGTTTTATAGAGACCAAATGCATCATTTCTGGGCAAATAACCCGATAGGTTTACCCGCAGGTCCTCTCTACAGTCGCCATCTGCTAAGGTTAACTTCCTCAAGAGTCCTCCTGTCGACTCGGCCGTCCCGCACTACACAGTAGCTCTGTCCGCTATTATCAGTCAAATCTCGAGATGTTAAACAATTTAACTCGGAGATGAACAATTTGCGGTGGAAGTAGAGATAACAGACTGGTTTCAGAGTTCCTAATGTACGCCAGAGTTCCGTAATTTAATGTCTTATTTGACATGACCTGCATGTGCAGAGGACCTAATGGCCCTGCACGTTATCGCCGGCAGCGGGGCAAGTTTGCAGGATCGGATCGCTATCAACCCCTCCTTGGTAAGGGAGGTTGTGGGGGCAATGGTATTTGAGCCTCGGAGAGCGCATTAACCGCCCCGAGCGGCAGCAGGTCTGATTACTGATAAACACGGCATAACTCTGCTCTAATCCCAGGGGCGGGCTTCGCAGTGTTTAAGCGAGCGAGGATCTCGCAGGAAATAAGCCCCAGACACTATTCACTTGACACGCATTTCGACCTCTATCCAACAAACACCGCGGATTTAAATCTGACTGAGTATAATAAAATAATAGGTCACTTCATAAAACTGACTGTTAGTGCCTGTACAATTAATTGGGTGGTAAGTCACACAACGTAGCTCAAAAGGCGATATTTCACAATGTTTACACAAAATTTCACATTTATCACGTAAATTAATATATCAGAATTCAAGGGAGATTAAAACAAAGACTGCCACTAGTCACACATAAAATACGGAGGAAATTAGAGTTTCAGAAAACAAATTTTTAAAAAAACACTTAGATAAATGACGTATAGTAATCGCAGGAATATAAGAAAAACATCTAAACGTTGGATTCTGGCTGGGAGTTATTGACTAACACCAAAATTGAAGAATTGTTATCCACCAAATATTTAATTAAACAGTGAAACAGAGCAGGCAGATTCAATCTTTCAAGTGAAAGTCGTGCACAGGCACAGGACAGAAAAGATAGGTTGTGTGTGCTTTCTTAATTATTCAGTTTTCAAATACACATTATGAAACACAGGAAAGTTACTTAAGCAAAAGGGATCAAACAGGTTTAATTAAAGCATTGACAACATAGGGTATTATCCATTTATTTAGATTCTTTGATTATTTTCTGAATTGAATATTTAGAAAACTACAAATAATTAGCAGATATACAGATAATAGGTAATTTGTAACGATTTTTGTTACGTTGATAATGAGTGATATTAATTAATTTTTAGGCTGACATTTTAATACCAGAACGGGGATAATCAGACGTTGCTATAATTTTGTAATCAAATGTTATATATCTCCTGAAAAACAGTTTACTTTACAAACGTTATGTTTTAAATACGATCCCACTATTGCAGCAGTTGTATAACGTGTTTACTGCACAATTAGGTGTACTGAGTCATCTATAAACATTTTAGGGTATTACAAACCATATAAAAATCACAGGAATTACCTTAGATATATTACTTTGTTCATTTATCTTCAACATCTGTCTACTTTCCACGTTATCTACACTTTCCTCACTCGGTCTTCATAATTAATCAATACCTAATGCCCAGAATCCATAGTTTAATTTATATTACATTCTACTGGTTTATTTTAATATATGTTAATATTTTCCATGGCATTCAAAATTCAACACGCACGGTACAAATTTTACGTAAAATAATATACTAAATTATTATATTTCGTTACATATAATTAACGGACATATAGTTTTTCCCCATTTGATTTCCACTGTTTCTGTCAGTATATTCCAACCCCACGTTGGGCGCCAATTGTAACGAAAAATAAAAACATATTTTCTTTTAGATATCATCTTTTCAAATTAAAATGAATTCTAGTTATTTGATGAAAATAATATTTATTAGTGGTAACATTTTTATGATTACAAAACTAAAAAGTAACACTAAGGATACATCATATGGACCAGTTACCAATTCGGAACAGTTTTGAGACAATTAAATTACCAAATCACGATAAATACAATAATTTCAAACAGTGAGATTTCCATATTATTATATGTAACTTGCGTTAACTCGGTTTGTACTCTTGGCGAGATGATTTCGCAGTGTTTTTGGCCTCAGTTGTTGGCACCGGTAATAATTGAAAGGTTTTCTGTTTCTGGATAATAATTTACTATATTTTCAGCTAATTGTATCTCATTCTCTCTTCTCCCTCTCTTTGTCTCTGATATCTAGATATCATCTAGTTTTTTGAACTGCCGGTCCCAGACTTTTATACTAATTTTCCTTTAATATTGTTGATGAAACATCTCACCCTTCCCTCAGCTCTATGTTTTCCACAGTAAAAAACGCAGTCTGCACATATTTACTTAGGGAAAAAACTGGAATTATCAATTACTACGCTTTGAACATTCTAGAATACTGATGTTGTAATTAGATGTATACAGAAAAATGTCAGTAGAGAATGAAGTTGAAATGTTTGACAATGCGGGAATTCCTGTTCTAGTTGACTTTTTCAAGTTTAAACTTTTTTGTATACACCATAATACGAAGAAAATAAATTTTGGAACAAACTTGCATGTCGTAAATGTATGATGTTAAGTTAATATTTGTTGACGCACTCAACCACATACATCATATATATACATATCATATATAAGCATGAATAAAGATTTCTTTTGAGAAACTGCTATTCGTTTTTTGGGTGACGTAAATTATTGATTTACATAAAAAACCAATCAAGAGTCCGCTTAGAATATGTAACCGTAATTATACAAAGATATAAAATAGAAAAACAATACTTATCTCACTATAATATCACTATAAAGAAATGAATATAATAGACAAAAATTCATAAAAGTTTTATTAATTAATAATGTGATTAATTCAATATATCAATATGTTTTCCCGCTATTTTTGGTTTCATCGAATGAACAATAAAAATAAAAAGATAGGAACTTGATGATTAATTAATACTGCAATCTTGAAAGATCATGATTAAGCCTATTCTCATAAAATTGTTTGTATAGCCTACACTCTTAACATTTTCAATGATAATAGGCATGGAAACAAGTCCATGATTTAAATTTTTCTAAATATTATTAATAAAAATATTCTATAGAAGATTAAAAATAATTTGAACGTAATCACTGATAATCTTAGAAGTGAATATTCTAAAATAATTTTTTCCAGAATATTCTATAGTTTTCAAGAAACTTTAGATTTCAGTATTAATTAATCATTCATTAAGGTCTAATTTTCCTATTTATTATTATTTACTTATTAAGTTCCATAACTTTGTCTTAATCACTTTGTTAATTAATAAGAAAAGTTTATATGGTCGTCCGGCTAGTCAAAAACATAATTTTTCTTTAGTAACAACAATATTAATTGTGTAAAAAATCTTTGAATCATTGTATCGATTGGTAAAAAATTCGTTTTTGTTTGGATGATTATTATTTATTATCAGAAATGTGAGGCTTATGGCAATCACATCCGCTAATGTACACGTGGCTCACATTTATTTTTCTACACAAATCGGCCATTAAAAAGCAATATAAAGGAAGTAATATCCCACGCCGACAAGTTACCAGTCTGAAAAAAAAAAGAACTCGAAATATCCGGTCTAATTCCGCAATCATCTCGTCCCATCTCGCATATTCCTCCTCCCCCAAGTTTCCCACCGGCAGCGGCCTCTTTAAGTTGATAAAAACTAAATACCCGGTGAAGGCATTTGAAGAGCAGCTATCCTCTTAACAATACTTTGAATATAGACGGCAGTATTTAAAGCGGGGGATGAGAAGTGGCTGCAACAACCCCCTTTTATCGGACCTCCCCACCCTTTCAACCCCATCTACCCGAGGCGAGGCGATCATTTGCGCCCATATCTCGAACCCATGGAAGCGAGTATCGATCACTCGGAACGACCTATCGCTTCCGAATCAAATGACCCATTAAGTTTTACGTCGGCCATTTTCTATTCTGTGCCTGTGCGTAGGTGGCAGCGGGGGTGTAGGGGGTTTGAGCTGATGGTGCGTTATGCTGCCAGAAGCACACACCGGGCTTACGTTGGCACACGGCGTGGTGTGTGCTAAATTAAATAACACGCAGCTTTGCGTTTAGGATCCGAGCATACATTAATTCGCGTCGAGCAGATGTTGCATGAAAATGGCCGCCGCTGCAGAGACGAATGGCGCTAAAAAGGAGCGGTAAAAATTCAGTGTGTCAGTCGTCGACTTTTTCATGAAACCAGTCGGTCATTGGGTAGAAGAGTCTTTAAGTATACATGAATACACGTTTCACACGAAAAATTAATATTGTGAATGTAATTGACAACATAAAATTTTGATTTAGTACCAGTCACAATAGTACGAATTTTTAAAAAATATAAAGTTTAATCACAAATATATATTACAAAATATGCTGAAATTTAAGACTAATTTCAAGGAGTAATTCGCCTTGTACACAATATGTACGAAACATGCAAACAGTAGCTCAAAATTCCTCACTTCCAGATTGATGCAGTTTTCCTTCCCTTTATATCTTCCCTCGATATCTTTCTGAATCATTAGAACCATTCATTTTATGTAAATGCATTTCCACTATAACAATATCATCTCATAAATGTTCTTATATCAATTATACTTTATCTCAGTGATCTTACTTTTCATTCAGTGATCGACCCCCAAAGTTTTGCTATTGTGATATAATTTTTTTGTTTTTCAATCTATGTATTTTTATCATCAAATTAATACTACCTCCCCCCCCCGCCCGCCCCAAATACTTCAAAAAGCAATTCATACCGTTCAATACTCACTCTAACTGAAATAAATAATATCAAGTAAGAAAATGATCTGACGTAATTAGAACACTTTGACCCGATTAATATTATTTCATGAAAATATCAAAAACTACGTAATTGAGAGAGAACATTCTAACACAGATATAATTAAAACTGAATCTATGATCCTTTATTCTCATAAAGTATACATTGATTATCTTTCAAATATTTTTATTCCAATCTAGTCTTTGAGTTTTCATTTGAGTAATTAGACGGCTATGTGTAATGCCTTTTATAAATATATCAGAGATATATAAATAATAAATTCGTTTAAATCATTAATGAATTATTGAGTATTAATGAAAAGCCCTGTGCGAAAATCAGACGGTTATTATCAGAATTACTTAAATATTCGATTCGACTACTCAAGACGTCTAAAAAAACATGAATTAAAACAGCTAACCACGACATTATTTATACTTTAATGACTGAGTTACATTATATATAATACAATAAGAATAAGGAAATACGTAGAAACTAAAAGAATTATTTCAAAAAAATAAAAACAGCGCATTGTTTTTCAGGGCTGCAGAATTTTATTGGAAATTAAATTTTTTAAATTTGTTGTATGTATGAAGTCTTACTACTTGTATAATCAATAGCTCTAAATTTCATATTACTCATTTTAAAACCTCAAAATGTTTTGAAACTTTGTAATCCCTTATATCCTCTTTGGATTTTATTATTGAGCGCAAATTGGTCAACTCGAACAAATAATCTCCTCAAGATCACGATTTTGAGATCAGTTTCAATTATATCGAATTGATGCATTAATGATTCATTTAATTAATTACACAGAAAATCAATTTATTTTCAGTCATTTTTTCAATGCAGCGCGCTAATTTTGGAGTACAATATTATGAAAATAAAATTCAGATTGTAACTCGGAGATAGAATTGGCCACACAAGAAAAGCTACAAATATGATTTAAATGTGAGAGTCAAGATTATCAAAGTTTATGAATCCAATTTATGTCGGATTTATCTTTAAGCAGTCTCTGTATACTAAAAGAACAAAATGATTTACTGTAATTGAATTAATGGAGCGTAATTGTATAACCTCGTTCATATATATATTTTTGAAGGATCTACAATTTTTGAATATGTTACATCTTTTGATAAAACGCATACGTAACTACTAAGGTAAGTTACACAGAGAGTATGGACAAACCGCTCTCGGGTGACTTTGACGTTAGAATCGGAGAGAGGGTGGTGACCACACAATCGCGGTTCTTGATAAGTCTCTAAGTAAATTTATACGAATTTTACACGCTGAACTTATTTTTTCTCCTCATTACCAGACTGATATTAACGTTAATTGCTTTAATTACTCAAGTTAACACTTCACGATATGTGTAAATTAAATGCGTTACAATGTATTGTGCTCAAAAATTGTAACAATATTAATCGTAAAATAAATTTCAGTTCTATTTTTTTTCAAAAGAAACTTTAATAAACTGTATTGGCTTTTATAAATTTAAGAAAAATAGTACTATATTTAACCTGATACAACGATAAAATTTGAGTTAGAATAAAAAATTATTATTGATATACTAATCGTTACTGGACGAATGTGTTATTATAAACTTGAATGCAATATTTTATATGTATACGTCACAGTAAATAATTCATTCTAGGACGATTAAACTTGCTTTTAATTTAATTTAATGCCCATTCCATGTGACTTAATGAACAGTTTGATGAGACAACGAATTTGAGGAATAGTTATTGACAATTTCCCCAATAATGTAACAGGACTCAAAAGCATTAACACTTTAGACGGAATATATTGTAGTGGCTAATATACTTGTAGTATCCATAACGGACCACATCTTGTACAGAGATCTCTGGAACTTGGACGATTTATGTTCTACTGCCCACGGAGAATGGATTGGTAGCTTTCTCCGCGTTCCGCTTATGTAAAACCGAACTGAGATATGTTAACGATGTGCAACTATTTCAGTCCTTCAGTGCTCAGTGCTCCTGTTTGGAGATAAGATTTGCCTTACAGTTTATAGTTCACATATCGCTCGAAACATGTTTCCTTATTAAAGGTAAGTAATGTCGGTTGTTGTCCTGAAAACTCTGGGATTGTTTTCCAGGTAGTAACTGGAATCAAATGCATTAACATTTCACACAGGGTATGGGAGAGAAATATTTTTACTACAGTTTGGCCTGCTAATTTTTTAAAAATGCTAATGTCTTCCCATATATCAGAAATATTTGCTCTGTATTATATGAAATTTAAATTTTGTGTTATTTGATTATAACTTACGCATTAATAAATGTTGAAATATGTATTTTTCCGAATGAGATATTGGCATATAATGTAATGACTATTTGAAATAAGTGTCCTTCTCCAACCAATAACGCTTTGCAGTTTAACAATTTAGGTATTAATTTTTAATATAATTTGACAATTATCATTTAATAAACTAGAAAATAATGTGTATTAATCAAGTATAACAAATTATCATTATAAAATTACGACGCTTTGTCCATAATTTTGTGACTTCATCAGGTAATAGTTTTGAATCTATACCAACATATATATTGTAGTAATTGGAAAGTTGGATTGTAGAGGACTCATTATTAGTAGATATAGAGTGGACGCCGCAACAAGGCGGCAATGCAAAGAAAGTATTGTTGTCGATCGGCTGAGAATTTTACGCGCTCAAAATTTACGAGACGAGGAAGTCAGTCGGGCATAGAACAGCGAGGTGTAAAGACGAGAAAATTCATATTATAAAAGGTTTTGCAGTCGGGCAGCGGACCGCAAATAGAACAGTTTGATAGCAGTTACAAACAGGCTTTCAAAATTTGAAAAGTAAAGCAATCGGGAAGGAGAGAGTGAAACTAATGTTGTAATCGGTGGCCGAGCATAAATTCAACCTGCTGGCCATAGACAAACCAATGAAGTACATTTCCAACTAAAGTCACGAGATCTGCAAATCCAGGTTACAGCAAAGCATCGAGAATCTATCAATTTGTGTTAGACCAACTAACAAAACTACGCCAATTAGAATTTGTTGACATTTAGAGTCTGTGAGTACTAGAATCAGTGATATCCCCAAATTTTGTGCACGAAAAACCTAAAATGAGACCTGGGCGGCCGTAAGTAGAAAAACTTTAAAATTATATTGTAAACCGTTTTTAAAAGATAAAAGTCAGATCGTTTTAATTTTAATTATTTAATTATCGATAAAATGAGATCGTTAATTCTTGATAAATTTAAAACTGTTTAAATTCAATCTGTAGTATTATTTCTTCTACAACAAATTTCGTCTATGTTTAGACGCATTTATTAGTGTATTTAATTTTAAAAGCGCAAATTTAATTATTTTTAATTATTACAATATATATATATATATATATATTACATGTTCAAATACAAATTTAGTGTTATTTTCTGAGTAATGTGACGGTCGTAGCTGAAATGAGGTTTTCTGTTTATCTGTTTAATTAAGATTTTACTTAAAACAATTATTTTTTGCTAGTGTTAAAAATATCACATAAAAAAGAAGAGTAGCTAATCGTTTTTAAAAAATCCTTGACATTAATGGTATTCTCTAACACTTTCATATCTGTTTATAATTTTTCAACCAAATATTTTCTCAAAAAGCTTTCGTAAATACAATCAGCAACTTCATTTTCCAAAAGAATTTTTTTAATTTTTTCTGATTAATCTCTACAATTTAGAAAAACATATTATAAATTTATTAAGTTGCATTATATATATTGTTAAATTTCATGCTTCCATTTATATCAATTTTTAAAAAAGTGTTCTGAAAAATGAAGTCAAGATGGCATCTTTCACAGAATAAATGGTTTAAAATTATTATTTCTTATTTATACAACTGATATACAATATGAGACAATTAAATAAATAATAAGATTATAAATATGAGTCTTAATAAATTGACAATACGTTAATGAAATTAGTAAATTTCTTAATGTATTATCAACATAAAAATTCTCAAGAAAATTTCACATGTGACTATGTTTGAAAACGGTGCTACAATTGAATGACTTCCGTTCCGGATCCCACGTAGATTGTTTCTTAATTTGGCGAACTGATAAATTACATGTATATTTAAAGAATATATTTTCATATCGTTTCCTTATAAAATAGTATCACGTTTTTAAAATTCAACACCGTAATCTATCAAATATTCTACAGCAATCCTCATTAAACCTTCAACACTTTATAATGATTCCAAATTTTAACCTTTAATTTATTCTTTAATCGTAATGAAAGATTAATTTAAAGGATGAATATGCTCACAGTGCTTATTAAAGAGTTTCTGAAGTATCGGTATCGAAAACATAACCTTCTTAGAAGGCACTGATAAGGTCAATCATTATTTCACAGTCAACTGAGTAAAAGTTTTTTTCTTAAATTCGTTACGATTTCCTGTATACGATAACGTATTACACAGAGCGAATCCAAGCAGAGAAAAAAACGAAAGACAATAGAAAATTTACCTTCGTTAAAATATCAATAAGATGCTAGATGATTTCCCATAGATCAGTTAAATGTTGAATAATAATATAAATTTTTTTCCTGAATTGCCAGTGTTTTTTTAATATTAGTAGTGGTGTTTATTATTTCTAACAACACTTAGAGATTGACTTTAAGTTTTCTACGGTTTGTTTTTAGACGAATGTCGGGAAGGATCCTTAAAATACAGCCCGGGAATCCTACTCAACCCTTGGCTACATTCCTCTACCTTTCCCGCATCCCACCTTTCAAATCACTTCCTGAGTTATTAAAGAGGAGTTACCGCATTTAACCTGTGACTGTATAAAAAAACGGAAAATTTGGTCTTTCTCATTTATTCTATCAAAGAGTATAGTGATTGAAACCGTACATCAGCCCATTTCTTGTAGTATTAAATATACACAAACGCAAATTTTCAAACTACACATTTAATAACAATGTACTTCCTCATACAACGCCCTAAATGTTCATGGACACACCGAAATATACGAGATCATTCATCAGCCGATTTTACTACTTTCCGAAGAGGCTTAATTTCTTTTATAAACATAAAAATAAATTTATTGTCACGTTTCTGCTCGCTTTGAAATGGAAACAGGTGAATAAAGCAGCAATCCAGTAAAGGGAAGGGCAAAATAAAGAAATGGGAAATAAGAATGGCACCCAGAAGAGCCGTAGAAGCCTGAGAAGGGGGAGGACATTGCCGGAGAAGTCTAGCTGGTATTTTATGCAAACTTGGCCCTTGATATTCACAACACTGCTGCCACGAGAACGAGGAGACACAGCAGAAAACACCCCGACATTAATATTTATAACAAATTCACAAAACATCATTTCCCTCTTGGTGTTGTACGTGTCATGATAAATCTGACGTGTTCATTGTTGCAGCCCGAATTCTTCACAATGAAAATAACGTTCTTAATAATTCATGGTTAACTGAAGGCTGGGCCAACTGAAAATCTAAATTTACTTTAAGAGTTTGTAAATACAAGTTTCTGGCATATCAGCTCGTAAATATATTAGGTTATGAAACATCTGCAGACTCAAGGTAATTAGTTGTTCGATCTACAAGTGTCTTATTTATACATAGATGACTAACGTTTTTCACATTCTTCGGTATATATATGAAATACCGGTCTCTTTTTATTCTTATGATACTGTATATTACACTTCAGAATTATCTTCGTCCTGTTGTTCAATTTGTCAAGTCTAATGGCATGTTTAATTTTTCACAAACCACGATCGACTACGTAGTCGTTTCTAGATTTGTGCCTTAATTTCCCTAATGACGGTCGGCCCATATATATATATATATATATATATATATATATTATGTAATACTAATTAGAGGTAAGTAATGATTTCAATAATTGCATTGTTTAGCGGTACCAATTTCAAAGACAACAATGTGTCGGCGGGCTTTGTCGTGGGCTGCAAGCGCTTTCTGGAACGGCAGTCTGTCTGATATTGTAATCGGGAGGGGAAGGAGAGTCTGACTGATATCGTAGGTGGGAGAGGTAGTAAAATTTTGAGACAACGAACAGCGTGGCCCAAGTATAAAATTCAACCGAGAGAGTTACAAGTTTTAAATCAAAATATAAAGTTTGGACAGCGTGACACTTTGTAAAAAAAACTGCAAAGAGTAATCAAATATTTGCGCCACATTACGATTCCTACGCGTACTGAGATCAACATTTTCCACATAAAGACAATGTGTAACAATATGTCTGGCTGATGATCCGGAGATGCAGCAGGATGCAGTTCCCAGAGGAAAATTCATGGCCTTTTTAATGTAAATTGTGTTCTTGAGCCGAGGAATCTAAGTCTGATACCAGCCGAACATTTTGTAAGTAGAAACCAAGTTAATTAAGTTTGTAAACGATAGTTCAAGGTATTCGTCAGATTTCGTTCGTATCTTTTTGGTTTTGTTTGTTAATTTCTTAATTTATAAATTATATGATTGTAACGTAAATTCTATGATTGTTCTTTAATTATCAAGCCCCGGTAAACGACCCTGAGATAAGAGTTATCAAATTTCTAAACATTGAAACTTTAAATGTATTTAACCTCAGAGAAAATGTTATAGATTTCTATTAAATAAATAAATGGTATCATAAAGTTTAAAGTAGTATTTATTTCTTAATCCTTTCTGTTAAAATAAAATAAACTGTTCCAGAACGAATTGTCAATTTAATCAAACTGCAAATTAATTCGATAAAATTTTATTTGTTAATTAATTAATCTCCTTTTATTAATCATTACATTTTGGCTTCCACAACGTGGGGCAATTAATTCATTTAATTAATCCTTTTATCCATTACAATATATATATATATATATATACCACTTTCACATTCTGCTTAATTGTGAAACTAACAGTTCAATATTTTCGATAACTCAATATTGAACGTTATTTTCATTTCAATGAGAAAATAATTTTATTTGCCAATTTTTTATTTTGCATTCTGTCGAAAAATACACTTTATTTCGCCAATTTAATTTCACACATCCAACTTTCGCTTTTATTCAGCTTTAAAAAAATTGATTTGTTTTCTTGGTGCTTCCAATGAATAAGATTTTTTCATCAGAGACTCATAGGCGTTTTGACTTCTGCACAGCAACTTTTACTCTGTATTGTTTCTCCTCCTCTTTGAGAAGTTTATGTTCCGGGGTCGCAGACCTTGGACATACGGTAAGAGTTGTCCGCTATTCCTATTGGAATAGTCGGCCAGCTGCCTCCTAATCTTGTCAAGGCACAGCAAACCCCTCTCCCGATGAAGGTTTTTCTAGGGTTTTCCCTCCATCACTTTGAAGCAAATTGCCGGGTAGGATCCTTAAACCATAGCCCGGTGGCCCTAGTTAACACTTGGGGTCTTGCTCTACCTATCCGCATCCCCCCTTTCACTCCTTTTCCTATGCTATAAGAGGGGAGTTGTCACTATGTGGATTACCCTATACATAGCCTGTCAAAAAAATAAAAAATTATTTCACAGAATATATTCCAGTAGTTATGAAAACAATTTCCTTAATTGTACACGTTTCTTATAGATTCTACATCAATATTGATTTCTTTAGTGGTGGAAGTTTCTCAATCCGTTACAATTAATTCTCGAACTACTTGGTCGTCCGTAATGATCGAATAAATGTATACCTAACCTTAATCGCCAGGATGTAGCTCTGTGTCTCACGGTAGTCTATCATGAACCCTGAAAGAAAGGTCTAATTATTAAAATATTGTAATCTTTAAAAAATATATTTGAGGGCTATAATAGTTTAATTAGTAAATGTCTACACATTACCCTTGTGTATCACTGTGCGCTGTTAACCTTGAACTGATGTAAAAACACATTTCAACTGTCATCTCATTATTTGTCTTTATTATTAATTAAATTGGCTTGAGCTTTTGGCAAGTTAAGTGATAATATTCATTTATAAAATTATATTATGTTATTATTACAAATTATGCTTGGTTACAGATACAGTTCACGCCACTTTAATGACTCAAATAACCAAGTGACAGGTGAAATGGTTAAAAAAAATTAACACAGTCAAATTTCTCAGACGTAAACGTAAAGAGTAATATGGAAAAACAGTAACCACAATCATCGCAATAATTTTTTTCTTATTTAGACATTATAAAAAAAATTAAGTGTTTAATTAACAAGTTGTCAAGTGGGTCAAGTAGAAAAAATTAAGAGAATCCCTGGTGTAAATGCTGTCTGTAATTTTAAGAAGCCATGCAAACTCGAGTAAGGTTCAGTGGTGTCGGGACTCGTAATGGCGTACAGAAGATGCTTTGCGTTGGAGCCTCCCACCTTGACGTACAGAAGATGCTTTGCGTTGGAGCCTCCCACCTTGACGTACGACTACGCTCAACTGGCTTGAGATCCCTTCGGCCCCTGCACCTGTGCCCTGGGTCCATCACTCTTGCAAGATCAAGACTTGGCGTTGAATCCCTGTGCCTCGCATGCAATAATGGTTATATATGCTTCCACACGCTAACCAGCAGGTCGTTCCTTAGAAAGTTTTGCCTCTTCTCCACCCTCGAGACTTGCAGCAGATGCGGTTCCTGCTTCACGGAGAGCTATTGCGCGGCCGGAAGTTAGCAAACTTAGGGCTGAGGGGGGCCACATGTCTCTGATTTATGTCTCCATCATTACGACTCACCCTCACTAATAATCTCAAAAATTAACTTTTTCTTCTCAGCTGCTTCTAGTCGCTGCTTCTGGCCGTAGGGTAGGAAAAAAATAGATTTAGAGTAGACAAAAAAAAACAGGAAATTGAGGGCAGGATATTTTCTTCAAAACTAATTTCATTTCAACCTCACAAAATAGTGAACATAAAAACTCCACGACATAATACCGGACAAAAACAAATACAACTGGAATAATAGACTTTCAGGAAAATTTTGCGCAAGTTAATTGTACAGTCTATAATTCTAATAAACAGTACCTGCAAGGACAGACAGATTCAAACTAAAAATACGTTTAATTAAGGAATGTCAGCAATACCTTAAAGATAAAGTATTTTAAAACACTGCAATATAATGTCCACACTCACTCCATTCTACTTGAGAATTAATATTCCTAATTTCTTTTTAATGACTTTAAATCTGAAATACATAACAGAATTCCAAGGAAATTATTAACAGATTACGATCGAAAATCTAAACCAAGAACTAACTATCCCCGTCGTCTGCCTGGTCTCGTGCCATGTAGCTTATAGACCTAAGATCAGGTTCACCTGCTATTTATTGAATCACGTTCTTCATAGCCTAATTTCAGGACCTCAATGAACCATGGATATAGTGCGTTAATTTATCATATATATAGTAGAAATGCTTTCATTAAAGCTTAGATCTAAAAGGCTATGAAAGATTTGAGCTTATTTGAAACCATTAATTCTGTTCTTGAGACAATTATTTAGTTGTTCAGAAAATCAAGACTTTATTCGAGTAAAATGACTCTTCCACATAGTATTACTACAGTATTCGGCAGATGAGTATTACGATACCCAAAATCAAAAAAGTACATTTATTCCTTTTTTGTATTATTGGATAAGTCTCCTTAACGGTGCAGGTTTAGACATTGAAACTGAAACGTGAGGATTCAATAATTCACAGTCATGTACGACTTAATCTAGATGAACAAACTTAACATATAATCAATAATTGTTTTTAATATTAAATAAATGATGAAATTAAAAGTTTTATTTTAACGTCTGTTTTGAATTACTGAAACAATTGACCTTGTAGAGAATTTTCCTTTTTATTTACATTATGAAGACGTTTCGATACCTTCTTCAGGTATTTTCCAAATTAATAAAAGAAACTAGCACAACTAAACGATTAGCAAGTTATTAAATTCACAGTTTTGAAAAAGGGGTCCGAGACACACAATTCACTTGACTCTAACAAGATTGTAGCAAGACAAAACTGTTCTACTAGTTCATTTTATTAATTTTTAAAATACCTGAAGACGGTATCGAAACGTCTTCATAATATAAATAAAAAATAATAGATGACTGTATACGGTCATCAATTTTTTTATTAAATTCATAAATATTTGGTCGACGCTTCTCGACAGTACAGAATTTTATGTGGGCACAGATCATCCTCCTACAACAAGATGGTTGTAATTGTGGTTGGCCTCACACAAACAATAGTTTTAATGGAATCCAAACCCCATAAAAGACCTTTGTGTTTCGATGTTTAAGGCTTCTGAATATAAAGATGTAGCCCGTCTTAGCCTGATACTAATTAAGAATAATTATAGAAATCATTACTAAAGTTTTCGATTTATCGTAAGAGAAAATATGGACTTCAGTTGTTTATATTAATTATAGTACTCCTCTTTAATGTCAGCTTTATTTGGGGAATTATTGATTGATATCGGGTACCGGATAAGAAAATAATTTAATTCGCCCCTAGATTTGAAGAGTTAGATAATTTTGAAATTTCTCTGTCAAACATTAATATTAGTTACAAATAACAACATATCTATAGTATCTATGGGTAGACTTAATTTAGTTTTTAAACTTATTAATGATATTTAAACTTATTAATGATATAATAATAATTATACTTCGAAATTATTTCATCCAAGTGTATAACTACTTATTCAAAATATTATCATTGTTATTGTTTGGTGATTTAACACGCTATCATTAATTTGTCATATTAATAATACAAGAAAAATATTGAAGTATTTCTACAATATTCTGTTATGATACAAATTGTCTCTAACAACTGTTTTTTTAAAAAAATATTAACAAACATTGTTAAATTACCTCATTTAATAAATCTGATATTTGGTAGTTTCCTCAATTCTGAAGTAGCCATCCTATGTGAAAACGTTAGGGTTGATGTAGTCACTTTCTGTGTTTTTACTATTCGCTGGAAACTTCTTAAAATGTTACTAATCCGAAAAATGAATGTAAACACTTAAATCACCTCGTACGTTTTTTTTTCATAAATTTATATATGACTTTCAAAATATTTTATGAAACCTTTTAAATGTATTTCTTCCGTTATATATACCTAAACAGACTCTTCTTCAGTATACTAAATCACATTATTCACGGCCTAATTTTAGGACTTCAATGAAGAATGGATATTGCGGTGTAAATTAATTATAGATTCTTCTGTTCTTATCATAACTTCCATTAAATGTAGAAATCCAGAAATTATTGGTTCAAGTAATAAAACTGAGTCATAATCTGTAACGGAATAAAGTGTCATTGGTTGTACGGCGTGACGTCATCTGATGACGACATTTCCTGGAACTACTCTGTAATCCTATTCTGTCAACTCACGCCCAGCCAATCGCTGACTGCAGTAAATCAGTAATTTTAAAAAATCTTTATCTTTATATGCTTATTAGGCTGGTGGAAAACCTTTGTTAAAAAGCGAAACGATAACTTTCTCATGCATTCTGTATATATATTATGTTAATTTGTCTGTGTGTATTTAATTATGTAATTTGCAGGTTGATGAGATCAGATAGATTAAAACACATCATTTTGTCGATACAATAAGTTTCAAATAAAATTTTGTGGTCCAAAAATCAGTCTTCATAATGTGATTACGGTAGATTCATTATTTGCTATAGCAGAAAACGAGAAACTGTGAAAAATCACTTTTTTTTAATAAAGCAATTAACGTTGTTGATATTTGTTTTCTTTGGTCCTGGAAAAGTCGTCAATGCCTAGCTGAAAGCTGCAGACATTTGTGAAGTGTGGTGTAATTTTATTTCCGCGGCGCCTGGTCTGTCCCGGCGTCATTATCGCGAGATACACAGGGCCTAACGACGTTTCGACACGATTGGGTGCGCAACGGACCGCGTTGGCGTCCTATCCCATCCCTCGTGCAATGAGGCGTCTTGTCCTGATAACGTTCATCCCTCACTGCGCCAAAATCGAAACCGGTCGCGGCCAAAAGTAACCAAAACGCGGGACTACGTCGCGCGCGTTCAATGTGCAGAAAAAAAATTCGTATAATTTGAGTTCTTTTGCTACCCTTGAATCAGTCCTTAGATCGGAAGCTTGATTCTTCGAAGCTGACATTTCACTGGAAAAAAAAACTTATTGATTATGAATAGCGTATTATGATTGTGGATTCGTGGTCACTGTACAGAATAGAAATATTTATTGTTTGTCCTTCACAGCAACCTGATTAGAATTCTACTTCCCTGTTCACTACATTTTCTAAATGGATTTATAATACTAAACCAGACCGCTGCTGCCTCAACAGAGAAACCAATTATTAAAACTATAATTCACAAATGTAGTCTCCTAACATCCGGATCAATATTAGCTGACAAATACAATTATGCAAATGTAGAAATAATAATGATTGTAAGTCTACTTGCGCCAAATGTTCTTCTCATTTTAAGTAACATCGCCACACCTATGCTTAAAATTATTATGAATTTTTTTTATTCAAAATTTGATTTTTTTTTGTGGCGTTGAGTATACTTTAACTTTCCGTAAAGATTAAAAAAAATTTCCTCATTTTTTGTACGAAGTCGACTCTCGCCGCTTTAAGTTATTTCACTCTCTGCGCTTTTTCGCGTGAGGAGCCTCTTCCTATGGAAGCGGCCACGCTGAACACGATGTCGTTGACCGCAGGTCGCTAACTGCAGCCGTTTTTTTTTCAATCTTTGCTCGTTTTCTGTCTGTCTGCTGTTTCACGACTTCAGACCAAAAGCTGCTCCATGTTTTACACCAGACTGGATTAATATTTCCGCGAAGGCAAGACATGTTCTACAAAATTATGCCACCGCGATAACCAGCAGCTCTACTTTCACAGATCTCCAGTTTTAATTTCTCGAAACAATAAATGATTCTCTACTACTGTCTAAATCCTCATTTTTTCAACTATTCCTCTCCGCGAAACTTTACTCCTTTTACTGCGATCGTCTTCTACCTGATGTTTCTATATTCTTCCATATTCTCGATTCTCTACTAACTTCTCATTGCCGCGAACTTTCTTCTGCTTTATTTTCACTGCTGCAGCGCAACAGCCTCCTTAACCAGTGCCAAAATCGACCATCTAATTTGAGAAGAAACTGCAACCACAATCATCGCACTAGAATAAAAAATTTATGATGTACCCTATTAGTTAAATAATGAAGAAGGTCGCCAATAACATTTTGGTTGACGCGACCATAAATTTACAATAAAAAAAACTCATGCTGAGTGTTCAAACTCTTGGAATGCTTATCAGAACAATCTGTATTTAATTGAAAATTAGTTATTTATTATCTTGTAACGAAAAGCTTTAACGTGATGAAATGTATTCGCAAATGTAATTTATTTTAACAAACGTAGCTGACCTTCTTCGGTGTAGTTGTAAGATTAACAATATGAAAAAAAGTAATAAAGTTGGCAGACATGAAAGACGGATATATTTAAGAAACTGTAATGCTATTTCTTCACTCTCCTAAGAAAATATATTTTCTCCAGGAACAGATACCCCCCCCCCTCCACTGCCCCCACTTGGGGAAGTTTCTTCTACGACGGATCTTAACCCCATAATTCTTGTAATAAACAATTAATAATTACACCACTATTATTAAAGTTTTCGTAAAGGAAGAGTAATCTCCACACCAATCGTTATTTGATACCTTTAATCTATATATACAGCAAAAAGCATTGCAAGAGTGTCGCCTCGTAGCTCGTTGAGATCAATGACGATGTCAAAACTGATGCCTTAATCAGATTAAATGAAAGGGAACTTCCTATCATTATTTTCTTGCTACCATTATTTTATGACCTTCACAACTCTCACAACGTGTTTTTATCGATGAAATTAAGCTAGAATGAAAAAAATTACGTCTGCTTGAAAATAATTGATAAGAAAGATAGCCAATTCAGAAAATTTAATAACACCCCAAAAAACTGGTCTAAATTTCTTGTATGTATAAAGAAAATTACAAAAACAATGAGTTGAAGTTTTCTGAAATTTGTGAATGCTTTGAATTACTGAAATTTTAATATGATGTACGTCGAATTCGGAAAATATCAGTGGATCATTGATTTATGATAAGTATGTTAAAGTACGAAAATTAAGCTAGAACTCATTTTTTTCGGTAGGTGAGTGATAAATGTTTTTTTCATCTGTCTGCGAGAGTTTGTGTGGTTGCAAAGTAATTTGCATTCCGTAGCAACAGCAACGCTTCCCCGTGCTTGTGCGGCGGAACTTTGCAACAAACTTGCTCCACCTCGCTCTCTCTCTGTGCACAACCCACACCTACCCCTTCTCCCTAACAGCCATAGTGTGTCTCTCTCAGCAAACCAGACCGGGCTAAAACTTCCCGTATAGCACCCCCGCCCTAATTAAACAACCGTTTTAATTAACGCTGTAAATTATACCTTAAATTAAATTTCGCTGGAGCGATGCAAGCATACATCCGCCCCTCTCTGCAAGAGTCCGTGCCACGACAACGTGTTTGGTTTCGGCACTTGCTGACCGCTCGTTGATGGATTCCGCTGTTAAAGGCAATTTTAAAATTCGGCGAAGTCAGCGGGAAACCGCGGAGGGTTTGTTTAGTTTGCGGCGGCGAGTGTCAGGTCAGGGCGAACCGTTCACTATGTACACAAGTTAGCTTTTATGTTTCGACCTAGATGCACGAGCATGAATGCTTTACACGCAAAAAAAAACTGACCGTAAAAATGCTCCTCCATATCCACACTTCTTAAATAAAAAACCATTTTTCATACTTCAACATACTTATAATAAACCAATATGATCCACTGATATTTTCAGAATTCGACGTTCATATTATTAAAATTTCAATAATTCAAAACATTCACAAATTTCAGAAAAATGACAAAATTTACGACTGATTGAAAATAATGAATAGGAAAGTCAGCTAATTCAGGCAAAAAAGTGATAATATAAATACCACACAACGTTTCTGGGATCCTTAGAAACGTTGTTTGGTATTTATGTTATCACTTTTTTGTCTGAATTGGCTATATTTCCTATTCATTAAATTTCGGAAAACATCAGCTCAATACTTTTTTAATTTTTCTATACATACAAGAAATTTAGACCAGTTTTTTGGGGTGTGTTGAACGAAAACGACACTTACTTCAAGTATATATAATAAACCATTTAAAAATATTTTTAAGGGTTATATTTATCTGACACAAGTTTAAAAATAAATAAAAACTGGCCAACAGGTCAGTCAGAATATGATATTTTAAAAAGAAACTAAATTTTAAATTACAAATCACGACGTTTCGTTACCTCATCAGGTTTATAAATATATATTAAGATAAAAACTTCGTATGGAAGAATTGTAATGAATATAATTTGTTTTGACTGACCACGCTTTTAATAAATTTCTAAATGAACTTAGACGAATAATATAAGAAAAGCGGGTACTTTATGCGTAAAAAGCACTCGAATTTAAAAATTTCATTACAAATTTTTTTAACATCCTTTTATGGACTATTTATGACATATTGGCCAATTTATTTATGCATGAATACATTATAGAGGTTTTTGAACCAATTGAGTGTGTAATTGTTGTGTGAGGAGTAATTGAGAAAATTTTTGTTAAATAGGAAATCAAACTTCGTAATTATAGCGAAAATGATATCTGATTAAACGAGAGGATTGGCGAAAGTAAAAAAAATCATTATAGATGTTGACGAGCACTATTCTAGTTAAAAATTCTCATGAAAACAAGATGTTTAATTAATGTGTGAATGTATGTATTGGATTTACAAGTTTAGGGTACTGTAAAAATTTATTTTGTTAATGTATTTATATGAAAGTTTTGAATTAAATAAAGAAATACTGTTAAATTTTTTGTGTAAATTGATTTAAATGATCTGGCAAAACATCACATTTTCTACAATTTAGTAAAAATTCATAATGGATCCTCACAATAGCTAATTTGTTCAAAAGTTTTCACCAAGTTTTAAAACTAGAATAAATATTAAAGCCGAAAGTGAGAAAAACATGATTGAGAAAATCCATTAAAGAAATAGAAGACGCAAATGAAAAGGCTAGGCCTCAAATTTTGCAATGAAAAAAATTACGTCTGATTGAAAATTAATAATAAGAAAAATAGCCAAATACACACAACCGCGATCAGTCTTCAAAAGATAAAAGGTTTTATTCGTCGGATTGTTTCGACCCAATTGATCATTTTCATTCTATTTGAGCATAATAATATTGTAAAGCCCACTTAAATAGGTCAGTAATGATGGTTTTTTTATCAAATGGGTTGAAAATGTTCTGTTAAGTCGAAAGATATGTATTGAAGACTAAACACGGTTATTATACTCGAAAATTCTAATAACGGTCTTGACTAAGCAAATGGATATATTTTTAACTTATACTGACCATCTTAAATTATATTCATTATAATATATATTTGTGCGTCTGATTGAGTTCCAAAAGAAGAACGCAACGCTGTGATTTTGTAATGTAAGTAGTAATTTATTTGTGGACTATTAAAACGTGTCTGACGTATTGGCAATTTTTATTTATTAATTAATACTATTCTTTACTTCAAATTAAACAACATTTCGACTTCACTTCTTCAAATAAAGATATGTAAAAATTTATAGGGATCGGAAACCGGAATATTTTCACTTTTATTTTTAATCACCTGAAAATGTTAACTTTAGATAAGTATGAATAATCTCAACACGTTTAAATTTAACAAAGAATACTTTCCGATTATTAACTTGATAAAATTTTAGATACAACCGTCGTTCCGCCTGTACAATGCTTATTTGCATTTCAGCATTATAGCATATGACTGGTTTATTCTTTAGGTTATTCAATTAAATGTAGCAAATGCGAATACACAGAGCACATTTTGGACAACTTGATTCACAGATCCAACAGACGATTGTGTAGGGCTACATTTATTTTCCAAACTTCGTGTATAGTACAATAAGTATCTAACTCTCGAAAATCGTAATTATTCATGTTGGCTTTAACAATTTTATATAAAGCAACGAATTGTGTGGTGTGGCGATTCTTTACGAGTTGGAACTTTTACGATTACATACAAAAGTTAATAAAAATAACAGGACGCACTTAATTCACGCGAAGGCTCAGCGAGGAACCATAACACGTCACATAACTTCAGAAGTGTGACGTATAATATAGTTGGAGTTCTGAAATTGGCCAACAAAACACCTTGCAAGGAGTAATCACTGATTATTGTTCTTTATTTTTAGGTATTTATGTCACTCAACTAGCAAACATTACAATCCAAAAAATAAAGAACTTCCGTAAAAACAGAACTATATATTTGATTTTTATGTTTATTTGAATGATTCGCGTAGAAATAAATAATAATTTTTACAGCCTATGAATCAGAAAAAATTGTCGTCCTTTGCAAACAATTAATCGAGTATCATGAACATTTTCTGAAAACGTTATGTATTATTGTCTCTAATACAGGAAAAATTTTAAAACTTCAGATTAAATGTACTCAATAGTTGTATACTTATAATCTTTATGAAATTCTTAATCACTTTTACCAGGATTCAAATAATTAAGCTGTTATTGCTAGTGTTATATACAATATATAAAATTAAAAATATAAGCACACAGACTCACTTAAATGCATTTCCTGTTATTTATTAGAGACACATAAATTACCAAGTCATAAATGCGAGCAACCACATATATTCATCCTAATGAATTACAAACTATCACTGGCATGAATTAAATTAATTTATGCGTCAATTTGTCCCATTGTATATTGTTATCTGTATAATTTTTAATAGTAACGATGCAACGGCGGTTTATTTTATCAGAAATTATTTACATTGTTGA
Source organism: Zhengitettix transpicula (assembly GCA_037074705.1). Taxonomy (NCBI): domain Eukaryota; kingdom Metazoa; phylum Arthropoda; class Insecta; order Orthoptera; family Tetrigidae; genus Zhengitettix; species Zhengitettix transpicula. The sequence goes on from CM073591.1 coordinate 70,575,237, forward strand.
ACAATAAAAATTTATTTTTTCATCGTTGCGCTGAAGGCAGCTGGTAAATTTTTAAGTCTATAACTGGTTGTTGTTTTTTTATTTCTTTTCCGTCGTTTACGTGCTATTGAGAGCGCCACTGGTGCTAGGATATCGTAAGCGGAAAAAAAGATTGCACATAACTCTCGCAATCGTTGTTTTCCCGACACTACATGAAAGAAAATACAGCAGTATTTTCTCAGCCGCCATTGCCGTAAAACAGGCAAGGTTTGTTCTCGACACAGGACCGTATAACTAATTCCTGGCTGAGACCCGAGAAAGAAAAAGGAACCCCCCATTATTCTGAGTTAAGACATACCAGTTAAGAAAAGAAAGCCGTTTATATAAATAATATCTCTTTCTTATAAATGAACTTTCGGCAGCATGGAGGCGAAGCCGACAAAGAAATCGTAATAATTTGTGAGTAGTCTGCGCTGGTAGTTGGGGGTGTCTGAAAAACTGGCCCCCTCCCACGCTGTTTCCTATTCTTCCCTCTGCTTGACTTACGACCTCTGCCCTTTGTCTGGCGACGTCTTAATCTTCGAACTGTCCAACCCTCCCAATAGCCTAAATGATGAGGCTGAGGGATGTGTTTCTTTCGAGGTCTCAGCTGGAATTCTGTAGACGCCGTCCTTACCCGATCCAAAAAATTCTGCTTCAAGAAAACGCTTACTCAAGTACTCCATTACCATAATAATTAATTTATTCTTATAAAAAATTATGTTATATTAAGTATATCGTGAGTATATTGAATAAAAATGTTACGAAGCTGAAGTGATAGTAATTATTCTGATCAAATTTTGTGGCGTGAAAATTTTTTAATATTATTAATAATGACACTTCATGATATTTATGCGCAAATTTTTAATATATAGTTGATGATTTGTTTACTATTGGTGGCGATGCAATCATTATTTTTCATTGTTTACGAAGGAAAAAGGGGATTGCTTTTGAATTTTCTTATTTAAATTCATTATTATAGTCTTAATTAGTTACTTGCTCTTTATGATTTAGATTTCACTTGAAAAATTGCCGCAATTATTATTCAAAATGTTTAATGCTCAAAGTGTATTAGACTGCTATAATACAAATTTATTAGTATTTTTTTTTCTGAGCAGTAATATCAAACTAATCAAGATCTGCCAATGGTTTAGCAATCTATAATAATATATTGACCAAATGCAGACAAAATTAAAGTAATTAGGCCCACGTTTTATCATCACGTTCAAATTTAAATTTTAAATTATGAAGAGCTCTACAATAAATAGAGCCGACCTCCTGTGGTGTAGGAGTCAGCGTGACTACATCACATCACAGAGGTCCCGGGTTCGAATCCCAGCTAGGGCATGGATCTTTGTGTGCGTGAGAGAAACTCTCGTCAAGTCTCCAACAAAGCAAAATGAGTTCCCTTCGTTAGTCGCTAATAACCTGAACTGTAAATAAATCAATGTAAAAAAATTAAAGTTAAATAGAAGAAACGTTGTACGCCTAATTCATTTAAATCTGAAAATAGTCGATATATTATTATAAATTAGAGTTAAACAGCCAGTTAAATTTAATGGAAGGTTAATTAATAATCATGTAATTTATATAAATCTCATGAAGTAATTTATAATGAAACAATATACTAATGAACTGTCAAGTATCTATGTATATTTGAAAGAATTATTTGTATGGTCAGACGACAGGCCCCCTAAATCGCGTTATCAGATTCGCACAACGCAATTTCAAATGTCTGGAATTTTAATGAATATTGAATACAATTACAGGAATAAAATACGTATAATCGCGTCGCGTCCAACTCAGTTATTTTCAGTAAATTATGGCAACAGTGGATATATTTTATTTATACAAACGCCTGTTCACCGTAATTTAAGCAAAGAAGTGATTGGGTATCCAACAATATCCTTAGAATATTCCCCAAACGTGTTAAATAAATTAAGCCTATATTTTGAAATATTTATAATAAAAATTTATTATATTGAAACTTTAAATACTCATGGACTTGCAGTGTCACCTATTTTGTAGTGTGCGTCAAATTTCAACAATAAATAAAATCTCATTCATTTCGTGAATACATAATTATGAAGTGAGAACACCTTATACTCATTTCCGTATATGGTAAATAGGACTTTCTTTTTTCAGAAATATTAAATTATATGAAACACTACAAATATTTTCTCAAATTATATTTATATTCTTTTTCGTTAATTTATTAAATATAATATATTTGGATATGGTCAAGTTCTATGATTTAAGAATTTTTACACGCTTTACCAGTAGACAACCTCAACATGATAATGGGAAATAAATAATCTGCACAAATTTCACCGTCTATCTTGTCAAACAATATGTAAAGTTGCAAAGTTGGTAATACTGTTAAACCGTAATGGCCCAGTAATGCTAGGCGCGTCAAGTTGAGGAGTAAATTAAAACTTTCTTTGAATGGGTGTTCTTCCCTTAATGTCCCTTGCCTCGCTTCAACTTGGGGAGCGTTTTTAGCTTAAGGCCGTCGCAAATCCTCTCTAAGTTTTAGAAATTTTAATAACGTATTCGACTAACAAGCGAGTCTCGCCAATATCTTTTCCTTGTCTCAGAAATAATTCCGCGAAAGTTAATCTATTCACAGTCTCCGTTCATCCATTTACCTAATCACCCATTAAGAAGTAATGCATCCAGTCAACTGATACATTTGCATTGGAATTGCGTCTGCCTTTGCAATATGAAGCATATAGGAGGAGATGATTATAAGATACTTGCTTTGCGCATGGAACCATTTATTCGACTAGGATATTATTGAATTACTGTGCTGAGATTAGTACGCCTACTGTGTTCCAAACTGCTTTTTAAGAAAAATTGTTTTTAAAATTTGATTATAATTTTTATATAAAACTAATATTGAAAAAATCACCTATATTGACTAATCTGAAATAAATCTTACAATAAATTAATTATCATCTTATTTAATTATGTATTTTACCCTTATACATGTTGATTTATTAGTCATAGCACTGTACGTATACGAAATTACTCGCATTTGCAAGAATAGTATACAAATCCATGGATTGTAATTTTTGCAACATTTTTTATAGTAACATGACGGTAATCCACGTGGTCGCAACTCCCAATTAATAGCTTAAGAAGGGATTTGAAAGGGGGGATGTGAATGGGTAGAGGAAGCTATCCAAGGGTTAACTTGGGCCCCGGACTGTAGTTTGAGGGTCCTACCCGGCTATTGCCTAAAAGTGATGCAGGACATATAGTAGAAAATCTGCATCAGGTAGATCGGAGGCCATTTCGTATTTTTCCCACAAGAGTGGTTTGTTGTGGGGACGCAGTATTCCCTTCTCCGTGCCTCGACCAGTTTAGGGGGCAGCTGGCCGATTATTCCAATGTGAATATCGGACAAACCTTAACGTATGCAAAGGGTCTGCGACCCGGAAACATACACCTCTCAAAACAGGCTGAGATGCCTCGGCTTGGAGGAACCTTATTTAAAAAGTTTCTGCCTGCGAGAGATAATAACAGATATCACCGTTTTTATGTATGCAAATATAGCAATGTAACAATTTTTCTTAAATAAAAATATTTGAGTTCTAACTTTGAGTCAACAAAGCAAATAAGAATGTGTATAGTGCGATTAGATCTACACATAAACATTAATTCTAAAGAAGAGGGACAGAAAAAGAATGAAACACATCATCAAATGAAAAAAATTATTTTGAAAGTAAACGTTTGAAAAGAACGTTGGTACTCTAAAGCACATCCAGTTAATTTTTATTATACGGTCACCGTCTTATTTTAGATTAGAAATTAATGGATCCACAACGAAATAAGATTAGCCAAATATTTCTTAATGAAAACGTATATATGTTTAGTAGGATGAGTCATTTACTTCCCAGGAAAGGCGGTTTGGAAAATTACCTTGCGAGAAAAGTCTTGAGAAAAGCGTGAGTTATATTAGGAAAAATCATTTTTGTGAAGGGTTTATTTTCTGACCGCTAGAGATTAATTCAGTTCATTATTTGTAGTGTAAACTCATTATTCTCCTTTTCGCCTTGTCGCAAACTTTTTCCCGTATTGAAACTTTCTCCACTGAATTTATCTTCGTAAATTATTACATTAATGTTGCGGTATAATTTTAGCGACTTATTTTGCTAAATTGAAAAGTAAATTTCCATAAAATAATTGACCTTTTTTTTAAAAATAGGCCTAAAAATAAAGTACTGAATATTATAAGAAATGTCAGTCGGACATTGTTATGAATTAAAATTTATTTTAGGTTATTATTTAATCATCAATAATTAAACTTCTGTTAGTAGACAGAATTTTTCTTCAGTAAACGACATCGGTGATAACTCATTAAAAGTGAATAAATAATTATACAGCTGTTAATAATTATATAAATAATTATTATTAGCCAAATAAACATACAATTAAATCAAAATATCAAGATGTTACAAAACACACTAAGTAATTGTCGGGTGTAAATAAAATTTAATATGTGTTGCACCTGACAGAAATGGTAGCGTTGTGCTTTTATGTAACTTAATTTTTGTTATCAATTGTCTAATATTCGGTCAATATTCAATTTAATTAAATTTATGTTAAGAAAATTATTATGGATGTTATATATTTACACATGGTTCTAAGAAATGGGTTCTATTTTCTATATTTTCTTGTAACACTAAGGGATTGGTACTGTTCATAATTTTGCAAAGAGGTCACGTCACAATTACAACTTTGATTATAATATTATGAAAATATGTATTTCTAATAAGCATACTCATTAAAACCATGCGTTGAGTTTGTATACTTTTAGGAACTCTTCTTCCGTCCCCGGAATTCTTTACAACAGTTTTAAAATTCTAAATTAATTTTTGTCAATGATATTATTTCAATTTATTGTGCGATGTATAACCGTCGCTCTATTTCCTTAATTAGTCCTTCAGCTCTTCCGAATACTGAATTTCCCTCTTGCCCAAAGTAATCAAGCAAGCTTCGCAGAGAGGGTGTGCTCATCCCCCTTAAGTTATACAAGCTTCTGATCCATCTCCGCACCTTATATCCTCAACCCTTTACATCCCTACCACCCTAACGACTTGATAAGGCCACAAAATCCTCCCCCGTATACACTCCACCCCTTACAGAAAGGTAGGGGGTGATTGTACAAACATTGCACGATAATTAAACTCTGAAATACTGTTATTGCGCCATTCTCGGATTGTCTACCGTTATCTTCCGCTTTAATATCCAGAAAACCCCTTTCATCCCGCCCCCCACTACTTCCTAGTGCGCGCACACACACACGCCCGAAACCGCCCTTTTACGTGAGGGGTCATCCTTTTGTTCTTTTTTGTTTCGTGCTTTATTTATTCCCTTTATTTCTTTCGCGAGGGTGGGACGGCTCAGCCCCCCGGCACCACACAGTGATTGCAATCGTGCTGGGGGTGGGAGTGACGAGGGGTTGCGCGGGGATGAGATGGCGGTATTTTGCGTGTTGGATTTTCACTGTTGTGTTGTTGGATTAAGACATAAATTACGGGTCCAACGTAGTGCTATAGAGAAAGGGGTTATTTCACGGTAGCACGAATCTCTCCCCCTACCCTTTTCTGGCTCTCTGTGTTCCATTTTCACCCCTCGACAACAACCGCCCCCACTGTCTCACTATCTCGTGGTCCTCTTCCCGCACGCAAATACAGAAACACAATGTAACAAAACAGTGAGTGTCCCGTCAATGCCGCCAGCTATACGCCGCAAAAAAATTCAAATAGGGGGAAAATGTAGATGTATACGGCAGATAATAAAAAAAAGAGTTCCATTCCATTTAAATCAAGGCACCAACATGAGCGAAGTACAACAAGAATAGCATAATGAAGGACAAATTACTTTCCGAATTTTTTGTACTTTAATATTATATTACTTAGCATCGTAAAAAGTTAGTTTAACGTTAATGTAAAAATTATAATAATACTTTAATTTTATCATTTATATGAAGGTATAACAGCGACACAAGACAAATTACTTTGTAACTAAATTAAGTGCAAGGTTAACTCTACTGATCTCATCATTTTAAAACATATTTAATTACTGTAAATGTCGTCGGGACAGTGCACTGATTCCTTGTTTTGAACATGGCTGAAGTAAAATAATAAGTCGAATTTAATTAATAAATCGGATCATTTTCTACAATGCGACGAATAATTCCTTGAATCTAAATAAATATAATTTTGAATACAATGTCGTAATTTTTCAGTAACACTGTCGATTCTTAAGTTTGTATGACATGTGCTATTGTATAGCAAACCGTACATTTTGGGGTAAGAAATTCCGACTGAAAGTCATATTAAAAATTTATTGCGGCAGTGAATAGGTTAATATTTATGTGATATGTATATCTTATTTATTTGAAGATTTTCACATATTTCATCCTCCATTTTAATATTACATTACTGGAAATAAAAAAGTCCATTTGTTACCTAATTTTCAGATTCATAAATTGCGTGCAATAAAATGAAATTCCCTCTGTTATCCAATTTTTGGTTTTAATAATTGTGTGCAATATAGTTTCAATTCATAATTTCGTAGAGTGCCTACTATAGAATTAATCACGTATAGTGGTTTTGAAACGTTACTTTTTTACTACGAAATAGATCTGTGAGGATAAAGGCGGCTGGGAATGAAAATTTTATTTGAGGAGTAAACTCATCGAGACGTGTACCGTAAAAAATTTCCATCCCTTCCATCCTTATTATCGTCCATGGAACGTCCGGTCAACATTTTTCACCCTTGTTCAGATTCACCACACGTTTTGGGGGCAGTAACCCTGCGGGCTGCCCCGCTTTTAGGCGATCAGCTGACTACCCCGCCCCAGGTTCCATCCACTTGTGGTGACAGACATCGCTTAGCGTTTTACGACACGGCCTGTGTATACTGCCTTTTAAACGACGGTGCGGCGCATCCCAAAGTGTTTACGATCTTACTAAAGACTCGGGGGTCGCTGCAGTCTGACACAAGGGTGAGCAAACGGAAAATCTGAGAGCTGCAGCAGTCCACGGGATCTGCAGGTGGTGGACCATAAGGCACTGAAAGAAATATACCCAAAAATCCCTCTCTTAATGGTTAGTTATTCCAACACTACGACGTATAATTACTTTTGGGTTTCATTTTCTTCAACAGTTACCAAATGATGATGAACAATTGGCTCTTACAGGAACTCTGGCAGTTCAATAGAAAATAACTTTTTAAAAAATTGAAAATTATTATTTAATAATTGTAATTTAATAAAACGGAAAAATAAATTAAATTACAAAGTGTAAATACTAATTCATTGGGTATTTAAGTATTGTCTCTGTTTAAACGCAATTAGAAAATAGTACACCGTAACACGTATTTTATTTGAAAATGAGGCTATTGACGGAAATACGTTGTTTGACGAGTCACTTATAATTGAATAAACAGTTCCGCCATAGTAAAAATCACTTCTTGCCTATTTATTATGTAAACGAGTAGTATCCGTTGTCAATAATTTTATCTGAGAGTGCATGTAATTAAATCGTAACTTTTTGAGCACTACATCTGTCAGATGATGTTAATCGCGAGACGCAACAATAGGAGCCTTTTATTTATGAACACAGTTATTTTAAAATATTTTTTTCCTTTTTATACAATCCTCATAAACTGCTTCCATCTTCCGTATGATGCTGTGGAATATTGAAAATGCATTTTCATTGTTTCCAATATTCGCTCATATATTATTCCCATATCCACATCTAAGATGATATATATATATATATATATATATATATATATATATATATATATATATATATATATATTTAATTCCTTAAAATGTACAGCACTGGTCAAAAGGACCAATATAAAAATTTCAAATATAGTGCGAAAACATTTTATACACTGAAAACTGTCCTTGAAAATGCAATAAAACGTTAACTTTGGAAACAATATTTTAATAATAACTTTAGAGAATTCTAAAGAATTTAAAGTAATATGATTTTGTTTATTTAATTAACTATAAGTAAGCGACAATAAAGTTCAAAAGGGATTGTAATTACTTTGCTGTTGATACGATTTGCGTATATACTTCAGATAAGAGTAATTACATGTGGACTTGTTAATGAACTAAATTACCTAATGAAGGTAGGAATTTAAATTTATTGACTTCGAATGACAATGCAGTCCAGTTGTGTGAAAAAATATAATAAATCCAGGTGATTTATTCCCGACATTTACTAAAATACGAAAAGTTTTGAAAATTAGTACGGGTTTCCGCCAAAACCGTGGAAAAATATTTTGTAACACTTCCTTCCATAGTATTTACGGAAGTAACATATTTAAATAGGATATTTTTCCTTGTCCAAAAATCATATCCGAGGCAAATTCACTGGAATTTTAAGCAAATTAAAAAATAATCTATAAAATGTACTGAAGTGGGCTAGCGTTATCTTTTTGTGATTTAAAAATTACATAGTATCAAGTTGAATACTGCTATAGAGTTCATAATTAAGCCAGCTTTAGTTGAATCCGATTTCTACTAAAGGATGAGTCGGACCTCCGCAACGTGTCATAATAATTTGTATAATATTTGGTGTCAAACTCGCTATAAAATCGGATGCGTCAAGACATGCATTGTCTGGTCAGCGTTTTCTTAGACCCCACAGCCTATGATGAATTATTGTAGTTTGACGTGCGCCTTGAATCAGTTTCGATGGTTTCCAGAACTAAAATAATTTATTATAGTAGAACATTGTCTCATATATCCGCCGCCGAGTAATACTTCTTATGGGAACATCTGAAGACCATCATTTACGCGACTCCAGTTGACTCAATTGAGGACCTCGTTACTAGACAATACATTGAGGCTGCAAGCGTGCGCGAAATGCCTGGAATCTCAGGAAATGTTCACCAATTACTCGTTCGACGCTATCAATCATGCATTACTATTTGTGGTCACAATTTTGAGCATTTATTCTAAACATTGCTGGAAAGAAGCACTTTTCCATGATTATGTAAATAATTAATTTTTTCTTTTCATGTCTCTATTTTTGTGTTCGTGTCTCAACGCGTCACTTCCGAAAATACATTCCTAAACAAAAAAAAATGTATCTTTTAGTAAGCTGTATCAGCTCTCCAAGAGTGTCCCATGACCCTATAATATATATATATATATATATATATATATATATATATATATATATTGTAATGATTAAAAGTAATAATTTAATAAATTGTCCCACGTTGTGGAACCAAAAATGTAATGAGCAAAATAAAGGTTAATTAAAGGAATTACTTAACAAAATGATACTGATAAAAAAAATTAATTTGCCAAATATTAATTTAACAGGTGTTCATTTTGTTTTTTACAAATGATTTGCCCTTGGTTGGCACGCCGAATTCGATAATTTCAAAATTAACAACCAAATATTTTTTATTTATAATTGGTGGCGTTCAAAGTAAAATACAATCTTTTACATTTCACAAAGAATCAAATTTAATAACTCTTCGTCTCAGGGTCTTTAACTGGGTTCGATAAGTAAGAACAATCAAAATTATAAATTAAATAATTAACAATTCAACCAAATAGAAACGAACGGAATACGTAATATAACAAAAATGAAAAGAACGAAATTTGACTAATACCCTTAATTGCCGTTTGCAGAAATTAATTAGTTTGGTTTGTACTTACAAATGTCCTGCTGGTACCAGACTTAGTTTTCGGAGCTTGGGTACACTATTCTCTAAAAAGCCATTAATCACTGATTCTACACATCATGGTCAAAACAAACGGTTGTAGTTATTGTATTATTCCTCCGGGAACTCGATCAGCCGCACCTCCGGTCAACAGTCGGACGTATTATTTCTCAATGCCTTTATGCGGAAAAATGTTATTTCGTTACTCGTATGTCTCTGAACGTGACGCTAAACTTTTTGTTTCAGCTTTCCGGTCCCTCCAGACCTTTTTACTTGGATTTTTAAAACATATAAGTCTCTCAGTTGAATTTTTAAGCTTGGGTCACCGCTGTTCGTACTCTTAAAGTTTGCTCCCTCTCTCGACCATAATATCCGCCAGACTGCATTCAGCCAGTCCTAGCAGCTCGCAACAAAGACCGCCGACAAAGAGCCTGCCGTCATTGTCGTCTTTAAGAATTTGTACCGCTAAACAATCCAATTATTTAAACAATCAATGGCCTCCTTAATTAGGATTTCAATAAATAAATATATATATAATATAGTGAAAAATATTAATATTGATAATGGAAACATGCTGTATTACTTAATAAAATCTAATCTAAAAATTTTGCTATAATTATGTCAAAGAATCCCAGTAAATTATTGTTAAAGATGGAGAAAACATTTTTCTTAAAAGCACGTTTGATACCATTTTTGTATTCTTTTAAAATTTAATTAATACCGTATGAACACTTGTCCAAAAAAAGGTTGGAGACACCCCTATAAATTGCATTGTGAATTAACAAATATTTGAAATTATAATTGTTCTCTCTTATCACAGATTAAAATACCTTAGTCGTCAGGTAACTTATAATTTGTAGGTTTAGGAAAACATATTTTCTATTTCTTTGGCTTCAGTCTTTATTTCAGTATAGGGCTTATGAGTCTATTATAATATTAGGTATAAAATCTTTGGGATTAATATTGGACTGGAGGATACTGATTTTCTGTGGGTAATAATCTAGACGTGGTATCTGAAATCGAATCAGGTTTTCGGCCAGAGGTCCTCAGTGCACCTGTTTTATTGAGCCAGTGGCCCGTCCCGTGCCTCTGAGGATCCGGAGATGCGCAGGGAAGAAAGACGGCCCCGGGGAAGAGGGGTTGAATTGCCTCTTTGCCCGTAAATGGCACGGATCTAATGATTCTAAAAACCTCTCAAACAACTTGGTCCTTGGCTGGAAGTGAGCTCGCACACAGACAGAGACAAAGAAGACGACTGGATTGTGTATAGTGCAACGATAAGAAGGACGGGGAAAACAATCAAGGGGGCGGCTTCTTATCTCTCCTTCCGCCGAAGGGAATAGCGCCGAGCACTCGCTACTTCTTGGAAATTGCAACTTGATTGCTTCCCCCCCCCCCAGCCCCTCACGGGTCTAGAAGTCAGCGAATAAATGTAATAGATACTTCATTTTGCCGGCCTAATAACGTTTGAGGTCGTTTAAAACCCTTTTGTTGGGTCCCGATGATTCTTTCAAACTGTTACGGCGTCCGCAAATTTAAGACAATTGGTCTGGCATTTGCATGAAACCGCATTACTCGCGAATTCGATCGTAACTGTAAACCTTTTCATACATATAATTACTAAATACATATTCTTTCACGAATCAATTTCAGACCAAAATTATAATTTTTTTTTGTGGAAGCAATTACTTCGTCTTAAAGAGGGAAGACGGTTTATTTTACATTCTTCTAAAGGAATTTGCCGTTAAATTAATTTAAAACAATCCGGAACCCTTGAATTTTGATTCAAAATGAAGATTCCCCTCTATTCTCCTACGTTAAAAGTTTCGTTTAATTTTATCAAGCGCTAATGTGAATTTATTAACATTCAGATTTTAATTCTGATTAAATCAACATACATTCCTTGATTCGAAAGACAGAGGGGAAAACGAATAATCTTCACCAAAGCACGTAAACCACATCGAACTTATATATTAGTATGGGTAATTGTTTCCCTATAAAAAGTAATTACAGGTACGGAGTATTGGAAAAATTATGAGACTTTTCAGATCCAAATTCTTAAATTTATTGTTCAGACAGTTAATAGATTAGATAAGTTTCTTAGATATATTATATATTATTTTTCTATTCACAGCATCCATACTGTGTGTTTTAATGAAGGGTTTCTCACTGAATTGAAGATCGATTTTAGGGAAAAATTAGCTCACCTCAAAATAAAGCAGTCCTAATCAAATATACCTGATTCTGTAAATAACAGCTATAATAAAAGAGCCTAGAGCGACACAACTGCACTTGCTTTTGAGTTTTAACTGACAAGTGCAGTTGTATCGCTCTAAGCTCTTCTTCGCACCTGACGAAAGGCACAAGGATCCCAGAAACGTTGTGTCGTATTTATATTATCACTTTTTTGTCTGAATTGGCTACTTTTCTTGCTCATTATTTTCAATCAGACGTAAATTTTTTCATTTTAAAATGTGGCTTATATTTATAGTTTTGATATTGAATAATTGTAGATTAAATACTGGCAAATCTTCTGAAAATTATTAGTGCCCATTTAGATACAAAAATTCCGCTGTAAATATCATCTCATCGGCTATGTAAATAGACAATGAAGCTTTCACATAACGGAAAGCTAAAATAAAATGCAGATACAATTTTAAGGATATGGTCAGGGTTTGAATACGCCAGTTTTTAAGATATTTCTGCTCAAAATATTGTCAATACATATTTAAAACTTATTTCCACAAAATGCATTGTTTACCTACGAAATTTTGATGTTTTGACATTGCTAACGAACTTTAATAAAGAAGAAATAATTGTGAAGTGAAGAGCAAAGACCATTTGATGAAAACATTTATGAGGTAAATAATGACCTTATACAATTGCATGTGACTGCATATTATAATTTTTTGACTGCCATAATTTATCGTTGGCGTGTTTCCGGTTGTCAATTCTTTCTCAAAAAACAAAAAAACATATTCACCGTGAAACCGATTATTTTTAATTTATCGCATCTTAATAATTTTTAAAATAAATCAAAGCAACAGTTTAGGAACATTATATTTAGCAACTTTCAGCATACCCTTCATAAAATTACATTCAACTATATAGAATCCTCTGCCAATATATTTGTTTATTTTTGTGATTAATTTCACTTTTCATACAGTTGATCCATTTTTATGTTTTACGTTTACTTGAACCTTTGTTAATTCATAGTATCATATTTATTCTACACTTTTACCATCGTTTCATTTATGTTAAGAAACACTATATCTATCTCATTTTAATATTTTTATAGTTAAAAAATGTTTATATTATAAAATAATTCAGTAATCTGATATTCGGTTTAACGACCGACTTGATTACACGTTAATGTATTATTCAGCTTCTTTAAATCCAATATTCAGTTAATTTATTGCCTTCTTCCGAGTTCTTTTTTCTTTAAAACTTAATTTCTTTTTAACTTCATTAAACGTATTATTTTTTGTAGCTGCATTTAATATGTTTATTTCATGTGACTACTTTTTTTTCATCATAGTACCTTTGACGGAAGTTTTCATGTTCAGGTATATCAATCAAACCAGCGCAATGTTTTGAGGTAATATTTTGAAAATAAACAACAGTAAAAGCTAAATATAATTTTTAATTAGCCGGTTTATAATTAGGCCTCTAGTTTCCCATGGTAATTCAATATTATGGCTGTGTAATGACCGAGATTTGGTTAAGAGCCGTACTTATTTTATTAGTATTGGTTCGATTAATTTACAGTTTCTGTCTCCTTATTATCAATCCTAATTTTTTTCAAGCGTTCATTTCATTGCCTACCTAGCATTTTTCTACTTTCCTGCTTTGTGCTCACCGATTCTAGGTACGGTCAGGTTTTTATTAAGGATATGGAGTAATTCGATGGAAAGTAGAACTGCAGCAGGTACAGGGGTTCCCTCCCCTGCGGGGAAGCGCGGTTAACACGCATGCGCCGCGCCTTCGGGTTGCCATATTGATTCTGAGCGAGCGAGATGGTGCCTACAGACAAGAGGTGGGGGTGATGGATGCTCCTCCATTGTACACTCCGGGGGATGAAAAGAGGAGGTAAAAATTGAAGAAACGACCTCCCCTTCTATCCCTTCTGGAGCTCGCCTCGGAATTCAGAAACGACCTCCCAAAAATATATAAGAAGCGAGGGTTGGGTGGGAAGGAAAGTCTGGGGAGGGAGAGACAGAGAGAAGAAAAGAAAAGATAGGAAGACCAAGACACATTTCTATCCTCACGATTCTTATTTCCTCGTCCGAGGGTTGCGGAGGAGGAAGGGTTTCGAAATGAGTTTTGGGAGTCGTACAAAGCTATTGCATTAAAATGGATATCTTGCCATTTGAATTTCAAACATTTCCCGCTGTATGGTATAGTTTCTTTTTTTTATTCTGTCCATGTGTTGAGTCGTAAGTATTAAAATATTTTTTGTCCCTTTTCTCTTGTTTTTAAACGAAAACTCACCATGACGAAATTTTATGACTGGATATTTATTTTTATAGTGTGTCGTATGGTTGTTTTATTTGATGTGGTTCAGCTATTGTTTTCTAAGGCATTAAATCAAATCCAATGAAGTACAATGGAGTTCTGGCTATCCATAATACTGCGTCAGACACTCACAAAAAAATCTTCCGGAAATGTGAACTGTTGTAAAGCAATAAAGCAATATGGATATTAATACAAATGTTATCACTGCACTTCGGAACAAATGTTTGTTAGAAAACTGTTCAACGTAAACATAACAATTACCCTATTTCGCTTATTAACGTAATTCAAGATTATGTTACGTCTCACAACTAACAAGATCATAAGTAAATTGTGAAACAGTCATTATAGATTCATATTTTTTAGAATATAATATGCACTGAATTAAATAAAATTCCTTAGAAATTCAAACTTACTTTGACATTTATTTCACGGGTGTTACTTCACTAATAAACATTAATTCTCATTGTTTATTTTGCCTAAGGATAATTCAGCAGATTTTTTTTCTAATGTGTAATTTAGCCATTTGTCACCGATTTCTTTCAATTAAGCTACAGTATTTGTACTGAAACCGTCAAGAACTATTGAAAATTGCAAGTGAGTAATATAAATCAGGTGCATCAGGATTCCATCGCATTAATTGACTCACTCAGGACTCTAGTTGTATACTGTACAATAAATATATACATGAAAGTATATTCTTCAATAATCCTTCAGAAACAAATATATGTATTCAAGAAAATAAAAGAAGGTAAATTACATCAATATAAACTTAATTATTTACAGTATAATTCATGGTATTAATCTAGTAATTTAACTGTCAAAATGAGTAATTAGGTAAAATGTGATACAGAATACTTACAACACATAATTTTCATCGCTTATTTTCACAATTTCTTTAATTTCCACTGAATTAATAGAGAATAATTTAATGACATTTAAAAATATCGGAGGTAGGAATTTAACAAACAAAAATGAAATTTGATTATTAAGACAAGAGTCGACAACATACTTATAGGAAACGTTAGGTCAGTAAATAATACATCTGTTATAAATATGTACTCCCAGTAGACTATATTAAATGTCGTTTGAGCGAAGCAGGCCAGAAAGGACAATTTAGGGGAAGGCTAGAAGGAGAAGGCGTGAAAAATGGCTTCGTTACGATTAGGACAAGTTGAGGACGTAGAAAGTGTTTAAAATCGGAAGCTGCTGTGGGAATAAAATATTTGGAGGATTGATCAGGCCTCAAAGAGTTCCGAACTTTAACACACGTTTTATTCGACTAAAGTAGAGCTTTCCTTCGATAAGTGAGAAAGAAATTCAGAAGACCTAGAGATTAATTATATGAAGTATCTCAGTTTAGAGTATACTAAGTAATTTATTGGCAGTTTATGTGTATGGGAATAATGTTAGAAAATTACTCTTTGAAATATTGGAAAAATAATTGTTAATAAAATAAATAGTTAATTTACTGTTACAAAAGGGATATGCTTCATACATTAAAATATTATCTATTGGCGATTTAATTATACTTACAGATTCATAAGAAACAAGACAGAACAAGTAAATCTCTTATCATATAAAAAATGGTTATTCATCTCTGACTTCTCTTGAAGCTATGAAATTCACATAAAAGTACTATTTTGACGAATCGACAATCACGTTTGATACGTCTTTACTCTCAGATAAAACGTTTTATTGTTAAAAATGTTCTTCTTTGGAAATAATCATTCGTGTTCTAAAGGAAACAAAATTTTCTATTTAAATAATATTATTAGGTGCAATAAAAAAACACTACAAAACAAATAAAACTAGAAAACCCGACTTTGAATTAAATTTTTCATGAGAAACTGTCTATCGTGTTATTACGTTGCAGTAGTTGCATTACTCTTTTGTTTTTTTAAGTCTTAAAACTACAAACTTTGCTGTTTCATTATCTAATTTTCAGTAATTATCAAAATGTGGAAAGCGAGTAGAAATAAAAAGTGTAATTTAAAGGAGGAGGAGAATACAGATTATAACGCATCAAAAATTAAACCAATATATTGTTTATGTAATTCATATATTATGTAAAATGACGGAATTTTATTTGAAATTATAAAATAAGGGCTGAATATTTTCGTTCTATAGAACTATTGCCATACACAGTATATTCCACTATAGAGTTTTCTGCTCCCTTCGGAATAATTCTCTACAAAACTAATTCTCATGGATTACAATTTGTGTATCACTATAATATTCATTTCGACGTTTTAGTCTCGTTCGAATCACATAGTTTTATGAACATTTTCCGTAAGCCAAAGTCATTATTTCCTTCTGCTAATTACTATTTTCTCTTAGGAGTTCACCTTTTATCAAATAAATAATAAAGATTATTCGTTCGTTTTTTTTTCTTCACAGAATCAAAACCAATTTTCAGATTTTTTAGCAACTCCGTAAAACTTGTCTTAACTTTTCCATAAAATTATTTACATACTGTGAGACAGAGTTTTAATGATGGCGACATTAGTTTGACGTGATACGGGAAACGAGTGTACGAAATATGTAAGCGTAGTCACTATAGTACATTGGAACACGTTAGAGGTCGTTCTGCAGCCTTTCAGAATTGTCACGCAGGAGCAGCGTGGAAAATACCCCGGGGGGAAATAATTCTATCCCCTCGTCGCCTCGAGCGTTCTCTTCCCCTCTATGCCTTTCCAAAAATTTTACGTCAGGTACAAAAATTGCTCGTATTTTCACTTACGCAACGCAATCTCGACTTGAACAACTCTATCCTCAATCTCGTTTAGCATGTTTTATTGTATTTCCTTTAACAGTAAAGTTTCACCTTTAATACGGTACGTGTTATTATTCCTTTCACCAAAGTTTTCATAAGTAGAGGTGACTATATGTTAATTTTTCCTACCACGCAATGTGGGTGTAATACGGATTTAAGTCCAGATTAGGATTGGATCCATTTTAATTTTTAACCATGGACTATGTTCCAAATATATATCGGATGACGTAAAATATAAATATTAATTCGTCAGAAAATTCGTAATTTTATATTAATATATTCTGGAGATGCGGAGTGAATAAAATTATAAATAAATATTATTGGAACACATTAAAACGAACTTTCAGGATTTATATAAAAAATTATTGTGGAAAATGAATTTGCTGGCATTGCTGAAATCATTTGACAAAATAAATGGTTTGAATAATTATAACTTTATGTTCCTTGTGACTAATGTAAAAGAATATGGGGCAATATAATTAAAAACAATACTTCTACAATTATGTTTGTCAATATAATTTTTATAACTATTAAAGACCTAAAATTATCAGTCAAAATCGCTAAATATAAAAACAAGCCATTTATATAAGCACAGTTCGAATCCAAATTTTACCAAATAATTAAACAATTACAATATAATGATTTAAAAGAAACTACAATGTCTAGTAATAATAATATCATCAAACAAGTTGTAATAAACAATCATTAAAATAATATACAATTCATTAAATAATTAATTAAGTCTTCTCAGGTTAGTAACCGTGTAAACAATTGTATTCGCAACGTTTCGATGACGTTCACTGCCATCGTCTTCTAGCAAAAATTATATATTTGTTTTCTTTCCTGATCATGTTTTCGACTGTTAAAGTTAGGTGGTTAAAATTACTATAAAATCGTACTAAGTAATCAGAAGACAGGATACAGCTTTAATAACAATAATATAAAAGGAAATATGAATGATTTCAAAAAATTATATTTATTCTTGTTAAAATGAAAATATGGCATTTCTCTTACTTAATATCTATTTGCAGAAAACTTATAATCTATTCAAATTTAAGTCGTGTTATTCATATTTTCACGAATCTTACTTAGAGGGCAGTGATTCAAAAAATTAGTCCTATATTCTGGATTCCACTCAATAGAAAAAAAAGATATTTACTAAATAATTAATTAAATAATATTTCGAATATTAGTCACACATTAAGTTTTGAAACGTAAATGAGTTCAAGTGTTATTTCCTAAACTCACATATAGCATAGTTTGAAAAACTTATTCATTACGAATCCTATTTTTCGGAAGAGTTGGTACATAAAGGAAACGACAAGGAGATTGTATTTAACAATTTAAAAAAACTTTGCCCTCAACCATTAAGTAGTTTAGTATTTGCTCATCCTTTGAAACACCAAATAACGTTTTTATCTTATCTTCATATATATGTTTATATATTAACATGGTTCTTTTATGCTGTAATAGAAACTTATGATTATAGCTGTTGACTAAATTTAACCAAATTCATATGGAATGACTTGAACGGTTTCCTTGACGATTTCATACTTCTCAAAGATTAAATCGCAGTTGATGTAAAAGCTGTGTCGCACGTGAGTTGTCCTCGTAGTCCGAAAATATGAAGCTCTGCGGTCTCCGAAGTTCCACCGGCGCCGAAAGGGAGAAGACTTTAACCCAACGCTGCGTTATGGGGTATTATGAGGATTATGTTATAACGTTCGCAAACTACGCATTAAATTCTACTCTACGCGCAGCCAAGTTTTAATCTGCTGAAATTTCGGGCCGAGCTCGCTTCGCCGGCTGAACGCGTGTTTGTATGAGTGTGTGAGGAAAGGGGAGAGAGAGGCTGTATTTCCACGGCCAAACAGCGCCAGGGATGAAAGCAGGATTTACCTCGAATTAAAGTCACCTTCTCTTCCCCTCCAAACGATTATGGACTTGGCTAGCTTCTCGTACCCTCAGAACCGTAGCTAGATAAAGTGTTTCGAGTAGAAGTTTGTGACAAATCACTGCGTAAACCGTTAGAATATAATATTGCCAAACAGATATGAAAATCGATAACATATTTTAACGACAAGAGCACTTCTCTGAAGTCCAGAAGGAATATATTTGTACACTAAACTGGTAGAACTGAAGTTCATAATTCGATTGTGACACCATTATCTAACATTAAAATGATTACAGAAACCAAATATGCATATTAAACTATTAAATCTAGAAAAAACATCACTTGAAGACTATATTTATTGCTACTAATAAATACTCATAATTACCTGCAGTAACCATATAAATATTATGTCCGTATGTGTTTTCCTTGTACCTCAAGCTGTATAAATGATTAAGTAAACAGGAAGGACTGGATACTTTCGCCAGATACCAAACTAAGTATTCAGTCGAAAAATATTTTGGATGCATATAGAGTATTTATAAAGAACCGAGTATTGTGTGAATTTTCGTTTGTAAGTGAATTACTTGATTTTGGACGAAAATTTGTTGTGGTTTCAACATTACAGGTTCCGCTTTATTTGGCACGAAATGCTTTATGCGAATATCTGCAATAAGACAGATATGCGAATTGACTCATTTACTCATGGGTTTGACGTTAAAGTAAAATAAAATAAATACGTATTACACTCCACTACGATTCTAGGTTCATCACAGAGCTTGGGCGCTAACGATAAAAATGTCAGATTTTAAGAGTTTTCTTTCGTAATTGTATCATTCAAAGTTCGTCACATACAATTACAGATTGAGAAAGTTGTTCGAAAATATACTATTTCCTTTCCTTCCAATTTTAATAATATTTAGGTTTAATTTAATATAATTTGGAATTGTAACTAAATTCTATGTTCGGCTATGGGCTAGCCAGAACAGGCATAGTCAAGGGAGATGAAATTGATATATACCAAGTAAATATCTGTTTTTATTTATAACCAAACACTTATTACCGGACAGACGTTTATTTCAAAAAATATAATTAATTACGTATTGAAGTATTCATATATATTTCCAGAGTGTGTCGATATTTCACGTAATAATTGCAATGATTTTTTTCAATTGTCATTAACAAAACCTATACTCCACGTATTTTATGTATAATATTAACATTTTATTTTTTAACATATTCAAACAGTATCCTTATATTTTACGTTAATAATATATAACACACTTTTTATTTTAAAGACAACAATGAATTTATGACAATATTTGGAAAATATGTATTTCCGTGTTAATAAGTGCACCTACGAAAATTTGCCATGCAACTTCCGTAGCAATACGTTGATTGAGTGTTACATTTTTGGAAACTTAATTAAATTCTTGGAAACTTCAGAGTGTCGCAAATCTCTGTTTCGTAATAATTATATTACCTAGTTTGGTCGTTTCATTTTGGATATGCTTAAAATATGAGCAACTATAACAATAAATGAATAAGACGCTAAAAGCCAAGATGTTTATGCGACAATAAATAAAATAAAATTTATATTGTATATTATTGGTTAGACATATTCTTAAGAAATAAACTATTTTATTTCGTATGCAATAAAAATAACGAAGAGTTCCCAACCAAATGTCTTGTTTGTTGACTTCAATATTTTTTCTATTTAGTAGTCTAGCAATCATCGGCGGATACACATCGTGCTTTTCATGTTCTCCATTATATGAGACACCAATTATGACTTAATCCTCATTTTTTCTGCTTTTACAAATTTAAACATAATCTACTAGATTCGACATGACCTCATATTCCACTAATCTAAATTTAAATCTACAACGATAGATGGGAAAAAAATTCTTCAATGTAGAAATAGTTCATTAAGTATAAACTTTGGAAATAAATAAACGCACTGTAACGTTTTGAAACGTTGAAAGAAGAAAGGGTGATACTTTACGAAACAAATATTCTTAATGGCATTACAAATAGGCTTGAATAAAGAGTGACGTAGACTATATAATAATACCCTCCGGAAAAGTATAGGCCTACTGTAATAAGCAAAACACTTCAAATCAGGGTATAATTAAAAATTTCGTGGGAGAGAACTGATTATGGGATGATGTTTCCGTAGGGTAACTGAGGAGAAAAATTATTTTCCCATCTACTAAGAGTAAACATACAGTTAATAAAACGTAATACTACTACAGAAGCTCGAAATCAAACATCAGAGGGAGATTAAAAAGTGTAATAAGTAGAAATAATTGGAAGTTTTCCATCGTACTTTTTTTTTAGAATCACATCGGATGAATATTAGTATCAAATGACACAGAATCCACGGTCATGTGAGCTATAGGCCGTACTCTTACACAATTATAGTGTCACCATTTTTTTAAACAAGATAAAAATTGAAATGGAATATTGACTGGTTTAACAACAGAAATGAAATTACAATCTTTTTGCTGTAGTTGTAGTGAGTGACTCCTTAGTAACACACAATGACAACAAGCCCACTGAAAATATTCCGAGACAAAACCAGTTTTTAGCTTTTTTTAACGGGTAAGTTTTGAGCTGTGTGTGTAAGTAAAAGTTTGCTGGTGAGGGCGATGACGTGGGCCGATTAATTGAACGGCCGTAGAGAGGGGAGTGTCAACGGAGCCGCTAAACGTTTGACGGGCGTTTTGCGGGCGCTCGAGTATTTAATTAGAGCCCGTGATGAGGGCCTTATGAGGTGTTTTGGGGCCGCTCTTATTGGCAGTCATCCCCGTGTTAGAGAGAGCAGGGACAAGGGGTGGGGGCAGTAACACTTGCCACCTCACTTAACGGCGACTCCTTACCTTCCTCTCGACGAAGAATATCAGCGGCAAAGCTGGCCGAAATATCAGTACTCCTCAAATATTAAACAATGGATATATAAATATTAAAATCGAACCGTTTTTAATAAATTAGTTGAATTAAATTCACTAAAAATTCAATAAAAACATGTTTAATAAATTCCCATTACTAATAATTTGTTAAAGTGTCCTCATTTGTTAAATCCAACAATATTCAAAGTTCAAACCCGTCTAGACAAAGGTTGCCGTATTTTAAATGTTATTTATCATAGATAAACCTTTGTTTACCATACAACTCATGAATCCTTGTTTATAATACTAGTTTTCAATTATTTAAAAAGACCCTTAATTAAATACGGCATTAACCTCTATATTTCATATCATGTCGAGTTAATTTACACTTTTACATTATTTTTTGTAATTCATTTATAAAAATTCTTCTCGAGGTAAGTTTGATTAGTTTGGTGGCTTTGTCATAAAAATTAGTTCATTTATTCATTTAAAAGCCTTGCGAAAAAATGATTATACTAATGTTATTAATAATATAAAACATTGTAAACAATTCCTTCTTCTAACTAAAATCAAAACTATAAAATGAAAAAAATTTGGACTGATTGAAAATAATAAATAAGAAAGATAGCCAATTGAGACAAAAAGATAATATAAATACCACACAACGTTTCTGGGATCCTTGTCCCTTTCGTCAGGTACTAAGAATAGCCTAGATAAACACAACAAGTGTCAAAAGTGTTGTCAACTGACCAGTGCAGTCGTCTCTAGAGTCGTCTAAGCACCTGACGAAATAAACAAGGATCCCTGAAACGTTGTGTGATATTTATATTACCTTTTTGTCTCAATTGTCTATCTTTCTTATTCAAAACTATAAAATGTAAAACGTCTTTGTAAAAGTATACTAATTAATTCATAAATTCATTTTTATTTTGGTAGTTATTTAATTTAGTATTTATTTTTAGACGTCTAAATTCTAACCCTAAATACGGAACAAATCTCTGCTTTTCCGAGAAATATGCTGTTTGCACTCGAATAAACATTCTTAGTTTCGTCTGTTCTTGTTAACATTAGTTATATATTTAATTTATTAAAAATTTTCCACCTCAGATTTATTAACCAAATTAAACACTTGTACTAAATTTTCTTACAATTTTTATTCTAATTAAGGCGCCATCGGCTAGACGGCTCAATCGTCTTACTGATAAAAAAATTAAAGGATCATAAAATCTAATATAATTGTCGTTCCTATACAAATAATTCAAAAATCTATAAAATAATACCAAAAGAAAAAGAGAGAGACAGAAAAATAGATAGACGAATATTTTAAACTAAATTTACAGAAATTAATGTCCGTCTTATTGAAATTACTTTTTCCCAGTCTATCTTCGGCAAATTCTGACAGCTGGTGGTAATTTTCGCGACGTCGTTATGATGCTATAAATTACTAATTTTAATTCCGAGAAGACTAACTACACAAGATTATTCTCATCATAAGACGGTCTGGAAAGCAATGTAATATTAATTTTCTTACTTTAACGATGAGGCCCATTGCATAAAAATTATCTATGGGCTCTTTTGTTTGCGATCCCCAGCAGTATGTCTTAACTTCCCACAAAATATTCATCATGCAATTTAGATGAGGCTAACGGCAAGGGGAGACGTGACAGGGGGAGCAAATACAGAAGAGTTTAAGCAATGATAGGAACTTCAAAGGCGTAAAGATGGTTTTGTGAACTTCGAAAATTTGTACACCGTCAATGATAACGATGGAAGATAAGTCGAGTATGCACCCAACGACTTCAAGGCAAACATAAAATCATGAACTATCAGCGAGTGTATTTAAATTCTCCAGTTGACTAAACATTTCTTTGATAATTAATATTTTAAGAACATTAAATATATTTTCCCATTCAAACAATTTACTGTTTGCTTGAAAATTATAAATATGATATAATTGATACTAGTTTTCGTTGGACCTTTCATTTGGCGAGTTACATATGCTAAAAAAAATTATTTCTTTTAAATTATGGAAACCGACCTTGCAGCTATTAATCGACAGTTTAAACGGTTCCTACTTTCCCAATAAACAAATATGTTGAGAGCTCGAAAATCTGAGGATAGTAATCTGAAGTCTTGTAGCCGTCCAATATTTTCAACTCAAAATATCGTTATACATTTTCCAATTAGTTTTAAATATTTTTTTTTCCAATTTCCTGTTCCCCTCAATTTTAAGTTTACTTTCTCAGACTTTAAGTTTTAAGCATCTGCATAATTTAATTCATGCCTTGCCATATTTTCCATAATGAGACTTATGGAAGACGTAATGACTGCTTTCTTCAGATTTAAAAAAATATATTTAAGAGATTTCGAAACTAAAATTCTTCTACTGGATTCTAACGTCAGAAGCCTCACAGAGTCTCTCTTTCAAAATATCAATATTTTTAATCTCAAATAGTAATCTATGTTAAATGTAGTTGCATAAGAAGTGCAATTTAGTCATGTCTGCATTGAAAACAAAATCAGATTCTGGTGTTTCCAGTAATTGCAAGCTTCTGTTATAGGTCTGTATTTTTGGCAATTTCTGGTAATCCACGGAAGGCTCTACTATATAACAATTTCAGCAGTGGCTTTAAAACCCTCCATTTCGGATCAAATATGAGTTTATTTAAAAACATAATCAAGTTATCAACAGAAAATGACAGTGACAATAGCAAAAGCCACCCTCTGAGTATATAACACGAACAGAAGCCCGGATAAGCCCGTGATAAACCGTCATCGGGGGCTAATTGCCTCCCCAAACCCCCGTTGAAACATAGGAACGCACTCAATAGCGACGCTAGTAACGGCCTGTTACTCTATAAATTGTTATAAACGGCTGGCCGTTAACACATGGCCGCCCCCGCCTCCGCCCCCGCTGGAACTCGTTCGTTTTTGTGCAGCGATGTCACAGTTTGTTTGGTCCGCGGATAGTTCTCGCCAATGGCGGACCTCCGCGCATAATGGGCGTCCGAATGGTTTGCTTTGTCGGATTAGTTGATATCAGAACCGATGGACATGACTGAGTTGTTATCAGGCGAACAACACCGATGTTCACAAATATACAGGAAAATATGTCTGATAGTCATCTTTCCCTGTATTAATGTATGTCTCATATGCTGTAAATGAAGTTGAATCAAATTTGGAGGTACCAATTAAATGACAGAAATGGAATGTTTTCATTATCGGACAACCAGTTGGATTAATTTAAGACTGTAAAATTTTTAGCTTTAGAAAATGAGAAATTAACGTTAATTACCTTGACAAAAACGTGTTCAGTTACACTGAGCTCTTTCGCGGTTACCCTTTGCCTAGGATAAAATTTTTAAGTAATTCATAAACATGATTTATATACAATGTATAATTAAAGAATTTAAAAATAATTAAAAATATTGGTTGAAATGTAACTAATATTCAGTTGGCGGGCGGTTTGCCTATTTTGTGTTCAAATTTTCGACGCTTCGACCCAGCTTGTTACCCCGGGAACAAATTTTTATAGGACAACTGAGTTATTTTTAGTGTTACATGGAGAGCAGTGCTTTTTAAGTGCAACACCCGGAGCGATTTATGGACCGAGGAAAAGAGCCAGGGGAAGACTAGGAATATGTTTAACAACAACATTCGCTTGAGACGAAATTTCCGATACCAACTTGTCGAAATAAACTTGATTTACGACTAAAATTTATGAGCAAAAGACAGGCCCCTTAGAAACATAACAATATAAACCAGATAAAAGTATGGACTTTCATGTCTTTGGGCAAATAATAAAAACACATCAGGGTGTTGAATGACAAATTTGAATGGAAAATTCGAATGATTGTCCAGTAACTTGAAGAATTATATATTTATTCTGATGCACTGCTGACAAATAATTTAAAACATCTTGTCATCAAATATAGCAATTTATTCATTTTCTAAAAAATACGAGAAGATGTAGATACGTCGAAGAAGATATTAAAAAATATGGCTGCGGCTGAGACAAGTCACGAATGACGGTCGACTGTCAAATATCTCTACTATAAGTATCGTGATCGGTGAAGCTTTTCCAAAGATGTAACGAATCCCAACGTGAGTGAACCTCCGTAATTTATTTCGAGAGTTTGCTGATGCTCGGACACAGATGTTCAGTGGTTGATTTTGAACAAAATAATTTTTTTTTCTAACTTGTTATTTTTCCGGTACAAATATTTTTCATTTTACCACAAACGTAACTCTAACGTCGTGAGAATATGACCCAAACTGATACTTATAGTAATTTTTTAAAACATGAATTACGTAAAAAATATTAAAATGTTTATCGTAAAGATTACTTTTGCTAATAATGTTGAGAGCAAGAATTATTATTAATAGAACGCCGAAATATACTGTGTATATTTTGTTGTCTGAATTAACAAATTCACGCGATCGAAGCCACGTGCAAAAGCTAATGATTATTAAAATCGATCCAACTTGGCTATGAAGAGAATGACATATAGGTAAGTAGACGAAAGCAAACCAATGAGGACATGAATAGACAGAAATGATTTATCAGTATTTATTTAGCTTCTGAAAAAGTGTAAAGAACCCTATGCCTGAATAATGGTAGGAAATATATGATGAATAAGTTATGTTTCTCAATGAAAAATGTTCTTACTTTTTCCCTAGCCAAAAGAATCAAATGAGAGAATTTTTAACCCAGTGTTTATAATCGCCCTGGTCGTCATGAATTGTTATAATTACAATAATAAGATAAAATAGCCAAATACACAAAAAAGATGAGATATAAATACCACTCAAAGTTTCTGGAAGCCTTGTTCCTTACTTCAGGGGCTAAGAAAACTAAAAACACAAGTGCGATACAACTGCACAGTTCAGTTGACAATCTCAAAGGATTGGCTTTTGATTACTTCTTTTCTCTATATTTGGCTATTTTATCTTATTATTAATTTTCAAAATAGACGTATAATTTTCAGTTATAACTACCGCTATGCTATGCTTTGGATAGTAAAGATTCTGTCCGAAACAACCGATGGATTGATTTTCAATGCTTACAAGGCGATCATTTGCTGATGGTTTTCGCGGTCATTATTCATTCAATTTCTAAGGATTTTTTTGTCACATTTTATTCCGATGAGCTGTTACGTTCCAGTATTCTGAAGGTGAATGGACAGGGACAACAATCTTGGCTTATAATAATGACGAAAAGCATCTGACATTCAAAATATTGTAAGTAAACAAATACGAGGCCTTATGTCAGAAAATTATATGATTATTTCAGATGAAGAATTAAGATATTTTCCTGGATTGAAGAGTGAGATGTTACACGTCCGGTCCACACCTACAGCTTTAAAAGTAAAATCTGATGACAATAATTATCAAAAAAATTATGATAGTTTGTTAATTTAATATTATGACGTTTTTGTAACATAATATAGTAATGAAATTTAAAACTCTTTCGTATTACCAAGATATTAAGGCAACAATAGGCTGTTTTCGTCCACACTTCATTGTCACCTATGAATAAGTATTGTTTGACTATGAAATTGGTTTGCATGATTTATATACAAAATTATGAATAAAAGTAAATTTATTAAAAATTTTGTTATTGTTCTGAAAAAACGTTAAAAATAATTGTTATTAATTTATAAATTGTAGATTAGGTCGTAAAAAAGGAAGGAACGTCATTGATTTCATGGTTTGTAAATAATTATTCATTTTTAATCTTGGCTTTTGTTGATTTTCAATTCCTTTAGTTTGTAAATTTTTTGGCAATGGTGAGCTGAAACTTGTAGATGCAGTCTTTCTGGTCTCATTGTTTTAACACTAATAAGTGTAAAGTTGGCGACAATTCACGGAACAATGAGGCAGAAAATGATAAACTGGTGGCACTAATATGGTAGTGTGAGAGGGGAAGATAAATTATAGAGCATAAAAAATAAGGACAGAGCAGAAATAAAGCAGCAAACGACGAAATAGATGAGAGGAAAGTCTTCGAAAGTTTTTAGACATACAGGTATGACGTCAATCTGCCATTGTCCGTGGAATCTATGTTTGCCACCGAACCGTAATGTTTGTTGAACGGGCCATAGAGGCAGACAACAAAGCCCGGCCAGGGACTCCGAACGATTTCCTCCAGGTGCAAATCCAAAATTAAACCTACAATTACTAACGGTGTGAACAACCAACTCATAACTGTAATATAGTCAATTGTGATGTTCAGTTTGTTACGTGATGGAGTGTCAACGTCTGTACAAAATGGATAAGACTTCAAAATATTTTATAAGTGCATGCAGCGAAAAAGAAACAGGAAATGTGATTTCAATGCATCTCAGTGAATCGTTAAGAAATCTTCGTTTTAACAACTACCTTAGCAATCAGTACAATTTTTTGCGTATAATGAGAAAGCAAGAAAAGGTGAACCTTTGCTTTTTTTTAGCTTGTTAACACCTTCAGTATAAAATGTTTTCTCAAACATTGCAAAATGTGCATACCTGAACTGTGACGCTAATATTCGTCCAGTAAGTCATTCATTTGCTCAGTTGTTGTGGAACAGTAATCACCGTCATTGCCTCGCATCACACAGGTCCCGAGTTCGAAGCCCGGCGCGGGCATGGATGTTAGTGTTTAACATGGTAAAGGAAACCGGAGATGAGGCTGAAGAAGTATCGAGACTTTGACGACATGACACTCATTAAAAAAACAATGTGTTATAATAGTCTGGAGGTTGCCTCGACAGACCAATATCGATTTCGATTGTAAATAATAAATTACACTTGCAGATAAATCTAGCGAATATGTGTCATACATGGCTTCAATTCCTGAAGTTTATCACGAACAATTGTAGACGTGTTTTCAGTTTCAATGTCTGGGGTGGAAAATACCTTTGTTTTCGCTTTGTTTTAATTGCTCCAATAATGCTGTGATAATTTCCTACAGATAGACTATGAGCTCCAAAATATAGCGGCCATAACGAAATTAAACCTGGGACAAAAAAAAACACTCATAAAAGACTACCACAAGACATACATAAATAATTGTCAACCTGAACCTAATGTAATAAGCCAGAGGTGTGAAATATTTTCACATAACCCTTTCTCCAAATTGATATACTCTTAGTCATATGATTTCTTATATCCTAGCCGTGAATTGCGTATTACTTGCAGACCAAGCTAAATAAAGTTAAAAAAAAACTTAACCGCTGATGGAAAAGCTTCGACTCAATGTTGAATAATGAATCAATGTTTCACCAACAGTAACGGAACGTCGAAAAAACTGAGTTGGATTGCGGCCAAAGAGATCCAATGCACATTTATTGCTAGAATGTTTAAAATTACTCATTTTACCATCTCACAAAATAGAAATAAATGTTTTACTGTGCAAGATACGTTGAAGAAAATTAGGATTTTATATTAAATTATATTATTCTCAAAATATCAAAAAAATAAAAATATTTAATAAAAGGAAAAACAACTCACTTTTAACCGGTGATTTTATAGAATTTTTTAAAAGTTTAATTTAATGCGTTTAAGTAAAGGGTTTGGCAATGTAAGCAACGAGGTTTTGATTGTGTTGCTTGAGGGGTGGGCGGTTATTTCCGGCGCAGAGCGGCGCTGTTATCGCCCGTACGTCAGGGAGAACGGCCATATTGGCGCGGGAATGAGCTCCCCATTGGGCGCAGGAAACTGCCACGATAACGGCCACGGCCGATACACAAACGCACATTGTTGCTGTGGTTTCCGCTACGCATTGTTGGCCCGAACGGGGGCATTGTTGTCCTCGCAGCAGAACACTGGCCCGCCGGCGATTTAAATGGACGACTACATTTTACCCGACGTACCAGTAATCGAACTAGGACGCCTTGTGGGGCACTGAATCACAAAGGAACTTGTATAATACGATTGTTTTTATGTCTAGCGTACCTAGACCTCAGACAGAGCCTATTCCTGTTTCTGTCCTTGCCTTCTAAAAGTTATGGGATCGTGTTTAAAATTTAATTTAATTTAGTGGATTTAATTCCAGAATCACGTTTACATCCGGAATAAAACCTGAGGGTTTCTAAGGTTTTATTGGTGAAAAACGATATCCGGTTGTCGTATTGGGATATATCCTAACTAGCACGAAATCCTTGACCTGCGTGAATA
The DNA here is from genome assembly GCA_037074705.1 of Zhengitettix transpicula. Classification (NCBI taxonomy): domain Eukaryota; kingdom Metazoa; phylum Arthropoda; class Insecta; order Orthoptera; family Tetrigidae; genus Zhengitettix; species Zhengitettix transpicula. The sequence goes on from CM073591.1 coordinate 70,605,192, forward strand.
ATTAATAATAAAGGTAGCCATATACAGACTAAAGAAGTGATAATATAAATACCACACAACGTTTTGGACGCCTTGTTCTTATCTTAATGTGCAGAAAAAACGCAGAGTCGTGCAGTTGTCTCTCTCTAGGCTCTTGCGTTTCTTCAGCAACTGAAGACAGGTTTAAGATTTCCAGAAACGTTGTATGGTCTTTATAGTATCACTTCTTATGTCTGTATTTGGCTATCTTATTATTAGTTTTCAATAACACGTAACTTTTTCGTGCGTGATTAATGTATAATTTTAACGTGACGAGTAATGTTTATCTGTAACATTAAAAATCATGAAAAAGGTAACTGTCCAGAGCAAGGCGTCCAGCGTTGTCATCGCTATATTAAAGGTGAGCCCGTTAGTATGACCTTTTCATGGCTATCTATCCTCCCGTCAACAGACTAATGCTTCAGAGATGAATGTGTATTCCTCTATGTCTGATGAGCTAATATAAGAAGGCAAGAGCAAATAATTAAAATAAATTCACATATATTGACGTGAAAATTTCTTGCTACTCGACTTTTACTTCAATTTCGGTTCACGGATTTTAGCCTATATTAAAAAATATTCTTCGCTCATAGCAAAGAAAAATGTATGTATTTAATGAACACCAAACATATATAAAAATTTGGGCGTATGGAATAAAGTTTTGATAAACTCAATTTTCTGAGAAGTTTCGATTCCTGTTCCAGTTACAAATATTTATATTTTTAAAATAAAAAATTTACGTCTAATTGAAAATAATTAATAAGAAAGTTAGCCAATCGAACAAAGAAAGTGATAATATAAATACCACACAACGTTTCTGGGATCCTTGTACCTTTCGTCAGGTCTGATGAAGAGCCTAGAGCGACACAACTGCACAGTTGTGTCAACTGACAAGTGCAGTTGTGTCGCTCTAGGCTCTTCATCAGACCTGACGAAAGGTACACAACTGCACTTGTCAGTTGACAAAACTGTGCAATTGTGTCGCTCTAGGCTCTTCATCACACCTGAGGAAAGGACCAAGGATCCCAGAAACGTGTTGTTGTATTTATATTATCACTTTTTTGCCTGAATTGGAAAACGTATTTCTGTTTTTATCTGTTTGGCCTAGATTAATACTAACCACTATAAATATGTATTGAACAGAAATTTATGCTGATTATAAAATAGGAATAATGTGAATTATAATAATATTCATACATGGAGTATTTCAAAATTCATTCCACATATAAAAATTTTAATCCCTACCGTTTTGTGTTTAATTAAATCTTTGCGAATAAATTATACATTTATTTTCCGCTAGAAAAAAAAATTGGCCGTAATCCATGCTATTTTTAATTTAGTATTTATGAAAACGTGAAAAATTTACGTCTGCTTATAATTATTATTATGAAAACTGTTACTAATAATGACAATAAATTCTCCCGCAGCAAGCGAAACAGTGCCCTCTATTTTACAAATATTTTCACCTGAACCACTTTGTGTTGGTCTTTACTGACCTTTCATCTCTTTGTATTGCTAACTGCGCATTTAATAGTAAAAATTTAGAACCTAATTACAAAGTAATTCCACATGTACTGATAAAAATTTTGAGTCATTCCTCTTTACAAAAAATAATAATTACAATGTTGGGGCGTATGTGCTAAAATATAATAATTTATAGTTCCAAAAATAAACAGCAATAACTGTTGCCATGAGACCGTAAAAGGCAATCCTGGAAAGAAACTCCAATAATTAAAACTTTATTTAACCTTGTAGGTACAGTCGCTATGTATATACGATATCAACAAGGACAAGCGATAATGTGTATAATTTTGGAAGCCGTAACTTCGTATTGGTTGGCGCTATTTTTACCGTATTCAGTAAAAAACATCTTCGTATTGACCTTATCGCAATGTTTTAATATATATGAGGTTACTGGGTTATAACTTATATTTTTGAACCTTACGCAAATTTTTATAAGTGTATTTTGAACCCCATCCTTTCTTAGTAAACAGTAATTAGTAGGACAGTCATACTACCTTTTGAATTAACAAAAAATAATTCATTTTATTTATAATTAACAAAAATATTGACATGTTATTAGTTTATCTGGTAAACTCGTAATCTATAAAACAATCCTTAAACCAGTAAGGATTTATGTAATTCAACTCTAGCGATGAATCAGTAAGTCTAATAAGGGAATAATACAGAGAAACCAATAATTTTTTAATGGTGTAGACAGGCTATGTATAGGGCAATCCACATAGTGGCAACTCCCTTCTTATTGCAAAGGAAAACGAGTGTAAGAGGGGATGCGGAATTGTAGAGCAAGGTAGCCAAGGGTTAAATAGGGCCCACGGGCTATAGTTTAAGGATCCTACCCAGAAATTCGCCTAAAAGTGATGCAGGGAAAACCCTAAAAAAACCTGCGTCAGGTATGTCGGGCAATTGGTACTTGTCTCACGTCCTCCGATGGCGGGAGAGGCAATAAAAGATGTATGACCCCCAATTTATAATGAGAAACTTCATAAAGACCTGAAAGTATCAAAGACGTCATATATGAAAAAATGATTAATCACCAAATAAAGCAACACTCCTGAAGCCACTTTTGGAAATAGGAAACACAATACAACTTAAACGAAAATTATATTAAAAAAAACTAAGGAGGACTTGTCACTGGAGAAGACCTCAGCAGGTCAAAAAATAACTAACTAAATCTTGGGCCATCTCTTTAGATTATAGAATTTTATTGTCATATTCTGACTGCTAATACAACAATAATAATAAAAATGTAAAATTGTAAAATAAAACTATTAAAAAAACAAAATAATGTGAAATTTGGAAAATATAGAACAAGAATCTTAAATGTCCCCTTTAAATCTTAATATTTATTTTCGCAATTACCGATGTCGTTAAAATAAAAGAATAAGGTGTTTGTTGTGCGTTTGCAACCAGCACCCCAATTACGTACGACCCTAACTAAATCATTATTTGAGTGAAAAAAAAATGAAAAATTTTGTATTACCTTAAACGACAATTCATGGGGCATCACATTTAACCATTTCATGGATTTGTACAAATATTTGGCACTGTGAACATAGTATGAACTACTTATTGTTTTATTTCCGAAATTGATTGTAATCGTATTATACCAGTACGTCGTCGAGGGTTTCAAAGACAAATAATACAATAAGCTAATGTATAACAGCCTTGGATTATTTGGTGCAGAACAATGATAGGGTCCCATATGGAAACAGAAGTAATCGGTATTGGTTTCGTGTGCGACTTCCATTAACAATGTTTGAGCTACGGGCGTCCTCGTTAGTGGAAGAGGCGGGGTTGCCTCTAGCTAGATTAGTAGTAGGATGGACAACTGGTGCAGATAGGGTTGTTCCTGCTGCTAATTGTCGTTTGCAATCAGAAGTGCGATTACCCCAGGGGATGGACTTAGTCACGCGCTTTCACGTCGATTTACGAGCGACGCTACAACCCTTTATTTGCTATTGCACCAAAAGCCAGCTCCTACGAGACGTCCACGTCCTCGGACTTAGTCATCCACCACCCCTCAACCCATCATAATGCGACAGCTACGGTTTTGTTCTGTAACTTACACAAAAGGGCATACACTCATTGGAGCGTCACTTGCTTCCCATGCTCAACATAAGTTTGACAAATGCATTACAATATTTCCTCGAAGAATGTGAAGCAGAATACTTTCAAGGATCGCATCAACCAAACATCAGCCGAGGGAAGTTTGTACGAATTTCAGCACTGAATACAGTGTAACTGAATTTACAGAATAATTACTTTCTTATACATTAAAATAAAATGAAAAAAATTACGTCAGATTGAGAATAATGAATAAGAAAGATAACAAATTCAGACAAAAAGGGTAATATAAATACCACACAACGTTTCTGGGATCCTTGTCCATTCCGTCAGGTGCTAAGAAGATCCTACAGAAACACAACTGACTTGTCAGTTGACAACATTCAAAAGCTGACAAGTGCAGTTGTGTTTCTCTAGGCTCTTCTTAGCACCCGACGAAAGGACCAAGGATCCCGAAAACGTTGTGTGGTATTAATATTATCCTTTTTGTCTGAATTGGCTATCTTTCGTATTCAACGTTTTCTGATTAATCTGATACCGTTTTATAGCTGCAGTAGATTTTTTTCTGGTAAATGTATTAAAAAACTTCTAAGGGCATGAAATAAAGAGATATTTTCTATGGCCTGTTAAATTGTACACGTCTTTGAAAAATAAAAATTACAAACAAATTATTTCCATAGCGAAATTTAAACAAGTATTTGTGAAACAGATATTTAAAGTTTAAAAAGAACTAAGTAATGAAAATTTTGCCAAATGAAGACAAAAAAAAGTAAAAATTAAAAGCACAACGTTTGGCTGACACTTCCGATCTCGTCAGGTGATAAAAACTTAATTAACTAATAACAATCAGACACAAACATAATCATAATACATTATCAGGAATATAAAATTGTATAATGAAAATATATTAAGAACTGTAAAGATTCTTTCGAATCAAATGATACGATACACGTTTCGTTAATTTATAAAATTTCATTTGTAAACTCTGATGCTATTTACATGGGTCAAACAAAACGGACCTTAATAACTCGATGATGTCATAAAAAAATTTATTACTAATGTTCACAAATTAGCTTGCGACGGTAAAAAAATTATTGTTATTTAACACAGGAATTAGGCTAGGTTAATTTCTAAAATAGTATACGTAAAATTACCCAACACGGTTAATTTTCAAAATGATACTAACTCATTGAATAGTCTCTATGGTACAATTTCATCTTCCTGAAGTATTTGATAATATATTAAATTTTCAAACTGATTCACGTTTGTAAATTCATTAGTTTTTTTTGCCCCTAATTAAATTTGCAATGTCGGACGAAACTTTGTGCCTTAAATTTTTTTTAATCTCTGTATTTTTATTACCTAGTAATTTAACATTCAAGCTAAAATATATTTTTTAAATATAGCATTCAATTAATTTTGAAGTTATTTCTATATTTGGTCCGTTTTATTTAAAAACAACCTTTTAGGAGTGACAATTTAAAGGTGTTTCTAGGATTTTCTATAGTAACGTTTTTAAAAAGGAGCCTCGATTACCTTATGATTACATACTAAGTAAGAATTAGCATTTTCGGGGTTGATCTATTCTGCCGATAAAATAAAATATGTGAAAATAATTTCCTAAACGATGAACTGCACTGAATCTTTACCCTCCATTTCCCAGACAAAATGTCATGACATTAAAGGAGGAGATGATAAAAGTCACCGGTCCTAAATGTCAGGTGAAATGTTCTTTAATAACACAACGCTGTTTCTAGACGAACTTAATAAATGACAAAACAACTGCAATACGTCCCAGTAATTATTTCTTAATACGTCTGCCAATGTCCGAAGGCGGCTCACAGTGCCACGTGCATTGCGCGGCGATATGAAACCATAACTCGACATTGGGGCTTCATGAGAGTCATTGGTGTGAGGAACCTTGCCTGTCTCCCTAATTTTGACACACAATTAATTTCTAAATTTAATATTCAGACGCTGTTCCTTGTTGAAGTGAACGTGGCGTGAAACGTAACACGATTATTGTTTGTTGGCATTAAAAATAAAACAGTGAAATAAATAAATGTATTTTCTTATTATTTTAAGTTCGACACATGGTGGCTGGAAGACAAGAAATTAAAATTAAGACAACAATATTATTATAATCTGTAATGAAAATGTTTAAATAGTACTGAAGAGATTTTAGTCGTTGTAAAAAATCTTTGGTGTGACTAAATATGTTCTTGATGCAAATTTTTATAAACTGGATAGGTTCTAATACAAGGACGAAACGTGTTAATAAATTAATTTATTTAAATAATTAATTTTTTCTTATTGATTTTATTAGCTTTTTTGTTTTTTTCTGACTGCATCACCATCAAATTTAATTATTAAATGTATTCTCGTTTATTTTTTATAACAGCGACGAAAATAAAATACATGACGTTTTGTATAAAAAGAAAATTAATTTATTACGAACAGCTGTGAGCATTGGTATTATATATTGTAATGCCAATTAATTAATCCATTAATTGTTTGGACATAAAATTTGAATTGTTTGAGAAATCCATTATAGCGGTTTGATCGAACAAAGCAACAATGAGAGACGCGAGCTCACTTTGATTTGTCGAAAAGTCAAAACTGGCGTATGCGCGCTAAAACTCGGAAGAACTTGGAGTCAGTTTGCGGAAAAACATCGTGAGGAGCAGAACGAGTAATATAACTGTTAGTTAGCGGAGAAAGATTGTTAGGAGCTGTTGGCGGAAAGACATTATGAGGAGCAGAACAATAAATATAATTTGAGCAGAGGCTAGACATCGTCAATGTGAAATTAGTTGTAAATTAATACGAAGAAAACATTCACGCCGCAAGTATTGCAGCGTAAATAATTGAAAAGTAAGAGCAGTTTAAGTCTACAGCCAGGCGCTAAAGAAAAGTTAGTTCGCTCCGAAAGAATAAACAGTTAAAATAAATCGTCAAGGAGATACGTTGCAGTTTACGTCCAATTCAGTAAAATACTAGTAAACGCTACGAATCATAGGGTTCCGGCAAGGCGAGCAGACATCAGATAGCTGACATTCAGGAGGATCATCCGAGTTCCTGTGAGCCTATCAATTTTGACTTCAATAGTGTAAAATCTGTGAGTTGATGTTTAGAATCAATGTGTAATTTTGCAATAGTGTACTTCCGAAACCAAAAAGAATGCTGGTACCAACTGGACAGATGTAAGTAACAAAACCATAACTAATGATTAATTGTAAACGCTAATTAGAGGATGAGGTCAGATTTCTTTCTTTTTTAATTGTCAATCAGAGTTAGTTTCTTTACTTTTAAATTTCTTTCTATCGACATATTGTTTAGGTAAATTGTGAACTGTTTCTTAATAATATTTTTAAATCAATTTGTTGCGTCCATTATCAAACCCAGTAGAGGCCCTGAGAGAGAGAAAGATCTCAAATTTTGTTGTAATTATCTTTATTGCCACAAAATAAATAAATATTATGTTTGTTAATTTTGATTATTATTTCTTTTAATTAACGCCTTATTGTTGATTATTACAATATATTGAAATATAATTACAAAAGCATAATTTAATATCTACTCTGAAATACTCCTTGAGCCTAGACATGTAGAGAACCAGAAAATTTAGAAATACTCTAACTTTTATGGATGAACGTTGATTCTTTTATTATTTAGGCCTTCCATAAGTGTTAGTATCTTTTATTTTCGCAAATGATTTCTACTCACATAAAACATGGTCGTAATTTTTTAACTGCACTCGTAAAAATTGTCAGTTTGCAATTGATTGATGGAATTGAGGCTTTGTAATAATATCATATATACCTACTTCAATATTTTTATTTTCATTGCCTTTGGCTCAATGGATTTTACTGCTCTCAAGCCCTAATACAGGACAGCTCAGTGTATTTGGAAGCTTTAAAACCCCAGCATGAATGTTTTGGCATGGTATTACCTGTCTAGAGTAGGCAGGTTTTGATAAAGCGATAATCTTTCCGTTCAGCACATCACAATGCGCTCACCTCGTGGCCAATTTCCCGTGACGAGGTACCATTACAGGTCCTTAATAGACTTATAAGCGTCGTATAATAAACACATCACTGCGCTGGAGTGCTGTGATGAAGACATATGCACCCCATTCCCCTCTTCCTCCTCCAACGGGAACATCACCGCTTCGCCCGCCTTTGCCATCTTGATGAAGATGTTCTTTTGGAAGCCCCGGAGTGGTAATGGGGTCTTGTAGGGTGCATCGAGGACAAAATACCATCTCCAGAGCACCGACAAAAGGCCAGCGCGTTCCGCAACGAAGATTAATTGTACGTGACCTGCTTCCCCTTCCCCCCTTCCCATTCTTCGTGAAGACGCATTTCTCGTTCTGGCAAGGGGTGTATATAGATGGCAAGTAAAGGTCGATTCGGGGTGGGGTTTCTTTGGTCAGCATAGCGTGACTGAGAGGGGTGGGGTTCCATCGAATGTATTCAGAAGCCCATTAACGGAATTACCGGTTAGGGGAGATGCCTGCCTGGAGGTAGAGTGCTGGACCAATGAAAAGCCTTCCCAGAATTGATCACCGGCGTGCGGAAGATGGATGACTTGAGAACAGAGCCAATCGCCTACTCCCCTTTGGAGGCTTCTTTTATCTCTATTTCTCCCCTTTCCACGTGCAGCTCGACGTCATCCGTCTTCCCGGCGTGGACCTGCAAGCTGCTTCTCCACGCATTATTTTACCTTGCTCGTAACGAATGAGTTCCGCAACTTAAATTATAGTCTAGCAACACAACCCCGGTTCCAGGCCGGTATAATTTCTGTTTCTCGCTCCGTCAGATTAATAAAAGCCTCGCATGAATTTTTTTTTAGTCTTTCTCTCCTCCGAAAGATAATCCTCGTATCATACACAACGTCGTGCTGTGCGTTTAAAATGAATCTCTTCTTTATATATATTATTCTCTTATGCATTGTGCCTCGGCTGGAAGAGAACGTTCTCAAACCGATTTATGGAGCGGGTGAATTATCAACGTTGTATATTCGGGAAAGTGACATGCTGATGTATTTTTCAAGTCCGTACCATGGGGAATCCGGACAGGTTTATTTGCATATTCTGTACTGGGAGAGATGAGTGCTCTATTTCACGTCGTAAATTTTAAAATTTACTGCCACGACACTAAAATGTTTTGTAATAAATTTATCCGACTCTGATAAATTATTAAAAAAGGTTTGGAGACTTCAAATGATAACGTTCATCATGATAATCTGTTTTGATTACATTGCGCAGAAACGGAGGAAAAGAATCACTATGCGGTGTGTTTTGAGGGAATAGGAAATTTCAGTTTTCACTGGTATTCGGAAATTGTTTGTAGAATCGATTTCGACTTAAATCAACACAGGGCTTTTTAGCTTCTTTAACTGACTTTCCTGAGAAACAATAGTCCATCAACAGGTCCTCAGGATCGCGCTCTTATTAGAATTTTTATTATTAGTTACTCGTATGAACGGATTCAACGTAAGAATAGAACAAGAATAAAAATAGCATTTTAATATTAAAAAATTGCAAGTGTCTTATTTTTTCTATAGACAGTTATCTTACAGATACTTAAAATGAAATAAGAAATACTTTGTAATATCAACGATTGAAAAACAACGGTTGGTGCAGATCACTTTGACAACAGAAACATATTAGCAAATCACAATACTGAAGGTGTTATGCCACTGAAATAATATTTCACCTTATTTGACTTACGGTATCACATTTATATAGTTTCCTTAAATTATTAAGTCTCAAAAAATTAATTTAATTTGTAATTCTTGATCAGCAATAATCGAAATTGAATGCTACTAACGTTTGATTTTATTGAATAAATGGAATTAAAAATTACTTCTTCGCTGTTATTAAAGCATCCGAACAATAGAATACGTTCCTCTGACATTCAGTCATCATGAAAAGAATTAAACTGAATCTCAAGGGCTACCAATTTTACTTACAGACGTTTTTCAATAAGTTTGTTATTGCCTCATCATAATTCACATCGTTCTGACAACCGTAATCATGTATGTAAAATTTTAATACCTAATTATACCTCTTGATTTTATTGTCATATTAATTAATCTCAGAATTAACTACATTTATAATAATAAAAAAATTGTTGTCCTTAAAAAACCAATACTAACATTTTTTTTGTTTTACCATATCATGATTGTTTATAATATAATATATCTATTAAATTTAAAATGTTGCTCAATAAACTAAATATCGATGTAAATTTTAAATCTGTTAATTCATTGTTTCATGTTGTTAAAGACCACAAGGATTGTCTTCATACTTTGGATTTTCATAATGCTGTTTATAAAATTATTTGCAATAATTACACATTTTGTTATATCGGCCAGACCAAACGATCTTTGATAACTAGAATTAAATAACATAAAACCAAAGAAAAATTTTCATCTTATAAACATTCTCCAATTACGAAACATTGTTTGGATTTTAATCGTTCTTTCCATTTTAATAATTCTATTATTCTAGATAAGGAAACTAATTTTTATAAATGGTTAATTTCAGAAATGTTACACATTAAGACCAACAAAATTTTTTTAAAAATATTAAACAGGACACTTCTCATTTAAACTGTATTTATGATGGCTTATTAAATAAAATTTGTTAATTTATGTATTTATTCATATTCTTTGTAAAATGTTTGTAACTTTGACTATATCTCTTCAGTCTGATTGACAAGGATCATAACAGTTGATCGAAACTTCTACAAGTTTGTCAAATAGTATTGTTTAAGATTTATTTATGTTTTTGTCCGTTATACGAGACGTTAATTTTTTGTGTTACTGTCTTTCAGACGATAATTTTGGTTCTTTATTCATTCATTTATTATTCATAAAGTAAGCTACCAAAAGAGTACTGGAATCCTTCCTATGCTATTAAAGGGGAGTTGCCACCATGTGTATTACCTTCAGGTAGCTTGTCACTAAAAAATTATAATATTAATCATAATAAACTAATTGTAAAATTCAAAGCAGTTGCCGTTTTTCCCCAAAACTAAGTAATAGCAGACAGAATACACAATTAATTCTTATTATTCTTCCTCTCCATGGCACGAATAACTTATTTTGCAATGTTTTCTAATTGTGTGTCAGTTGAAAGGTTTTTTTTATACTGTTAATGTTTATCCCGCCTCAATTTTTTTTGTATAATGATTTAAATGCATGTTCGTGTACCCAAATTCGTTTCACAATTCCTTTTAGCCTCAGAATAGTACTATATATGAAAAAAACTTCAGTCATTGACACACTTTTATATAATAGACATGTAACACAACAATTCATACAATGCGTCCTATATATGATTTAATATGGCTAACTTTTATCTCAGGACACACTTTAGCATTATCTCAAACAACTTCTATTCTTATCCCTTCGAATGTAACTAAACAATTGAATTACAGTACAAATTATGTAGTAAATAATAATAAAAAACAGATAATGATAATGTTTGTGTGTTTACTGATGGCCCAAAAAATTCTTAATGTCATGCGGTTACAAATGTGCAGATTTTACCTATAAACGTGTACTACGTTATATAAATTACGAAACTGCATTGTTATTGTATTTTTTTTCTGTTATTTGCAAGCAGACTGACGATTTATTCATGCCACGTATAGGACAGACAGACAAGAACGAATAATAACCGCTTCATTAATGGATGTCATCACTCATTTAAGATGAAATGAATATATCATGGAGCTAGTAAAAATGGAATTATGAACGCGAGTAATTTACACAAACGGCAAGGAAACCTGAAAAATGTCCTCTGACAATCGGAATTTTTTTTAGTTCAATTATTTTTATTCCAGTTATATTTTACATCTTACGGCAAATAAGTCTCCTCAACTTCTGTACATTTCGAAATGAGAATATAATACGTCTGTATAAAATATAATAATTAGCTGAAATATCCAAATTCGGAGAAAGTTAAGTGATGATATAAATAACTCACAACGTTTCTGGGATCAATGTCCCTTTTTTCAGATGCTAAGAACAGCCTAGAAGGTTGTGTCGCTCCTGGCTCTCGCATTTTTTTTCTAATCACCTGACGAAAGGCTCACTTAATTTTGTCTGTTTTCCACTATTTTATCGAAATATTCTGTACATCTCGATGAGAAGTATTTAGTTCAAGCTCCACTTGAACAATGGATCTTCATTCACCTTCTATAAACAATTTTGTGCATGCCATCATCATATCCTTGAAATTGAAATTAAATATTTCCGATATAGGAACCAGTTTGGGCATACAAGCGTAATTAGAGTCCACGATACGAGAACAATTTCATGAATTTTGATTTTTTTTAATTGTTGCATAGTAATGTGACTACAGTTATTACATAACTTGTTTATACAATATGGGAAATTTCTGGGCCACGGTAAACAAAAAATTCGTTCACAATGGAGTAATAATTTAGATTTAGATTCCATTAGTCCTCGGGCGAGGAAATAGGATACGATATAATATAAGATTACATGAAAAGAATAATTATTACAAGTACACATTTTAAAAAACAAAAATTGTACTTTACCAAAAAATATACGATTTAAAACTACGTTAAACATTGTTCTTTACAAAAAAATATATGATTTAAAACTACGTTAAATATATTAATGTGACAGTAATTAGTAATTAAAGAAATAATAAGTTTTTTAATTCATCTCCAATTTCCATTGGACGGAGTCTCCAGTATAAAATCGATTCCGATCGAAAATGAAAAAGAAATATAACGCTGGATTTAATTGAGTAAATTGACAAAGTCCTTACGCTACTAAAAGCACTCCTGTTAAGAATACCAAATGTTCCGCTTTTATTTCATGTTCTTTCAGTTCATTTCACGCGAAACTTTTCGGATTCTCCTCACCTTTTAAACTTTCCCCTTTCCTCTTGTCTCTCAGTCTCACTCAACGATTTTATTTTTCAATTTCACATATCAACTTTTTCTCAAATTCACGATCACTTGAGTCCTGATTCTTCATATTATAGAAAGAGAATGATTCTATTTATAAAACAAAATGTTTCGTTCTAGTAGAATATTTTATTTTCTGTCAGCTGCGTCATTTTATTTCCTATCGAATTTCTTTATCACTCCTTAACCCTTATTATCCAACCAATTTCGTACATCAAACTATATAATACGATTAAAAATAATAAGTAAATTCAGATTAATTATCCTGGGAGAAAAAGTTTACCAAATTTGTAAAATGTTTTTGAATTCCGCAATTCCGTCAATGAACCAGCGCGTTATTTCGCAAAGTTCCTTTATTTGTTGGAGTTCTTGTTGTACTCCCATAGACGCTACTGTAAAAATAACCCTTTCATTTCGTCCCCAACAATAGAACCGTATTGATTTTCACAACTTGTATTTTGCTCATAATCCAGAAATTAATCACAAATCTCATTCTGCATGTCACTCCTTGACATGTATATTAAAGGGACGTGCATCAGCACAGGAACCTATATTACTGCATGATACATGACAAAAATCTTCGTTATTTTTTATATACTGATTTTAATTTTTTTAAAATAAAAGGTACTGCTAATTAGTTAAAAATAGCCGGTAACAGACCAAAATAAGTGATAAATTAAATACCTCACAACTTTCCTGCAGTCCCTGTTGCTTTCGTCACGTGATTCAGAAAATACAAGAGCCAAAGGCTTTTGAGTTCAATTGGTTTGTACTGTGAGTCGTTCTTACAGAAACTGTTTTTTTGGTATTTAATTTAGCACTTATTTTTTTCTGTTATTTGGCAATTTTTTAATTTAATATGCATACTTTTATACAGACGTTTAATTTTATAATTTTTTAATATAGACTGCATTCTGAAAAAAGACGGAAATGGAATGGAGTATAGATAGCAAGCTTTGGCTCCCAAAACCTAAGTTTGTTCTGGAATTGTCCACAGAAAACGGACGTTTTTAAATGAAGAAATACTCCATTGATTATTGGTTAAAAAATATTTATTCATTACGGAACTAGGAACAGTTAGATTCAAATCTCTTCCTGACTACAGACTAATATAGAATTAAATACTCTTTCGGGTTTATATAAATAAGTACACGGGCAACGCCAAACACCCTGCTAGTATAGAAATAAAGTTCAAATTATGCAATTTTTAAATGTCGATTTGCGGAAAGTAACATAGTTTAAATTTTGACCGTTTTATCCATTATTTATTTCTATACCAACTGGGTGTTCGGCGTTGCCCGTGTACTTATTTATATAAACCCAAAAAAGTATATAATTCTATATTAATCTTTAGTCAAGAAGTGATTGAATCTAACTGTTCCTAGTTCCGTACATTCTTTCGACCGATAGTGCATTAATTGAACAGCTATTAAATACATTGAATTTTATTGCCTCAATCCCAACAAACATACCTCCGAATTTCTTTTTAAATACACTCCTAGAGTATTGCAGGATATCATTGTCCCTCAGTCTTCAGACATTACGAAATATTAAATTGATTAAATTCTTAGCTAGAATCATAATGTAAACAAATGCACGCCATATTGTAGTCTCTAATATGGCAGGAAAATTAACTTTCCGCAAGGATCATAAAATATTTCGTATTGTTTTTTAATATCATTTGATGGAGTATTACTGGATAAAATTATACTTTTTATTCAATGAAAATATGTCTGCTTTATTTCATTACCGGAAAAAGGAACTATTTCCTTTGTTCGTCGCGTAGTAACGTCTATCGCGTGATGTCATGGTATCTTGGCGCGCAGTGATTTAACACAAAATTTTCACGTTTTTCAATAATAATTATTTCCCTATTTATGCTAGGAGTTTCTCACCCCCCTACAGTACCATTTCTCGTGTTTTTAAGAATATTAGTGCCAAGATTTGTTGCTATCTGTCCACGTGTTTAAATTTGTATAATGATTAACGTAATTGCATACATACAACCTTTTTTATTATATATGTTTATGAATATTTTTTAACGAATAATCAATGGAGTAATGCTTTATTTAAAAATGTCTGTTTCCCGTGGGCCATCCTGTAACTATCACTTTATATTTGAAGACTGCAAGCTAGCTATTTAATGTTCTTGGTTTCGGCAATCCTAATTTCTTCTATTTTTTTAAATTTATTTTATTCGATCCTTTTGTTTTATATATTTAAAATAACACTCCCTAAATTGAGAAATAATGGTTCCAATTTATTATTATTATGTGACAAGAATTGGATAATATCGGTTGCGTCGATAAAGTCCTTTGATGCTGGGTAGCTGTATAATCGTGAAGACAAACGATACTTCCTCAAGAGAGGTCGAACGGATAGTAAATAGAAGCGAATATGAGGTAGCAGGTGGGGGTTCTTTAGGACGGACGTCGGAGCTGATACAGACGTCTTGGCGGGGAATCGCGCCCACGCAGCAGCCTCCCACGCCCTCCAGTAAACACATAACTCTGCGATCCGCTATCTCCGCCGATACACTAGTGGCCTCCATAAATCTGGCGGGCAAACACTGTAGCGAGATACGGAGGTAGGGAGGAGTCTCCTAGGTCGCTAGCTAGGGCCTCCTAGGGAAATACTGCCAGGGCTTACGACACGCAGTAAATACGGGCGGGCCTCCTTATCGCAACACACCTCAAATATCGGCACACATCTCATCCTCACTGCGTACTTATTTTATATTGTTTCCTCCCGGATACATGTTATGCCCCAATAGCCTGTCCAAACGATAACGGACACGATGTGTTCGTTTATATTAATTGCCATATTTCATACAATGTATTGTATAAATCTATTAAAGTGCAATTTACTTTGAACTTAGGAATTGCACATTTGTAAATTATTTTCAGGTATCGCCATTTGTTCGACCTGTATGTCCACATAATTCCCTCAATACCAAAAACTGATCTATTAAATAATATTTTAATAAATGATATGTAACCTTCCAAACTTTTTATACTATTCATCTATGTTATTATCATTGACTATCTTGGTGAAATTGTAACTATAATTTAATACCTGAATAGGGTCCATATTAGGAATGAAACATGTTGTTAAATTAAATTATAATTCTTAACTGTTTTAATCTGATTAATGATTTAATGCTATACAGACGAAAATTATTATTAATAATCCGACGTCACCGGTAGCCAATAATTTTTTTTAACTTTCTTCTAACACCTCACTCATTATTTGAAATTCGGAAACTATATAGTTATTGCTGTAAACTAATTAAGTATAAATAAAGTTATTAATATTATTTAAATTTGTTGCGATATTTCCGCGATTTTTCCGTTTGAAAGGGCCGAAAGACATATCAGCATTTTATTTATGCATATTGTTAATAACTGGATTAATTTTATTCAAATGCTTTTACAGTTATCACAGGATAATTGGTAAATAATAATTTTCTGTTCATATTTAATGATACGTGGAAACTTTTGTTTATAACTATAAATCTTTGTTTAGAAACGTTAAGTTTTCTTCTTATTGTTTTTATGAAATTATTTTGAATACAAAAATTTAAAATTGTTTATTTGGTTTATAGAAAAATAATTTTGTTATTTAGATTATTACGTGAAGCACAACAAAATAATGCTTGCCTCTTATGCCCATTAAAAAAAATTAATCAAAGTAACCATTTCATGTCATAATTGGTTTCCCCTGTCCGAAATATTTTTTTTTCAAGGCCCTATCAGTTGCTCACAGTTCCACAACAATGTAGATTTCTGACGATCTGGAATCCGAACGTCATGTTAAATGAGTGAATTGTATGTGTGTTGATTAATTTTGTGGCCATATATATTTTCAGATACACTAATGAACTAGAAGGAAAGCAGCCGAATTTTCAGATATGTAGAGACCACATTTCTGACACAATAAATGTACGATAAAAGGATAATCAATGACATACACCATTAAATGATGATATTGACACGTTGATATTAGTATCAGATAGTAATTACAGCCAGGTAAACTTGGAAATTTCAGAAACATGACTGCGTTGATACAGAATACAAAAATAGTGCATTCAGCAGGGACGATACCATCTATAGTGGAGGTTTTTGGTTTTATACCATTTTTTTTAAAAAATAAAACGATAATAGTCACATTTGAGTATATAATGATGAATTCATTCACGTGTAGAGTTGTATTGAATAGAATAGAATAAATTCATTTTCCATAGATCCTCATGAGAATGAAATCTTCACTTATGATTACATGGGTTTGGCCTAATTAATTAATAGCTTAATTTATATAAGAATCGTTTATAATAAGTTAGCAGAACATCCCAAATTTTTTAAATGCAAAATGATTTATATATAATTTTGAAATTATAAATATAATTAACTATAAAATAAATACAATTATTATTTTCACTCTGAAATTTCAATAATTAAATACTAGTTCTGAAAACTATTTTCAGCAATGTACTAACATTCCAAGTTTATTGATAAAAACAATTAATTTCCAATTAAAACCAGTTCAGAGTAGGCGTTGCTTAATAGTATTTTTTAACCTACTAATTCTTTCTTTTTATCAAAATATTTGTTAAAAAATAATATTCCGGCATATTCACGCCTTTTTGTACAACTGACAAGAGACTTATAACTCTTAGGGTTATGTAAATTAATTTTATTTCTTGTATTATATTAATATATATACAATGGTACTATATTATCAAATAATTTATTACAAATTCCATCAATGAGTAAATGAAATACGTTATATATACTAGTTTTTCGTTTTTCGGATCTCTGTAATACGACATAACTCTGACTCCATATGTTGCTGAGCTTATTTGATTTATTAATATTTAATAAGATTTTCTTTCCAGTATGTTTTAAAATCTAGTAAAATACCTAGTAATTTGGTACTATCTGCTTTATTAATCATATTCCCTATCCAATGATTAAAGCAGAATGCGTTGTGTGAAATCTCTGCAAATTCTGCATTAAAGGTAGTTCAATCCTGGAAAGGTGAAACCGCAAAATTTTGAATTCAAATCCAAAGAGCGGAAAGAGATAATTGTAGCGTTCAGGGAATGGCAAAGCATGGGCAGTTGCGAAGGTCACCCTCAATTCCCAACCCCAGGCCTACCAGGGGTAAATGTCCCGTTAGGACTGGTCACGGACTCTTTTTTGGCTTTCTGAATGACCCTGCCGGAATGTCGCACCTCGTTTGGGGAGTTATATATCACCTCTTTGTTAACTCTTTGTCCCTTTCTTTCCAGAAAGGCTTTTTTAAAAGTGTCGAGAAAGACACAGCAGACAGCTCTTTGTCAGGTAACGTAACACCTGCTAACAGCTAGTCTGAACAGGGCAGATTCAACTTCTACAGGAATAGAACTTGGCCATTACCCAACAATAATAATTATATGGGATTCCACGATATATAAGGAAATGCGCCTACCGTTAAAACTGTAATTTAAATTTCCTAAAAATACAATTTCCTTTAACATCGAGATAATAACAAAAATGACGATTTTATTTAATTTTCTGTTGACTACAGTAACACAATCTGGAACTGAGATTTAATACTGCTCAAACTTCAATTATTAAACAATATCAAAAGCAGACATTGCGTTTACAAAATAAGAAAATTATTATTTAAATTTAATTGTATCACCTCCAAAATTTAGTTTCTATTACTCAGCATCCGTTTTGTAAAATGAGAAATAATCATAATGAAGTTGAATCTGCCTTGAGGACAAATATAAAATTGTTTACATTCAGACTATAAAATATACATACTGTAAATGTATTGTAATATATTGTGAATGTTCAGTCTTTTCTAAATTATTAGAAGACTGACAAATCTTGGTGAATTTCTGGTTACCGTTCATCATAAATTAATTCCATTTCGGCCATAGCAGTCAGTAGAGATTGACCTGTCTATCAATTTTTTTTAAAAAAAGCTTAAACCTGATCACTTTGCCCTAATAAGCGACGAAACTGTACTTAATTTTAGATTAAAAAATTCTTTTTTCTGACCTAAAATTGTCTGATGTTTATTTATTTATTAGTTTTTTCAATAGAGTATAAATTTATGTGTAAATTAATTCTGCTTTTTTAAGAAAAATAAAATTGAGAAACATATTTTATAATAACTCTAATGGACGTACAATTCTAATTAGTTGTGAGGAATGTACCTGAACACATAGATTTAACGTCCAATTCAACTCTGTTCGAGGAAGACACAAAGTAGCGTCGAAACGTCCAGCTACGTTTAAATTATTTTATTTTTAATTGTTACTCATGATAAATTTGTCTCTAAGCTAACTGTAAAAACGCATTAATTTTTACTAACACACTCAGTGCACCAAAGCCTGTAAAATTCTTCTCAAAGTGCTCAATATTATATCACTGAATTTATTAACCACTCTGGAAATAAATAGTTATAATAAAAATTTAATTTTGAACCTTCAATTGTAATTAAATATTTATGCGTGATTTTTCTATCTATCGTTCCTGCTGTCGGAGAGTGTCCCCTCGATGATCTCTCACATTGAAGAACTGTGTTATATTGTGCAGATTTTTACAATGAAACCATAATAAAAGTACGCTTACGTAGTGTGATGTATATAGTGCACTTATGCATCAATTTGTACAGAAATATAATTTATTATATTTTATGTTAAAACTTCATCATTTACGTTCGAAATTACCTATATTATTGATATCCACGTATATTACGAATTGTATAATCTATTTTCTTATACTGGTTCATTAACATTAATTTTATTTCCAAGTTAAAGTATTTTATTTACTAAATTATTACGTGTACTTAAGCAATTATTAAAAAATATTCATACTTATTATTCTATAATTTTTTAAAAATTTTTCTCAGTTTATTATTATTTGATATGTATTTCAATTGGGCCTATGGTATTTTATATTTCTTCAATAGAGGATTAATAAGTATTGAATAAGTCGAATTAAACTGATGCTGCTATAATCGCTTAATCCATGCCCAGTTTATTTTATTGTTTTCTTCTCTTCGTATTATGTACCTGACTCGTGGGAGAAAACTGTTTATTAATTGTCACTCTAGGTGTGGCCCGTGTTATCGCAGCACTATTTAACCGAAAGAAGGGAGATTTCTTGTAGTAAGAATAATTAATTGCAACTCTCCACCCAGCCCGCCCAAACCCCCTCTTTGTTAACACGTTCTAATTCATTGCGTCCTCTGTGAAGGCAAACGTGGTGCGATATGTTTTACAACAGACATGACTCATAGTGGTGCTTTTGTTCTTGCGATTTATGAAGCAGCTCAAGTCGAGCGAGGAACTTATTAATAGCTGGAACTAGCTTTTCTTATTCCTGTAACGCGAGAGAGCGTAGGATCGTTTGTGCGTGTGTCGCGCCAGGGAAATTTGCCGAGCTGTTTGAAAAGTTATATTTATGGACAGTGTGCACTATCCGCGTTCACGTTATGTAGGTAAATTTTCCGGGGCGTTTTTATTTACTGCTGTTGATCACGGCGAGCGTCAAAGACGCGGGCCGATGTTTTCAAGACGAACTCTACCGCGGCGCGACATTTATGAACCTGGTTACAGCGCCGTAAATGCATTTACAGCTTCCCGTGTCACTCAATTGCCTCTTGTGGACGTTTGATGTTGATGTTTTTACTACGGCCACAACTGTTATGCGGAACACTTGTTACCGTTTTCATAATAAACAGGCTCCGTAAAATCATAGCCCCGATCGTACGCCCCTAAGACAGACAGGGATCATGACTACTGCGGCTCTTAGCTTGACGTTTTACGACACGTTTAAATTTTTTACGCTCCACTTGAGAACTTTACAGGGCCGGTCTCCCTTGTAAGTGCTAATCGGTGTTTTGCTGGTTCTCCGGTTTAATAAAATGGTATCATTGCGTCTAAACATCAAGTTAATTGTTAGTTAATAAAAGGCCGGAATGGGCCGGTTATTGCGGGAGGAAAGGCGTTTAGCAAATTGTACAGCGACTACTTGGCTACCAATTTAAATCAGAATTAGCAGAATTTACGAATATATTTCTCGAAACACGGAGGGAGCATTAATTACATACATCACATCCTGCCTACCTTGATAGTCGTATCAACTGCAAAAGTAGTTGACCATGTCCACAACAATAAAATAATTCAAAGGATTAAAAAACGGTAAAAAAATGCTGCATGTAGCTCGTGTCATTTCTCCATCTCTATTAGCAAAAATTGCCACTTCATTTCACCATTATATAAACACACATTGCCTCTTTGATACAAGTCGCGACTATCCTCCTAACGACCATTACGTGAAAATGTGTTTATACTTAGTTGCAGGAATATCGACTAACTTAATAATAAATAATAAAAATAATATTGAATGTTATTTATTAAATTACGTATTTTAACGGAGGAACTAGAGATACGTGTGGTGATTTGAGGCCTCATTTTAATTAGCAGGTTTCATAAAATTATTTCATTTAAGATGGCTGCATTAATAAATCAATACTTTCATCCACTATACTTCCTGGCAATACTTTGTTAGTTTTTACAATAGTTATACATTATAGATTACATTTTCTTCTAGCCATGAACACAATGTGTATTGCATTATGTATGTATTTTATTCGTCTCTCCTATTAGTTTTGTTTTTCAATAACATTGACCTGAATTACTTTAAATGAATGAAAACACATCAGCCTATTAGTCAGAAATGTATTATAAAACTTTAAAACGTTAAAGTACAACATGGATTAAACGATTGTGAAGAATCAGTTTAATTCGACTTATTCAATACCTTAATCCTCTATTAAAGAAATAGTAAATACCGTAGGCACTATTGAAAAATATAAAAAATAATAATAAACAGAGAAATTTTTTTAAAACTTTATGATATAATAAGTATGAATATTTTTAAAAAAATGCTGAAGAACACGAAATAATTTAGTAAATAAAATACTTTAACTTGGAAATAAAACTGTAAAACAGATGTTAAATCCTTAAATTTTGGGACCAATTTGGTTGTAAATTTCAATTAAATGAATAATTCCTTTTCTAAAAAATTCAAGCAATTTTTTATAAACATGATAATTTATAATATATTGTAAAAAATGATGGAACATTACTTACAATTAATTACATGAAATGTAGATGAACATAAATTTCTAACGTTAAATTTGTTCTACATTACATTTGTCGAATTTAAAATAACAATGGAAATAAAAATAATCTATAATAAAATAAATGGGTTACAATAACAAGGAATCATAAATTATATTAAATTATTGGTATCATCTTTTACATTAATGTCCGTATCATTGGATCTAATGTGCAACATTTTACTCGCCGATATGGAATAATATTTGCATTCATATGTTTCCAATAGGAGTCCTTATAAACTTTAAAAAATTTGTGTTAACTAATTTTTTACTTAATATGATGTAAAAAATACTTTATGTATTAATTTTCAGATCGCGCAGGATTTATTTTATGGCTTAGGGAATAGTTGATACGTTCGATAGCTATTTCGTAGAAATAAATATAGAATTATTTTCTAAACGAGTTAGTGTGTTTTATTCAGTCTATTTACCTGTAAAAATAAAATATTGGCCACCAGGCAAACTAACCATTTGTCGAGTAAATAAATACATACACAAATATATCATAACCGTCATCATTATTTGCTACTTATATACAATTTTATGTGTAGTACTTTTAAACCGGCGACTTTTATTCCGTTGATTCATGTATATATGATTAAGACACTTAATTTCTCATCATGTTCGAATTTAATCGTTTGGTTTGAACTGGTCTAAAACCTAAAACTTTAAGAGGATAGCCTGAAATGCAAACAACTTATTTGACTTTAATGTCGCTTTCCATATCGCTTTGACGATGAGAAAACCTCACTACAAAACCATATGTGGCATAAGATAACAAAGTAGGGGGGGGGGGACCTATACATAAAACCAATCGGCCTGGGAAGGAGGCAGCTGACACTCCCAAATACTACACTTGCATTATTCATACCTCAGAGGGTTCAGGTCTGGAAGGGTCTTACACCAGGTACAGCGCCCAATCTGCACCTCACATCAAGAGAGCGAATCTAGATTAGGCACGCAACTTTTCGAGTTCGGTTTCAATTTCAATCATTCAATTGCTCAAATATAATTCACAGTTTAATACTCAATTGTGTGTGAACGAACCCATAAACAAGCTACCGATCTAAATCAAAAACTTTGTGTAAAGTTAAAATGAAATTTTAATACTATAAAAACATTTTTTACAAATGAAATCCAATAAAGACATGTGGCATGAACATTTCGTGAAATTTTATGGCAAATTGGGAAAAAAATGTTAATAAAGCAAATAACTTTCTCTAAATTTGTATAACCTCCATAAAATAAGCAAAAATAACAAATTTAAACATTTTTTATTTTTTAAATTCAGAAAAATGTGTGATGTATGAGATAAGTTAATTACCTACATATTGTATTGCGGAAAGGTATTTGTTTTGTAGAATGATCCTACATCATTGTATGAAAGTTTTCACGGCAGATCCATAAAAATTCAACAGTCACAAAATACTTGCCGAACATTCATTATGGAATCTGAAAAATGATTTTAAAAAAATATAACCTTTTTTCTACAAATATTAACGTAATTGTTCGTAAAACTCTGAAACTGTACGAGTATTAGGCATGTGAGGCCTCGAACCTTTCTTTTGATAGTTTATTAATTAAATGAAAAATAATAAAAATTTTAAATCGCATACTACCGTAAAGAATGAATTAAAATAGATCCCGACACTATTTGTCAATGAATATCAACTGGATTAATTAGAGAGTTTAAGGAAGAATTATTGACAAAGAGCTTATCATTTATTTGGTTATCAGTTACACATGGCTTGATGTGGATCTAATTCAAAGATCGATTAATCGCTCACCTGATTCTCCACTTTAGGTCGTATGCGTCCCCTATTATTCAATGAACCATCTTTTAGGGGTTACTATTATTGTTGACTGGAATTGAGAAATTTTGCGGTGTTGCCATTTAAGGCTCCCGCAGGCGTCTGTCGCCAACAATAGTGAATTTGACAAACACTCGATCTGGGGAACGCAGGCATTTTTAACACTGCCATTTCCTGGGCGGGATGACCTTGACTCGTTTTGCCACTTCCATAGTTGGCAACGGATAAATTCTCACCCGCCTAATTGCCTGGATCCCTCAGTTAATGCTCCACAAACCTGTCCACTTCGTTTCTTTTCACATATCCCCGCAAAATACTTGAGATGGTCCTCGTTACGTTTTTTGCAAGTTCAAGTAATTTTCAACATTTTTATATAACATTCCCTAAGCTTCCAGAGTGTTATTTTTGGCTTTCTTGGAAACTAGTTTGTTTATCTTCTCCGTTTTGGTATTTTAAGGCTCAAATTTGCATTACCTCACCGACAAAATGTTATCGTTCACGGCGATACATAATATAATGAAAGCTATTTATATTTTCTTGATGACCTTAGCAGGTTAATTATGTAAATTAGTAAGGAAAATAGGGATTAATAATTTGGTTATTAATTACATTACTTATAATATTAATGAAAAGTATCTTACCATTCCTCTGCCTCTAATGTGGTTGTTAAAAGAAGACGGAAAATTTTCTACACAGAGGCCATTAATAAAATAATAACTAATATTAGAAAATAAAATTTTTCATTTTTTAATATACTTTAATGATGTAATTGTATGTACACATACTAGATTTAAATTTATTAACACGATGGTTTGAAAAATGGCTTATGTAGTCTACTAGATACTATCACAGTGGTAGATGTTCAACATAAATTTTCGGTTATTAGATATTAGTCTATATCTGATGAAGGTGGAATAGTTATTCTCCTCTGAGCTCAAGCTCTGTTTCTTTCATTTTTATTTATTCGCTCTATCTACTTGCACATATGTTTGTGCTGCACATATCTCACGAGTGCGCCAGCCAGCGTGTCCGAGAATAACTGCGCTAAATCTTGGCTCTGTGGCAGATATGATCGCTGCTTATAATAATAAAACAGAGAGAGTAGCCTGAAATGCATAAAAGTTATAACACAAACAAGTTATTATGTTTTGGACTTAAATGACGTATTAGATTGGGAACGAGGCTCAATCTAAATACGCATATCCGGCCTATTTCCTACAAATTTATGCACCCTTATATTTGCTGTTTTTATTCTATTGAAGCTCTAATCTATTTTATGATTACAATATTTCCATTTTTTTTTCTACTGCTACCATTGTAAATTATGTCTCCCGCTTAGTTTTATATATGACAAAGCTTTCAAATTCAACTTATATTGACGACACGTTTTCCAATAATCTTTACAATGAACGGAATTACTTTTGTTTTCATTTGGCGTGCCATAATCTTGCAAGTTATTTGCATTATGTCTAGGTTTTCCATAAAGGTTTCAAGGTTTTAGGTTCTTTTGTAATGCCGATAAGAGGTTATGTAGTACGTGACAATTGGATACGGAAATGCCAAATTTTGACGGAATATTTTCTCCGAGGTAATATTAGTCAGCCATGAATCGGTGAACATAAAATAACTTATATTTATTAAGAAAAAGGTCATATTTTAAAAACCAGAATATTTATACCCTATTGGACATATTCATCTGGAAAAACAAAAATGCCGTAAAGAAGAGAAGTTTCCATTTTCTTAAATGTTTTCATCCTGCTAATGGAACCAGCAGAAAAATTCTTTAACAAAATTTAAAAAAGTGAACCGTTTTTTCATTAACGTGGAAACAGAACAACTTTCAAATTTAGCTTATTTATTGATATAAACCGGCAATAATTTACCATTTTAGAACAGAAAAATAGTTTCCTCGTTTTTGTATAATTTATTTATATCTTGTAACTCGTTCTTTATAATACCATATTATTCTCCGTTAATTAATGAACCAATGGGAATTTTATTCGATCGGAACTCGTACAAACACAACTCTATCTAGGTACATTACAATTTGGACATTTGAAATTCTATTAATATGGATTAATATTAATACTTCATTGTTAGTTATAATAATTTTTATTTATCCCGTATATGATATTAAATGGGTTGTAATGGTTGAAAAAACGTTCATTTAGCATTTTTTTCAAAAATCTCTACCAAATTTTTTATTATCGTTCCCTACACGACTTGTAAATATAGAAAACACACACAGATACGCGAGTATATATATATATATATTTCTTGATGACCTTAGCATATTAATTATGCAAATTAGTAAGCAAAATAGGGGTTAATAATCTGGTTATTAATTACATTACTTATGATATTAATTAAAGTATCTTACCTTTCCCCTGCCTCTAGTGTGGTTGTTAAGAGAAGATGGAAAATTTTATACACAGAGGTCATTAATAACATAAATAATATTAGAAAATATATTGATATTGATAATAGGTCCACTTGTAGATATATGGCATTTCTACTAAGAAAAAGTGTTTCAAAAGAATAAATTGGGGATTAGATCATTCTTCATTCTTTGAAAAAAAAATTTTCGAAATATAAACTTATATGTATTAGAATTTGACAGCTGCCTGCTATTGTTATGCTTTTATTATACTCGTAGCAACATCTGAAAAGCTATAAATATTCTATCTACGACAATAAATGTCACATTAGACAATGTTTTTCAATTTACACGACGTTCATCAAACTTTAATATAGCACATGTATGCCTTTTGAATAATACGCAGGGGGTGGTCATCCAAAAAAATATTAAGTTGCGTTTATACGTGAATATTGAAAATAATCGCAAATTTGAAGATTGAAGTAGTTTCCAAGATAGTGGGAGGATCTGCGGGGCCTCCGTCTCCGGAGGTATTTTCCGGAACTGTCTCGTTCCGTCTCGCAGCTATCCCGGCCAGGCTTCCAGAAAACAGACACGGTCGGGATAAACTCGGGACGCCGATAACCGGGATATAAATCCCCACTAACGCGCGCTCGTTACTGTGAAAGCATCCTCGCATACTGAGGAGACGGGGGCGGTCTTCTTTACCTTCGGGGGCGAAGACTTCTTCTTTATGACTTTGCTGACGCTATTTTCCAAGAAGAGCTTTCTTGGTAATTGTCAAAATCCAATACTGCGCATTCTATTGCTGCCATCGAGCCTGATCCGCCCGCGAAATACGTAACATTAAACATCGACACTTTCACGAATGTCGGGAAATAGCTTTTCAACGCATAATGGACTGCGTAAGTATTGTCATAGTATCTGATAATATCCGTATGAATTCGAATTGTTGTGATATAATCCTGAAACGGTTACAGAAGAATGTATAAATCCAAAATTCCAATGCAATAAATAGTGTTGAAACGGGCCAATATTTTAAGCTTCCTGAAACACTAAATGAAAATTCTGTAGAGAGCCAGTTAAGACTGAAAAATCTAAAGGATACAAACTGATACTGTCAAAATAGATACAGGACCGAACTATCAGAGCAGTACATTGACTAAATATAAATTCCAGATCATAAACAATTAAACACTAACAGATTGACGCAAAAAAACAATCGTAAATTACAATGTTGTAGTATTATATTTTTGAAGTTTATTTCTGGAAATCAATCAAATTCCGTTGACATTTAGACATAAATCTCTAATAAATCAATACCAGCACCTAGGTGGAAGTTAATTACAATACAGAAAGTCTTTTTAATGACTTAACTAAAATGAGAAAAACTAATTTGTGAAGTGGATCAACTGAAACAAAGGTTATCTATTTTTCTTCTGTTATTTATTTAATAAAAATTATTTTTAACGGTATATACATAAATAATGTACATTAAGGTTAATACACGAAAATGTTATATCCAGTCAATGTATTTTTTCTTAGATTCTAATTTGAAAAGAATATTTTATATACTTTTCTATTCCAAATTGGAAATGTTATTGTTGGTTCACCCCTCTTTAAAATACATTTATGTCTCTGAATTTAAGTGGAAGTGTTATACTTGTAATTTATTGCATTGGAAAAGGAAAGAACATTAATTCTAGACAATATTTTTAATCAATTTATTTTCTCTCTAATCTGCAGCTACGTCCAATAAAAATCAAGACAAAGATTCTAACTCCAAATAATAAATAATTACAGACTCGCCCAGTCTCTCTTCAGAAATATTAATATAAAATTTTTCCGCATTTAATTAACATAATAAAACAGTTCAATACAAAATATATAAATAACACTCTAATAATAAAAATGTTACACTTAAATTGGTTCGGTGTTCAGATTTAATTGAATCTACTTCTACAATCATATATTCTATTAATAAAGGTAATACCAATACGTATAAAACAAACGCAACTGTATTTAACTAATAACAAACTCTCAGAGAAATTAATATTAACAACTCTTACACAATACTCTAATCTATTGTATTTTAAACACAATGAGACTAATTTTTGAAACAAGAAGTTGAAGAATTACGAGAACTTAAATTAACACATTGAAAATACATGTTCAAACTGACGTGTAAAATTTGTTAAACAATTGATGATTGATCTAATTGAAAATGTTACAGCCATATAATGTACTGTGTAATAGTGATTTTCCATTAATAGATTTTTTTTTCAGGATTGCTGATCTTATATGATTTTGTCAGTTATTAACAGGTGAATATGTTTATAAAACAATATAATTTTCACTTTCTGGAAACAAATCGTATGAAACATATTTTTTGAAATTCGTAATTGTGCTTCTTTCCCTCATCGACCACTTCGAAACCTGCCTTTTATTTTAGAAGAATCGGTCGGATTTTCGTTGTTGCCGTTTCATTTAAAACTTATTAATATGAAAAATATTTATAAAGAAACGTGGGCTGGAATCTTGATTGTAAGATGATTCAAATTTTTTCTCTTAATTTTGTATAGATTATTTCCAAAGATAATTTTTAATGGTTCAATTTTACTATCGTCAATATTTGATAATAATACTGGATAAAAAATACAGCAAACTATTATCATTAAATAAAGATGGCATATATTACATTTATATTTATTTTCACTCTTTTCAGCAGATGTTATTCATACGTGAACATAACAAAACTTTTGTTATTTGATATTTATGGAATATAATTAATACATTAATGCTTGAGCTATATTTTTGTGTACTTTTTTGAAAATTCTCCAAAAGGAACAGTAGTGAATACCTTTAACAATTAAATATTACATTGGCAAGTAAATTAGACGTCACGGTAACATTGACATACTGACTTCAGAGTCAAATCTGAGACTCTGAAAATCATGAGCCTCATCATCTGTAATTAATTGACTTCCGTTGTGGAATTTCCTTCGTAGAAATGCATCTACTTATGTGGTTCTTTCCAGAAAACTTGCTGGGGAATTTAAAACACGTCGGTATTCAGCGTAGAAGAAGAATAAGAAGGGAGCGTATTTCTCTGACCTCAAATTGTATTTTTACGAATACTTGGGTGATATCAGAATAGGATCTCGCCGTACTTGGCTGACCTTTTTTTTTCTGCCCCATTCCCGCTGGGAGGAAGGGGTGGAGAAAATCTTTGTGCGATCGTTAACACTCCATGATGGTGTACGCATGCGCGGATGGCAGGCCAATGGCGTTTTATCTGGAGCTGGAAATACACGATCTAGAACGGAGAAAGGAAGGAGAAAAGACCACGCAGTTCCAGCTTTAGCCCATAGATGCCAGTGCGCGTCCCGTAGTGCTCCGGATGCCTTCCCTTCCCTATAATAGCTATTACATACCTAAGTCTAGGAATCGCACTACATCGTCGAGTAATACATAGTCTGCGAAAAATGACGAAAGTAGTAGATTCATGTCAGGACTTAGCAGAGTAAGTATATTTCGAGAATAATGACGTGGCTGGAGCATTTTGATGACCTCAGGATATCCCACAAGTTTTAGTGAGCATGTGTGTATAAAGGAAATCAATTGGCCACAATAATTGTTCATAAAGGAAATAAAAAAATTAATTAAAAAATCCTCTAGAGTTTGGAGAGAATTTAACCAGTTGTGAAATTATAATTTGCGATACTGTGAGTAAATCTAAGACTGATTTAATTATATACTTATTTTTATGTAATTTAAGATTGTAGGCGGTGGGTATAAACGCTGTTAATAAGTAGCTCATACTAAATAAATTTAATTTTAAAACGTCTAACTACGATCTACAATTTCACCATTAGTATATACAAATATACATAGTCATATTGGAAATTATGTTTAGCGATCTTATATTGACGAAAATGTTTATATAATTCATGAGATATAAATGATTAATTTCCAGTGCAGAATATTAGCCCCCTTTAATAATTTAATTCTCGAAAACATCCAGCTTTATAAGATCCTACATGTATTGAATTAAGGATAGAATGGAGTACAAAATTCGAAATAATCATTGCAAAATCACTGTGAATATCGTTTTACCAAAGAAAAGGCGCATATTCTGACTAAGATACGAGTAGGGAGAGAAATTAACAGGAACAAAAAAGTGGCTGGATACAGAGGGAAATAAATGTTAAAAGCAGAACAAGGAATGCTTATTTATTTCCCTCAATCTTTTTTGTTTGAAATCAGAAAACAATGGAAAATCCAAAATAATTAGCAACTTTATCCAGTATTGTGAAATAATTGCAAAAGAAACAATACTTGATGGAGCAATATTGATTTCTCTCAAGGTCTTTCAATTTGGCACATCGAATTTAGTGATTATCCAGACACTAGGTTTTAAGATTTTTCCAGTAATATGGAAGTTTTTTAAAAAAATGCTACATGTACATTCAAGATATTTTGAAGAATAATAAGTAAAGTTGCAGGACAAAATTCTGAACTCAGAACGGATGCAACATTATAAGAGCATTCATAAAGGGAATTAATATTTATATCTGAATTTTATCAATGATTTACAGAGAATCATTAAACCTGCCATATATTTCAGCTATAAAAATTAAATAGAAACTATAAAAAGTAAACAATTAAGTAAAGGTGTAGTTTCAGTAAATATGCATAGAATCATGGTAATTGACGTTGCATATGAGTCCTGTGAACAAGTAAATAAATGGGAACGAGGATCCACCAAAGACAGACAAGAATGTAAAACGTAATTTAATAGCAGCGTTTTCTTGGAAAAAGAGGTGATTATATTTTTGGAGTGAAAAGTACACCAATTCACATAAGAAATATTCGAGTTAAATATCAACAGGCACACTCATAATTCTCGACTTAATATTACGCTGAATTTAGCACACTAATAATTGATAAATAAAAATTTATTGATTTTTGTGTGGTAATAAATGCTCAATCTATTAATCTAGTTCATTAGTGGAGAAAATTCAATTAATTAATTTTAGAGAATATTTCAAGGTTTATATTGCAACTTAAAGGATCCTTTTGTTTGTTGTAGACTTCAATATGGAAATAGTTATTTCAATGAATATATTGGTTGACTCTGGGACCTCGCGCCCCATACTAATGTCTTAATGGATAATTATTTTTATTTATTAATATATAACTGGAAAAATATTGTTCCCTCGAGAATTCGGTTTTCGGAGTTCGGTTTTCACAAACTGAGATAGTAATTAAACGTTTATTTTCATATAAAATCCTAGTGACTGCAACTCACGAGACAGAAATAATTATGAACTCGTAATATTACGAAACTTACAATACAATAAACTAGAAGACTTCTTGACGATACGAGTACCTTTTTTCAGAACTTGTTATTCATAAAATTACGGAAATACTTAGGATTAAAATTAGATCGTTTCCAAATATTTTTAGATTGATGGAAAAAACAGATGAACTAACAACTGACTGCCTCGTAAATCAAAAATTCTTCGCAGTGCAGGCTTAGTAATGGAATGTAGCTTCTTATCTCCTGTCTCAGCCCCTGGAGCTTTCCACACACGTCTTAAGGGTGTTAATTAATGCTCATGAGAACAGGCACTATAAATATCTTCTCGGTGGGAAGGTATGTGGGGTGTAGCAGCGAAATGATGGTCGCACAAGCCTCTGCTCTGGGTTACCTCATTCGACAAGCTCATGGCCCCAAAATTTAGAAACCTGTTTTAAAAATTCACCCACGTTCTTAAAATTGACAAAACATGAGTTCCAGCATCGATTTGGCTGTTTTATATATTAAGTTTTGCGCCTCTGAACATGACTTGACTACAAAACCGTTGCAGTAAGAGGATTTATGCTTCGTTTTTCCTGTATTAGATTATGAATTTCTCAATTACAACTTACCTACAAGCATTTTAATGTTCCTTAATCGGACGTAGATCACTTCATTACGGTACCCCTTCTTGTATCGCATAATATCTCTGTAGGTAGGTGAAGGCTATTCAACTTTAATAAGCGTGACATGTTCTTATGGCCATATGATTCTGAAACAAAATAACGGTAAATGTTTAACAATTTTAGTAAAGGTATTATTATACTTTTTTTTAAAAAATAAATGGTTTATAATTACCAAAGTGATAATCATTGAAACGACATTAAAAGCTCAATTTATGTTGTCAACCCTCAAAACAATTCAAGCTAAATTAATATATGAATATCACATCCAAGAATTGTTCCTTCGGAGTAAAATAAATAATCATGATTTCATACTTAGGAATTCACACCTTTTACTTGTTATATTCGTTTGGCTGATTGAGATGTAATTTTGGTTTGCCCACGCATTTGTACGAAAATTATACTAACAAACTAATTATTATTATTATTTATTGCTAAATAATCCATCTATTTAAGCATTTATTGTAATTAAAATATAGACTTAGTATAAATGAGGAAAATACTAACAATGTTATTCTGTTCATTTATAAATTTTATATGAAAATGTCCATGAAGGCCGTAAGTACTCAGCCGATGTACTTATGGACTTACAATTTAACATAACTGGTTAAATACAGTAATTTCGTGATTTGCAATATTTATTAATATTACCAGAAGTTTCTGAAATAATTATTTGGATATTATTTATTACATATTCCGACAAAAATAAACTATATAAGTTTCCCGCTATTACGTTAAACATTTTTATAAGTGGCTACTGTTTTTGTATTTCAGCAGATGTGGAGAATCTACTATTTATTTGACGATAAATCAAATCTTTATTAGATGGGAGGTGTAAATAGGTTTACAGTATTTACAGAGTAGTCTAAACAATTTATTGGCCTATTTAATATTTTTCTCAACAGTGCTTACTTTATTTGGCACATTCAAAACAGATTTTTAATATATTATAATGTTTTACTGTGAAAATTTTCCATTATATTATTGAGAAGTTGACAGATTATTTAATTGATCGTGCGAGGCCTGCGAAATGCTAGTAAAAAAATCTATCGTTGATATTTTTAAAAATCAAGTTTTGAACATTACGTTTTCTGTGCTTTTTTAAATGATATAGTAGATTTAGTTCCGGTGTTGATAAAACTTTCCCTGATCATCTGCTCAAAGCTTCCAGCAGAGTTATGCAGGTCTATAAAATTTTACGATTATCTTGCAAAAGCACTTTATCCAAATATCCGTCGTCGGCTTCAGATTTAAATGTTTCCTTTTGCTAGGTTCTCGCATTTCTGCTCTCCCACCATCACCATGTTGATCACGCGCCATTTAACCCTCTACTCCCGTCCCTTGGCAAACTTCCGTCGCAGTGGAGGGCATCCATCTAGAAACCTCCCTCCGTGACGTCATCGCGACTGCTTCCGTTTCCGTTCTTCTCCGGCTTGTGGGCGGATAGTTGATTTAGCCTGACAGCGGGGTACAAAGATTCTTCGTAGGGTCCACAGAAAGCTCAATAAAGCCCCTCTCTCAGCACAACCGCGAGGGACAGAGAGAAAGAACACATTCGAGTTCTTCCGCAAACGAATCTTCCTAAATGAGTTATCTTGTTTCCCGGACTTCTGTCTGTTATGGTAGTTCTGCTCAAACGATGGGTTAGTCTAGAAACATGAAAAAGTTTGCGCACTATTTGCGTCCAACTTACGAGATTCCTATCTCGAACCGGAGCCAATTTTCGGGGCAGGGTTTATGATTGTAAAACTAACTTTAACGAACTTACAATAGGTTGAATACGATTTATATTTGCCGAAATCTTTGCGGGGCATTAATGAAATAATAAATGTTCGTCTTAATTCATGAAAAAAAAATGAAGGACTTCGGTCGCAGGACCATACACAATTTATATATATTGTAATAATTAATAAAAATATTTTTACAATAATTCAAGATGTGAATTATGTGGCGTTTTTAAATGAAAAGAACTATTACGTGAAAACTATTAAACAAGATTTATTAACAATTTAAAAACAAATATTCAAATTACAAAATATTTGGGATCTTAGTGTCTTGAACTGGGTTTGATAATGGCAGAATTTATATAATTAAAATCACAAAAATTACATTTACTTTATATGGGAATCAATGTGTCTGAACATAGACGAAATTTGTTGCTGAAGAAATAATACTAAAGATTGAATTTAAACAATTTCATGTTATCAATAATTAAAGAATGATCTGAATAATTAAATAACGATTTTATCGATAATTAAAGAACGACCTGACGTTTATCTTTTAACCGTGGTTTACAATGATTTTAAAGTTTTCTTTCTACTTACGGCAGCCCAGGTCTCATTTTAACTTTTTGTGCACAATTTTGGGGATATCACTGATTCCAAGTACTCACAGACTCTAAATGTTCACAGACTCTAATTAGCGTAGTTTGTTAGTTGCTTTAAAATAAATTTGTCGATTCTCGATGATTTACTGCAACCTGGATTTGTAGATCTCGTGGATTTTTGTTGAAAATGCACCTCATTGGTTTTGTCTGTTGACTGAAGACTAGTTCAGTTTCTGCATTTTTGATATAACAGCGTACTGGTTACTGGAACATTTTCTCGTTCTTTAAATTAGACCTTTCAGTTTTTACTGCTGACTGACAAAGATTATTCAAGTTTTCGTGAATTAGAATTTTAATCTGTACATCTCGTCGTTTACTGCCCAACTGTTCGTTCTTTTACTCTGTTCTACTTGCTGTCCGCTGCCCAACTGTTCGTTCGTCTCGTAAATTTTGAGCGCGTAAAACCTTCTCGACCGATCAACAATACTTTCTTTGCATTGCCGGTTTGTTGCGGCGTCCGCTATACCCACCAATAATGAGTCCTCTACAATTCAACTTTTCAATTAGAACAATGCCTTAATTACCAATTACTACAATATATATATATAAAAGATGAGTTATTAATGTAAGATTGGAATGCCAATATTTGTTAGAAAAAAGTAAAATAATTATTCTAAAAACTCACTTATAAAAATTGAAAAATCATGTACAGAAGAATCAAACGGAAACTTGAACTGTTGGAAGAGGATCGTTTTTATATTAAGAAGAAACATCCGTACGGCATTTGCGAGTCTTGGGTTAGACTATAACCGGGGAGAATTCAAGCCTAAATAGAAATATATAGAAATTCTTAGTCTCGAACGTGGGTTTGAATTTTCCTTTCTGATATATTCATTTTTTCCAAAGATCCCAATAATTTAACATTTAGCTATTCTATTATAGAAAATATGATAAGAAATGTGTATAAAAATATTATACACGACAACAACAATACGCGTAACTCATGGTAAAAATACGCTCGTATTCGTAAATGTCACCAGGATAATTAAAGTATTTTTTTTAGTGATCTATAGTCCGATTAAAATTAGATGGCCCTTGGCTGTTATTGCACACGAGGGATGTTACCTTGAACCACTCAGTCAGAACGCTTAAAGTGAAGGGCGGGACAAGCTGCGTAGCCGAACAATTGCAGTTGTATTCTCTTTCTTTTAGTGAGCTGTATACGAATCCCGTTTGTGACCACGTGTAAATGGAATCTGCTCCCCTTTCCACGCGGGAGCCATCTAATTTTATTCGCAATATAGATTTTGGTGCGTTGAATGGTCCAGGATACGTAAGTGGAAAATTTTACAGGGAACGAATTTTGATGTTATTTCTATCCTGAACAACAGATCCATTATCTGCTGAAGATTTTGAGGCATTTAATTAACGTGCTCGAAGAAACGTGGAGGAAAACTAATGATGAACTGCCAAATATAAGGAAGAGTACAATTATGTGACAGATGTTACAAAGGCATATAGCAGGGGAATAATTATCTCATTAATTATTATTTACCTTTCATTACTAGTGATCTTCATTGGTTTGTATTGTGAAAGAAGTCGGTTACGACAAATTATATTTCTGGCTGAATAACTTAATTGGTTTTGTAGACTGGAATGACGCACTTTTACTTTAATTACACGAGTGTTCACTACCCTCGGAATCATCTCCTTTCAGCACTTTATCGCAGTAGATTGTTATCCAAACCGAATCCACCGTTTCCGTAGTCTTTATTTGAATTTACTGGGTGCGGAGTTAAAAGCCTCTGCGTTGTTATTATCCCCTGAGTGCGACTGAGGGAATGGGTGGGAAGCGGTATTTCATCATGCCGGCTGAAATAAACTCCGGCCACCAGACAGAGGATATAATGCGATCCATTCCTTGACGAACAAAATGGCGCCGTGGCTACAATGAAAGGACGATGATGGGGAGCAGTAAAGTGCGCGGTCCTCCCCTACACAGAGAGCGTACAAAATGGTGCGTATCTGTCCGGTACAGGCCGCCGTAGGCAATTGCCTCCGCCAGGAAGAAGGTTCAGAGAATTTCCAGGCCATTTAACCGAATCCGGCGGAACAGTGATGCAGATTTAGTGCTGCGACTTTGGGCGGTAGACGTCGAGACCACCTGGGGGCTGTGGGCACTCCGACGCAGGCGACGCCGGGATTACAAGCACATGCGGAATTAACACCTCCGCGGAAATGAGGCGGGGGAAACGATTAATGTATTGGAGCACGGAGTCGGCCTTTTCTCATTCCACGTCACTAATTGGAATTGCAATTAAGGAAGTACATTCAATGCTAAAGTTAAAAACTAAATGGTAATCTGTATAAAGAAGGTGAAGGGAGGAACCCTCTCAGCCCCGTTATTTTTATTGCCAGTTCCAACCCTCACTACAAAGATTTTATTTTCAGGACTCAGGCTGTCTAATGAATACAAATAATTCTCTGTTGTTTCACTGTTATGTACTTCTAAGATGTTCATGTAGACTCAAGAGAAATTCTTTGAAATTACGAATAAAAGAGATAGCCAATTCAGATAAAAAAAAGTAATATAAATACCACACAACGTTTCTGTGATCCTTGTTCCTTTCGTCTGTTGCTTATAAGAGCCTAGAGAAACACAACTGCACTGGTCAATGTATATAATATTTATTCTAGTTTTAATACTTCGTTAAAACTCTCGAACAAATTAGTTATTGACCAGTGCAGTTGTGTTTCTCTAGGCTCTTCTTAGCACCTGACGAAAGGAACAAGGATCACAGACACGTTGTGTGGTATTTATATTCTCTTTTAGTCTGTATTGGCTATGTTTTTTATTAATTATTATCACCCAGACGTAAATTTTTTCATTCTTTGAAATTACTCTCAAATATCGTACAACGACGATTTAATTTCAAATTACTAGGGGGGAGTAGGAATAATTATTTTTCTCAACGAGAATATATAAACAGGTTTTAAACACTAATACAGCTTATATATAACTCCTAGGTAGTATATATCAACAAAAAAATTCTACTATTGCTGTGAAATTTGATTATTCACCAGTTATGTACAATTGCTAGTGTTCGCATTCTAAATAGGACCTCATTTGGTCAACGCGCTTTTGTGTAAGTTTTTTTCTACTACTCAAAAGTGTGAGACTTCACAGGAGCTTTTACCCTTTCCTCTGTTGAGAAATGGAACCGATTTGATTTGGGTGAATAAGGAGAAATTACGCAGTTAAAATTCAGAGGAATGGCGAGGATGTTCAAGGAGTCTGATTTTTTAGTGGCCAAAGGTTTCGTGAAAGACTGTGCCATTGTCTTTGTGTCTTCCACAATTTAGGATTCTAACATTTTTATGCAACTTTTCCGAAACTTGTTTATAATACCGTTTGTTTTTTGACCGCAGGAACCCATTTTGCCATAATCATGCCATGGATATCAAACAAGACGATAAACACTGCCCTAAACTTCTAACACGCGTGCTTTTTTTTGGAATTGTGTAAGTGTTGGTGTTTTCAAATTCGTGGAGTGCATCCTGGTTAACTTCATTATACGTAAATATCCAGTTTTCGCAAGCTGTAAAAATCATTCTCACGAGGAACCTCATATCACCGACGTAGCGTAAAAAACTCGATTATATTCAACTGCGCAGAATCGATCAACCGAATAACTTGTCTCCGCGTAAGAATATAGTTTGAGGTCAAACTCTGCAGCTGCAATACGGGAAATACAATTTCTAAGCCTCGTTATTATTTTATCTGACCACCAATAATAATCATGAGGAAAGCTGTGTACAGTACATCGAAAATGAGCATTAGGTCACCAATAAAAATAAAAATTCGACCTCCTGTGGTGTAACGGGTCAGCGTGACTGCCTTGCATCACAGAGGTCCCGGGTTCGAATCCGTGTGAGGGCAAGGATGATTGTGTGCGTGAGAGATTACTCTCGTCAAATCAAAATAATGAGTCGCTAATAACCGGAGCTTTTGATGCGACTGTAAATAAGCGAATATAAGGGGAAAAAATATAATTAATTTTAATTATTTTTATTATGATGAATTGCTAAAAATTCGTTAGAAGATGAAAGTGTTACCTTAAGTTAATTTAAATAATTTTTGTATGGATTTTATTGACTTAACCTATTCGCGGACTAATGGAAAAACAACAAATAAATCTAAATCTAAGCAAAATAATTGTCCTCTCCATTTCCCATAAATTTGTTTTTCGTAACCACAATAATACTAAATGTTTAAATTATACCCGCCTAATTTTATTTTTATTGCCAAAACGAACATTTACCAAATGAAGGGACTCGATTTTGTTCAAACGCAGAATATAAATGCGAATATAATCATCCTTTGAAATTATTTTTTTATGAAGTATGTATCTGATAACGCTTTTATATTTTGTTATTATTATTGTAAAACGTTAGAGGCATGTGTGTATCATCGTATTGCGTTGCATAGACCGGGCGACTATAGAGAGCGTTCTGAAACATTCTTGAGGCCGCGTCCATAACTTTCTGGGACCTGGAACTAGTTCTAGCGCTTGCGTACGCCTGTTAGTACATTCTCTGGCAAGCAAACGCAATTTATGGTCCCGTAGGACTACTCGCCGTTTCGGACTTCTTTATGCTGCAGTCCACCAGCGAGCTCTGCCTCTATTATTTTTTCTTCGAGCACAAATATGTCCAAAAATGTGGGGGACAGTCTGCTATAAAGAACGATGCGACGTCGTGCCGTCGTTTATAATTGGTCAGGTTAGTTAATGCCAAGGGAAAGTAAATAAACGAATGAGGACTTCAAGAAAGCACAAATATTTTTTTTCTAGGCGGCAAAAATGAATAGCTACAAATACTTCGAGTGGTTACAGCAATTTTAACGAAGAATAGAGTATTTAAGGAGTCGACGGCTAACCTGTTTGGAGTATTCTTCATATCTAAATCGTCAAAGTAATGCCAACTGGATATAAATATTTCCATCAAAATTGCTATGTATGAATACCGGCAGTATTTCCACTAAAATGTATTATAAGGTAAAAATTTAAGTGAAATTCGGCTTCAAATACTCTGATAACAAAACGAAATATCTGAATCAATATCATAGCACAGAGGTGGGCTTACATGTGGCCAAAGAGAAACGCAATCTGTCTTTTTATATTTATGATAAACAGCCACAGGTAGATACAAAAACATCAAATTCTTATCCTTAATATAAATGCATGTTTCCACGAGTCTCGTACAAGAACGCACATAAAAATATTATTATGAAAAAGAAAATAATTATTTCATAATTTTAGTAATAAAATTCAAATATACTAAAAATCAAACATAATGAGAGTATAATAATATATAACGGGAATCTTCGTTAATTTATTAATTTTGGCGTAAAATTATTTAAAGCTGTCCACAGAAATTCTTTAAAACTTCATTGAGGAGTTCAAAGATTGACAGTAATTAGTCGAACCAAAAATCGAAAATAGGCAAAAGGCAGCTTTCTTTACGTTTCGATTATTTGAGTCAAGCACGAGTTTACAAAATTCAATTCTAGACGAATCTTTGTGCAGTATTTCAAATGCCTGATCCTCATTCTTCTCTAATAACACCAATTTCCCAACCGCTTTCTCAGGAAGTATTATTTTAGAAATTGGAAATCCATCGTTAATAATATCGAAAATAAATTGGTTCAGAAAAAATACAAATGTAGATCCCAAACTTTTCAAATCCATGTTTTAAGTTTGCTAGTTATTATTTCAATTTTTCTTTATGTACATCTAAATTTTCAGCTTTTAAATTAATAACATTCGATTTTACACGTAGAAAATTTTCATATATTTTGTTCTCAAGATTGTAAAAAAACAGTCAAAGTTTTTCTACATAACTGAATACAGATTGTCACAAAGCAGTAACTTTTTATTCTTTTCCTTGTAAATCCAAAATAAGCATTAGCAAAAGTTTCAGCAAATCTGCAAGAAAGATTGTCAGATATCCACGTTTGATTTATAATTATGGCTAATATTTTTGTCTTTCTCGTTTGTAAATATTTGATAGGATTGGGGATTTTCGCAAAAGGGCTCAAAATAGTATAAGCCATCTTACAACCCTGAATATATATATATAAATCTCTGGGCAATTAATTTGGATTTTAATGGTAGCCACATTCGCCCAAGTATAATTTATTTGCTGCCTCAAAGTAAACATTTCCACTTGATGGTGCCTATTAATCAGCCTGATAAAGGAGTTCTGTGTTAAATAGAGAGCCAGGCAGATTATATTTCAAGAATGTGTTTGGGAAGATGTTAGTCAAATACGCAATTAACATGTTTTTCCGTAGTATTTTTATATAATCATTTTTAAGACATCACTGGCTGGTTATAGTTTACGAGACGACATACTTAAGCAAGAGTTCATGTAAGCAAATAATTAATTAATTCATTATTCGACGGATATAATAAATATATCATAATGTTCGGTAAAGTGAGGGGATGAGAGTATTTATTAAACCGTGTGTGTGTTGGCCGCATGAAACGAGGTAATTCCAGCGTCGTAAATCTGGGTTAAGACATTCCCTTATCACTTCCAGTCGTCCATCACGAGCGACCAACGCGCCGTATGAGCCTCAGCCAGCATCTCCCGGACCACTTTAAATCTCGTAAAAGTCGGGACGCAGCTGTTCTTTTTTTATTACGCGACTTTTACGAGGCCGTAGTCATCGAGGCGAGTCCTTCTTAAGGAGCTGCCAGTAATAGACTCACTGAGTAAGAGGCGCTATCTGGCTGATGTAAATGCCCGTGCGCTTTAGGTGGCAATGAAACTAAATACCTCAAACACTTGCCACGCGCACGACCAGATAAGAAAAAGCTCCTGGTCTACGCTCAACACCGATCACTAGATTGCACTCAACGTCAAACAAGATGTCATCATACAAGCGTATTGGTCAGTGTATACAACGTTGCCGACTGTTACGCGGTGGACAATTCGCTTATCATATTTTTGGTTATTGATTCATTAACAGCATCCAGTTTAATAATTTATGGAAACTAGGATGAGTTCAAACCAAGATTTCAGTCCAAATTCTATCTACCGAACAATAAGTCATGCTTGGCTGCAGTCGATATAAGCGATAACTCGCAAACACTTTCATGAAGGCGCTGAGGAAGGGTGAACATTGGGGCTTGACATGAATGTAGGCGAGTGGTCAGAAGACAGCGAAGATCATCACAGGTTGCTTCCTCATTCAGAATTAACTGTTTGAATACGAAGGAATTAAATAAAAATAATTTCTCTTAAATGTGAGCCCTACTAAGAACCAAATTTAATGACCACACACGAGGTATTTCATGCACCAATTCAACTGCTAAACATTAGCAACACAGGATGTTACTGCGACTCAACGTATAGAATTGGTTAAACAATTGAATGCAATTCAGATAAATCAGGTCCATATAGACCTCCTTACCTTCATCGTTATCTGATTTCAATTCACTGATATTAGATAAAAAAATAATTAAATTTATTTTAGTTGGATAAAAAATAAATTTAAATGCTATTTTAATAAATAATACG
Organism: Zhengitettix transpicula; assembly: GCA_037074705.1. NCBI lineage: Eukaryota > Metazoa > Arthropoda > Insecta > Orthoptera > Tetrigidae > Zhengitettix > Zhengitettix transpicula. Next base: position 70,647,021 of record CM073591.1, read on the forward strand.
TAAGTGCATATTTATCATAAATTATTAACACATTATAGCCAAATATGAAAAAAACATTAAGTGAACCGAAGTCTCGAAAGAGGTCATTCAATAAATAAATAAAGTCATACAAGCTTATAGATCGAACCAGACAATAAAGAAATGAAGTTTCCTGTTTGCATGTAACAGAAGGAAAATTAGTACCCGAATAGTAGCCGAAAAACTCGCATACATTGATTATAGGAATTCTAGGATTATAGAGAACGATACACTTGGAACAAAAAAAAAGTATTATACAAACTGGTACTGATATTAGAAATGCCGAAAAAATAATAATCATTAATGATATTCAAATCAACTTAATTATCGATTCAGTATCACCATGGATAATACATATATAAAAAAGTTTCCAGTGTAAGGGCGTTAGGGAAAATTAAATTATCCTAATGTGCTTTTGTTGCAATTCAGTAGTCGGTTTTTATAAATATCCAACCACTCTCTTGTAAGGTATTTTGTGCAAGGGTAGGTCTTTTCTATGTTATTAGGTAAGGTAAAAATGTAATAAAAGGTTTCTGAAGATTGGAAATTGAATCTAACCCATTATTTATGACGCATTCTATAAACTTTTGCTGCGCTGAAAGAAATTAACTCTTATAACTTTAATTTTGATGTTGTTATCTTTTTCAAACTTTCATTAAAAGGTGATACTGAATTTATATTTAAGTTTTATTATCTACGGTGATTTGAATATCATTAATGCTTATTATTTTTCTTCATTTCTTTTAAGAATTTATATGTAAAGAATAAACATAAACTTTCAATGTCTCAACCGTAAGTTAGGAACAATTGACAGTGCAATACATTTCACAGCTCAAAAGAGGCGAAAGGATAAGCAGTATCCGAATGATGGGTTCCTAACACTGATAAAGATTCGACACAAAATTCATTATTCGATCCAAATAACGAACGTTAAATACGCGACTATACAAATCAAACTGGAGCGTCGTTATAAATATCATTGTAACTAAAATCTTTATTGGTATTTTTCCTATTTTTCTACTAAACGTGACCTTCTTCTTTTAATATATGAGGCATAATGAAATAAATAGCACAGAAGTAATTCTTAGCTACTTTCGGGCATTGATACATGTGTGACGCGTTTAAGTGCCATCAGATTTAATTATTCGAATCAACTATAGTTATAGATAAATAAATGGAGGCACTAAAACTAGAAATTAATTAATTAATTACACTCCTTAAGATACTAATGCTTGTTCCTCGTTTTATATGCAAATTTGAATAAGTTATTAACATGGAATAATGGGAGCCGTGATCAATAATGCGCTCGGGATATTAACAACAGAAAGGACGGGTTCTGGGGAGCCAGACAGACAGACAGCTGTTGACCAACTCCCGAATTACATTCCCGCCCTCTGCCAACCATGCAGTTGGACCATTTACCACCTTCCCTCTCACCTGCACATCCTCAGGCCATCTCCGAATTTGAATAACTGATTTATGAAAGTCCGGTAGTAAAGAACTGGGATAGCTGAGATTAGAAGTTATGTCATCCACGTCGCCGTAAAGAACGCTCAAATTTACGGCTCCCTCGGCCCTCTAACTAACAATTGGACTAAAGCGAAGTTGGTATTATGTATTTGCTCCAGGGGGCGGACCACCTCCATTTTTCCTCTTTTGGCAGAAGCTCCAGTTTGTGACGTCGACGTTCGCTTTTCAACTTATTAATTCTGTTACGAGAAAGTTTAACCATGCATGTTCTCAGAATTCATTACTTACCGGGAGCCCGATAAATCTTTCTGAAGACAGGCATTATACAAATTTCATAAACATATCTACCATTAAAAGTGCATGTTTACGTAATGATGGGGAATAAGTATTTATGACGCTTATTAGTATTTAACTGGAAGGATCTCCACGTGATTTGCTCACGCATATAGAACACCAATTTCGGATCAGGTATTTAAGTACAAAAAGGACAGGCAGTTTTTAAGTATTCGTTTTGTACCCCCAAAGTGGCACATCATTCACTGCGCCGCATAATCGAGGATTCGAGTTATGTTTCGGAGAGAAATAACCATATATTTTGGATTCAGCTGTGCTATGACCTGGAGTGTGTACAATAATTACATCAACAATATTTTACCAATAACAACTTCGAAAATGATTGGTTTTAAGTTATTCTGGGTTTCTGAATATAGTTATATGATATAGATAGATTTATTTAATTATATTGGGCAAATTAATAAAATAAATATGGAAAAAAATTATTTCATTCCACCTATAAAACTTTTTACTTAATCCTAATAAATATTAAGACTATAAACGGCGTCCTAGACTTCTCTACACTTTATCGCACTGTACTTAACTGCACTGCAATGCTTTACAGATTAAACTAAATTTAAAAAACCAAAAACTTATTAAAATATTTTATATTGAACTTCACTTCACTAAATTATTTAATAGAAATCTTATTATTTTTACAATAAATTCTTATCAATAATCTTTAATCTCCTTTTTAATTGTTTTATACTAACTATTTATGAGTTCGCTCTTTCCTCTGTCTAATCTTGCTGGAATGATCGCTTGTAGATAAGTGGCAGGTAAAATCAAATTTTCTTCCTAATACTAATTAAAAAAATTAGCACTTTTACTTTAAGTGGTTTGCATAAAGGTATACACATTATGAAAATAAAAAACTTTGCATAAAAGTAAGGTCACTTTAAAATCGCACTTTTTGCATTGGTCGAGAGATGAAATATAAATCAACAAACAAGCGAATATTAACAAACAGCGAGTGAATATTAATGTTAGAGTCGAACGTATAACAATGCCGAAAATAAAAACCAAAATTTATTAAATTATATAAAAGTACTGAACTAGTACGTTTTTTTGTTTCCAGCTAACAATATTTTCATTTACCGAGAAAATCAATCATTTTCTAACCAGATGTGTGTCGAAAGTAAATTTACATTAATTACATAAAGAAGTAGCCAATAAACAGACCAAATTAAGTGATAAAAAATATCACTTTTCTGAAATATTTGAAGCTTTTGTCAGGCAAGAGCCACAAGAACGACACACGGCCAAAGCTGGTGACGAACTCAAAACCTTCTTTATACAATTAATATCTAACTCAGACGTTTAATATCTTCAATAAATTTATGTTATATCTGTGTTAAATGTCGGAAAAAAAATGAGTATCCAATGGCTTAAATCTCGATACGGGTGGGACCTTATCAAACATGTAGATTGAACGTCTCCTTTAAATCACTAATTAAATACAGTAAATTAATTTTCAGACCGTCTTTAATTTCAGAAACATCGAAATACCAAGAAAAATATTACTTATAGCTGGACGTTTCGACGCTACGTTGCGTCTTTTTCTAACCGCTTTTAAATGTATTTTTTATTTCTTTATTCCTCAAGCTAAAGTTACTCTGAAAATTCTGGTACTATAATTAATTTTCTCAGTATAATAATCTGACATACAATCACATTAATCAATGAAAATACAGGACATGAAATAACCACAGTTCCTCTTTCAACCTTCCAAAAGGAATGAAAAAAATGAAAATTTCTTCTACTCCACACATGCAATTTAAGAAAATTAACCTTAATCCTGGTTCCATGCTTAAAATAACAGTTTTTATATTTCAATCTCAGCCATTAGATAGTCGTATTTAATTAACGTTTATTTCTGTTTATTTCTGTAGTAAAGTTTTATTTACTTAATTACAGAAGAAATTAAGAAAATGAAACTTTCCTCTATACACTTTCTAATTCTAACTTTTTTCTGGAGGAGATGAAGACAATGCACTAATACAATCAAAGAAATACAACTCTAATTCACTTAAGCTTGTTATCTTAAGTGGAATTTAAAGCTCTTGGAGTCAATTTAGGGAAGTGTTATTATGAAGATTACGAAATAGGCCTCCTTGTATTGAGCCGACAGATTTTCGATGTTAAAAAGTGGCCTTATTCAAAGATAATTAAATATCTAGTTACAGGTGGAATGCGTGTCCACAATAAATGTCATTAATAAGCTTAAACGGCCCAGGGATGAGGAACTGATTTCCAGGTTGAGGAAATATACGGCCCATCGGCTCCTCAGTGACAGCGATCGTGTAATTATGGCGCCCGTATTAGAAGATGGCCGGCGTGCTGTCGCCGTAGCCTTAAGGTCCACAGCTCCTCACGACTCGCAATTTCCACTCTTCCGCTGTTAGGTTCTACGTGGGTGGAAGTGGGCGCCGTAACTCACATGGACGTGCTCGCTTGTCGGCCCAATTAGAGAGCTCTGCGAAGTGCGATGAACCCGGCCTTACGTCGCCCAACAATCCTCGTGGCCACAAACAAACCATTTGCTTTCTTCCTTGCCACGACGACACCACTCAAAATTATGACGTATCCACGGTTGGGAGAACGAAAAGAGTTTCATTCCAAATATTTTACTTCAGACAGCTTCTAACATACGAACACTTATTCCTGTAAAAAGCATACGTTAATAGCTGTCCATTTTTGCATGTGTTTAACTGACATTCCACATTCGCATATTTTGGTCGACTATGGTCACGGCGATCACTACCAACATCGTAACTGAATCGCCATCCAAGTCCTCTCATTGTTTAGGGGCGAGACCCGATACCTTTTCGGTTTATTGCGGTCACTTTCAGGTCATCCTAAATGACTCAGCCCGACTCCTTCTCGACTGAAAACTCAGCGAATCCTGATTCCTTCCCGTCATATTGGTAATAATTGCATAACCTTAACATCAAGAATCACAAAAAAATTAATTAATAATATTCCTAAAATCCTATTCAATTAATCAAAGTGTTGGAAGATTACTAGACTAAAATCAACGTTCTTCAGACTGAAGTCATCCTTTCTTCCGAAAGGGGCAATGACTTATAATTTATTTGATAAAGGAATTCATTTAAAATGAAAAAAAATTACGTCGTATTGAAAATACTGAATAAGAAAAATAGGAAGTTCAGACAAAAAAGTGATAATCTTCTTCGCACCTGACGGAAGGTACAAGGATCCCAGAAATGCTGTGTGGCATTTATACTATCCCTTTTTTGCCTGAATTGGCTATCTTTGTAATTAATTAATGAATTCATTTATTCCCCCCTAAATTCCTCAAAGAAATTTAAATTTAACTTTAAATTTTTTAATGACGAATTCTTTTTTCACTTGTATTTTTTAATGACGATTTTTTTCAGTGGTTTTTAGTTTCGGAGAGTTTTCCTGAAAATTTTATGTACATAAAGCCACAATCGAAAAAACTTAACCTTTCTGCGATTATTTGATGGAAAATTATATCGACGAAAATTCCCAATTTCATCCGAAAGTTTTCTCAGTATCTCAATATCTACAAGTTAGTTGAAGTTTTACTTATGATGCAAGCTTCCACAAACAAAAACAATTAAATCACTTGCAGTCACTACAAAAGTAAGAATAAATGATAAATCTAAGTATATACAACAGCAAATGGTTAGTAGGGACCATGTAGGAGAGACAGGAAGGGTCTACCTTTGGGGATGCATTTTCCTCTCTCCGGTTTTGAACTAAGGTTCTCTCAAGCCGAGGCACCTCGGCCTGTTTTGAGAGGTGTATGTTCCGGGGTCACAGACCTTGAGCAAACGGTAAGAGTTGTTCTCTGTTCCCATTGGAACAGTCGGCCAGCTGCCTCCTAAACTGCTCGAGGTACCCACAGCAAACTCTTCTCCCGCTATCGGAAGGGCGTGGGACAAGTACCCAATGCCATACCTACCTGATGCAGGTTTTTCTAGGGTTTTCCCTACATTACTTTTAGGCGAATGCCGGGTAGGATCCTTAAACTATAGTCCGGGGACCCTAGTTAACCCTTGGCTACCTTCCTCTACCCTTCCACATCCCCCTTTCAAATCCCTTCTTATGCTATTAAGGGGAGTTTCCACCAAGCGGATTACCCTCATGTAGCCTGTTACCCTAAAAAAAATTATCAGTAGTATTCCCGCTACTTGACATAGCAGTTTGTAAATTTGTTCATTCTTTATATATTAACGACGAATTTCCTTTCCATATATGTTTTTTTTTAAAAAAATAACGAAACTGTTGCAATAACCTCGTTTATTCATCTGATATGAACAATTACCGTTCGTCGCCTTCAAAGACGCACAACATTGAACGATCGCACTTCTACAATCATCCCTTCCATTGTTCAAAAAACATATCTGTATATCACTTCCTTTCCGTGTGATTGGGCAGGAACTCCCCCACCTTCTCATGTACTTCATCCACTGTTGAAAAATGGACCCTTTCAGGCCGACTTGATTTGCGGGAATAGGGAGAAATCGCACGACGTTCAATCACGGGAGTAGGGAGGATGTGATTTTATTACTGGCCAAAACTGATAACGTATTGCGGGTAGATGCATTGTCCTGCTGCACAGTCCATCCACAATTCGGAGGGCTTCTTTCTACACGTTCACACAATTTTTCCACGTTTCATTACCCGTAATAACACTTGAAATCGGATGTTTTTCGCGGTGTACACTTTCGCATCTGAAGAGTATATTCAAATGCTAACCCAATGAAAATGAGGCGCTCAATCCAGTTATAACTTGACAGCACGTAAGAATACAAGGTCGAACACAAACCGCACAACACGGAAAATAGTTAATCAGTTCCAGTATCAGTCTCGTTATTTTGTTTTCTGGCCTTATGGGCCACATATTAGATTACTTTATTATAAAACTGTACAATCGTTATTTTCCATTTGTTGAAAATCAGTAGTTTGTTTGTTTTGTATACAATTCATGTTTAAGCCGAAGTGGCACTACCCATAAAATGACGCCGATGGAACTAGTGAAGGTGTGTCAGTGTTTATCCTGCTTTACGATACATGACCATCCCGGCGTGGATTATAGTCATCTTGGTATGTAAAGGAGTCACAGTTGTCTGAGATTTACATCTTCAGAGTGACGGGAGAAGGGTGTTTAGGTCCGTTACCTTGCAGTTAGTAGATTCGAACACTTGATGAGGACTGCATAAGTGGAGTGCAGTCTCCGTATCCTTCACGATTATAGCAAGATAGACAAGCCGTGTCACGCTACATTACGGAGATAATAACGGTGGATGTAAACAGATATGATCCTACTTTCAAGATCGTGTGTAGAGGAGCAAGGCGAAGGTGATTCGTCTAGACATGTCACAGAAAAAGTTTGATAACAATAAACTCATTTGGATTTTAAGAGAGAGCACAGGTGGAGAAAGATACAGAGTTCTTACGTCACGATGTGAAGGCATTACCACAATTACTTACAGTGTGTAGATAAACATGTATTAAAACTGAAATTAAAGTAAAGTACGATTTTTCCAAGAGTGATAATGTACATCAAGGGAAAAGGTAATCTTCGTTGAATTTATCGAAATGACTATATAAGCCCAATAAATACCCTATTAATATAGTAGGGCTTCTTCTTATCAGAAAATTGGTTACAGACGTCGTTTGAATGTGAAAAATATTGGAACGGCGTACGAACCAATTTTCTGTTTACGGTATTCCGATGTACTCTAAAAAGTATATTAGATAGATTAAATCAGTACAACAAAATTAGGATACGGTGGAAATAACACAAATGATTCATAAAACAGTGGAGATATAGTCGTGAAAATATTGTAAAAACACATGGTTAACGAATAAGTACCATTTTTATTAAATGTAATGAAAGCAGACCTATGATTGTATAAATAATAGCAGTAAACTCTAACATGAGCTATCAAAATTCTGGAACCATGTCAAAATCCCGAAAGACACTTTCCCGAAAGTCGATTTCCCGAAGAATTGATCCTTATTGACGTTTCCGACAGGCAAATATCCCGATGGGATGTTTTCCCGAAACAGTATTTCCAATAATCATTTTCCCAAATGTATCGCGTTTGCTGAGCTGCCTTCCTTATGTAAGAAAAGTGTAAGTTAAAAAAATAAAAACAGGAATTTTATAATAAAACTCAGCGACTCCCATAACCCCGGATTTGACAACAATCTAAGTCGTTTTCACATTTTTTGCCACCCTCTTTCAAACACACCCTTAGGGGTTCTCCTCTCATGCTTATAGGTGTTTAAATTAGACACTAATGACAACAAGAGCGAGATTATCTATTTGAACGACCACGTAAACTATTTATTCGACGCTAACATTGATCGTTTTCTCATATTATTCAAATGCAATCTCCTTGCGTCTACACTACACATACAGGTGCGGAAGAAAACAATTTCCATTGAGATATTGACTTGTCGGGCAAACGTCAGTCGGATTTATTTCGACGGGCAAGTGTCCTTCGTGCAAATGACCGGATCCCAAAAATCCTGCAACAATTGATTTTTGCTCCATTAGTGACACTTTCCAATATTTAGATCAAGCTAAATATTGGTTTGGAAGGAGGTAACAAAAAACGAAGTAGATTGGTGTCGAATCCAGGGTTATAGGAGTCGCTGAGTTTTATTATGACATTCCAGTATTGATGATGCAAAATATTATTTTTGTAAACCAATCTCTTTTCTTCTAATAAATCAATGTGTACTCAATTCACAAACACACAAAACAGGTTCTACCTTTTATTTTCAAACTGACAGAAATGTTGCATGCGTTCTAGGAAATAACTTAAAAATTTCAAATGATCTCTATACTTTCGAGTAGTGCCGTCTTTTCATTATCTGATTATTCTATTCTCCGTAGTAATTATGTTCTACTGCAATCATTTTATTGTAAGACTTCGTTTTGTAGTCGGAGATCTGAAATAGGTAAAACAGGTGTGTTCATGGCAGACCGGCAAATAAACTGCAATTCTCTGACAAGACTGTACATGACTGACTGTTAGGACAAACATAGCTCAAACATCTTTGCGGTCAGCGACGCTGGGCAAGCCAATTACCTTGTGCTTACTCAAACAAAGCTAAGAGCGACAGCGGTCAGATAATAACCCACTGATTACAGCATTTAGCTAAAGCCATTAGATTCGTGATGCGGAGAGGAAACAATTACAAACATTTACGTGCACTATGAAGGACAAATTACTCTTTTTGCGTAAGCGAATCCAGTCCAGTTGCACCATATTACGACCGATAATAACGTTTAAGGAAAGTCCACTATTAAATTTTCATTTTGCATGCTTTAGTTGATTTTTGAGGATGCATTATTAACTCATTTTTTAATCTCTTTAATTAAGGTTGAACATGTAAATTATTTCTTGAGTACAATGTTCAACCTTAAATATATATGGTTTTGCCGTCGTACGAGAATATTAAGTTCCATTTTGTAAGGACTCTTCCCATATACAACTGGTGGGGGTTTGCGGTCCATGTAGCAAACGAATTGGCAGCCTGATCGTCAACTGCATTCATTTGGGAAACATCTTGTGAGCGTGCGGAACTCTTCGTTTGCTTAAGTGAAGGAAGAGGATTTGATGAAATATTATGGTTTCATCTCACACTTTGTCTAAATTATTTGGAAAAACCCCCAGGATTGAAGAAAGAAATCAAATACAATTTCTTGAAATTGGAACTGGTGGTTTCTCGCTTGGTTGATGAAGAATTTCTGAATCATTGATCCATTTCTAGTGACTAGGTTTAAATTAAAGAAACGTCATTCTAAAAATTGTCTGGTATCTTGCCGTGAAAATCCATTCCGATTAAGACTTTTCTTATTCAACTATCTCCATTGTTCTAATCAGTAATTTTACACTCAAGCCTTTTGAAACGTTCATGACACTATACAGCTCAGTCTTTCCTTATTACTGATTTTTTTTAAATTTTTCAAGCAATTATCGCGAAACAATGGTACAAGAAAAATTTACTTTGTGGTCGCCATAAGCATTTCTAATAACTCAATATTATTCTGCGCAGCATAATTTTTAATGACAATAAAAATTTTGAATTTTCCATCTAATGATCTTTTGGAGCTTTATCGGAAGAATCAGTAGAACATCGACACCTGAAGACTACGACGAAATGAGTATTTTCTTAAAATTAATGAATATATCGTACATTTTTGTATATTTTTTCAGCTGTAGAAAACTTTGTTTTTCAATTACGCGATAACTTTTAATATGGCGTGGAAGTTGTTTGAAGTGATTGTGACATTAAATTCTGAAATGATAATTTTTTCATCTTCTTACAACAGAAATTTAAAAGTTTTTAACGAACTGTATACACTTTATAACAACTTTCTTCACAACGATACGGTGACTTTGACACCAATAGCATAAAAATATATTTATCGAAATAATAGCTTATATATTTGTCAATAACTGCCCTTCATAAATTATAGTCTGTCTTGTGTCAAATGTATGTGTTTGCTAGCATTCAAACCATAGAATATTCTTTCTATTAATAATGAAGAAAAAATATCTGACTTTTGTTTTATAACTAAATAAACAACCGGTCTTATCATAAAATTATGTTTCTTAACAAAATACTTAAGTATATCGACATTTCGTTATTTAATAGGGCCTCTTCCGGTTAATAACTTTATATACAAATTATTAATCCTGAAGAGGATACAAATTATTAATCCATAAAAAAGGACTAAACGATGGTATAATTAATTTTAATAAAAGAAATTAATAAAAAATTATGTATACCGAACGTTTCGTCTTTTTTAGCGTCTTTACAGGGTCAATAATTTTATGTATGAATTATTAATTCACAAGATGTCATGAAAAGGACGAAACGTAGGTATACTTAATTTTTTTTGTTAATAAATATAATTTTATATAAATTATTAAATCTGAAGAGGCCAAAAAAGGACGAAACGTCGGAATACTCAATTTTTTTCCTTAATAAACATAATTTTCTAACTCAATGCCGATTATTTATTTATTCTTTATATTAACGCATTAAATGCCGCACTATTCAGAATTTTAAAAGTCCCAAACATTTATGTTTGTAGTGATTGTAGTGATGTAATTTTTCAAAATTTACAAGATATTTTCTCGAGTATTTCATAGACATGTTCAACGAATAAATACTGTGAAATTATTAAAAGACTAATTTAATTCTGGTTTCTATTAATTCCAGAAACTTTATTTGCATTAATAATTCGGACTATCAAAGGAAAGCAACCAAATGAGAGCCACGGTATCACTGACTGCCTTCATATGATATAGTCGTCAAATGACAAGCCGCTCGGAGATAATGACGTTGTAGTTGAGGACGAAGCACTCTTGGCTTCAGATAAGATTGGCTCAAAGCAGCTGCACTTTGCTCCAGCAAGCACACGCCAGTATCTCATGCTTTTAAGACAATAGCAGAGTGGTTGCACGCTCGGGAAAGCCGCAATGCATTCGCCCATAGTTCTCTTCAATGACACCAAGACAAAAACTGCCCTCTATTATGCCGTCCGATCCGTATTTGGTGACAATACACTTCTCAGAAAGTCCGGCTAGCATCAAAGAAACTTTTTCTCCCTCGGTCAATTGTCAGAGATTAAGACATTACAAACAGTAGTCGGACAAAGTACGGCTATAAAATTTCTCATCTGGTGCCTTAGGAAAAGTCTTACTTTATTAAATCAGTCCAGATACAATTTTAACGCAGATGAGTCAACTAATATACAATTTCATACAGCACTGATTCAAGAAGTGTGAAGCCAGAGTTTCTCCTCTAACGTATTTGCTTCCTTTTAGAAATCGTGAATCAAATCGTGCATAAATAATCCGTTCTCTATCATTTAAATTCGCTTCTTTCACTTTGACGTCCTCGATGCATTGAACAATAAAAATATTCCTGCAGTTTGCTTAAAATTTCTACGCTCAATCTTTTAAATTACACAGACCCGTGTTCACTAAAGATACACTTCGTCCAAATCTTTGAGAAATATAGAATTCTTTGACAAATTTGATGTGGAATTTTAGATGAAGATGGTTTATAAAAATTAGTTCTCGAGTTAATTTACGAAAAGTTTCAAGATTAACAGAAAATAAATCAAAATTTTCAGTCAAATAAGTCAAATTTTGTAGCCCATACAGTCAAGTGAAATTTCAAAACAGTAAAAGAAACAGATTTGCGTTTGTGATAAAAAAATAATATCTTCTATCAGGAGGCAAAAAGACTTTATATTTACATATAAAACACTTCTTTCACTATCACAATCGCAACTCTCAATCATTTTATTATAAATTATCAAATTGGAGCAGTGTTGTGCAGGGTTTATAAACTTATATTAAATCAAGTAAAATAAATGTGTCCCAAAGCGCGTAATGGATCGCAATTTTAGTTCATCGTAATTGGTCTAGTAATAATATATGTGAGTTCTAATCTTTCTCCGCTTAGGAATATATGTTGATAAATCTAAATTTCTAGTTTATCTATATAGTTAATTTATATTTTTCAATAATTCATACAATTCATAAAATGTGTGAATGAACACAAAAATAAATATAGAATTTTACTCTCCTGTCCGTATCGGTTTCTCCATTACAACTTCTATCGGTCATTTAGAGACTGAAAAATTGAAAAAGAAATCGATTAGGATTCTGCGGTGAAATATTCTGATTTATATTCGTGTTTCGGTAAAAACAAATAAATAATAAGAGTAGTAAAGTATTAAAGTAAATTTATTAACGATTATTTCTTTTAAAAAAAATATTTTATGTAAAATATATAACATTTTTTTCCTCATCGTTTCTGTATGAATATTAATTCTTTTCTGTCTTGAAATTAACTACCATATTCTGTTTAATAATTTTCAAACTTCAGCTCGTTATGTTTATATATATATATATATAATTTTCTTATATGTTATTTTGTAATTTCTTTTATATGTACTATTCTTACGTATGTCTTTGTTTATTGCTACATTTATGTATTTTCAAGTTGTGTACTTTATTGTAGTGTACGTTGTCGATGTACATTTCTTTGACTTGTCCTATTTTCTCAGTAGAGGACTACTAGAACCAACAAATAAATCTAAATCGTAGAGAGAAAAGTAAGGATAAATATTTTTATGGATTTCTAAAATTATGTTTCACTCTTTCTTTAGAAGTTTCGACTGCATAGTAGAACAGAGGCGTCGAATGTCAGTAAAAGCGTGTTTACCTAAAAACAATGAACCACAGAATAAAGAAGGAATGGATATCGCAATATTTATTTTTTAAAACGTTTACAGTTGGTTTTACCTTAAGAACCATCTTTCCACTGTAAGTGAGGCAACTGTTTCAATTGAAGTTTTCTAGTTAGAAATTAAATATAAATTGAGAATACCTGTGATTTATGTTAAATGGTTAGAAAGGAGTAAACTAAGTTTATGAGGTACTTGAGTTAAATAAATTACAGTCTGATAAATAAATTTTCAGTGTTCATTAAAGTCCAAAATTAGTTTATTTGTATGTATGGAGTTAATTTAAAAATGGTGTCATACTATTAAACTGTAAGGTCTCTGGAGTCTTACCGCGAGATTTCTACGTTTTAGGCAAAGGAAGACAGAGGTAAACAATTTATTTAACTGTCAAAATTGATAATGTGGCGAAGAAACTAATTTTCAGTCATGTAAACTGGTTTTTCTAGTAAACATACATCTACAACAGGCACGAGGTTCTGTCCTTGGAAACGATATATTTCGCCCGGTAATTCATTTCAGGCAAAGGTCTGCTGTGCTTCGACATTAAGAAACATGACTTTACACTTAATTAAGGATACGGAGACTAGATTCGCGTCTGCCTGACAAGTGCAGGTAGTTTTATGGCTCGGAATTAATGGCGGCGGATGTGGTCCACGATGAAGGATAACGCGTTCTCGCAATCTATTGCCAGGACAACCCAATTCATTACTCACTTTTTTACTCATTTTAATGCCTACTTTCATGAATGCTCAAGCTATAAATATACAAAGATTCTCACCCCAGTCGACGGGATCATGTCTCCTTGTTTTCTAACACCTTGATGCGAAGTCGAGAGCAGATGTGGCTAAAAAAAGGACGAGACAATCTGCACCTTTCATTTTATATCCGGCTGCTACTGTGCCAATGCAAAAGTAAAAGTAGTAAATGAACAAAGAAAATTTGTTCGACGTGATACGAGAGGTTTAGATAAAATATACTGCATGTATTATATTTAAACAGCAGCCTTTATGTATATTAATTAAGATAATATGACTATATCGAATTATGATACAAGTGAAAAACTTTCCTGTTGGCGAATTATTTCGTATGAAAGGAAAATTGTTCTAAAAAGAATCTTTTATTACTTTACGTGCAACTTTCATCCTACATTAAATAACGGTAAAGTATGTTTTTATATAAAGAAATAGGTTTTTATTGTTCACTCTGCAATTATTAACATCATTCTTATGAGGACTGTTATATTTATTTAGGATGAATATAACAAAGTATCGAAAGCTTCCGGAACAATAAATATAATCTCATCTTGCAGACTATATACGCTTTACTATTATTACCTTAAACATTTCAATATACATATTAATAAAGTTTCCAAAGGCAGGTATTTGTTTCTATACGACGCCTCAGGTCGATCAGGTATGAATTGCCATGATAAAAAATTTTAATTGTTTCAAAATTCAGATTTTTTTCTGTTATTAAATTTTATGTATTACTACTTAATAAATACGACGCAGACAATTGAGTCAAAAGTAATAACTGAATTGAATATACCGCAATATGATGGAAATACTTCGATAACCGGAAACTCTCCCACGTACGAACGAGTATAAATTGATTTATTCCACCTTGAAACATAATGAGCTATTAGTAATAAGAAAATACCCAAATAAAGTCAAAAGAAGTGATGAAATAAATACCACACAACCTTTCCGGGTACCTTGTTCCTTTCTTCAGGAGCTAAGAAACCTAAAAAAAAACAAGAGGCTGGAGCGACACAACTGCGCAATTCAGTTTACTAATCTCAACAGCCTTTTTATATGATCACTTCTTTTGTCTGTATTTAGTTTTTTTTCTTATTAATTTTCAATAACAGACGTAAAGTTTTCATTTTTTATAATGAACTATTACGAGACAACAGTATTTTTTCAGTCCGGAACAATAAATATATATTTATCTTGCAGACTAAACGGTTTACTATGATTACCATAATTACTTAAAAAGACTGTGCAATTTAATACCAACATACTTAAATGCCTGACTTATAGTAACTTAAACTCAATAAAAACTACAAATAACCGTATAAATAATTGAACAATTGCAATAAATATCCTTATATATATATATATATATATATATATATATATGTTGTTCTTCTTGATAAGAATTATTACAACATTTTTTGTCTCGAGTCAAAATTTATTGAATTCTGGAAACATGTGTTTATCGTTATTAAAATGATGCCAGGATCGTATTAAAGCCAGAAGTTAATAACTATATGGATTATTTAAAGTATGTTATTTCGGGCGTAATAAACATGTAAAAATAATCAGTAGATGGGAACACGTTTGAAAGAATTCTCCTTCCATTAACTAACTGTTCGTCTTGACGAAGTTTAAACTAAATCTTCTTTCATGTTTTACATTTAAAAATATTACATGAAAAATATTTAAAAATATAGAATCATTGTCTGACAAATTTTGATTCTGTTTCAATGATTTTGAATCATATAGTGTATTAAGGACATCTCATAAAAATGATCAGTGTATACGATCCTCTCACTGGTTCAATAATAATAATTAGCAATAATTGTGAGACAAAAAAATGTACTGTTTTTGAACTCTTCGTATTGAAATGAAATATAAAATTAATATATTCAATAATACCGAGTTCGGTTTCAAGTGTGTAGTCTTAAATAGCGTAGATTTATTTTTCTTCTGTATCACTTCGTGTTCTTACTGAACTCCAGAGATACAACGGCCCCTGTGTAAATTTCCTCGCCATTTTACTGAGTGCAGAGGAATTGAACGCTGCTGTTCAGTGGCTCATGAAATTGTGTTCTCCTTGAAGCACGTGTGTATGTGAGGGTTTGATACGATGAACGGCTCGTACTGAAACAAGAAAGCTAGGGGAAATGTGAAGCGTGAAGAACGAGATTAAACGAAACGAGACTCCTATTCCATTCCGCTGAAAAACCAGTATCGTAATTACAAAATCGAAGATGAATTTAATACCGTTGTCAATATTAGTATTGAGGTGTTAACCACCAGAGCTTCCTCGGAAAATTTAATGAGTTATGGACATTACAACATTCAACTGAATTCAGCCATGCTTTGATGTATTTACTGCTACGTAAATTTGTTTATTCTTAATTATTTATAAAAAATATTAGACGTAAGACACCCTGCCAATAATTGCCGTATCTAAGAAGAATATTTTATGGTTGATGTGGACATATGCCAAGAGTTGAAATGGCGACACAAAATTATTGGATGAAAAACAATTAACGTGTAGAATTGGGGACTTATGACGCGGCATAATTCCTTCCTATATTCAATGTTTATTTTAAAAAAATTTGAAACATTAATATGTACAATTTCTTTAAAAAAACGGTTTCATTTCTTGGGATCATTGTCAAACGACCAAATTTTAGCCACCGTTTGCGGGAAAATTATTATATCTCGAATGCCGAATAATGCATCATTATATTCGTTTATCAATGTAAACTGCTTCTTCCTTAGGTACTATATATAGTTTCAAAAAATTCCAATTTTGGCCAACTTCTTACGGGAAAGCTGGAAAAATTTACTTATGCAGAACGTTTCTTTGTCTAATCAGTTATAAGTTTTTTATTATTACACTACTAGCTGAGTGCCTGGTGTTGCCCGAGTATTTATTGAAATTAGCCCGGAGAAGGAATTGCTTCGACTTACATCTTTGTAATTATTTCATACAACCAGCATCAATAGCCTCGGTTTTTGGAACATTTACCGATTTATGTTCCCCTCCCCGGCCTGCACCACGGCATCTAACTTCAAATAAACCAGGATCATGGCTGACAGTTCTTTAACAACTCGGGAATTCGCATACTACATAAAATTGTCTCTAAAAGTTCACTCCAAATTATAAGTTAAAAATTCTCGCAAACTTAACAAAGTCTAAAAATACTCCCGAACTTTAAAGGAGTAAAAATATCAACCTTTAATTAAACTGAGACAAAAATATAGCGGGTACTAAAAAAAAAATATTTTAAGATGGTTAAAACTATTTCGGGTAACTTTTCTCAACTACGTACACCACCACGACGTGGAAAATAAAATTTCGTTAACCACTCTGAGTAATGTGAGAATTAAACTCAGCGACTCCTATAAATCCTTCCACTAATACCCGTACTGATGCTACACTTCAGGAGTCGAAATTAGACACTTAAAAATTCTAAAATAAAACTATAAAATTCAGCGAATTGTCTAATTTGACGCTTATAATGGTCGTTTAGGAACAATTTTAAATACCATCCCCTCCCACCACTATAGGTGGTAGATGTGTCTTAATCACTCAGTGTTTGTTCCTAAATCGTAAGCAACATGTGAACGAAGTTCGGTAGAAATTTCTCTACGCGTTTAAAATTGTACACGAAATTGTTTAAGCCTTTCCACCCCTACTCCTGGGGGTTGAACTGTATCTTCTTCATATATATATGTATACAAGAATCTAGGAGATGGTTGTAGTAAAAAATCTAAGAAAAGTATTTTAATTTAGGAACCTAATGGAATATACAAATTTTAAAGGTTGTATTTTACGTATATTTATATGACATAGATAATGCAGATTTTTTAACTAACTACAGACAATATTTGTTTATTAAAGTAAAACATAGTTTCGTTACGAGTTTGTAACATAATATAATACGAATAATGATTAAGAAAGATAGCCAATACAGACAAAAAAGGGTAATATAAATACCACACAACGTTTCTAGGACCCTTTATCCTTTCGTCAGGTGCTAAGAAGAGGATCCCAGAAACGTTGTGTGGTATTTACGTTCCCATTTTTTGTCTGTATTGGCTATTTTTCTTATTCATTATTTTAAATCAGACGTAAATTTGTTCATTTTATAATATAATACGGATGAACTTCTGAATTTTCTGATGTTTTTAATATAATGAGTAAATAGTTTTTTAACATTTAGTGATAATTAGGTGTTTCTCAGTTGTATTCTGTTTGTAATATAATATAATTGTTTAACCACTTATGAAAATTCATGACCTTTATGATAACGTTAAGTTAGTATGCTATATTTCTTCGCAGGAAATACCTGATGAAGGTACAAACATGAACCAAAACGTTGTTTTAATTTAATAGAGAAATAATGTCTGTAATTGGTCCAAAATTTGCATTAACTATAGAATATACAATTATTATAATGACATTTAGATCATATTTTTTTAGCAATATAAAATTGTAAGTTACAGTAGTGAGGGTATTTCATAAAAAATGTCAGTCCTGTAATTACTGGTAATTAGCCAGCAACAAATACTTATGTATGCGTTTATGACGTATTAAATATAATAGGCCATCAAGACGTGTATATAAATACCTTGCAGACGTTACATTTTGACGAGTTATAATACTGAGTTAAAAACCAGAATAATGAATAATTTAATAAGTTGCATTAACGATCACGAAGTTCAGTGATAACCGCATAGTAAAGGCGTATTTCAAGTATCTGGCTTCGCAATTGCGTGAGGACGGCGCAGTTTGTAAGACGGTTCTGTGATATTTTGTGGGGAGAGTCCGAGGTCGGTGCTTCAGTGTAGTACCTGCTGTCACAACCAGAGCCTCGATTTACAGTGGCCTAAATCACACCCTACATACGCCATTTATTATATAAGTGTTATAAGTACTTTTGACTGACGCTGTAGTCTGATGATGGATCACAGTTCGGACGGCTTTTGTCGGGCTCTTCACACACTCAATACGCACGCTCGTCCACTAAACTTTCGTTCTCTCTGACATGAATTAAGTAAGTGATGTGTAGACAAAATTATGTTTTCTTTCTGTGAATGAAGTGTCTGTAATTTACAACTTTGTACAGACGGTTCGTAAAATAATACCTGTATTACTGTATCATTTCTCTAACATAAGAAGACAATTCTATATAAAATAGCAATTTACATTACTTCAAATAAAATATGCAAATAATTTTTTACATTATTGCGACTATACAAAACAACTCTCTATAAAAATGCGGTAGATGATTTTAACTGGAAGGTCATTTGAGAATATTATAAGAGATTTCAAAATCCCGTGCTGCCACTCAATAAAAAATTTAATCAAAGAAGAATAAACCCTATGGGATCGATAGTGATTTAAACAATTTACGTACCATGAAGTAAAACTTCACCAACAAACGAAATTTATCACCTAGTTTTTGACAAACGATCTCGACATTTGTCCGATTGGTTACAATAATTTACAATAATTAAATAATTGTACTTTTGTTTTAAAGTTGCATTCATATGGAGTTGTGGTGTGATATTTCATTTGATGGGTATTTTCAAACCGCCAAACATCCTGAGAGTTCTGAAATTTTGCCGACAATATGTTATCGGGATATCTATCAGTGAAGAGAAAGTTACGGTTTTGAAGGATTAATATTTCATCCATTATTTTAAAAAAAAGGCCCTTCTGTTTTCTGTGTTACTGTAGAAGTCTTACAAAGCCCGGTTAAGTTGATATCACAAGAAAAATAGGCAAATACAGACAAAAGAAGTTGTTTGGTATTTATTTCATCACTTCTTTGGTCTGTATTTGCCTATTTTTCTTGTTCTTAATTTTTTTAAAAGGGAATATTTTTCATTCTAAGTTGATTATATATTGGGTAATATGAGGGATTTAAGTCGTGATATTCTTCATATAGTTGTTCAATACGACTGTTCTGTCATGAAATTTCAGATAAACTATGACATTGTACGCTTAGATTGGAAGTGTTGATAACAAGAGACTGTAGGTTGACCTAAAGGAACAATCTTTAAAATAGTATTATAAGCATCACGTGTAAATCACCTTTTCCCAAATCTAAAGTTAATTTGGACGAAGTTATACGAGGCGTAGCATCTTTTCCAACGAGGAAAAAAATTAATGAAATTATTTACGTCTGATAGAAAATAATGAATAAGAAAGATGGCCAATTCAGACAAAAAAGGGTAATATAAATACCACACAACGTTTCTGGGATCCTTGTCCCTGACAATTTGCAACGGCATCACGCTTTAAACTCCAATGATTACTGTGATTGATTGGAAGTACGTGAAAGATGAGGTTATGAGGCGATGGTAAATAAATAACTACATACTAAATCTATCAGACGGCGCTCGTAGCATCGAAACAAGTTCGTTTTTTATTTGATTTATTTATTCCATTAGTCCTTGAATGAGTAAATAGGATTCGTCATTACATTACGGTCCAACATAACTGAAAGTACTATATCGTAATAATAATATTAATAATGGAAGAAGTAGAAGAAGAAGAATCTTTAACGTTACCAAACGTATAATATCATAAAACGTATAATAAATTTTAATTAGATAGAAAAAATTATATAATACATTATAAATGTAAATTGACCGTAACTTAGTTAAATAAATAATCCAAACTTACATATTTAAATTAAATTATGTTCAAATATAAATTATGCAGAGTTACCATTTTGAATTTACAATAATGTACAGCTTCCAAATAATTTACTACGTAAAGAACAATGGTTGCTGCTAGCATTTAGATTGTAACAGTTAAATTTAACAACGTAAATCAGTGGGTGTATTGAAATAAAAATTAACAAAAATTAATTAAATCCTTTACAACAATAATATATAATAAATTTTGTCCAAATTATTCGTGTCATTTTTGACATTTGTTACACTAGTATTATAGCGAATGGTTCCTTATTTGAAAACTAATTTCGACTACAGTATTCAAATAATTAAATGCGAACTAAGTAAAACATTTATATTTGGAGAATTAACTATCATAAAATATAGAATTTCACATCACACGAGAATAAACTCAAACCTGACACACACACACACACACACACACACACACACACACACACACACACACACACACACACACACACACACACACACACACACACACACACACACACACATACACACACTAGGAAGAAGCAGAAACATAAACGTCGAACAAGTCCGTTCTGAGAAGTTCTATCATTCAATACCACGCTCTCAATTTTTCAGCCATTTTTAGTGTTTCATTTTTTCTGTTGGGCAGAGCAAAAAAATTGTGTTGTTTTTAAATAATAAAAGAAACGAGTTTCGGGCCATGATTAAACACTTCCACTTAAAAGACAAGGCGCCTAAAGGTATCAGAACTGAATTCGATGAAATTCATGCGTTATAAAGCTACATAATTCCGTTTTATGAATTCAAACGAGGTCAAATGATAAATATATTTCGAGCTGGAGGTGACAGAAAAATATTAATAACAAAATATTCGATATGGAAATTGAGTGATTGACGAGTCAAACCGTTCCAACTTAGGCCACAGGCATACATGACTCGGTGGTTTCAATTTTGTGTGAAAATAATATCTGTAGGATGCGAGCCTCGTTACCTCACGCGAATAAACGCATCCGAGCTGTCAAATCAATGGCCGGTTCTCTCCGTTTTTCGTCGCAGTAATGTCGAGTTTCTACGTCGATACACAATAACTGATGAAACATTGATCCGCCACAACAAACACGAAGACACAAAAAACAGTCGAAACTGGGTTTAAAAGACTGTGACGAAGGTGAATTCGACTGGGAAGCTGAATACATTTTTTTCGGATTTACGCGAAATTATTCAGGACGTATCGAAACAATGTTGTGTCGTTATCGGACTACTTGAACCATGAAATATAGAAAATTAGTCGAAGAGGTCAATGGTCTTCCATCAAGCCAATGCATGGTTGCACACCTGTGCGGTTTCGATAGCGAAAGTCGTCGAATTGAAGTTGGAAGTGTTGCCACACCCACCGAATTCTCCAGATTTGACCAAATGAGATTCTTTCTATTTGATAACCATAAAAGTCTCGCATGGAAAATTAGACTATTGCCAAAAAAAATGCCTATTTACAGAACCTCCCGAAAACGGAGTTTTCGGACGTATTGGAGAAGTTAAAAGGAGACTATAACGAGAAATAAAAATGACGCAATCGTCACTTATTTTTTGTTTTGTTTTGTAAGTACCCACGACTAACTACATGTTTCATTATTTATTGGCATACTCCAGTATTTCTTTCCTTCATCAAAATTGCAGTGTGATTATCGTACTGATATGTATCACGCCAGAGCATTTAATAACGTCTTAAGGCCGTAATTAAAGAAATCCTGGTATTATTTATCCACGTCAAGCTAAATTACACGTTGAAATAGGCTAGTAACAATAATATAAATAATATTGCTGCTGATATAGGAATAATAATTTTTAAGAATTACAATTTTCTAATTTTTTCCAACATATTTTCTGATGTATAAAACTGCTGCTTTATTGCACCTTATCCCACAATTTCATTTCATTGCATTTTACGGCCTACTGTCCCTCATCAGTCACTCTTATTTCTCAACCGCGTCATAAAGCTGGAAAAATCTGATTTTTCAAGCAGAATTGTAGCTATCTTCGGTTTTCGTATATATACAGGTCCGTGGAGAGCTTAACAAAAGCAGTTGAAGAGGAGAGACAAAATTTCGCGGGGACTGCTAATGTTGAGTGCATTTGAAAATACAGGAATCTAATCTCTCTGGCAAAGCGTCTAATTGCAAGGTCATTTCGCTCACAGGGGAATTTCAATGTAGCACGAGGTGTGAATTGTTTTTTAATCACATTGCTTAACGCAACACAGTTCCGGAACGCCAAGCATGCAGTGAAATTACATTGTCGGAACAACACGTGTGCAACGACGATTGTTAACAGGGTTGCCAGACCGCAAGAATGTTTCATATAGACCACACCCAGCGACCAATGTGACATAATGGAAGCTGCTCTGTAGTCGTCATTGTCCCTCTCAGCACTTTATGAGCTTAAACGTACTCAATACCAAAAAAAAAATCAAGGCGGTTATAAAACTGTGTTTTGATATATTATGCAGCCCGCTCTTCAATTATCTACGTACACATTTATTAGTGAAATTATATATATATAGCATGTACTATTAAACCAATTATATCGTAATCACTGTATCACATAAAGTATTAATAACCAGTTAAAAAGCACTGAATACTTAAACACGATTAATGGAAGCAGAAAATATCCAGAACATCGATAAATACCATTATACTTAGAAATGGATAAGTTTCTTTTTTGGTGCATCCTACAGGAAGTTGATTGAGCCTTACCACTCAGGCGTGTTTGGTACCTTCCGCAGTCTTGGAACTGTGCTATTATATTAGTAGTTCATCGAACTATAGCACATAAACCATTGCGAACTAGAATAGAACGTTATTAACCATTATAGATGTAATATTGAGATCGACATCCGCGTCCTCATAAAAAAAATTATCAATATTTCATTGCTGTGGAATAATTTCCGTCTGTTGTGACAAACTACACCTTTTATCCTTTGTCCTTACAGCCCTATTAATGACAACCTACCAGACTAACATCTTATCTGACACATTATAGACACGTGGTCAGAAAAACTATATTGATAAAAAAAATAGAAACAGAAGCAAATGATAATTCCCCTTGCAGGTAGACGAACCCGAGAAACCGTCTGACGTGGAAACTGCGAAAATGTCGTAATGTAGGATAGAGGCACGCCCAGATTTTGTTAAATTCGCCAAAACAAAAAATATATGTTTTGATTGGTGTTAAAGAACATAAATATAGCATTAAACGATACAAATATGAACTAAATGCTGTTTTATAATTTTAATATAGGTATAATTAATTGACCAAAAGCCAGAATTTATTTATTAACAATAAAAGTTACATATATTAACTAAAATACATAACATTTCTTATTTAGGGACATTTTCAGATATATGTTACTAGAGAAACAATAAAAATATGTCATTTGGCCCATAACAGTTGATGGATGAAATACAATTTTTTCTGTTTTTTAATCAAATTTACAACCCATTTTAATGGTTTCGTTAATAATATGTGTCATAAGAGGTCCCTAAACGATGGGAAGAAACGTTATGTTATATGCAAAAAAAATTAAAATAAATTGTGACTCTGTGCCAATTCCCACTAAATATAATTAATACAAGTTAGATATAGTTTGAAAGATTTGAAAATCTTACACACTGAAAACAACTGCCACGTTTAATTAATTTCAGAAATGATATACACAAAATTAACTAAAATCTTTAAATGTATAACATGACACATTATTTACGCAGCATGTCTTTTAATTTCCACGTATTTACTATTTTGTTTTTAACAAATAGCACCAATCATTTTAATATTTATGACGATATTATTAATTATAATGTATTATATCTGTTTAAAGTATTTGCTATATAAATGGTTCATAAACTTCATGGTATGTCACATCTACGAGCATAAATTACAGGCAGATAATAGGAAGCGGACATTGTAATTGCTGATTTTCCTCTTTACTTGAAATTGCCCTAGTCAGTCTCAGATCTAATCAATAAAAGCTCTTTCATTATACAATATTGTTTCCCGCTTTTGTACTTCATTTAGAACGTAACCACCAAAAGTTTAATAATAGAATTTCTATTTCTAGAAATGGGAAAATATAAAAAGCCACTTTTTAGTGCTTCTTATTACATTCTTAGAGAATTTATTCTTCGAGTGTGCTTTCTGAATAATAATTGTTTTAGAAAGACGCCGCACGTGTTCTGGAAACAATCTTCGTTATTTTGATATACACCAAATAATTTATTTTTTAAAATTAAATATCATTTTAATACGTTTTTAGATATTTGTAACATGATTTTAATATTCAGACTATAAGAATAAATAATTTCAGTTATATGCCGAATCGAATTTCGTCCAAATCTGATGAGATAATATAAATTAAATATTGTTCCATTCGTGTAATAAATAAGTAAATAAATTCAACTGTTTGATACTGAACATCAATGAATAAAAATTGTTTGTATAATTTATATAAGTAATGTAGTCATTTTAGTTAAGATTCTCTTCTGAATTTATGGCCTCTGACCTGTAATTTATGCGTATCAGGGACAGCAAGTTAAATTCCATTCCTGTAGATTTCGTAGTCGTCTTAAATTATAGTTTTTATTGAATCGCGTACTCTGCACCACTTAGAGGAATATCTCATAGGTTGGCAGTTAACACGGGATTATGCGTGATTGCACATGTGCGGATTGCCATATGTTTGGCTGTCACAGCTCTAAGCTATACATACATTAGAAGCAAGGCCGGTATCTAACACGTCGCACTAACTCACCACGCCACACAAAGGGCTCACACTATTAATGCAGTAACGCTGTAAGGCTGCTCCTACTAACACAAGAGATGGGAAGAAACACCTCCCACCTCCAGGGACCGAGATTTACTGCTCTTTGCTATCAGCCGCATAACTCAGTGTAACTTAATCTCTCTGACTTACGGCTCCTTACGTGAGCTCTCGTCTCTTCTTAGGTACACTAGATGTTTGTGTAAACAGGGGAACAGGAACGCGGACACTGCTCCGAAGAAAAATAAATCTTACATAGTGTCTTGTTTCACGCACTATGGAATTTTCTTGATACTAGCCAACGACGACATTCGAATATGTGAGAAAATAAATTCTTGGCTTAAAAAAACGAAGACAACATGATTGAACGTTTCTTACGTGTTATTAACCGCGATGTACGTCGAAAGACGTTTTTATGGCAAGCAACCGATCTTACTGACATCACTGCTCACAGATATTCCTTCATCGTTATTATAATGTATAAAACCAAAAATTGTCCTTCTTGACAATTTATAAATGTATGTATTTAAAACATGTAGCTTTCGGATACTGGCATCACCTAGAAAACGCACAATAATTTATATAACGGCAAATATATAAAATATTTTTGTTATATACATAAATTAAATCAATAAACAATCATATAAATGCCATACAGTCATTTACCTAATTTAAAGACGTCCTCTCGTCTATATAAATATCGGAATTTCGTTCATTACCCATATTATATAGTTGTTTTTGATATATAAATTAGTGAATTTCTTCCAGGAAAGAAAAAATATGGTATTTATTTCGTGCTTCAAAGATTTTCAAGAGACGTTCACTTTATATGAGGAGGTTGCTTAATTTATTATAATGGTAGAATTCGAGGGTTTATGATCTTATAAAATCATTTTATGCTGCCAACGTTTCGCTACGCGTTCGCACACAGTCAAATTCTCGCCTTCACAAAACCTTGGCTCCTTCTATAGTATTTAATTTTATATTATACATCTGATAATTTATAGTACACTAATAACAGTATTGTCATTATTCTGATGTCAACTACATGGATTAATTTAAATGAGTGTGAATTACACTAAAGCTTGTAGCACCGTTCGATATTATGTTCTTGTTATTTTTGCCGAGGATCGCTCTTGAACCTTCAGTAATCTGTTTTGGAAGAGATTCACAGCATCTGCTCCTATGCATGAATAGCCTTACGTATAAACACATTTTTTTTTAGAAAATTGCTTTTGGCACATTGTTTTCCTTCATGACTTTTGCATATTTATTTCTGTGATGTTTAGAGCGAACCAATGCAGAAATTGGTTTGGTTAACATTGACAGCGTTAGAAATTTTTGAACAGGATTAAACGTAAAATCGTAACGGAGAATGTACTAAGGCTACAGTCACGGCCACGGCTAGTTGGATATAATGGAAGGGTAATCTTGTAGGCGATTAAATTAAGTTACTTTTATCTAGACTTTACTATTTACAGAGAGTACCCATAAATGTGTCGAAGTTGGGCGAGTTTTGGTTTTTATTTGGTGGGAAAAGTAAATCGAAAAAAAAAATGCTTATGCAGCAATACTGAAAAATTATGTATTGCAGATATTGCAATTATGGATGTTTGGTTCTGTTGGGTGCTTAAAAAAATGGAGAAAACCTGGTTTTGGCCTAGATATAGTTTCCCTTCTTTAGTCATAGTTAATGCGTATGGAAGTCTCTTCCTTGTAATCGTGAGTTAACTGTCTTATCAATAAACCACTCATAAATGTAGAAACATTAATTTCTAAAACCTGTTGTCATGTAATGAATCTTCTCTTCCTTGTGGGCATTTATAGAAAGCATCATCAGTTTCATAATTCTCATTTTTGAGCAACTGCAGGCAAGAAACGAATAACAATTAGCTAAACTCAAGTAGGCCTATAGTTAAAGTAAAATAATATTTGTGGTCTTTGGGTGTGCCCTTTCCTTGTGGTAATTGACAATAGTTGGGTAACAGAATTAAAAAAAAAAACACCGTTCCTTGGAGTGGGGTGTGGAGGGTCTAGTATAAATAGCGTGGATGACGTATGTTCTTTCGTCGTCGAGGCTATTCTTTCATACAGGCTCCACCGGAATTTCATTGTAATATATACACAACTTTGAGGAGAATTAGATGCTGCTACTTTTAATCGCCATTAAACTTATCAATTAGTAAAATATTCTCGGTATCAATTTTAGTTGGCAAATTATCTGGTATCCGATTCATTGCATTTGGGCCTAATAAATGGGATATATTTGTGAATATCTATTCAAGGGATCCGTGGCCGTTTACGGTTGCGTTTCGATAGTTGGAAGGCAGGTGTTCTTCCCTCTGATATCGGGGCATCGCCCTTCGGAATACGGTCACACCTATGAGAGCCATGAATGAAGCCACATGCATATGCAAGCGGCGGGCCCCCAGTCTGTAATTTGATGGTGATCTGATGACGCCACGGAGATAGCGATCGGCGATACACTGGAGATGAACCGATTTCTCGATGCCATAGGGACAGGATATGGGGCTCCAGGCCGTGTGCCACACCATCTCCTGGCCACAACGATGCTGACAGGATTAATGGCAAACGTACAGATATCTGTGTCAAAATAATATATCCTAGGCGGGAAGCTTAGTAGTTGTACTGGAACTAAATTATTAGAGTGACGGCATACTGACCTGTATTCGTGAGAATTGAGGCAAAATTCATGTCGCGGTAAAGTACTTAGTTTCTTAAATAATAATATCTTAATCGAGACGCACTACTTCGTAGGAACGAAACTTTAACTTTTAAGCGCATGTATTTTGTACGAGTCCTAATGCGATAAAAACTTGCTCATTGAGTACTTATTTAGTGGATGAAGTTTTCTCGGGATTCCAACCGGGTAGCGTAGTTAAGTAAACACAACGTTTCGATGGCTTGCACCGCCATCTTCTTCAGATATACACCGGGAAAACCTACGTTCCTTATTACTTATTTAGTGTTGATAGTACATTACAAAAATTTTGTTGAAAGAGTATATTACGTTTCAAATAAATTCAACGTTATCAGGACTGTTAAATAATTCATTAAAAAAAACTTGTTTTAAGAGCTGTATGTTCCTTCGGCGTACGCAAAGAATTCCTATCAGAACAGTCGGCCAGCTGCCTCCTAAAATGGTCAAGTTACACAGAAGGGAATTCTGCTTTCCACAGGAAAACCCTCTCCCGCCATCGAAAGAACGTGAGGCCAGACCAAGCGCTCGACCTACCCGATGCAGGTTTTATAGAGCTTGCGTTTCATCACTTTTAGGCTAATGCTGCATATTATCTTTAAACTATAAGCCGGGGGCCATAGTACCATATTTAACTCTTGGTTACTTCATCTGCCCTTAAGCATCCCCCCCCTTTCGTCCCTTTTTATTCTATTAACAGAGTTTACCGACAGTCTGTCAAACCAAAAAGAATTTAACATTCTAATATTCATTAGATGTAGAATTCTAAATTACAGATTTAATAAAGTTTACAAGATTAGAAGCATATTATATTAAATTGCATCTGCGAATTACTAAATATTGATTTCTTCTTATATTTAGTATTTTAATGAGATAAAGAAGTAGCTAAACAGATAAAATGAAGTGAAAGTAAATGCCATACGATGTTTTTTCAGTCTGCATTACTTTTGTCAGGACGTTTTATATTTTGCATGTAGTATTTTCTTTTTACTCACGACCACAGCGAATTTGTAATATTATTCGAGAAAATCAGAAACGTAAAAAAATCCTAAGCAATGTTTCTTCGTGTACCAAACAGAATAAATGTAACTTGGTGGGAATTTTTTTTGGTGAGAATGCGAAACCAAATTATGGATTCTGAAAACATATCTTCATAGAACACAAATATTTTTAATCTAGTAATAGAAGAAGAAAATTATTGGAACGCCGTTTTGTTTATTCCACTATAGCAGCGCAGTCAGACTAATCACTAGTTCGTTCTATAACTTTGTACACAGTGCTCGTTCACATTCGGTATTTGTTGTTTAATATTTTATGAACTGTTTAATTTTGGAGTACATAAATTTATACTGTACCTCCACCACTCGTACAGACATAAATGTGTCTAATGAATGTTTGCGAGTTGGGGTATATCGGAAACTGTTAATATAAATAATTCTTTATAAGGTATCATAATTTGTGAAAAACAGGTAAGCCCCCATTATGGATCCCGTACGGAAATTAAACCCTTATCTTTAATGAATTTTAAATAGGAAAATAACGTGCAGTTAGTTTCTATTTTGTGAACAATTATTTAAAAAATAACCGTATAAACATGAAGTGGTGAAAAAGGAGAGAGGATATGGTTCGGATGAACCAGCCTATTGTACTCTTGGCTCTCGCACACAGAATCTTTTTGGAGAGACGGGGAGGAATACCTTTGGGGATGCCTTTTCCTCGCTCTGTTTTTAACTAAGCTTCCCATCAGCATCTTGGACTATCTTGAGAGGTGTATGTTCCGTGGTCACAGACCTTGGGCATACGCTAAGAATTGTTAACTGTTCCCATTTGAACAGTCGGCCAGCTGCCTCCTCCTACCGGAAGGGCGTGAGTCAAGTACCAAGTGCCCGACCTACCTGATTCAGGCATTCTAGTGTTTGTCCTGCATCACTTTTAGGAAAATACCGGGCAGAGTCCTTAAAACGTAGCCCGGGGGCCCTAGTTAACCCTTGAATTATTGATTTATCCTTCCGCATCCCCCTTTCAAATCCCTTCCCTTGCTATTAAAGGGGAGTTCCCACCACGTGGGGAAAAAAAGGAATGAGGAAGTTTTTTGTTATAATAACAAATTTAATTAAATTGAGCCTTAATACTGTTAATACGTGATAATAGAATGTTCCAATGAACGCTGCTATTTTATGCTCGTTTTTATCCTTGACAAAGAAAAGCAATCCCTCGTTAGTTTTAAGGTATAAAACTCTCTCGCCGCCTGTTTCCATATTTGCAATGACTTGTAACATTTGTTGTGTGGTCTATTTTCAGTCTCATATATTAACATTAGCGTTTCTCACTGCAGTTGAAGACAATCCCGCCAGTTTACTTTACAAAATAATATAAATTTCCTTTGCCTTCTCCGGATACACTGAAATTAACAGATCGCTTTTCAACACTGCAGATATAATAACTTCATTTTCATTAATAATTAAATTTAAGTCTTTTAGTCAGAAATAAAATTATTAGGAAATTAATAAGTATTTTTTTAAAAAAAATTAAATCGAATTTAAAACAGGTGAAAATTCATATTAAATTTAACCTTTATTCCTGTCAATGGTATAAAAATTCGTAGATACAATATATTCATTTGTTATAGACTTTAACAGTAGCTTCGTCATTTTTTTCCGACATATTCATCTGTTTGAGGCTGAAGGCCGACGAAAACTACTGTTAAAGTTAACAATAAATGGATATAATGTATGTATGAATTTATATACCATTGACAGAAATAAAAAAATTAATATTTTTATTAAATTTTTAATAACTTTATTAATATTATTTCTGACTGAGAAGCCATCAAATTTTATTATTGTTTGTATTAAAGGTCAGATATTTTTTTTATGATTTATAACTTCATTTTTTGCTTAATAATTGTCGTTTAATACTCCTAACAACGATACAGTGGATAGTACGAATACGAGATGACTCGATAGTCCTGGCCGTCTCTTATCTATGGAGTTCATAAGGGTTAGTTTTACAAAAGGTGCAATTCTTCATCTTTGTGACTTCAACTTCTCTAAATCTGATAACATTATTGCTTGTCGCTTGAGCGTTCTATTATTAAATAGCGACTAATATGTGTGTAAAATTTCCTAACTCCAAAATAATCAACAAAGTGACGCATAACCGCTATAGGTTCTTACGCCAGATGGGAATGACCGGGTCTGAGTGTTGACACGAGGCACTATTGTTCCGGATTTAGAGCTGCCGCGTCCATAGAATGTATGACAGGCAAAGAGCTGACGGTAATTAAGTCGGACGGTTCCGGAACATAATTGGCCTTCCTGCACGGCGCGGCATCTTTTGCAAGAGTTTCGTCTCGCCATCTCCGAACAAAATGGCCGAGCCGAGATCAACAAACAAGAAGGGGGTAGAGGGGGAAAACCCGTTTGCAGGCTCGGCGGCTCCAGACGATAACTCAGACCAAGTAGATAAACCAACACATGCGAAGAAGGAACGGGAGAAATTCCCAATTCCCGGTTCTGCCCGAACAGAATCCAATCTTTCCTGATTGAAATTGTGCGTGCCATGAGAATGAGAGAGTGAGTGAGAGAGAGACTGGGGGTAGAAAAAAGAAATATAAAGAGATGGCTGTAGCTCGTCTCCCTCACTAATCTCCATATACGCGTCCGTCGTCGTAAATCTCGTACAATGCAATCTCCGTCACCAAGGGGAAGCAGAAGCTTTAAAATAGAAACATTTGTCAAGCGCGTCTACCGACTCCAGACGTGCTTCTGAAATATTCTCTCTGGTATGTACGCTTGCGTCAAGAATTAGAAGCGCATTCCTTAGCTAGTGAAAGAGAAGCTGGGAAGAAATGTTGGGAGGTGACGAGAAATTTCGTCGAGTATAGGAGGGAAGGGGAGAAACCAAAGCTGAGAAGGGTCCAACATTGCTTTCGAGGCAACAGTTTCTGTCATCTACTTGCCGATTTCGCCAGACCTCATGGGGGGAAAAATTTTGGCGGCCACGGACAGGACATGATGCATGGACATAGAACGTAAAAGATCCCTTTCTACGCCCAAACCCTCCATCAGGAGCTGTAGAAGGGTCTTAGCTCCGAGAATAGCCGAAGTCGTAAATGGGAAATAGAGGAACCTGAAATTACACAACTTAATGCATTGGTCAGCAGGTCCACGACGTTTTGCCAACAACGAGGTACTGGCGTCTTCGTAAAATACATTGTACTCAGTAGAAGGCTCACCCGTGTCCAGCGAGTAAATAGTCTGAGAAAGTTAAATTGTGATCTAGAAACGCATGGCCAAAAAATAGGAAAATTAATATATCCATAACGGAGGTATATAAGTTTTTAAATAATTTTAGTATATAATTAAATTTGCATAGGGAAATTTCTCATAGAACGTACTAGATGAATAATGTTATTACAATTGAGTTAAATTAGTGACAGAATATAGACAGTATGAACAAAATAAAAGTGAAACTAAAAGAGCTTTGAAAAGTAGGAATAAAGAACGTATGGGGATAAACAGTATGTTATAACCAAACATTTTTCTGATTTGAAAATACTAATATTGTGGATAATATCAGATTAATTTCTAAAATCATTCAGATCAAATTACACAGATGTAAAATTATAAAAAATATATGACCTTTAATAGAAAAAATAATAAAATTTGATGTCCATTCAGTCAGAAATAAAATTAATTAAATTATTAGAATGTTAATAAGAAAACATTAATTTTTGAAAAATAATTATTTAAGATGTTTCGTCCTTGGATTAGGATTGACTGACAGACAACAGTACGTTAATCTGTAATGTATATTTTTAAATAGTATTGAAGAGATTTGATGGATTTAGTATGTTCTTGATTAAAATTTCATTATCAACTGAAGAGGTCTTAATCCTAGGACGAGACGTATTTAATTAATTATTTTTTAAAAAAATTAATGTTTCCTTATTAATTGTCTAATAATTTTATTAACTTTCTGAATGAATGACCATCAAATGTTATTAAACAATTGCACCATTAACGACCAAAGTGATACAAGAGGACTCGGTAGTTTCTATAACGTATTAATCCCTGCTTAATATCTTTGCTAATGTTATTTAAATTGATAAGACGATTATTTAACTACCGCCAAAACAATCGTGCATTACGGTTTGGATTATAGCATTAGTTTTAATTTATAAATGACATGATGAGGATTTAGGATAAGAAAGAAAGAGTTAGAGAATGATGAAGTTTCCTCTTAACCTCAAAACTTTTTTCTATTACTCTTCAGACAATGGAAACCCTTCCAGACTCCTTAACGTGAAGATATTGCGTAGTAAAGGAGCAACTTCAGAATGTAAAATTTAGATCCAGAGAATGCAATCTTTTGTGAGTTTTTGCTTCGAAGAAGTGACCTCCCAGGGGTACATAAGTCAGTGTATGTTCCCATTAGCCATAGTCTAACCCCCCCCACCTAGTTTTCTTGCCTTCGGGCCACACTCACTGATTAGTATGCAGCAGGGAGCGAACTGTTGGAGTGATTTAATGGCGTACGGGGTTTGTTCTCCACAAGCAACCCCTCCTTCCAGGGCTGGGAGGAGGACCCCACTAACTTCCCAAGGGTCACACCAGGTCAATAGGATTATAATTGTCTCCACTTAACAAACCGTTCATCTGATATCACGCACATCATATCATAATACTATCTCATTTTACAACCAAGAACAAATTTTGAATCTGAATTGATTTATTATTGCTTGCGGGAGGGAATTGAAGACGTTTCTAGCTAATCATGGCCGAAACGACCACCTTTTTTTCCCATCAGCTACAAATACGTACAAGACAAACACACAGAAAAAAATATTTGACATTCATTCAAAAACTTTGCTGTTCTTGGATTATACTTAAAGCTATTATTTTATTTTTTAAAATTTCCTTACTATGTTTAAGAGAAAGAAAATCTTAGGAGAAAAGTTACAATCTATGCAATAGCGAAACCGGGCCAGCCAATACTTCACTGTGCGTACGTTGGGAATCAGAAAGTACAAAAATATCTTACACGAAGTATATAAAAACATTTAAACCTCTATATATCAAGAGGAATTTATGAGCTCAAATTTAAAGCTGGAACGTAAAAACGTATATTACTCAGTCACTTTAAAAAGATTGATAAATATGAGAACGAGTTACCTGTAGAAGTTTTCGATCCGAAGCATACAGCTATAATATGTTTCGTAAGCAGATTAAATGTATTGTTAAAGGTTGTAATTCATCTCATCTTTTACCAATATATATATATATATATTATATAGTGATTATATTAAGTAGATTAAATGTATAAAACCTGACGTTTATTCCTTAGACACTTTGCCGCTGTCTTTATTTTCAGATTCATGATTTATCTCATTCGCAATTAAAACTCAAAACTACATCCTCCCCCTCATTTCAAATCCCTTCCTAGCCTATTGAAAGGAAGTTGCCACCCTCATGTAGCCCGTTACTCTAAAAAATAAAGAAAGAAGAACCTATACTAAATTGAGTGCCCCCCCCCCCCCCAAAGAGTTTTAACTTCCTTCTACATTCTCTTTACATAGGAAATCTAGTACCACAGACTATTGTTCTTCATTTCATCATAGAATTAACGCTTGAAAAAAAAATTGTAATTCATTTATACAATACTAAAGTAATATCTCCGTGATTGGTAAGAATATAATCCGCCGGAGTGTTCTGTTTCACAGCCCATCCGCCCCTTCAGGGATTAAAATCTCGTTGTGAAGTGAAACAAGCTAAAAAGAGAAATATATTTACGTTCATTCTGATTTACGAGCTGCAAGTCTTAGCTTATATAATAAGGCCTGGCCCAGACAGCCCAACCTCAAAATAAAACCATGGAAACGGTTGTGTTTGTCCCGCGCAGCGGAGGAATAAATATCGCATTCATCTCGCGTGTCACAGACATACTCGAACACAACTGCGGAGATGATTGACGACGGAAACCGCCTTGGACAATGCGAGTTCGTTGGACGCTGAGAAGGCGAGAAGATAGAAAGGTTTCCTCCCACCGTCAGAGAGCGGGCAGGTGTGGTAAAACGGCGCCATTTTTTCTTTCATTACATTACCCAAATACAAACGATTGTTCATCCTTTTATTTAACACAAATACACTTTCGCATTGTGTCCCACTAGAATTAAGACGTTATACAGAATTAATGATGTGTGAGTATGACGGCGATTGAGCTCGAGCTCTCCATATACAAAGACTGTGCAACGAGTAATAATATTGTAGGAATATTCTGTATAGTATCCCAATTGTGGTAAAATTTCGTGAAGTGTTCACTTTCAAACAGCGAAAAATATTTACAGAAAATCAAAGATCTTGCATATACGGCCGTAGGTTGCACTCAGTACGACTCGTATTGGCCAAAATATTTTTGGTAAAGGCCTACGTAATGAAAACTTGTAATAATTATATGCTACTAACACGCCTACAAAGCCTACAAAGCCTTAAAGCTAATTATAAATTATAATAATTTTATTTTATACGGCATACCTATATTTAAATTCAAAAACCACCACATAATATTAATAGTTCAATCTCTAAACAGGATATGAGAGCATTCAAAACAGTTAATTCAGAATAGAGGAGGATACAGAAGTCTACATTATAAAACTTCTGTATAAAGAAATAACTCTTAAGATTTCTGTAACTTGTTCTCAGATTAGTTACGTCAGAAAATGTTATTTCAATTCTGATAATAGGCATTTGAATCGCCACACAAAGGTTTTTGTAAAGATGATGTGGTTTAGTAAGGGGATTATCCACAAAACGACATAGAAAAAGAAATAAAAAACTGATAGCTTCGTTTCTATCTGTTGAATATACTACGAAGTTAAAATACAATTACTTTTTGCTCCTTTGCCAATAATTATTTGGATATTCCAAGAACGTCTCTAAGTAGACGCGACTGAAGGAATCTTTCATCAAATATAAGAAAAAGAATTATGTAAAAGGTGGATTGCCCGTAGAGCATTTATTCGACATTTGGGATGAAGAAAAAATAAAATTGATACAATGTTATTGTACAGATAAATAAATAAACAATTTAGCTCATAAGTAAGAAAAATTTATCAATTAATTAAATCAAAAAATCAGTTCGTATGGCGTTTCGTCCACAATTTAGCCGTTTAATACTAATATATCTTAAAATTATGGACAAAACCGATGTTTGTTTAATAATTGTAGGATACATATGCGTAAAACGACTCCCGAAGAAGTCCCAAAATTAGGGACGAAACGACGTAAGTACTGATTTTTTTTGACATGAAAACTTTACCTCTGCATGAAAATTAATAAAAAGTAGATAGCCGAATACAGACATAAGTAGTGATAATAAAATACTATTCTTTCTTAAAAATTATATTAATTAATATATTTATATATACATTAGTAATATAAGTAATGTGAATTAATTAATTTTTTCTGACTTTTTGGCTGAATTATTAGTTTATTTCTCGAATGATAATTACCAGATTATATTAAATACTAAATGATAGTATCGTTGAAGTTCAACATTGAGACTAGTTACTTGTGAAAGAAATGTGAATGTTGGGTTCGTATATATTCTCTTTCTTCTAAGATTCTATGACTATTCGGTATATTCATTTTCACCTTCACTGTTTCTTACAGTCAATGGAAGACCCGTGCAGTGGTTTGACAGATATTAACCCGGCTCGAAATTTTATATGATATAAATTCAGCTCTTTTTTTCAAATGAGTTCAGGTTCATCCAGTAGTGAAGATAGTAGATTTAATACACAGTATCGCTCAGTGGAAATATTAATTATTTACTCATTTGACGTGGTATGAATTTGTGTCAACTATTAATTTCGGGATTTTACGTGTATCTTCGCCTTACCAGCTAAACAATACACATTGTTCAACAAATCGCGTAAATGAAGCGGAAAAATTATTTTTAACCGAGTCGTAAATTAAAAGTTGTTCATCGCAGGGACACTAACGCCTCTGACAACTAGCAATAACGTATCTGGTAAGGGCCCCTAAAGAGGGAAGTATACGACCGGCCAAGCGCGAGCCTCGTCCATAAAGACTATGACGGACGACCGTCGAAATGTCACAGCTAGCCACCGGCACTAAATCGTCGTTTCATCTACTCCTAGCGTTAAAATACCGAAGTCTACAGTGCGTCCGCGGTCGTTAATCGCCTCATCCGCCGGCGACCTTCCTCTGGAATGCTAGACTCGAGTCCCGCTACTCGCTCATCTCTGGCTGTTGAAGAACTGCCAAGGTCCTCGGCGACCTTAAGTTTTGTCAAACTAAGTGGGAGAAGAAAGGTTCCACGTTAGTGTGTCCATAACGAATAAAGGTCAGAAAACGGTGACGTTTCGCCCGCAATCATAGCACGTTTTCCAGAATTTCCAAGGCTGATGTGCTTGAATCACTTAAATGTGTTCTTACGGTTGGTAAAGCTAACATCATCAATTGCTAAACCCGCGAACCAGAATTTTGTTCTGTAGCATTGTGTCCGACGTATTGGCAAGACTGCCTTCACGAGGTGAAATAAATGGTAATATACACCCAGACACTTATTTTCCTAATAAACTCAACGTCTCTGATTAAATCACAATATCTGTCTGACCATTATCCAAAGATAACTTACCAAAAAGCACTTAAAATTAACAGAATATAAATTATTAATTTATTTTGTAGTAAGCGATTCTATTTCCAGATGGATTCAGCTGCCTTCTCGATTTTTCTCATCTATCAATACTTGAACTGTAGTGACTGTATTTCGCCATATTTTGTTACGTCATTCACCCAAACGATACCTCTAAATTTTCGTTATTATTAATTACTGTGTATCTCTCACAGAGTAAATCATCTTAAATAGATAATTTTTATTATGTTATCTATATGCATATCTATATTTAAATTTTGTGTGTACCCGTCGTTGACGCGTAATTAACAACATGGAGAAATGCTAATGATATTACCGAAGAAAGGGTTATTAATCTAAATATCATGCTGTTATCCGTAGTCAATAATTGAAAAGACGAGTGCTATATCGTCAGACGTAAGTTAATTAAACATAAAGCTGAGTCGACTGGCAACCCATATCATCAATAGAAATTGATTCATGCCCCGCGCATAATATATATCTTCAAGTACTATTAACTATTATCTCGTTTATAGAGAAGAGCAATGATATTCCAAGAGAAAGGGTTACTCATTCAAAGACACTGAAATTACTCGTTGTCAATAATTAAAATTTGATTTTGATTTCCCTCTACCTCTCCAAT
Source organism: Zhengitettix transpicula (assembly GCA_037074705.1). Lineage (NCBI taxonomy): Eukaryota > Metazoa > Arthropoda > Insecta > Orthoptera > Tetrigidae > Zhengitettix > Zhengitettix transpicula. The sequence continues at coordinate 70,685,379 of CM073591.1, forward strand.
TTTTGTACAAGAATTTTCATAAACTGTATAGCGTATGTCGTTACCTTCGGAAATATGAAGGATCATTAAAATCTGTTTAAAAAAACGGGTGGAGAAACAGACATGTTAGCCTTTATATTTATAACAGTGGCTCGTTGTAAACCATGTGGCTAAGCTAGTCCAATTAGCGGTTAACAGACTACTATAATATAACAGTATGAATCAATTTGTGTATGTGAGCTCAGGTCTAATGACGTCAGATGACGGCAATGAGTTGCGTTCGCACTGCGCTAGTCTCGTCATCTCCATAGCCTCGGCGCTCTGAACAATACTATTACTATGTATCCTTCGTATAAATTACTATAAAATGTTTATTTACGAATTCCACCGCAGCCTTGCACTTGAAAGAAGTCATTTACAAAATATTGTTCTATATGAAATTCTGGAGGTTATTAGTTAATTCCGATACTTTCGCAGAACCGGTAAGTGCTGAGCCTATATCGCGTGGTTTCTTGACACTCTAACTATTAATCTTGCTCCATTACACAGACCTGCATTTGTGGGTGCAAAACAGATATTTATTACAAATACATATTCCGTACTAACCGGAGCTTACCCGACCGCTAACCCAAATAAGCCGGAGTTTAATAAGAGCGGCGTTATATTTATATATTAGGATAAAAAATAAACCTCTTGTTTGCAGAATGGAAAATATTAACGGACGTGCTGCTAAGAGTCCCACATTCCAATAAATAATTATAACCAAATTTTTATGGTTATATATGGCTAAAAATAAATTATCTGACTGATGTATACTCAAATAGAATAAAATGAATGGTTCCATGGTTAACTATATTTATGCACTAGACTGACGTAATTCAGACCAAACATTTTATTCTCAGAAATGGAAAGCATATCGAAGTAAATTGTCCTGTTAATTGCATTAAAATGGTTTGTTCACGCAGCCATCGACCAGAAACGTCATAGATTATTCTGAATCAAGCTTGCAGACTTAAACACGGGTTTCGCGAAGTTGGAGAGAAGTTCACATAGATTTGGAAATCTCGCAGAATTTGAAGGGAAGCGGACGAACGTAGGGTTGTTGTCTGTGTTCGTGTTTACGACCCGACCAGGGCCCGTCACGAGGAGGTACACAACACATGCAAGCCGCTCCCACACTGCTACATGCGATACAAGTTTTTGACCTCGAGGTCGGTCCTAACAAGTGGAGAACTGTCAAGTTCGGCGAAACACGTGTGACCTTTGCACGATCTCTTCCACATCAGTCCCCGGCCATAACTCTCTCCGTCTCACCATTCTATTGCTGCTGCCGGGAAGTCAAGACTAAACAAAAACGTGGTCTGATGCGCGAAAATTTGATACCACAGGAACGTTAGTTGCGTCAGGAAGCACCATGGCAATTAATTCGTATGTCTAGGAATATTTCAGTCTTAACTAAATCGAAAAGGTAGAAAAAGGAGGCTATGAAAAATAAAATTAGTTTAATTGGAAAACTCTTAACGAATGGGTTACTGCGTTTTGTCTCTGCTCAATATATATAATAACGTCCATAGAGTTTCAGTCTGTACAATGTGCGATGAAGGTTGACCCATTTGTATTCAGATGCACTCAACACATTAAATACCGCCAGATGGCGAAAAATATGACTATTTTTAAAAATGTGGTATGATTAAGAATCATTGTATTTATATATATATACTCCTAACTCCTTGGCTGGACAGCCCATGAAGGGCCTTGGCCTACCGAGACGGCTGCCAGACTGTCATCTTACATGACACATTCTGGATTTAGGAGTGACACCTGGTAAGAGTGTCGATTGTCCCACAGCCTTAACCACAGTTTTCTTGACCAGGACGAACACAAACATCCATGCCGGGATTCGAACCCGGGACTTCTGTGATTCGAGGCAATGACGCTGGCCACTACTCTACAGCAGACCGGCATTTATTTATATATAACATTTATTTAAATATAACACCGGAAATTAATGTATATATACTATCCTGACGCACCACCCGACTCTGTAACGATTTATACGATTATAGCCAACAATAAAACATATTCATGGGATCTATAGAAGCGAAAATATCAAGGCTTTAGATAGGGTTCCAGCTAAGGTGGCTAAAATATGTCGTACAACTTTGAAAAAGGACCTCTAAAACGGGAGTCACTAGCTGAGAGGAGAAAGAAGGCCAGAATTTCCGTTTTGTTTAAAATTTATTGTAAAAAAACAGCCTGGAGCAATATACGGAACCGTATAAGTGCAAATTATATTGGTAAAAGTGACTATTCCTTTAAAATTAAACAAAGCAAAAAAATACTCGTTTCTGAATAGAATGATTAGGGATTGGAAGAATTTGCCTGGAAGGACACTAGCGACTCTACCAAAGAATAGTAAAGGTTTTAAAAACAGACTATATAAGTTTCTTTAAGAAAGCTGAGTACGCCCAGGTAATAAGTACTGAATAAAATATAATTGTGAAATTCTGTGAGTTTAAATGTTTTAATTAATTCTAAATCAAATCTATTAAAGCATTTTGTGACGTTATTTGAGTGAGTTTTTTCTTTAACTATCAAGTTTTTTATTGTTTCCTTAATTTAAGTTTAAATCTCGATATAAAATTTTATAGTTAATTATAACAGACATTAAGTGTATACTTTATTGCCGTCAATAAAAATATTCATTCATCTAATGGGAAAATTCTCGACCTGATCGGGAATCGAACCCAGGATCCCCGCTTGGTACGCGAGTATTCTACCTCTGAGGAATCAGAGTCTGAATCAGAGCGTTAGCCTGGTTCACCTACAATTCACTAGATCACACTCTTCATGGTCTAATATTAGGTCACAGTGAAGAATGGATATTACGTGAAATTGATCAAAGTTGTAAAGAATTAATTCAAGAACGGAAAAAACAAGCTTCCAAACAAAGATCAGACATATAGGACATATAGGCCATGAAATAGAATTGAAAACATATTCATGTTAAATATGCGAATATCAAGAATTATTTCCTCACTACATAAATAATTCTATCTTAAAATATTAATTATTATATTTAATATATGCCTGCAAATTTTTCAATAATTTTGATAGATTATTTAATTTTAATTTGGATGGCAACTGAAATATGGAAGTTAAATATTAATAAAAGAAATCATTAAATAATTATAACATTGGAATAATTTTCAATAATATTTCTGATAAAGTAAAATATATTAAATATGTAATATATATATATATATATACTAACGCTTCAGGATTCCCGGAGGGTACTTATTAATATATTCAGAAGATCCAGAAACGGATCAAATTGTTATTACTTATGATGTAAAAATTTCCTTTGAAATATGAATTTTATTATGGTATTGCGGAAAGTTACTTCGACAAAATGAATGGTTTGAAAAATTATAACTTTATTTCTTCTACTTACATAAAATATTGAACAATTAAATTAATAATGAAATTATTTAATTATAAATTTATTCGGGAAAAATTTAAATCTTATATTTGTCAAAAAAAAAATTGTTTCTTGGTAATACCATTTGTCTATTAATTTTATCGCTTTCCGGCATGGTTATAGTTATAAGGTAATTGAACGTGTCTACCGGGAAAATGGAATTCTTCTTATTCAAAAATAATAATTTTTTTTAATTGACAATGCTGTGAAGATTTTTGTTTGATCTGGACCGTGCTGACGAGTTATATTGTCGTATGACACACACGTATCCTACTGGAAACCGGAGATTCAATATTGAACAGATAATGTTGAAAGAATAAATATATACTTTTGCCAAATTGAAGGTGAGTATGACAATATTGCCGACAGTTTGAAGCTTAATTGAAAATGAATGATGAAAAAATATCTGGCATTCACAATAATATAAATAAACAAATACGACGTTTCGTCCTATTTTTTAGTTAAATTTTCAAGTTAAATTGAATTCCCATGAGTCGTTAATAAGCTGAGATTTTGATGCGACTGTAAATAAATCAATAAAAAAATTCTGAATTATAACATTCTTTTTAAGATCAGATCCTGCTGCTATAATGTAATTGACCGATTTATAATTATAAATACATCTGTTATCAATAGTTCAATCAGTAATATATTTTCCTGAAAATAAGATATATGAAACAAAAAGCTATTTACAATGAGATTACAGTATTAACACGTAATTAAAGATTTTGTTTTACTTGGTTTTTGAGGGCGGTAATCAATAACAGTAATTTTAATTTAAGGGCAACTTTTTCAACTGCGAATAATGTTAATGGGATGCAGAAACCAAACATAAATATAATTCTATTTGCAATAATTGCGCATTCTACAGAAATTTTTCGTTCTGTTTGTCCGATAAACAATTCAATTACATTTCGAGTAACGCCGGGATACATTCGCTAAACATGTTTCTTTTTCTGACTTATAAATAATACCAGGTAACAAATGTACCACCCCATCGAAAGAAACGTACAAATGAAGTTTTAGTTTTAAACAGAAAATCACAAAATACAGACCGCATTCGTCACTTAGTCCGAAAAAAAAGTTGTATCTATAAAATGGGACGGAAAAAAGGCGAGTTTTGTGTGGAACTGATTGGAGATGAAGGCCTCGCAGCGTGATTAAAGGCTTTCTGCTCGATTGAATCTGAGCGCTTCCCATTCATTTCACGCAGCCAATTTCTTCGTTCCTTTGAAGGGTGCATCACGCGATGCTTTCACAATTTCTCTGACAGCCTCAGCTAATGATTACATAAAATACACTTCTCCTTAGGTCACGAACTGCGGCTGTTTAAGCTGCAGAAATAAATGTAACAATTATGGTGCAGAGGATTTATTTTATTCTGGCCTTTATTAAATTTATAAAACATTGCAGTTAATATATATTCGTTTTAAAGAACATTGTCACAATAAAGTTCGTTTGTTTTAAACGTTACACGTTCTCTGTATCGGTCAGACGCTTTTAAACGCAAAACTTTGTCCATATCTACCTATGAATTGAAAAAACTTTCAATTCAATTTACTGTAATTCAAATTTTTATTCTTTTTACTGTGTTGGAATATATAATAAAATGCAAGTATGAAAAGTATGCTTTGCCAATAAAAATTACTCAATACTGATTTCAAAGTTCCTACTGCGTATTAATTTACAGTTTTCAGTTTCCAGTTTTATTTCTTTCGTACTTCAATGTAACAAGGAGGAGAAAAAATATCACCTATTTTATCTGGTAAAGAAATGGAACATGATCCAAGATTCCAAGGTCCATAACTAATCACATCATAATAATTAAAATTCAGGGGAATTTCGTTATACGTTCTCATTATCTTTTAGACTCTTTTAAACACAAAACTTTGTCGATATCTACCGCTTTGGGTTATTTCAGTTAGCCGATTATCGACGTGGAGTAACGTATCGTTATGCCGTTTGTGCTGCATCGTTCAAACTATTAAATATTACTGCTATTTATGGAATACTATTTTATTAAGAATTTTCAATCGTCAAGGGGTATGCAATTATTTTAATTCTAGCTAAGAAATTGTTGCTAGCGAGTTCTGAAAGAATGCAGGAAAGAAGAAAATAAACAACTATATTGAGAATACTCCCTATATATCCATTATATATAATATGCATTATATATCTTAAACTGGAAAAATTTAAGTGACTGAAAATACTTAATAAGAAAGATAGCCAATTCAGTCAAAATAAGTGATAATATAGTGTGGTTTTTATATTATCACTTATTTTGTCTGAATTGGCTATATTTCTTATTAATTAATAAACACAATATAGTGTGGTTTTTATATTATCACTTATTTTGTCTGAATTGGTTATATTTCTTATTAATTATTATATATCTTGTCAAAAGTAGGTCTGAAGTCAGGTTACTTTAAAATCGTTTAAAAACTTATATGATCAATATGCTATTTAGCCCTATGTTTAAAGCCAGATTTAAAAAATATATATTTATCGTGCTAATGAAATAAAATAGCCAAATAACATAATTGTATTTATGAATAAGAAAGCTTTATAGTTTTGTCAACTGACAAGTGCATTTGTGTCGCTCTCGGCTCTTCTTCGCACCTGACGAAAGGGACAAGGATCCCAGAATTAATTTTTTATCTAAATTGGCTATATTTATTATTCATTATTTTCAATCAGACGAAAATGTTTTCATTTTATAATTATATATATATATATATTACTTCGTTTGTCTATTATTTGGTTATTTTAACAAATTAGTATTTTTTTAACACAGAAGTATTATATTTTAATTTCTATCTTTATTAAGAATTTTCATTATCCATCTCTTACTTTATTTTGTTCCCTTATCGAAACACTTCTGGAAAATAATTTATGTCCAAAAAAAGATTTGGAGTTGTTGAGAACGTCGAGGCGAAATAATGTATAGCCTCACGCACGTCTGCTTTATTTCCAAAAAGCGACATTATTTATATGCACGCGCGTAGCCGAAAATACAGCTTGCGAGTTATAATCCCCAGCTCCTGTTTGTAGACATGCTCGAAAAGAGAAAGTTGTGCTTGTGCGAGGTTTTATCAGAATTGTTGATGAAGGGGTGAATAATGCTGCGGGTTCTCCGGGATCTTTATACGGGTGGGGTACGACTTTATCAAGACAAAGTTGTTGAAGATCTCGCTTGCTGTTTTAAGACCCAAAGTTCTTACATTGTGAGATTAGTTGGCGGACCCCCTGCGCTTGTGGGGGAGACCTTTCTGGGGATTACGCCAGAGAAGAGTGCAAAGCCTCAACTACTTGCTCCTTCCAAGCGTCCCTCCTTTGTCTGCGTGGGATGAATATCTTAAAATGACATTTCATTACTTCTCTACAACAACTTTCACATCGTAATTAAATATCGCGGCCATTGTAATGAATTGGAAATAATGTAAAGTAATATTAAATTTCTCTACAAAGTAATGTGCCCAAATTCAGAAATTGAAATTATGGTTTGATGATTGTAACATATAAGTATTCGTCGATAGGTATAAAATTATTATAATTCTTGCTATGGAGTTTTTAAATTTCCGTGCTTCGGTAAGTTAAAATTTCTCATGATTAAATGAACCAGACGATGACTATAAAATAATATTCTACCTTGAGAACAGGTGAATATTTTGGTAGGTACAGAGGTGTGTATAGATGATACCAGAGACTAAATGTTCGGGAGATGTTTTCCTGGGAAAACAAAGATTTCATCATGTAAACACCAGTCGTCACAAAAATAGTTTTGGAGCTATAAAAATTACCTGAGAGCTCTTTATTTAGATTGAGGTCACATTTAAGTCCAGAATCTGTACTGGTTCCAAAGAAATTTGGATAGGGGATTGAGGAAAGGAAATTAGTTTTTATAAGAGCTTGCGTCAAGATTTGAAGGACAGATATGTGGCTAAGTCTGAGTTGATGAGAGAGTATTAGTGTTGGTTGCTGCTGGACAAGTTATGGCGACGATAAAGCAAGGAGCAGTTGGGTAGCAGAGACGGAAGTCACATAATAACATCAACCCAGTGTAACAGTACGAGTTGAAGCTCTTGAGGTGGAAGGAGTGATTAAATTATAAATTTACGTTGCCCGTATTCCTCCAGCGAAAAATATAATAGGTGTAACCTTAACCTGTAGCCCGGTTGACGTAAGATCCTGAACGGCACCGTACGGCAGACACCTGAGAATTTCGCAGTCCCAATCTACTCCACGATCAAAGATATCTAAGATGTGACAACAACTGTATATATATTCTCCAAACACAAATTTTTACGTTATATCTCATTAGACGGACACAGAACCCTGCTTGAAACACAGTCAATAGTTCAATAATAACCTAAAATATTTGAAATGGCTTTAAATTGTTTATAAGTTCTTTATTTATAAGTTAATAATATGTAAAAATTAACGTCTGTAGGTTAATACTTAAACAAAATTGACCAAAATTATATAGGCATACTACAGTTATAGAAAATATTTTTGAAACTTAAATGTTAGACCTTCGTGTACGAGACTATACCGAGAAGTACCTGACCTGACGTATGGATGGCGGATGAAAAAATTGGTCATCGTTATGTAAAACAATACTTTTATTCGGCAGGTCAGTAAACCAATATCAAAGTCGAGTTAGATTCTACTCTGAGGAAATCTGCTCCTTCGTTTACAACGGTAAAATATTGGGTGGCAGTACGAGCTGCCAAGAAGATCATATCAGTGATCGACCAATTGAAGCGATCACGCCTATATATGGTGATGAAAATTCTCAAAATGGTATTGCATAACCGTCGACTGAAACTGCGTCAGCTAGCAGACAAGGTAGGCACTTCAAAAAGTGCTGTTCGTCGCATACTGGCTGAAATTTTGGACATGAGAAAGCTGTGGGCAAGACTGGTACCGCGTTTGCAACAACAGCGCTGTGAGGATGTGGCGATTTTCACAGCAGTATTTGGCGAAAAGAACATTGCGATGGCCAAAATCAATGAGTTATAATTGGAATTTCTTTCTCATACACCCATGTTCGATAGATTTAGCTGCCACGGACTGTTTTCTCTTTCCTAACTCGACAAAAAGACTCGATGGTAAAATATTTGCCAACAAAGAAGAAGTGGGGTATGTTTTCTTTGTTAGGTCTGATACTTTTACTTCGTAGGTCCATATACATTAATTTATTATATCAGAATATTTGTTTCAATTATGTTATGAATAGATGTAGTGTAACAGAATGCTAGACGTCTAAATGTTACTTTAGAAACCTTGACGTAATAGACATATTACTATGGCTACACAAGTTTTTAATGTTTGGCACTTGGAAGAATTTAAAAAATCCTTATTTGTTTTGGATGTAAATATAAATATAATTAATTACGTAATTCATTTTTCAATCATTTTTTCTGTATTAGCCTACGTGACTATAGCTATTATTAAATTGGAGCCGATTTGACCTTGAAGCTCTTCCTTGTGCCGTCGAATAAAATTCGTGTATCGTAGTTGCTGCAGTTAGGAATTGTTGCCATTCACTATTGACGATGTTCTCATTTGCTAAACACCAGAACGGTTTCATAAAATATAAAAATAAAGTGATATTATATTTATGTCTAAATCTTCTTAGTTGAACATGTTTCAGCGCTTGTAGCATTTTTATATATGATGATTATCCACATCGTAGAAGAAATCTCTGTAGATATCGAAATCAAGATTAACGAAATAATATCCTATTAAGTTACTGCTACGAATCACTATTCACAAGAATTTAACTCGGGATATCATCCGCATCTATTTCAAGTCCAATAGACGACGTTCTGCAGCTTCAATATGCTGTTTAAATTATATTAAAACGTTCTTTGTGTAGTTGAAATAGAATAGACGTCTATTGAGCTACAGTTACTTAGCTAATTTTAAAAAGTTTAAACGGAGAAATTTCTTCCATGGAGGAAGACATTATAAAGCGGAAAAATTATTTTGGTAACATCTGCAAGATTTTCTGAATACTTGAAATGGACTATTTTTGAATTGATTTTTTTGGAAGAATATAACATGAACAAATAATTAATAACAGCTCTGATAACTATTTGAACTTTCGACAGATACTAAAATTAGTAGAGAATTAAAGAGAAACATTACACAAGAATCGTCTATACGTAAAATGCTTAATGTAGATAACATTGTAGATAAATATTTATATGTAGACCTGCAACTAACTTCTGGTAAGGAAAAGAACATATATTAAATGATATATATCATCAAATACTTCCATATTTAATGAAAATATAGGTACATGTACAGTACAAGACAGTGACCCGATTTTCTAAAACCTTTTGATTGTGGTCAAAGCAGTCAGGAACAGAATAAGCAAATTGAGAAACAGGAAATCGTGTGTTGCAGATGATATATCGAAAGAAAGGATTAAGCTTGGAGGTGAGGCAATTATTCCGTACCTAATGAGACTATTTAATGCGTAAATAAATTTTACAGTGCCAAAAATTTGGAAAACGGGTTTTACCGTACCAATTTTTTTAATCGGGCAATATAACGGACGCGACAATATTAGCCTCATTTCAGTAATGTGTGAAATTATGGAACATCTGCGTACATTCCAGGGTTGGTTCTTTAACGACCAACATGGATTTATGGAGGGATTTTAATGTGAAATAGAGATGATACAGCTGTTTAAAGATTAAACGGTCGAAGTGACGGATTAAACGCTATTGTTATTGACTTTTCAAAAGGTCTCATCGTAGTTATTCGTACTACATTTCTTTCGGAACTTTGAACAGGGAGGTTTTTCGAAAACCGAATGCAAGAAGCTAAAATCGGGATAGAAGTCATTAATTCATTAATATTTTTGCAACAATAATCAGGGTTAAGACTCATTGCAAACCGATTTAGGTAAACAAATATATTCACTAAAGGAAAATATAATGTAAAAGTAAGGCAATCAGCTTTACTGAAATGTTCCTACATTCAGATTTCACATGTGAAATAGACGCTGAGAAGTGTAATAGAGGGTTTTCTCCCAAAATGGTTTTCATGGTTTTGAAAAATCTAATTTATTATTCATGGCCAGAATAATACTATTGATTAAAATTTGGTAAATGGTTCCTATCATAATTTAATTTCTATTACCACACACATTTAATATACCTTTGTACATTTTACATTATTGCCTTCATTTTGATATTGATACCAATTTTATTGCAATTTCATGTATCTGCCACCTGAAAATTTGCCCATTTGTAGATTAATAAAAATGTTCATCTTACAAGTCCTACATACAAAAAGGGATCAACCAGGTTCAGCCTATCATCAGTAATTACCTACAAGCCTTCACACTACTCCTTTATTTATATTGCGATTTATATAATTTATATAAAATTATTGGAGTCCCAAAAACCTCTGGTACATTACTCCCTTTGCTTTATTTCATACGATTTCATGCTTATTTCAATTTTTATTTCTGAATGCTTATAATGATCACCAAAATATCATTTTTATATTGGGATTAATCTGCAGTTCATCGTAACGTTTAAAGGAATAGTAATCGAAAGCTTTCCTATGTTTATGATTTGGTTTTTAAACTAATTAATATTTCGCGGGACCTCCATTCTAACAATGAGCCATTTTAAAATACTTATACCCACTTAACAAATCCATCCGGCTCTGTGCTATTAGCACGTACCGTTAAAACCAAAACCTAAAATTGAAGGTAGAAAAATATTCAGTCTGACAAGAGAATTGCCTAATTTTTATAAAAAAAAAATTTGGAGAGAAAAAAACATTCAAATATTTTCACGAGCCCACCAGAAATAGTAAAATCATCGAAGAGGCTCGCAATGCTCCTGAGTCACTTGATATAAAACGATATCAATACGCAGCTCTAGTACGATCTTACGCTACTTCAACGAAGGTTGATCAGGGATATGATGTCACCTGAATCGTGGTCTATTTTTAGTTAATTATATAGTCTTAAAAGAAATAATGAGGCAATCACCCTGAATGCATTGATGAAATCGACTCTATCAGTCACAAAGGACGATGGGTAGATGATAAAGGAATATTCCTTAAAAGTTCTAGCAGATCGATCGACGACACGTAATTAAAAGCTACGTCATGACGTAATTTCTAGAGATCCCGCCGGTCGTGGAAGCTCTGCGCTCCATTTCTCCCGTCCGCCGGTAAATCAAAACACCAATTTGGAGAGGAGAACATTATAAATTCAAGGCGCGCGCTCCCAGATGCATACAATTAATTGCCTAATATAATTGTAAATGCGTTTAATAACCGTACTAAACGGCTTCAATATTTTATGCATAATAATAGCAGGTCGTTTTAACAGTTCTCGTTACGGACTCTTCTTTATGAAGTTCAATTAAACAGAACGGAACATTTTTAACGAATGCCGTAATTCTAAGACGGAAATAACTACTCGCTGAGTCGCTAAAACGATATGTAGGCCTATATATCGGAATGAATAGTCCCTACAAGTAAAATGCTAAATTTGCACATTTAATCGAATTAATGGCGTCGTATGGGTTTTCCGTTAAATATGCGCAGTTTCTATAATTTAATTAATTCTGTATTCTCATTAAACGACATTACTAAATTTAGCTTTTCAATTTTTCTACCGTATAATATTTTGAATTTTTAATATAGTTGATACGTCACTGTCACCATTTTTTTTATAACGTAGCAGGCTATATGATGGTAACCCACTCTCCTTTAATAGCATAGGAAAGGATTTGAAATGGAGGATTCGGAAGGGTAGAGGAAGGTAGCCAAGGGTTAACTAGAGACCCCAGGCTGTAGTTTAAGGATCCTACCCCGCATTTGCCTAAGAGTGATGCAAGACAAACCCTCGAAAACCTGTATCAGGTATGTCGGGCAGTAGGTACTTGTCCCACACCCTTCCTATGGCTGGTATTGGGTTTGCTGTGGGGACGCAGCATTCCCTTCTCTGTGCAGTTTAGGAGGCAGCTGGCCGACACTGTCATAATTCTTAATGATATATTATTTAGGTAAAAATACTAATAGCTGAGAGACGTTATATTTAATAATATTCTATGACGAGGTCATTACATTGTCGAACTCATGATTAGATTGATTCAACGTATGTACTTTGAAACAAAATTAACGATTAAAGCTGAACGTATTCTGATTATATTTTTCCGTTTGAGTGCAGCAAATTTCCAAATAACCATCGGATCACCTGATGTAATCTGAAAATTTTATTATAAGTTCACTCACTCTTCTTGTACTTTCATCACTATGAAGATATTTTATTTTACGTGCATCACTGATTCCTCATAATTTGAATTGAACAACAATTCTGGTCAACTAGTTTTTTAGAGTGCCAGGCTACATCAGGGTAATCCTCGTGGTGGTAACTTCCCTTTAATAGCACAGGAAGGGATTCTTTTAGACCTATAGCCAACATGTTTCATATGAAAGGAACAAGTATTTTGTTTTTGTATATTTGACAAATATTCTTCAAATTCCGTAGGCCTTTTAAAAATTCAAAAATATCATACAATATTCTGAAGTCATAGTTCTATTAATAATAAAATAAAATAGTCAAATGACAGGAAAAATGAAGTTATGATATAAATACCACACTCAAAAATATTATTTATTTCATAAGTACATTTTTGTCTAACATTAGGCTATTTTGACTTATTATATTTCAAAACGGACGTATTATATTTTCGTAAAACTATTATTAGGTAAAAAGTTGTCGTTTTCTCATTATTTCCCTGATATCAAAATTGTAGCACTTCTGAGATTTAATATTAACGAAAACTATGTTGAATGACTTGGCATATACTCAACCAATAGTAGATGGGCTGTTTAATAAATCTGGTAAAAATGTAACAAAAGGAATTTTTTTTAGATTACTTTATTTTTCACCATTCCTTGTTATATATACTTGGCTCAGCGAGTTTAAGATTTTTCAACCCATAAAAAAAACAGATTTTGTCATACTCTGCAAAATACTCCGTCACGACCTCGATCACTTCTTCATTTGATGAAAATATCTTTCCACCAAGCCAAAGTTTCAAGTCCGGGAACAAAAATAAGTCATTTGGCGCTAGTTCTGGTAAATAGGGTAGATGGAAACGAATTCGAATCCCAACTCGTACACATTCGCCATTGAGACTGCTGCTGAGTGCGCAGGCGCAATGTCCTGGCCAATCAACGCTTCCTTGCGTGCCATCTTGTCGTTTCTCAATCAGCACCCGTTTCAAAAGATCCAACAGAGCAGCATAATAGAGCCCAGTTATGGTTGAGCCCTTTTACAAGAAATCTATTAATATTATACCCTGAAAATCACAAAAGACAGTGGCCAACACTTTTCCAGCTGACAAAACGACCTTTGGCCTTTTTCGGAGCAGTTTCACAAACTATTATTCATTGTTCATTGTTTTGTTTGATTTTTGGTCTCTGGACTGTAGTGATGGATCCAAGTTTCATCGACGGTTACGAATCTGCGCAAAAAATCTTGTGGGTTACGCCTAAACATTGCTAGATTCTGCATTGAAATGTTTTCCCGAATCCGTTTTTGATTCAACGCGGCATCCATAGCAGTTCAAAGCTTTTTCATGGAGGATGAAATCCACTCGTTCAGTTGAGAGGCCTAGGCATTAGCTACTTCACGCACTTTTAGTCTGCGATCTTCCATTACTATATTGTGAACTTTTTCGTTGGTTTCCTGAGTGGTGACCTGAATTGGACGGTCGGAGCGGGTTTCATCTTATGTGCTTCTCCGACCTCGATTAAACTCTTAAATCCAGAAGTAAATGATCTTCAATGATTCTGCAGAGTCAACACGAACTTTATCCAATTCGGTTTTGATTTGTTCAGCTGTCCAATCGTTCCAATGAAAATGTTTAATGACAGCGCGAAATTTGTTTTTTTCATTGTCTCCGCCTGCGTACACGTCCTAACAGTATAGAAGGCTGACAACAATAAAGTATGGCTTTGCGTGTGTGTAAACATATTTAAGAATATCTTTGAAAGGGTCATGTTTACCAACAATGGCGCTCTTTCATAAAAAATTCAGACTTATCGAACAAAGCTCGTATTTAATGTCGGCTGGAGCAACTACATAGTTTACAAGTAGGTACTGTAATAATATTCCATGAGAGAAATACATATATTTTTGACACGAGGAAGAATTTAAGGCTTTCATGTTGAAATGGTTAACTGTTGATGTTTTAATTTAAAAATTCATTTGAGCAGAATGCCATTTTATATTCAAACAATAATGCACAAGTGCATCACAAAGGTTTTGTATTAAATTCTTGTTCCTTATTGAATGGTATAAATCACGTTAGCGTGGGGGGGAAAGAAAAGTTGTAATGCGTTTCTGGCCGCGTCCCCGTTTCTTTGAGACAGTCGCACGAAAGTTAAAAATGCATTAGTCCGGTACGAGAGCGAGTGGAACCAGATGCGATCCCTTCACAGGGCTCCATTACCATTTTACGAGCGACATTACGATCTGTGTGTTTTGAAAGATGTAATAAGGAAAGCTAACGATGATGTGGCGTTTTTTTCTCTCTTCCTCTTCTTATAGTAGTTTTTATTTTTTTTATTTTCGAGAGGTCCGGATTAAAATTGCGGGGGGAAGAGAATGATGAAAGGGGAGTGCGCTTTGATTAAGCTCTTTGTATAAAAGCCTACACTCAGAGACACGTGTCTGAGACACATGTAGCACAGTATCGCAACATTATCTGCAATTGTTTGCTTCTGAGTTACAAATTCGCAAAACAATTAAACATGGCTGGTTTTGTTATACACAAATTACAGAAATATTTTTTATTCTTCTAAGAAACACTTCATTTTTACGCTAGTGCAATTATTTATGATACATAGGTAGACAATGTTGAGCATTAACCGTTAATACTCCTTTAATGTTGAAAGTATTAATATATATATATATATATATATATATATATATATATATATACACGCCACATCATCGTTAGCTTTCCTTATTACATCTTTCAAAACACACAGATCGTAATGTCGCTCGTAAAATGGTAATGGAGCCCTGTGAAGGGATATATATATATATACATACTTCTGTACCAAAGTCACCTCTACAGACTTACCACAGGGCCAACAAGGATAAAAAAAAATTATGTGACAGGTCAATCATCTGAAGAAACGGTCGAAGTCCATAGCCTTAATATTAAATTACAGCCAATCAGTGAAGCGATTGATCTTCAATTAATCATCTTGGTTCAAGGCGCTGCCTTTTAGCGGTCTCCTGTCAATAGATATTGTCAAAATAAGTTATAGCAAATAGATACGCGGTTAAGTCTAAAGAAGGGACCAAATAGGATAGTTATATTATTTTTCTGGAATCGTAAAATTAATTCTTCATTAGAAAAAGAATTTTGATCTTAGTATAACACGAGTAAAGACCAACGCATGATTTTTTTTAAATTTTTAAAATAAAATTTTTAAGATATAACTTTGTAAATACAATACGCTAAAAATATGGAAGAAATTTTTATAATATTTTTATAATATTTATCATGCACATGTACGTTCTACATTTGAATAGTCACCAATCAATAATTTCAAGTTTTTAAGCATTTTTATTTGTATTTGTAAATAAAATTTAGCTACAGTAAAATTAAATATAATTTGAAGTATTAGATATCAAAATGTTCTTTATTAAAGGTTAGTTGAAAATAAAAAGTCTTAATAAAATTTATCCATAATACAATTTTATGATGATAACGATTTTTTATGCAACAAATATAATTGTCTAATTTATTAATAATTCACATTAAGTGGATAGTTATAATTTTAGTATAATTAGAATACCTTGAGAATGATGCTTAAATTTTTGATTTGAAAAAGCAGAAAATAAATATTCTAGAGTTGACCGTCGAGCAGAAAAATCTGGACTGAGGGGTTGACTCGCAGAAAGCTAGGACATGCATGATTTAACCAGTCCACGGTAGCCCAAATTTTCACATTTCCTAAAGTGTATGTTGTTTTATATCTGAATCACTATTTAACTGTCTTAGAAACCAACAGAAGCCTCTGGTGTGATGTTGAATATATGCTACACTATTCACTAAAGGATTAAGGTGCGTTTACACCAAATGTTGTCAACATTTTTTGTCACCAGCAATGTTGAGCAATAAATGTTGCCAACAAATACTCTAAAAATAATCTAAAAGTTGTCAACATTTTTGGCAACGCAAGTGTAAAGTCTGTTTACGTGCAAATTTTGTAATATACTGGGTCCAGGGATCGCTTTTGGAGAGATTAATTCATAATTATTTTCGTTAAACTAAAATTGAAAATAATATTTATTATTTTACAAGAATATTTTACAAAATTCTCTTGCATTACAATAAAACTTTTCGCCAAAGACAAAGAAGAAAGACAGAATTCCATTAAACTTCAAAACGTTCACGAAATAAATTGTGGGCGTGTAGAATGGAATTTCAAATACTCAAATTTTTGGAAAATTTAGAGTCTGATTCAAGTCTATATTTTGCCATTTTATAACAACCGAAATTATTTGTTGACCAAAAATTGTCTTTGTTGCCGGAAAATTTGCGCAATTTACCAAACATAACTCTATTTTTCCCCACATGTGTTAAAAAGGTTTTGTAAGGAAATCTACCCACAATTTTTTTTAGGGCAACACGCTACATGAGGGTAATCCACATAGTGGCAACTCCCCTTTAATAGCATAGGAAGGGATTTGAAAGGGTGGATGCGGAAGGGTAGAGGAAGGTAGCCAAGGGTTAATTAGGGCCCCGAGCTATATTATAAGGATCCTACCCGGCATTCGCCTAAAAGTAATGCAGGGAAAACCCTAGAAAAACCTGCATCAGGTAGGTCGGGCATTGAGTACTTGTCCCACGCCCTTCGATAGCGGGAGAAGAGTTTGCTGTGGGGACGCAGCATTCGCTTCTCTGTACCTCGACCAGTTTAGGAGGCAGCTGGCCGACTGTTCCAATGGGAACGGAAAACAACTCTATCCGTATGCCCAAGGTCTGTAACCCCAGAACATACATCTCAAAACAGGCCGAGGTGCCTCGGCTTGTGGGAACCTTAGTTCAAAAACGGAGAGAGGAAAAGGCATCCCCAAAGGTAGCCCCTTCCTGTCTCTCCTACAAGGTTCTGCCTTCGCAGGCTCCTTCCCTCTAATTTCATCTATTTGTTATATTATTATGTATTGCAAAACACAACTTGCAGAAAGAACGGTATAATGGACTTTCAGTTTAAGGAAATTAAAGATTATCAAATATAATTAGTATAAGATGAATTTTCAAGTCCTATCGCAGAAGAAATTTCACAACTGCAGGTGTGATGAAATTCTGAGTAAAATAGTTTTCATTATTAGGTACGAATATAAACATTTTTTCAGTTTAGACATAGTGAACGCTCCTCTTACCATCTACCTTCCATTAGAATCTTATAAAGTTTTATAAAAATTGTATGACCGCTTTGACCATGTCGAAAATTAAACGTAAATTTTTAAGACCCCAAAGCCTGTATTCAGAAAGTGTATGCCACAGTACATGAGGGAGAAAACAAAGCTATGATATACTACTATAACCTCGGTACTCTATTCGTCAATAAAATTCATCAATTTGGACCGCCTCCTGTCTGTATACATTATTCGGTACATTCGCGTTCTCTTTTTATTTCAGCTTTTCTCTCATTCCGACTTTACTTCGATTATGACCTTAAACTCGCCTTTGTATCCCGTTCAGTCTCTTGCTATATTACTTTCGTTTCATCTCTTTCAAACTGTCACTGGCTTTCGGTATTTCCGTTCTTTTAGTGACTTCCTTCATCCTTTCTGTGCTTTTATCTCTCGTATCCCCCTAATATATTTATTTATTAATTCTTAACAATAGAATTTGGATATGTTCATACTCGGACGTATTTTCATTAAGGTCTAATGCGTGTATTCAGAATGCAAGTAAATTGGAAAAGTCATAAAATGGTGTACGGTTCACTTGGCTGCGGTCTACTTAGTTTGATTGCGCGTATTGGGCGTGTCGTAGCTGAGTGGTTCTTCTTCGTCCCTTTGTTAGGGGGCTTTTAATCTTGAGGCCGTTTCCGAGGAACGGATCGTTTGTAGTGGATCACAGCCACGCCACGCGGCGGAGACTCCACGCTCTAATCCGATAAGTTGGATAAACATAAATACCAATATGGCCGGCGGCGTGACGCCTAACCCCAGCAGCGGCCCTACGTTAACACTCCCTCGGACACTAAATCCCCCGCCCCCGCCTTTCTCCCGGCAGTGGCTGAAATCTGATTGTGTGACAATATACGAGACGTGTAATCCATCCCACATGCAGCTCTGCTCTGCGTGGTCCGACCCCTCAAAGGATGCCCGCCCTCTGTCTAATGACTAAATCAATATAGAGCTCGGCTCGTTAAGCCTGCACACATTAATCTTGGTTAAGAAATTCGGATAAGTTGGATGCTCTTTGGCTTGTTGGGAGCGAATGGGGGCGCGGAGGAAGGAACAAGGTAATTAGTGGATGACGTCAGCTGGTACGCTGGGGCCACCATCAAGTTTGTCAAAGAAGGGTTGGACCTGAATGAGAGAAAGGAAAACATTAAGAACATCTAATGAAGATAATTATAGGAGACACGCAAAGAAATCTCACGAGTCAATCAAACGCTAACTAAGACAATCACAATTTTTCTTCCATTATTATTATTATTAATAATGATGGTGTTTATTTTAGAGTTCTAGCACCCCGAGAGTCGATCTAGTTCAATGATGTCGAAATGTTGAAATTCGTACTCCACTATTCAGTATCCCAATTTTTATTCACTAACGCTCAAAATTACATTTCCCATAATCCGCTTCAGGACCTCTTTGATGTACTGAACTTCTCCCAATATCGAGTTTTACTTTCCATATTGACTCTTTGTATGTCAATAACATAATTAAGCCATTTTACAATAAAAATCGATTTATAATATTAAGATGAATATTTTTCATTGCATGATAAAGTCGTATAAATGGTGACGCGACCTACGGGAGTCACGATAGTACATTCATATGAATATGTAAATTTAATTTTACAATTATCTTATTAAATTAATATAATTTTCATTAATAATATCATGTGTGTTCCTAATCAAGAAATTCCAAACACTGACAAAGTGGAAGCACACCAAAATAAATTAGTAAACAATTTAAAATATTTAAACCAAAAGACTTGCCGGAAAGGTTCAACTAAATTTTTGTGTAAATAAATTTTTTTTAATGTAATGTAATAATTAATTAAGATAAGAATCAGATGGACATTCACAAGAATGTTCCCTGTAAGTCAATGTAAACAATCATAAAGCGAACTTATTGTCTGATTTCAGACAGATTTTGTTCAATAAATCAGAGCCCGCAGATGTTTTTATTACTGCATTTATTGAGCTTCGATTGAAACTATGCAGTTGTTTTTCTTACGGCGGTTGAGTTGTGGTTTGTCATACAGCATACTTATTGATGGGTTCATACCTCGGTAAACAATTTAATGCATGGTGTATTTCAATAAGAGGCAAAAACGTTGTAGTAAACTATGTATCATTATCTACAACTCAAACTGAGATGTTTCGGTATTTGGTTCTTAACACTTTGGTAATTTCTAAGTCAGTATTTTTATTAATTTTTAGTTGAATTACAGACTGTCTGCATGCAGTTGAAAAATTTTCCAATTTCTGAAAACTTAACGATTATTACTGGTGCAGTTCTCATTGAATTTTTTAAACAGAATGTCTCGATTATTTGAAAAAATAATGGTTGTAAAGATACCCAAGATTCATTTTATCTGAAAAATTTTCAGTCCTGAAAAAGTTAAATACTTTATATTTCGTAAGTTATAATTTCAGATAGATTCAATGTATTGGTATTCATGATTTAAATTATTAAAATATCAATAAGGTCCAAAAAGACAATTAAAAATAGTAATTTAATAACATTGACGCTAATATGTCAATAACTATGTGATTATTTTATTATGAAATAATAAAATCAGAATAAAATATAAATTGTCTCAAAACCGTAATTAAAATTTTTAATAATTTTAAAAATTTACTTAAAGTGCTTGTCTGAAAAGGGTATTAATTTCAGACAACTATGACATTTCATTGAAAAATAGAGGAAACTTTTAGATACCGACAATCAAGCGGTGGAAAATATGAAGCAGTTGGTATTAATCCTCCTACGCGTCTCTTTGTTTTTATGTGAACTATTTGTACAGATAAGTTGATGCGATGAGATAGTTATATTTTTATGCTTGTTGAAATTATTCATAAAGAAAAAATAACTCGATTGTATTCGTCCTCTGTATGACAATAATACTAATTATTTTCAAAATGGTTTTATTCTTTATAAAATATTTTTAATGTATTGGAAAGTAAGGCAGTGAAGTTGTTTGGACGAATTTTCCAAGCGTACCTCCGGTTCTTGCTTGCCCTGCTAGTGGCCCTAGTGTTTTACGACCTCTGCCGCTTCTGGAATTGCCTCTCCCCCATCTGAAATGGCGCCACTAAATTAGGGTTAAACTTGGTGCTTCTCCCTTTACTCCTCTCACTTGGTCCATCTCATTTCTCCTGCACTGTTTTCTTGTGTTAACTTGTAATAATTGCACCGGTTGTCTCGTGTACGGTGGCCATGCTTACAACTAACAATGCAACACAAAACCGAATCCAATGAATTTCAGAACGTAAACGTAAGGCAGTCTGCTTGAATATCGTGGCAAGTCAGGTTCTGCATCCAAAAATAATGTTTCCGTAAGAAGAAATAGCCCAATCGATGTAGCTCTACATTATTTATTAGTCGAATCAATAAGAGATTTTGTCAGATATTGGTGATTAGGAAATACGTGAAGGAATTTGTTTCACCGTCTTTCTACATTTTGTTCCTGAGAATGGAAAATTAAATTAACTGTCGAATACCTTTAAACAGATTCAAATCGATAATATGTTGTAATTGAGAATGATAAGAAGTTATGATCATTCAATGGAATAACGACTGATAAAGTAGTATATAATGTAATATATCATTCCCTTAGTCCGACGTGTGTTTTAATTAATTTTTTTAACACAAACAGAATTTATGCCCTTAAATATGATGTAAATAGGAAGATAATTTCTCAGTGAACTATCCCGAATTTTCGTTTTATTTATAGTTTGCATAGTAAACATTAAATTTGGATTAACTGTAAGAAGTTAGAGCACTAAATAACATGGTAAAACGCTGAAAGTCTGAGCGTATGCACGTCCAGTTAAAATAAACTAATTATTTAACCCACCACCGCGAACCCACTTACTTCCGTAACATCCAACTGGCCGTGGCCGCGACTGCAACCGTGCGACATTCTCATTTACGATGTTTGTTTCACCTCCGCCCTGAACCTCGTAACCTGTCAACACTAATCACCATAGTATTTAGCGAAGTTGGTTCTAAGCACGCCAAAACGAAAGACATCGACCCCCACAAGCCGAAAGAAAGAAAATAATTTCGTTTCGAGGGTAAATTTTGTTGAATCTTAAACTACTTATACCTAGACAGTTAGTAAAGATCCAATACAATATAAACTGATACGCACGTAATATGTTACACGTGGATATTGCAACGAGCTCAACTACATTAACAGTGATTTTTATAATATTTTTAAACTAGCATTATATCATATCATATCACGTATTTGTTAAAGTGTCGTATAGTGCGCGTGAGTGTACAGCGAATATACTTTCACGATGATAGTTGCGGTCAGATAAATAGTTTTATCAACTACATAAACTACTACAAATAACCGCGTCTTATATACACGTGGCTGCAATAAATTGCAATAGTTTATGGATGCAGTTTATTTTTGTTCGTAAATAAGTATGAATTAATTCAAGAACCAGTTATTTCAGTCTTTGTGTTCACTCAAAGAGCTTCAGTATGCAAACGACAGTGTAATAACAAGAATTTATTAACACGCGTGTCTAGCACGCTTAATTGTTTCTTATATCACACATCATGTATTCCAAATATAATTCATCGTGGTAAGAAATTACTGATGAAATTTCGAATGAATCCAATGTAATTTGGAATGAGGTGGTTTTTTCCTACGAAAGCTTTAGACTCCAAATATTCCAATTCGAATCTCATGTCCGTAAATGTAAAATAAATTGATTTCTTAGCGATAAGTACTACGAATAGAAACTTATGTAGGAAAAGAATATTATCATCAATGATATGTAAATTTTTAAATCCCATGTCAAAAAATCGTCTAATTCCAAAATATCTGTCAGTTTATACGGAGTTAAGTTAAAGGTTTATTCTGGAAACTAAATGTGTGTGTTATTTTTACTGTACATCGTATTATCGTTACCTACATTCTTAAGCATCCTAAATCGTATTATCTCTGTGAATCTAATACCTGAGCAATTATTTTTTTATACAGCCGCTTAATTCTTTGGTATTTTTAATGGAAAAAACGTTTATTTCCTATTGGCTGTCAGCATTAATCTCTGCTAATTAATTTTTGCAAGAAGAAGAAAATTGCGACGTGCTCCCTGTTGACTTTACGTGAAAATCTCTTTCGAAAACGAGATCCTTATCATTGTCATAATACGGAAACAAATTGAGTACTTTATTTATTTATAGGGCCTATAAAAAAACACATCAGTTTTGCTGACACTAATCGGTATTTGCAGCAAATCGCTAAAATACAAGAAAAAAATTGTGTTTGACAAAAAGTTATTATGATTGAAGTGAAGTTGGTTGCCATGTTATTCCTGTCATACGAATAAATCTTCGTTGTCTCTTAATGGTTATCTACGGCTGCAACTGAATCTTCTATTCACTGTTATTAATTGTAAACAAATTTATTTTATTTCAAAGCTGAGCTAAAACTGTTGGACGGCCTCTTTTCAAAAATGCGTTACGCGGAATTTCTTAATATAAAGAACCGGAAATAAACTGGGAAAATAATTAACGCGAATAGTTCCTTCCAGTAAACATCAGATTCAAGAAATAACAGGTGATTATAAATAAAACCATACTGAACTGAAACCGATTTTCACAATTCAGATAATAGAAAATAAATTATGGCTAAAAATACTAAAAGTATAAAATTAATTATTTTTTTAGGGTAACAGGCTGCATGAGGCTAATCCACATGGTGGTAACTCCCCTTTAATAGCATAGGAAGTGATTTTAAAGGGGGGATGCGGAAGGGTAGATGAAGGTAGCCAATGGTTAACTAGGGCCCCCGGGCTATAGTTTAAGGATCCTACCATGCACTCGCCTAAAAATAATGCAGGGCAACCCCTAGAAAATCTGCATCAAGTAGGTCGGGCATTGGGAACTTGTTCCACGCCCTTCCGAGAGCGGGAGATGAGTTTGCTGTGAAGTCACAGCATTCCCCTCTCCTTACCTCGACCAGTTTAGGAGGCAGCTGGCCGACTGTTCCAATGGGAACAAAGAACAACTCTTACCGTATGCCCAAGGTCTGTGACCCCGGAACAGACACCTCTCTAAAAAGGGCGAGGTGCCTCGACTTGTGGGAACCTTAGTTCAAAAACGGAGAGAGGAAAAGGCATCCCCAAGGATAGACACTTTTTTTTGGGTGTAGACAGGCTATGTATAGGGAAATCCACATAGTGGCAACTCTCCTCTTATAGAATAGGAAAGGGATTTGAAAGGGGGGATGTGGAAGAGTAGAGGAAGGTAGCCAAGAGCTAACTAGGGCCCCCGGACTATATTTTAAGGACACTACCCGGCATTCGCCTAAATAAATGCATGACAAACCCTATAAAAACCTGCATCAGGTAGGTCCCCCTTTAATAGCATAGGACGGTATTTGAAAGGGGTGATGCGGAAGATAGCCAAGGGTTGTCCGTTAAATATGCGTAATTTCTGTAATTTAATTAATTCGGTATTCTCATTAAACGACAATACTAACTTAAGCTTAAATTTTGAATTTCTTATATAGTTGATCCGTCACGGTCATAATATTTTTTAACGTAACACGCTACATGAGGGTAATCCACGTGGTGGCAACTCCCCTTTAGTAGAATAGGAATGGATTTGAAATTTTGGATGCGGAAGGATAGAGGTAAGTAGTTAAGCGTTAACTAGTGCCTCGGGCTATAGTTTAAGGATCCTACCCAGAGTATTGTAACATTTTCGCGAAAGTAGAGAATATCTGAGTAAATTGTTATGTCTGTAAGTTAAAAAAGATAGATTGATGGAGAAGTAATATTTAGCAGTGAAATGTATTAATACAAGTAATGTTTGTAATTAATTGAAAAGAAATATACTTTAAAACATTACCATAATAAACTCTATAGCATTAAAAGATGTACGTTTACTGATGTTACTTTGTTGAAACCAGATAAGATTAAATAAACTTCAAAGTTCTTCAAAGGGCTATGTGACTCGGTATTTTGGCTTACAAACCCCAAAGAGAGGGAGATTTTTCATGGTTGTCATTTAAATGCGTATTAGTGTCATTATTCAAAAACATTACGGTAAGGATAACGAAATATTTGCACGTTTCCAACTCCTTGTCAGATATATTCTTAATATTGGTTATGCAGGCTATTAGTCAAAAATAGTGGTTTTAAGCTGAACGTTGGCATATAAATACGCTCGTTTAGTACAAAATTCGTAACGAATATTGTTGAGTGAAGTATTTCAATATGAGGGTATATGCTTTTACCATAAATTATAAACGTAAGAAACATGTTAAGGAATCTTAATGGTAATGCATGTAATCTAATCTAAACACGTGTTTTATTGCAAATAAGTGTTGTGCCGGATAGCTAGACAATGACCACGCGTTAGATTATGCTCAGTACTACCAAGACTCCAAGGGCAAAACTTTAAATCATTCTTAGTTACGCAGGTAAACGCTTCGGAAACCTTTCCTCCCCCCTTTTTTTTAATTCGTTCCATTTTTAAGAGTATTACTGTAACGTATAAAATAAGAAAGAATAGTGGCTACTCGCCTTGTTACCCTTATCCATTATATTAATCTCAAGGAAACTGAGTCCTCTTAAAATCATCGCATACTTTACGTTGTGAAGCAAGATTTTTTGTGAAATGTTAGCGTCGAAACTGCACCATTACTGATCAGTCCATTTCACTTACTTCTGGAAATTATTTAATAAATTTATTCCTCCGGAAACATCAAACCCAGCGGAGATCTAATTTTAAAGTTCTATGACTTTTGTAGGGTTAATGATTTTAATATGTTGTGACCAAATATTGCTTGCAAATAAAGATGAAGTTTATTTTCAATTTAAATTGTTTAATTTATTCTAGATAAAAAAATAATCCTCTTCACGACTAGCTTTTTCTATAAAATTGACGAGTAGAATGATTACGTTTTACATTACTTCGGTAAGAGCAGCGTCTTTAAAGTATAGATTTACGAAGGTCGATTTTGGCAGAATAGAAAAGAGTTGGATTGAGCATTAAACCAGTCACTCGAGTTGTGGAACAAGGAAAAGACTGTAAACGTAAGCAGGTAGACATATAAATGTTTCAATGGATTATTATGTGTAATGTGCACTAAACGTCTAGAAAGGAAACCTCCCTTTGCCGAAAAGTGCGTCCACTGTCAGGAGCGTAAAATAGCGTGTGAACTGCAGGATCGAGTGGATGTTGTGGCACACATTCACAAGGAGAAGAGAAGAACCGGTCCAGGTAGCTGACCCCGAGCCATTGGATGCTGCGTGGACCAGCCCATCCCATCCGATCCCACCCCACTTCTCTCCACTGGGAGCTCGAAACGATAAATCGTCACGCAGTGCTCCCATGTTTACCTCGGCCAAACTTTCACTCTATTCTTCAAGCCGTTTGTTTTCCTCTGAACCTCGTTCTTCCAGTTTGAATGTACAAAAACATCACTTCCACATTAATGAAAATAACTGAATTGCTTAAAATACGTTTAAAATAAACTATAAGCGATTGTTAAATAACGAGGCTATTTTCTGATAATTGAGTTCTTTGGAAACAATACGCGCTATGTTTTCGCTGTAATGGCTCATTGCTTCATTATTAGCATCCGCATTAATTTAAATTTCGATTCACAAATTCGAAAGTAAAAATTTATATGGAAAATTATTTTCCACGCAAGCATATAAGTAGTTCCAGAGGAATCGTCGAAATGAACCTCGAGGAGACTTTGCTGAAAATTAAAATTAGATTTCACCCCGCGGGTTATAAAAACTTCGTCTTTTACGATAGTTTTAGCCGCGCTAGTTTATTATCGAACTTATTTCTCTGTCTGCGATGCAAATTGAATCATGTACTAATAAGACTGCTGAAATGTTGCAGTCATAAGTGTTTTACATTACAGACAATCATTTAATATTTATTTAGAAAACATATTACGTCAATAAATTCGAGATATGAAACAATGAACGCGAAATCCAGATTAGTATTTTTAAGTTGTGAATGGCAAAAACAATTCCGAAAATATAGCAGAGTAATTGTAGAAAAAGAAAACTGAAACATGCTTATTCGTTCAACCAAAATTCCATAATTATTTTTACTCTTACTGCTAATAGGTAATGGATATAACTTTAAATATCCGATATAGTTAGTTTAAGCTTCATAATGATAAAATATTTATATTATTTTGAATCATTTTACATAGATATAACGGTTTCCGCTTTTAAACAGATATGATATAGATCTGAAGAATTTCACGTTTAAATTTCATTAAAAAAACATCATATTAACCAATCATTAAGAAAATGTTGAATATATAAATACGAATGTAAAAGCGTAAATATTAAGAGTTATTTTAATATAATAAATATTTTATTCATTCCAGATGCAGAAAATATTCTGCAAGAGATAAAAAAAAATTGTCTCGATTAAAAAGAATTTCGCATTTGTGTTACGGAAAATAAATTTAATTTTAACCGGGAACATCGAGTTAGAATATTATAGACGAAAATTTGGTAGAGAATAGTTTCAAGTGCACGAAAATTATTCCTATGATAAAAAAATAAATACCGTTTTATGTAGCAAGAGGAATATTAAAACGGATGGCACCGATCCAAAGAACTGTTCTGTCTGAAGTGTAGTGATGAATACCCTGGCGTTAAACAACTTGTGCACTCCTTTTTGCATTACGTGAAATAAAAGATCGAAATTCGCTAAAATTAAATACATATACATATACATATATTGTAATGAATAAATAGAAAGGGTGATTAATTAACAATTAACACGTTGTGGAAGACAAATTGTAATAAATTTATGGAGATATAATTTAAATCGACCCACGTTGGGCGCCAAAAATGTAATGACTAAAATTGAGGCTTAATTAACAAACAAAATTTATTATTTAAACAATTAATTTGCAGTTTTATTAAATTGATTGTTCGTGATGAAACAATTTATTTTATTTTTAAAAAAATGACACAATTATGTCAGCGCAAAGGATCGATCATTATTTTTGTCAAAACAAAGCGAGGAGCGGATCAGCTAGCTGACAAATTGCACAAAGATGACTATAGCGCTTTGGCAATTCATGGTGATTTAAGGCAGCACAAGCGTGAAAGAAAAATTACAATACCATTTATTTAACCTCATAGAAAATGTTATAAATTTCTATTAAAAAAATAAAGGTATAGTAAAGTTTAAAGTAGTAATTATTTCTCGATCCTTAATATTTTTTTATGAGTACTTTTCATGATTGATACTGTTTCTAACTGAATGATCTCCGTATTATTATTATTTTAGGACAAAATAAATTATGAAATTTATATATCTTTGCCACTTAAGTACCTAAAAAACTTGATCTTAGCATTAGCATACCTACCAATTTCCTGTTAATTATATCTAAACTGTAAATTCCTATTCCATCCAAATACAGTCTATCTTTATGTCCCTCATTATGAAACGAATGGAGAACATTCTGTCAAATCATGTATTTCTCAATATTTTCACGATGAGAAAGCAGTTTGTTTGTAAGCAGGCTTTTAGTCATCGTCCTTGACCTCTTAGTCGATCCTCCGGCATGTATCCTCAGGATCCTACGACTCGGCTTTTATAAAGCATCCATTAGCAAACTAATTATTAATTATACACTTTATTACGACAACAATTGCTCGAACTAACTTCCTCGCAGATAAGCCGCTTTTCGGAACAAACAGCTCGTAAAATTATGCCTGAATCTGATAGAAACTGAATACATTACATTCTCGACTTCCTTTTCCGTAGCTCTAAGTCTTCAACGCAGTGCTGCTGAGAATAATAGTTCAATTTGTAAAGTTACCCTGATTTCATATCTGTTAACTTTATAATACTCCTCCCTACCGTGCAGATCTGATAAAAATATGAGTTTATTGCGAAAGAATTATCTATACTGATACATTAGTAAGCTAATTGAAGATAACCGTCCCTATAATTAAGAATAATTACATAAAACGTCTGCTTAGCGTAGAAAAAGATGTATCTCGTACGAATAGTAGTTGTAAATTCTCCGTCCGTGCTCGGAAGACTGCGTTCCAGAAAACAATGAGCTCGCTGAGGTGTGCAAATGTTTGCGGTGGTTAAAAGTCAAGCTCTTTAACTTTAAATTGCCGTATTGAACCGTAAGAGGTCGTTTGCTTCCTATTAAGTGTAAAAAATATTTATGTTCAGAAACTGCAATGTGATATCTGTGTTTATTCATATTCAGTCTTTTGTTAAAAAAATTTGGGCCTTTAATAAATGGCATTTCTACTAAAAATATATCGCACGGAATTACTGAAGACGGAATATTCAGTCATGATACTGAAATTTCTAATTCTCTATACGTTAACTTAAAACTTGTAACTTACCGATGAACTAAATGTCAGTGTCAGTGTTTAGTGCAGGAAAGGAAACAAATATTCTAGGCAAACTGAAAATCAAAAGACAGAAATAGATCTTGCGCATATTTCGCGTAAAGAACACTGTATATTTTCAATGTAAATTTTAATTGGATCAGTCGTTATTTTAATCTTCGATTCCATGAAAATGTTTTCTGATGTGATTTTTTAATTATTGAAACAATTTTACTATTCTGAGGTAACCTGTAAGAAGTCAAGAAAACTTAATAATAATAAGGTAAATAAATAGTCAAATTACAGACAAAATTAAGTGCTAAATAAATACCACGCCAATAGTGCGGTATTTATTTAGCGCTTGTTAGGTCTCTTATGTATCTAATTAGTATACTTTTACACATACGCTTTATATTTTAATTTCAATAATTGAATAATATCGATTATGATTGTGAATAATGAAAAAGCGTATGTTTGGAAAGACCTGGTGCCCTTGAATTTAACCTAATGCTTATTTATAAGCCAAGACATAATTTAATAATTGATATAGATCAATACAGTATAAATATTAAAAATTACAGATTATATAAAAAAATATTTTGTGTTTATAATGTCTTCATTCATTTCCGTTTCTATGTCCCTTTTCAACCAATAAGGATTGCCGTTTAATAATACGCGATCAAAGGAAATAGGTGCCAAGTAGCAATTTTTGTTTTGCGCGAGACGTAGAGAAATGGCGAGGGTGAGGCAGGGAGGGCTTGGACGATTTATGCAGCTCTGCTCGTAGTCCAGCCATGTATGTGCTCTGTGTTCGTCGGATTTATGGGCAGCGTGCTTTATACACCACATCCCCAGGGTCACGAACGCTTTACGTCTCTTGTTGTGGCTTGTCTCAGATTGGAGAGAACACGGTGTTACTCGATCGCTATTGTGCGAATACTTTAAGCCATTGCCAGTGATAAATACCACAGATTAACACAACATAGCGTTCCTGGCACCTCGTCGAACTACATGTCCTTGGGATTGTATAAAATTCTTGGAGATCTCCATCCTTACGAAAGGGAAGACTATTGCTAGATTTACTTTCCAGTGCTTCTGTATAATTACCTAAATCACCATGGTCGAGATTTCCGAACCGTCAGCTGGCGTGATTAGCTAAATTTATAGTGACAAACAATTTTTTTTTTCTTTCTTACTTTGGAAATAAGCCGGTGATTGTGGTGACCAAGGTTGTGTAAGGCCGAACTTTATCACCTGGCCGGCGGAACACAATGGGCCGAAGTGAGGGTGTGTGAGAACGGGGAGTAAGTTCAGACGCTTCTCGTGCAAGGAGCTACTGAGTTAAGAGTGACTTCTGAATTATACCAAAAATTCAACCTGTTTCAGATCTACATCAGTTGTTGTTTCAAAAGAAACCGTTACACTTTTGACATTTGTATGGAAATCGATCGGCCACAGTGTGGAACATTTTTACTGTGTTTTCTTTAAATGTAAAAAAGAAGTCAAAAAATAAAATAGTATGTAATTATATTTCTCTAGAACATCAATAACTTTGGCGCGTCCAATAGTATTCTGAGTATTTGCTTGCTTCTAAGGATGTTGGAGAATTAGTCCGTATGAATGGTAATTAATCGTGGCAACAACGAATTATCAGTTTAATATGATTTACCGTTGAATATTAAACTATTCATATTTATATTATTATTACTAAAAACGAATACAGATTATTATTATGCTAAAGAGAAGACAACACAAAATTAATGGTTCTGTATATTTTCCTGTTAATAAACTGTATTACTTAACGAAACACCAAAAAACCGCCGTATATTTTTAACTGAGAAACATTTATCAGATTTCCTATACGAATGAAGGATTTAAATATATAAAATTTAGAAGAATACGTTTTGTGGCTTGTTCTGATATTTTCCCCATGTTTTTATTTGAGAAGTATTTTGGGATTATAAGACTATTCAGTCGTAATATGACGTTTAAACAGGTTGAAACTATTTTAGTATCATTTCTCAGAGTTTAAAATAAAATCTTGAAATTAAAGAACTTATGTGTACTTCCGCATTCTAGAATTTCGACGTTCCGGCTATCATGTGGAGGTTCTGAGTCTGATTACACGCCTAACCCCGAATCAAAACCACAACTGAGGAAATTGTTTCTTCCGATTTCATAATGTTACCAGTCTGGCATACTAATTTATTAAAGGATAATAAGTGTATAAACGAAAAAAAAATTACGTATAAACGTTACAGAAGTTTTCTTGAATTTGTATTAAGAACCGGTACAATTCGTTACGTCTCCGCATCTCGTGGTCAATTACTACGTCGATTGCTGATTAGTAACAGATACTTTTCGACTTACAGTACCTATTTAGCTCGCGATACTCCGCTTCAGGTTTAATAAATGTACCTTGGTGTTTTCTTTTCAAGAAAATTATGATCATTAACAGCAACAACTGTATTGTGTTACCGCCATCAGTCCAAGTGCTATTAACTCCATAGTTTCGCTTGTTATACACGGACAATATAATTTCACAATTAGCCGGGAACTATGCGGTTCCGCTAGAATGGCCTAGTTACTCTCCGGGTTATTGCTAGTATTCGTAATTTAATAATTGCTGGAGGCTGCCGCTGTACATTAGTGCAGAGTCAGCGCCTGACGATGTGTTTACTATCTCCGTAATGCGAGGCCCTGCTTTACGACCAGCGAAGGTCATTAATGCACGCCGACAATTGCCAGTGTTCGCCGAATTGCTGCCGAAGCTTAGCCAACAATCAAACTAAGCGTCAAGGTGTCACTGAGCTGTTATGCCAAGACGCCACGACTATTCAAACGGTCGTTTCTCTCCATTCTTGCAGGTTCCGTCACAAGCAGTTTAACAGAATAAACCCTACGTCTATTCTTTAATTTCCCGTTCATTTTTTAAAGAACGTCTTAAGTCATGCATCTCGTCACCAATGGTCAGACTGATGATCATTCGTCAGGATTTGTGGTGAAAAACGTTCTTTCGTCGATTATTAATTCCCGATATATCGTATATTTGACATTACATTTTGCGGTTCTAAAAATTAAAACCAACATGGTATATTTCGTAAAATCGGGGTTAATTATCAAATCGTAAAAAAACTTTTTATTATGAAAAATGTTGGTTTAAATATTCCTGTCACACACACATTTAGAATGTCCTCTCGGATTTCCTAAATAGTAGTTTAACATAATAAGGCTTCATTTATTTAATCAAGTACGATTCTATTTCTAAGAATGCGTTTTAAAATAAATCAATTTTTTTTACACTGTACATGATGGCTCATAAAAATTAACGTTTCAACTACACCAAGAGAATATTATATTTTTTATTTAACAAAATTCTAAAAAAATTTTATAAGAAAACATTCGGCTTTCCTGAAGATATGCTATTAAAGTTAAGATAGATAAATAATACCAATCAAGTATATTAAAATGATGAGTCACAGTTGTACTCTGGAAATTAAAGCCAGAAATATATGCCGAATTAGCTTTAATTCAATGGGCAACATGAAATTAACACGTTTAAAAAATAATTATTGGCCTGCATTACAACAATGATACGTCATAAATTGGAGGGATAAAGAAAAACCTCGATTCTGCACGATAAACGAAAAAAATGATGTGCCTGACTTTGAGGAGTTGATGGTACAGATAAATTTATATCATTGACCTTAATAAATTAAATATCGCCATTTTTTAATATTTATTTGATTGGATTTATAATCCTATAATTTTAAGAAATAAAACGAATTTATTATTATGGACGATTATTTGTTTTATAAATGCCATCAGAATAAAAGTTTCATGTTGGTTTCATTTCGGTGGAAATATTATGTCTCATTAACAAACACATTAAAACTTGTGGAAAGTTCGGTTTTTCCAATCGGAGTATCACCGTTTTCGGTTTCCTTAAAGTGCCATTTTTCAATTAGCAATTTAAAACTTCTATTTGTTTTAGAGCAACAGGCTTCATAATGGTATTCCATATGGTGGCAACCCTGCCGGCTGAAACTATATGAATGAGTATTCCAATTTCGCCTGAACATAATTTATTAGTCTTAAGTCATGCATCTCGTATCCAATTAATTCACTGTCAGCGAGGCAGTCACCAATGGTCAGACGGATGATAATTCGTCAGGATTTGTAGTGAAAAACGTTCCTTCGTCGAATATTAATTCCCGATATACCGAATATTTTACATTACATTTTGTGGTTCTAAAAATTAAAATTAAAACCAACATGGTATATTTCGGTAAATTGTGGATACATTTTTTTAAAGAATCTTCTGCACTAAGTTATTCTCATAATGTTCATATAACATCAATAATTGTCACAGAATAAAAGCTGATAGACCAATGTCATTCGCAGTAAAGTTATTTATGGTTGAGTGCTTTGAGAAATGTCAGTGGTACAGATTTTTGTTGGAATCCAACAACAGAATTAGATGTCGATCGCATCCACTGACTTTGAAACTGTCGTCAATAGTAAAAGTACTATTTGGGATCCTATAATTAATTCACATTTGGCACGTTTCTATTTTCTAAAATTTCGCTTCAGGTTCAGCTGAGTCCAGCCTGAATATAGCGTCGCACTAAAGTGAAGCAACCCCTTACACAACCTTAAGCCTACGTTTTTTGTCCCAGTCTGTCCATCATAAAGAACGTTGTACTGGGCGGTCAGGGAATTCCGTTCCTTTGTTACTCAATATAGGTGGAAAGACCGTAACGGGACAGGGACGGTTTGTTACGTCCTTGAGTGTCCATCTAACCCTGTCCCTCAGATAGGAAGTTAGCAGTAAAAAAGCACGTCACACAAAGAGGGTCAAAACACCTTGCTAGCTCTGGAAGTACGGCACAAATTATAATCTAAATACAAATATAATTGTTGTTGTTCAGCCTCTCCCGTATTTCCGTCTTCTTATTTCTTGTCTTGAGACTATTGAAATCATATTCTCTCAGTTGAAATCGCTCTTTGGTTTCAAATTTATTAACCCGTTTCTAAACAGATTTTTAATTATGAATTAAACAGAATTTCAATACCTTATAATTTATTAATCAAACATTTGCATTTAACTTTACTTAATATGTAGCTATTACATGAATACGTAACAATTAGAGAAATAATAGCTAATTGAACTGACAAATGGAAACAAATAAGCATAATTTAACAGACGTTACGGTACCGCCTAGCAGTTGATTTCCTCAGGTGCAGTAAATTGATAATTACAATTGAAAATAAAAAATCAGAAAACATATTAATAAGGACTGTAGTCTTTGTCGGTGTAGAGAATGAATAAAGTCTTCTCGGGCTTCTAACCGACTAAACAATTGTATTAGCGGCGTTTCGTTGACGTTCACTGTCATCGTCTTCTGGCAATAATACTATATATTCACTACATTATTCAGAAAATATATTATCATAATATTTGGCACTGCTGATGGAAACGTAAATTAAATACGTATTACTCGTTTAATTTCATTAACATTTTAGCAGACATACAATTGACTGATAATATAACAATTTGTTTTAATTGAAAGTGATATGATTCAAACTAATCATTTTCGAATAATAATGCCTGAGTATTTTTAATTATGTATATTGTGATATAATTTAGCATGGAAATATCAAACAGGCAATGACATTGAATTACCTAGTAGAGTGGAAAGTACCCAACATTTCCGTAAAAGAAGTCTTCGCTTCACGAATGCAAAAATATAAATGGCGTACCGATTGACGAAAGACTTGTATACCAAAAAGGCGATATCCGTTATAGTAAATCTCAGACACTATTGCACTGCAATCCATGCAAAAGCCCTGTATACAGCGAAATCCTTCACTACTAACAATAAGAGCTTTGAGAATAAATGTAGGGATCTTCAAAAACCAATTAAATATAACGGGCAGTTGATATCCCACATTGAAACGATTTATGTCGTGTTCCGTTGAAGGTCTGAATACTTTTTGTTATACCAAGTTCATCAAATGAACATTGTGCCAGTTGAACAGATTGTTTACCTATTTTTATTTTTATGAAGACCTTGATAGAAAGGCACACAGGCATACATATGAAGGCAAATCCAGACGCATGAGCTGCTCAAGAGGAAACTCAAACTTCACCGTGGCTTCTTAGTTGAAGAGAAGGCAGACGCAGACTGAGGAGAAGAAACAAAGGATTAAGGAGTACTGGTCATCGTTGTAGAACAAATTTGAAATAACGTGGTACTTAGCTGGTCGATTCAATAATAATGATAATGGTCATGATCTGGGTCATTAATTGGAAATAAAAATGATTCGTTTGACGGGAATATTCTGTCTGATTTTTGTCAGGTCAGAGCGGAAAGCGAAACTGTGAAAAATTGAAACGCAGGTAGAGATAATTACAAAGTAAAAAATAAAGTAAAACGGTGAAGAGATCAAATTTACTCGTCTACATTATTATGACTTGAATTAAAACCCAAATGTTCTTGATATTGTATCAAAGAAGCTATGGGCTGAATGATTTAGATGTGGACGAATACGTTAATTGGAACGCTGAACAAATAAAAACCCCGGTGAATACAGATTATCAATTCTAATTGAGTAATGGGTATTTCAGATTAAATAAAAAATCGTTATATACTGATTTATGATATACAAGGTTTGAGTCACTTTCTCTTTGGTTCACATCAGATTTAATAAATACAAATAATACCTCAAATTCGTCATGTAAACTCTCACAGGTAATTATATATCATTTCATATTAGATTATACCTGTTAGTGATAAATAATAGACAGTGGTTGACATTCGTACTGTATATGATATTGTTAAATTGGTGTTATTCTTGATAATTTACGACCACATGAAATCTGGATAAACGAGCTGCAAGTGGGGAAATAAAAAATAAATTACACGTCTCGTGTTCAACCAAGCCTCAGTTCACGTTCAAGCCGACACGCGAAGCATATAAGAGGATTACAGCTAATGTACGTGTGGACAAAAATTCAGACTACCGTAAATCACAAAGACAAAAAAATATATATGTCTAGAGGTATTCTTTCGCGTCCCTTTATTAAAATGTAATTCTAAATTATATCAGAAGTTAAAATCGAAGTCAATATTTTCTTTTGCAGAATATGAGACATTAATTCAAATATTTTAATTAATGAGATATGTTCTATCTGTAAAATCCATTTCTTTATGTAAGGAATATGACGGTCATATTTAAAGGGGGAAGAGGATGTTTGGTCATTTAAACAAGGAACAGTTCAGATATGTGGGACAGAACGTGTAATATACCAAACGGTTCAGTGTTACAGTAAGTCATTACTGAAATGATCAATTTAAAAGCAGTAGATTCATAACAATTTGTTTCACATTTGACACATGCGCAGGAGTAAATGTCATTAGGATTGAAAGAGGTGTTGTATACATTGATATTTTACACAGCACATAAAGTCACATATCGCCTGAATGACTGTTATGTTATACTATAATATCTTCATGCATTGGTCGTAAACGATACAGATCCAATTCCTCCCTTCGACGCTGCAATATTCGCCACAACACTGCATCAATCTCGGCGTAAGAGAACGGCCACATTGTGTAGGACAAACACGTAGTTCATTCTGCGAACTTGAGTTATGTCTGTCCCATAATCATTACGTCACCTTACAGTCTGTTCGTTCGTGTCTTGGCTTCGTGTCAGAAAGATCTTAGGTGCCGCTGTCACGTAATCGATTTGTATGATTGACTTCAATACGTTGAATATCAGCCGAAAAATATAACGGAAAAAATACCATATTTAAATCACCTAAATTATTCAGCACTAATTCGGATGCAAATTACATAAATTCATCAAAACTTTGCAAGTTAGGGAATTTAAAAATTAATTCGAAACATTCGTAAATTTATTGTGATTGACTAAATTGAAAATGCAATTCACGTATCGTAGGTTAGCTACTTACGTTGACCAACATTTCTTGGAGAAGCTGGCCCCAAGTTCCAAACATAGTAGACAATTACTTCATTTTCGTGATCATTTGAATATAACGAAACCAAATTTTGCAAAAATAGGTGAAATAAAATTTAAAATTATAGCTAATTTGGTCGAGTGTTCTATTGTCTATAACAAATCAATCAGGAGTGTGGAAGAAGGAAAGAATCGTGCTCTGATTT
The DNA here is from genome assembly GCA_037074705.1 of Zhengitettix transpicula. Taxonomy (NCBI): domain Eukaryota; kingdom Metazoa; phylum Arthropoda; class Insecta; order Orthoptera; family Tetrigidae; genus Zhengitettix; species Zhengitettix transpicula. Next base: position 70,722,882 of record CM073591.1, read on the forward strand.
TTGAACATTTTCCTGAAGACGAACAGAGCGTTTACGGCTCGAAACGTAGGATGCTTTCCTTTTTCCTTCTTTTAATCTCTCAAAGTTATTTTATTATTGACAATGGAATATCTGTGAAATTATATCGCTTTGTTGCATGTATCAAATAAAACTATACCGCCCAATTTAATTTCGTCTAACGACAGTAAAAACTGCGAACAGTAGTTATTAAATTAATTTTAAGTGGTGGTTGAAAACCTTGCAAATTTTTTGATATCTTGTGACATTTTAAAAACGACTTATTGTGATTTTAAAGTTTGCTTAGAAACCCAAGTTGTGCCCCGAACCTGTTATTGGCAGTTCATTCGTTATCATCTCAATAAAACTTGCTTCGATACCGGAACTACCACGTGTTCTTTCTAACAGGAATTTTGTGTTACGTGTTAATTTGAATGGATCTCTACAAAATGCTTTTAGATCTACAACACACTCACGGGAGCCAAAAAAAAATAGCGACTTATTGCGTCATCGATTTTCTCCAGAGACAAAAAGCCTCATTAATTATAGTTAAGAAATATAATGTGTCCTAATTTCTTATTAAGAAGCTAGTCTCCTCGAAGTTTATCATAGTATTTTGAAGTATAAAATGAATTACAGCCTACGTATGAAAACAGAAAATTAACTGCACAAGAACACTATGAAAATAAATTATTAAAATTTTCTCAAACAAGTTTTGAATAAAGACATAAGCTCATTGCCATAATTCTAAAAGGGATATAACTATTAAATGAGAATGTGTTAGGAATTAATGAAAGTGAATAATTATCTCTTGAGATTCCAATAAATTTTTCTTCTCCTGGAAAGAGTTGAAGAGTTTTGCGAAGGAATGCGTGAAAAACTAACAATGAAAATAAACATTCGGATATTACCTGTTACTTTTAATGCATTGAATTTTAAATTTTTAATAATAAAAAAATTAATATCTTTGTGTAGCTTATAATAGTTTTCCTTTTAGCGTAAATAAATTTGTGATTCTACAATCGGTTGTAAAAGAACACAGTTCTGTTTTGATAAGAGACTCGGGCGCTGTAAGTATTTCCATTAGCCTGTAGCACTCCATTAGCTTCAGAAAATAAAAATTACAAAGATACTGCTTTATAAGCATCTTCAAAAATATTGTTGTTGAGTGAAAAATGTAGTAAACGATTGAAAATCAACTGAGACGTCAATCATATTATAGTTTTCAAATAAATTGCGGTAATACTTCCCAAGAGAGCATTCTCATTGGAGCAGAAGCAGGTCTTATGAAGGGTCATCCTTTATTTTCATATTTTTCACTGTAGTTTAAACATTTAAGCGGTAGAGGAAGATATTTTAAAGGAATTAGAGCAAAAGGACGATGACCTATACCATCTCAACATCTCGAGTGCTATCGAAGTAACAATGAGAATGAGTATTCACTTATTTTAATAAAACGTTTAATTTATTTGCATTATAATGGTAAATCAAATATTAACATATTTTTAAAAATTTCCGACTATTTTTCCTTCTTCCTCTCTGCGGTACTTCTAATTATACTTACGTGTTTGCGGCAGAGTAATATTTCGTGTAGAATTATGACCGGTGCAGTGAAACACAGGGGGGAGGAAATAAATAATAAGGAAGAATGAAGCACGCTTTCATTGTATATCATTGCATGACTCACGATAGTCGTGGAGCCCGGTTAAAAAACGCGACATCTACAAGCTCAGCTCGGACTGGCTGGGCCTATCGTTTAGCAGAGTGCACAAAGCACACAACAATTAATAGCGCCTCTCAGTGGGAGACGTCTTAGGAAATCGGGAAAGGAATATTGAAGGGCAAATAAAGATCGCGGAGAGTAATAATTTCATAGAAAAAAAATTTATAACTTACGAATGTTCAATTGTAAGTTTCCAGACACGTTGGTGCATTTTTTGACCACACATGGCCAATTAAGTTGATGGTTGACAATAAAATCGAATACTTCAGAAAACTCAATTGATCCTAGACTTTTCTGAACACTTTATATATTGGCACATATACTTTAATGAAGTTTCAAGCAAAACGATATCAGTGTATGAAAATTAAATTTTCAAGGAATGAACACTGGAATTATGTTATCTTCAAACGAAAGATAACTCATAATTATTTTAAGATTGAAGAAATTAATTAATTGAAAACCTGTACCTTTACAAAATACGGCATAACAATTTATGCATTCTTATTAAATTTTTAAATTAATGATATGGAATTTTTCTTGTTAATATTTAATGTAATCTGATTATTATTTGATAAATAAATTAACAGCCAATATGTCACAAAAATTTATTAATTTTCGTCCAAAATTTTGGGACTTCATCAGGTAAACGGGTAATGTGCAGTTTTAAATATATATATATATATATATATATATATATATATATATATATTCATTATAATGGTAATTCAAAGATTAACATTTTTTAAAAAAATGGAGTTATATATATGCTAAATTATAAGAAATATGAATTTACAGTCACGGACTGGGTCCTATGATAGTTGTACTTTAAATTAAGTAAATATAGTTTTGGGATTATTAACTGTACTTTTATTTCCTTCAAGCAACAAACATTCTGGGAAAAAATATTCTGTCCTAATCAGATATAGACAGTTCCGATTTACCTTCAAGATATTCCCGACATTTCTTAAAATCAAAATCAGAGTGTAACATGATAGTTATTGTTATCCATTGACAATTTCATTATACGTCGATATTTAGACCTTTTTCAATTATTATTTTTAAATAGCAATCTGAAAAACTCATTCTTATTGGTCTAGAATAAATATAGTTGTATGCTTTAAACATTTTTTGTTGGCATTATGAGCGTCATCCCAACCTATAGTATTTACTATACCATGCCAATGAAGTAATTCTCACACCTAATAATTAAAATCAGAGTGAAAGTTCTTTAATGTACGAGTGGCAATGAGATTGAGAGAAACACATTAAAGACGCTATATATTATTTTAATTCTCAATTTATGTAAATTTATATCTTTACATGCATTATATATTAAAATATGGTATTCACAGTGCTGTGCTTACAATATGTCACATAGCACGACCGTTGATGAATGGACGCGTGGCTGTTTAGGTTTTACATTTCGACATAACGGTTTATCGCCAATATTTGCAGACAACGAACGGTGCGTCGGGGCTTTTGAGGCCATGTCGAATTTCTCGTCGATACCTGCCTTCCGAGAGACAAAAAGAGAACAAAAAACTGTAGCATTGTATTGTGCCCCCTGGTCACTCAGGCCGGCCCTAAAACGGTCTTGTTTTGTCTAATAAACCCCATGGTTCCATTATTTCCGAAAGCAAGGGTGGAATGGTGGAAGAGTTCCCCCCTTTTTTTTGTGCGAGTGTGTGCAATATTGGCCGTCCCTGTCGGAGAATATCGGTCACGGTCTTTATGGCCGTGTTGTAAAATGCCTTCGGTGGACGGGGGAGGAATGTTTGTCCTTCGGGAAATGTAACTCCCCGTGTTCTCTGGTGACGCAAGGGTAGCTAAACTTGAATGCGGGGGTGGTTTTTGTTGGTGGAAAACCTTCAAGTCGTTAGTCTACGATTCAGTTTGTGCCCGGTGAGGTTCTTATGCAATAGTTTAGAAGAAGTATACCGCTGATACCTTTCCGTTTTCATTTATAATTTTTTTTGTCACCCTAATGCGTGTGGTGTGATATGTGATTTTACAGTTGATTTCAGATTTCTGAAATATTAACGAGAATATTTATTTTTAATTTGTGCTTCCGTGTGGTGATTAAGTGTTTTTTTTATAGGAAAAGCATATTTTATTGGAGTCTATATTCGCTGTTCAGAAAAACAAGAATGGTAGGTTTTATGAAAACGTATACAAACCTTCAACTCCCCCCCCCCCCCCCACCCACCGCTCCAAACTGATAGTTTACACTAAAAGAAAAATTTTAATTCAATGCATACACAATTTCACAAAAATTATGAATACTATTTTTTTCTAATAACCACTTAATGTTAACATATAGTTGATAATATATTAAAATTCCATTAAATTTTGTAATGTTCTGCCAAAATCGCAGTAGCGTGTTATTAAGAAGTGCTTCGGAAGAACTTACCAGATTGAGGGGAATTTTTACAAAAAATTGTCAAATAGCTGTTATCATTTAGTGGTAATTAGAAAAGATATGAAGATGATACAAACACGTACCGAAACTTTGTTCTTTAATTTAATAAATAAATTGTCTGCAATTGGTCATCAATCGCATTATCTATTTCACGTAAATAAAAGAATAAAAGTTTTATTGAAATTGGTCCTAAAATGAAAAATGATCAATAGTTGAGTCTGAATTATTTTAAAATTAAAATGAAATTCGGGGGGAGAAAAAGCACACTCAGTCTGTTATAGTGTTATTAAAAATGTTTTAATAGTCGGAAGCTTTCGACCTTTTTCGTCATGATTTTATTCATAAGGTTACTCCTTAAAAAGCGCGTCGGAAGGCAATAAATATCCCTAGAGTTAGTGTTGTTTTTTTTTCTAAAAAAGAAAGAGGAACCTTCAAGCTAAAATCTTAAACTCAGGTTGAAAATGACCAAATAGGTCGAAAACTTACGTCTATTAAAACAAATTTTGGCACTATACGATACTGTGTTTGGTATTTCTCCATGAATATTAATCTGTGATCAGCCTTTATGAATCAAATGGTAGAATTTTAATTTTGTTATATACAGACAGAACGAGATAAAATAAATAAAAACACAGTTTTCAAACTCGTAAATTTTTAGTACTCTTGACGATTTCTGCAATGATAGAAGAAACGTGTTTTTCAAATTTTATCTTATTCTGTCTGCATATATTATATTTTATATAATTATACAAGGCGACACGAAGTTTGAGATGTCTTTCAGTTAGAATGGATAGTCTGCCTCTTTTTTAATTAAATGACAACACAAGGAAATTTACACTCTTAATTATTTGTAAGTAATGGTTAGATACAGCGCCAACATCGCATCGAACACGTCTTACATTCAGTTTAGTTAATTCGATAAATTATTCAAAATGAAAAAATCTACATTATAATGGTAACTATTCTGAATATCTGCAGATTATTTAAAATATTAATATTTTCTCGTGGGTATTGCTAGCGCTAGACAACATCGTTTAGAGTTCAGGTTTCCGTCTACTCGATTCAGCAATTATTCGGAATTTTTACTTAAACGGCGGAACAATTTTTATATTCTATAATTTGATTGACGTTTAACTAGTTGCTCTTGAGAAATTCCTCGCTTAAAACCGGCTTTCCCTTAATCTTAAGCAGGAGACTCCTTCACATTGTCGCAACGAACGGACATAACAAAGAAGGCAGCAATCCGACAGAAACATGCAAGGTATATAGCAGGGAAAGAAGATTAGAGACAAGCGGAGAGAGTTGGGCTGGCAGATCAAAAGAAGAAAGAAAAGAAGCCAAGTCAGGAGAGTTTGAACTTATAATTCAGTATCTCGGAGGCCATAAATCTAGGCGGGTTCTCAAGGTTGTGCTCCACACTCGTCCTACGTGCCTCTGGCCCACGTGAGATACCAGACTCGTGTTGCAATCCTCCTATGAACATTTAAACAAATCCCTCAGCTATTCCAACTGTCGGAAATGAGATGTCTGATAAGAACACTCGCTTTTTGTCTAGTAGAGAAAAGTAAAAATAAAACTGTATAACCTCAGATTTAAAAGATCACAGAATTTTTTTAATAATAATCTTGATACAAATATAAAATATAATTACGATAAAGGAAAACGATAGAGTGAGATGGCATAGTTACTAAAGTAATTCTTTGCTCTTTCTATAAACTGAAATTATAATATTAAATTACGGGGTCAGTACCCTCTACTTTTCCGTTTTTATGCATTTAATCTCTAACCTTTATTAAAATACCTATGACGCGTATTAAATGGTCACTCGTTATCTCGTGACAATTTACCAGCCTCTTATTCGTTGATAACCCATAATTTCTACACATTGCCTTGTCTTTCAGTCATTTAAGATTATTTATACGATTAACTTACGTGTATGATACTCGTCCATCTTCCCATTAATTCATTTTGGTGCGATCATCTAAAATTTTCCCGACATATTTCTCACCAATACTGCTACTTAGATGTTCTACTATGAATAGTCAACGATTTTGATCCATATTACAAAATATGACTTTTATATATAATACCTGATGATAATCATTTCCTTCGTAAATTATAATAGTTAATGAATCATTTTATCAAATCAGGAATTTGGCCCAAAAACACCCCATTTGCTTGCTTAGCTCCAAAAATATTTTATTTCTGTCCTTTGTTCAGCCTAATAATTTTCTTTTTCAATACGACTTTCAGAAAAATTTTAACACATCCCTTAGCTATTGCAACTTTCAGAAATGATAAGTCTGATATGAATCTTACAGACAATCGCAGGGTAGTAAATTAGAATAAATTATTCCACAATTTCTGTTTGTAAGACATAACTATAACTTAAACCAGGCCAAAGAATACTGTATTCCTATTTAAAGACACACTTGTGTTTGTAAAACAAAGGTTCTCTGAAATGCAGTCCCATTTATCAGACACTTTAACCTGGGCTTCAACAATTTAGATGTGTCACAATTTATTGAAACAATTTTTAATCTGATTTGACATTTTACTTGCGTTTATGATTATTTGTATCAAATGGCTTCTGAATACTACAATAATGTATCATAATATACTTTCCTTTTCAAATATGCGCTGTAGGTGCGATAATTTGTTGTGTGTGTACACAGTGTAATAAATCCTGCGTAGAAGGATGGCATGGAATGTGAAATCAGACAAGAGTCAGATTCAAAAATGTCTGATGATATGAAATACAACAGAATACCTTAAAAGTCCCAACACTTCTCGCGTTGTACGAAAGGAACACCATTTGAAATAACGCATTAATCTCCAAGTAGGGTATCTGATTTCGTAATACCATTGTTGGGAAAATTCAGATAACCAACTTAACTATAATTAATGTGGCGCTATCATAATTTAAAGAGGATGAAAGAGTAACTTTATACCTCGGGCATGGCATTTTTCTCGAGAGGCGTATCTCGAATACACTTGACTTCGGTCTTGTTTTGGTGTATCTACAATCGTGTATCTCGTCGTTCCCCCACAGTTCTTCTTCCTTCATTATACCAGAGTGTCAGGTCGATCGTTTTATTTTATTTCGTTCCTCGCTTCTGATCCCTCTCTCCTGTTTGTTTTATACACGTACTCTTCTAAGCAAGGAGATTCTAAATCTTTCTTGCACATCTGCTTCATTATTATCCCCCAAATCTTCGGACACGAAAAGTTCTCTAACACATCCATAAATATGTCTTAAAACGTGTGATAATTAAAGCAACTCTGTATTTACGAGTTCCTTCTGCGTTGCTCCACGTGTATCTCCCGGTAGATCTATTGCTCTCCTCTGAAATAGTTACATGGGTGCCAAGGATGTAGCTCCTTTTAATTGGATTAAAATTGTTGCACATAAACATATTTCAATAAATCTGTCGTATTTATCATTTAAATTGAAAATACAGCAGCAGCCACTCCCCACGTGTTAAGACTGCTACCAGATACAATCTCTGAAAGATAATTGGTTTTTCTCTTAAGACTAGTTTCGGACAGTATGCCTACGAAAACTTAGACTCAATATCTGATTGGCTAGCATTTGTCTTTTAGACCAAGGCTGAAGAAAAATTTGGCCCCTGGTACTCGAACGCACTTTGGATTTGAAATTTGTTGACAATAGCGGATTTAATATTTCAATCGTGCTGGTCCTCTCAATTATTTTCGATTTCTCTTCGCTTTCCATATTTTCTTAAAACCAATACAACACTAACAACACCAAATTTCAACTATACAGCAACTAATTTTTCTGGAATTTTAGAACCATTTAAATAAATAATTGTTTTATTTTCTATTTTTAAAAATTATCACAATTGAGGTGCAAGACTACTAATACTAATGAAAGTATACGAAATCAATGGAATAAATATTCAAAGTGGCAGATTTGAGTTTTTCTCGAAAAAGAGATTTTGAGACAAGGATGAATTTGGACAAGGTTTTAATTTGGAATTTTGTGCGTCTTGTACAGTTAATAAATTAATAATTCAATAAAAGAAATAAATCTCTGTGAGTTTTCAAATTATTGATAGCTGAAGCTGGTTGTCAGGAATCTCTCACTGCAAATATCTGCCCAAAGCTATATACAAAATAATTTGAAATTTAACGTCCAAAATTATTCATTTGTGTCAGAACAAATTTATTTAAAGAAACATAAATTCGATTGACAAAGTGTAAAAATTTAGATGAAGAATGTAAATATCTCCGATTTATAAGTCGAACGTTACTTATTAGATCTAATTTTTCGGCCATAATGTTGAAAATGACACAAATTATTTAAGTAAAATTTATGATTCTTTATTATTGTGATCTATCTCTTCCATTATATAATATTTGTATTTCCATCGTTTTCTTAAATTGTAACATCTTTAATGTGTTGAGTGATTGCCGCAAAGTGTAGGCAATCCGTACGTTAGAATTTTTTTCCAACTTAGAATTTTTTATTCTAAGGAACTCTATAAATTATATTCATACATACTTGTATTTTTTTTACTTTGTTTCCCAATTTATTTATTTAGATAATTTTAACATCTATACACCTGAAGATCTCCCAATCAGGAACGAAACGTCGTGTTTATAATTTGAATTTTTTTTCTGAGTAACAGGCTGCTATTTTCATTATTTAATTTTATAGAACAGCTGAAGCGTGTCTAGGCCACGGATATGTCGACAAGTTTGCATATCCGTCGCTTTCATGATGAGGCAACCTGAAGGGTATGTTGAATAATTGAGGGTTTTCTGTCAAGCCTTTATGTCCGGTGAGATGTGAACAAGTCGATTTTGCGGTTGGAACTTTTTTTTATTTATTCATTGTTTTCAAAAACCAATAGTCGAAATCGAATTAAAATATTTCAATATTAACTATTTTTCTTCTCTTAAATTCCAATAGCGTCCTCCTGATTGGGAGCAGTTGAATGGTCTTTTTTTTTAACACGCGTTGCGACCGGCGCAAGAAATTCACGAATGTGTTTTCAGTTGGTCAATGTTTTGCTAAACAGAAGAGAGAACCGTGGATGCCTCGGCAAAGCTGCTGTAGCCACACCTGCACACATTACGCATGCACAATTAATTATTCATTGCAGCCGGCGAAACCCCGAGATTGTGTGTTTAGCGAGATCGCCTGAATATGTAACCAAGCGTACGTAGCGCACGAGTGCGTGGGTTCGAGGTTAGGCCCACACACACACACACACACACACACACACACTCACACACACTAGTCGGTTTGAAGTGGGCTGGGATGTTTAGGATGTAAGAAATTACACCACCTGGAAAGCTAGGTGACGCCAAGGAAATGACGTACGCCAGGTAAAAATTGTTAAAATAGAAAAACATTATTGTAAAAATTCAAGTACGGTTACGTTTGTAAATTTAATACACAATATAAAACCAAAAATAGAAATAAATTCCGTCATTTTGAAAATGAGTAAACTCCAAAACTTGATGTTCGCCAAGTCCCAAATCATTTTAAAAAGATAATAGCTTTTAAGAAATGTAATTAATTTCACGAAAGAAAAATTCAAGTACAACACCTTTTAAAAAGTTTTTAAATTTTAATAAGCCTGTAGAGATCAACCGATTAAATAAGAAAATTTTAAAAAAATTGTTTTTATCTCTTGCGTCTTACCTGACCTAATTTTCTTTTCGTTGCGCTAAAATCCGAATTTTTTAAATTTTTTATTTTCTGCAAGTAGCATAAACTAATCCTTATAAATTTAATCCAACAAGATTTTTTCCCCTTCGTATGTTCGTGTCTTCTATTTGAACTAGATTAAATTTTTAAGCTTTATTATTCTAGTTGGAAGTCGATTTTATACCTTCTATATAGATTGCATTTTGCCGACGTCGTTTTATACAGTTACGTGTTTTACCACGGCTGTACTACTTTCGTCTTTAATATGAAGGTAAAAAAAACCTTTTTTTTCCTTCATTTTATTCACCAATCATTATCAACTGTTTTTGTTGTTCCTGTTCTCTTACCCTTATATCATTCGTGAATAAAAGTGCCTTGTTACGTTCCATTCACATTTCTCGCAAATTATAGCCTATATTTTTGCAGAGTATTTATTCTCGCAAGACGTAAGGATCTGATACCGAGAATTAGCGATGTTGAAGAAGATTGCCATCGAATCTATTTAGAATAAAAGTCTTGGTTATAGTTATTATCGCCAGTACATACGCCAAGATATAATCATTTCCGGAACTGACAGTTAACCTATTTTTGTCGTGAATATATTGATTAATTGATTAAGTTAGATCTATTATCTTTATTATTACACCACCACATTATTCTTCAATATGACGCATTTTAATTATGTGGTTGAACTATGAGCGTTATTTAATTTAAGATTATTTTTGTCTCACGTTTTCACAGCAACGACTTTTCCGTACAAATGAAGCAACACGCAGGTGTTATGAGATATTTTTAACGCGATTAACGTAAAAATAGGGGTATTGGAAATGCTTCTTGCATTAGCACCTGCACGATAAAAATGTAAGATACGATTTATTACAAAACATGATCAGATTATATATGTAAATAAATTTATATTTCCCTGCTCAGTAAAACTTAACGAACAATACGGCCACGAAGACAGAAGTAAATAACTGCGGCAGCGAGACCCTAATTTGGGGTGAATATGTTACTTCAGTCATGGGGAAGAGGGGAATTGCAGTTCATTTCATTAACTAGCTGTTAAGGAGACATTCAAGGAGGCCAACACAATCTACAATCAATTCCCAAATATAAAGCGTAGTCGAAGTAACCCTCCAGAATCGATTATGCCACCGTTAGAGAATAATTCTTGCTGATTCGGATTTCATTTCCGTGAAAAGTCCTTATATTTATCAATTCAATATATGATTTTATGTAAAATTTAACGTAAGAATCAAGGAGAAACAGGATTTCCTGTAAAATTTTCTGAAAACTTTCCGTAGAATTATAATAGAAGATATTACCTAAGAGCTGACAGGAAATAATGGAGGTAAGCATATAAAGAGGGTAGTGTCATACATTAATTTTTACGCGGCAAATAAACGTTATTTTGCGTTAAAAAATTATTTTAGAGAGTTAAACCCCCAATTTATAAGTTGAAAATACTAAAAATTGAGTATTTATAAAGAAACAAATAACTGATTCATTTGCTCATCATATTAAAATTTCTAATCCCATAATTGCTAAAAGAGAAAGAAAAATTTTCGAAAATCAACTACAAGGATATTTTTTTTCGAAAGCTGCACTAAATCGGAAAGGATAACTCACTGGTGTTTTACGATTATATTGTTTATTATTAGAACAAAGAAATTAATCTATGGAGGAAAACGTTTTCCTGAAGATTAATGCGAAGCTTAATGATAATTCAACTTGTCTGGAACCCTATTATTTAATAAAATAAATAAACAGAGTAGGACTGTTAATAGCACGCAATTTGAGAAATATAAACTTTAAAATAAAAATGTGTATTCCGTAAAATTGAAAATAGTTTAAAACTTTTTTTCTTTGAAATCACATATTCAGCGTATTCAAGTTGCTACGCTTTAATAATTTAAGACAAGAACTAGAACGGTACAATAAAGTGAATGGCAGTGACAAATTGCTTCAGTATTACTCATTCAGATGGGTACCCTTTTGGTAACGGTAACTAGAAACGTGCAAGCAGTACGAGAATGTTTTCCATCGGAAGTAGTTGGGTGGCTGGACGTTTATTATTCCAGATTGCCGCTCGCTTTCTTGACTAATGGCCGAAGTCATGTCAGAACAGCGTTATTAACGCTATTTGGAAGCGCTCCGCAGAGAAGCCTCCGCCATTGTTTTGCTTTTATTTTTTTTTTGAAAGCGCTCGCTCATGCGCACATATTGTATGCAGATTTCGTCTGGGGTTTTGTCGCAGCAACAGTCTGCCGATGCAAGATTTATTGCACCCTTGTCAGATAGAAAGAGCGTAAATAATAATGGTGGAAAAACGGAAGAGAGGCGACCGCTGGTGGTCAGCTTTCTAGTTTGTGTGGAGTGGGGTAAAATATGTGTAAAAGATAACACAGAAATATGATTTATTGCCCTCCCATGCACAGTCCACTGAAATCCCGGCGGAGGAGTGACACGAATATGATTTGTCGTGTGTTGTTGTGTGCACGAGAGAATAACAACAAAATTTCATTGGGCGAACGAAATTTCTCATTTTACAATAACAGAAAATTAAATGTAAACATGAACCGAAAACATTATCAAATCGGAACTGTTTTATTAATAGATTTATTGTTTAAAAAAAAGAAACTTTTAACGCAGTATTCAGATATTGTTCATATATATGTTTGTTGGCGATTTCACCACAAAATTAACGAAATAAAGTTGATTTTTTAGCATAAAATTACTGTTACGAAGTCATGTTTTCATTTCAGTGGGGTAGAAAATCATTTTACTGATATTATTCGCTCAAATATGCACATTTTATTGTAAATTTTCAATATTAATCCAAATTATTTGTCGTTCTACTGACTATAAAATTTAAAGAAAATGAATGTTCGTCCCTATTAAAATTTTTTTGAAAGAGTAGTTTTGTTTATAAAATTATTTCAATTAACTTGAATGCAATCCATTAATTTATTTTTCATTATATTTCGTTCTCAATGATACCTCGGCGTCGTAACGTGTTTAGTGAACTCAATCCTTGCTTATTACCCACGTCCTTCTTCCACACAGCTCTGATCTTATAATTTTAAGTTTTATTCGCTATAAGCTAACAGTCTCTAGATATAGTATATAAATATTGCTAATATCTAATATTATCAATATTCCTAGTTTTGTTATATTTTAAAATTAAGAAAAGAAATCAAAATGTTTTATATTTAAAAATAAATTCCTTTATTTATGAGACGAAAGAAATATCTTTCATAGTAGTAGATTATTAAATTCACATCAATTAGGGAAATGAATATGCTTCCTGATTTTTCATAATTTTTTCCGACTTTAAACATGTTTTTTTTTGCGATAAAATGTTCTAAAAAGTTTTTAAATCAATTATTAGTAGACAAATTTATTTATACGATATAAAAGAGATGACGAATTAATTAACTAGAGGGGTACTAGTTAGAAATTTATCACCATAAAATATAATTGCTTTTACAGTCGAATAATGAATCACTTTATTATTTTGGATCACAAATATGGATATAAAATATTTCTTACGCATGTAGGATAACAAATGAAAAAAAAACAGACCGTCGAATAAATAAATTCCACTTTCGACCTTAAACCCCTCTAAAGATAATATGGAATATGTTTTATATATCATTATATTTATATATTATTTATCATTATAGAATCAGACGAAGTGCATACCCAAATTTCTCTAAAAATTCACTGCTTATGTGAATTTAACATAACTGTTATTTCATTTAAAAATATATAAAATTAGTGGACATTGAATTAGATTTATTGACAGCACCCAAATGTGACATTATTTAATTTTAACTAATTCATTGCGATAAAGACTAAATTTTGGGCGATTAAGTTTATTACGTACTATGGAATTTGTAGATCGATGTAACAACTCTAGGGTAAAAACGTGAAATATAATCACAATAAGACGCAATATTGAGTTTACTGATAGAACCAGCTCAACTGCAGATCATACAACACGTCAAAATGTTTCAATGCTAGAGACGACATACAAAAACTGCTACATGGAACGGAAATTCATGGACCATGAAACATACTACGTGCAATCTATTGGATACTTGAATTGTAACCAGTTCACAACTGGGAACGTTATGTAAAAAAGGGACGGAAATAGTTGCACGTGAATTATACTTGCATGAGAGTTTTAGCACCCCTGGCATGCGGATAAGGGGAATGCCTTCTTCCCTGAGGGTGTCCTGGGAATGCGAAATGTGCGTCTTAGCAGCCAGACAGCCCCCATTACCAGCAACACCGCCACGCCGCGCCCGAAGGCCGGGAATACCTTACTTACACAGACCTTTATTTACACTTCTCCTGTGTTGCTCGGAAAAACGCTCGGCCCGTGGCATGCGGACTTCGCCTCACACACCATGAAATTTAATTAAACCACGCATATTTATTACTACACTTTATAGGTCTACGACGCTCGGATCTGTTGTTATCCATTCCCTTTGGAGCGAATCAACTTTCACCGTCCGTCCCATACACATTACATTGACATGTTAAATTCACAATTCGTCCACAATTAGCGCAAAATACGGGATTAATTTCAACAAAAACACGTGCCATCAAAGAAATATAAATAGTTTGCATTCGACGGTTGATTCCAATTTACACTTGACATGGTTTGAGTTTCCGAAATATATTTTGGTCCTAATTATAAATTTTGCAATTAATTTCTGGGAGGGGGAAATATTATCAAAGTTCCTACATGGAGAATTTCGAAGTTAAATGGTTCCAAAGCCTCAGGTACAGATAATTTCCATCGTTAATGTGATGAGTGATTGTATGAAAATAAACGGAATAATCGTCAATGTTTCCTAAATTAGGAACCTGGAATTGGACTGTAAAAAGAGGTTCCACAATGTTCAGTGAGTATGAATAATTGGATGATATGAAAAAAATTGTTCGTAATATAAAATTAATTATTCACTACCAAATAAAATTCAAATCCGTTCTGTAATTGACCATTCTACAATGAGAACACTTGTAATACAAATAATTTAAATTGTAATTACAGGATGTTAGCAATACATAAAAACAGATTAATGAATTCATTTTTATACTGATCTATAAATTAATCCGGGACCGTAATTGCTCACTTTTGCAATAATTTACGGTAACAATTGGCTATCAAAGGTCCCTCTTGACTCACAACATTGTATCTGTCCATTGTCATTTTTTATTTGTTCGGCATCACTGTAATGCTTATTCCTCAAATTTAATTATAATTTAAACTTAATTATTTTAACAAATTTTCTGGCAATTTATACCCATTTACTACAACGTGCGATATACGAGCCGAATCTCGTCGTTGGAATACACATCAGTTTTCGGATATAATAAATTTCGTCATTTTTGCGGACAGAATCCTTGGAAGCTGAGCTTTGTACTCACGCAATATCTCTCGGAATGGGTTTCAGGTCATTTTTCCGGCGACCCTTTTAATTTTCTAATTGGGTAATATTAATGTAGTTAGTAAATAATAACTTTCGTTAACTATAGAACACGGCATCATTAAAAATTCTCATTCCACATTCAAAATGTCGTCATGGTGGTCCCTTTAATGTTCGATTTGATGAATAATATTAACATCGTAATAAACAAGTGCCACAAAATTATAATTTACATCGAAAGCATGGACAACATAAATTACGCGTTAAGCGAAGGTCAAGCCGTGCCGAGTACCAGATAAAAGACATACACCTTAATTAATAGGAGAGAAACAAAACTAAATTAACGAGGGGCAAAGATTCCGAGTTATTACGTAAATGCGTTAATTGATCTCGTTAGTTCCTGCGTTCTTAGAAATTGACGAAGGTGGGAGAAGAGTCGGTGTCTTGGTCAGGCGATAAATCTCTACCGAAAGACTGTCGGTAGCGTGGCGTACATTTTTTTTTAATTGATGTGTACTCGTGGCCGTGCGCATGTGTAATTGGACGGGAGGATTTAAGAGCGCCTGCCAGGGGACTATATTTCATAAGAAGCCTGTATGCAGATAAGCAGAGCTACCAACCCCCGCCGAGAGGCCCTCCTTGGCATGAAGAACACGTCCTGTTCCGGCCCACAGAGTCTTACGGCTCATACGAAAGCCACTAAAACGTACGTGCCCTGAAGAAAATACAGCTTCATCATAATTTTTCCTCCATTCTACACGGACAGGCTTCGTCTACAAGTCACGTGTGCGTCCGAAGGACGAGCCATTGAATTCAGATATTCCTCGAACCCCTCTCCCTCCGACCCAAATACTCAGTCACATGTTCTTTGCAAGGTTGTGTGACATCACCTAGTATTCTTACTGTCGTCAAAATGGTATGTTGAAGGTACTTTATACTCTGCTTATACCCTGACAACAAACATAAGCCTTGATATCCCTTTGCGGGACACGTTGTAGGAATGTAGGGAGTGGAAAAGACGGTTGTGACTTGGAAGCAGAAAAGAGCTTTTATATATAATATATATCAAACTAAAACTAACCTATATGTGTAATAAGATCAGAAATAGACTCGGAATGTGTAAGGCTGGTAAAGCTTACGTATAAATATCTCATACTAATAAGTACTGAAGATTAATAAAAATGTTTTGATTGTAGATTGTCTAGTGATTCTGAGTGTCTAAGTGCTCATGTGTTAAAAGAACTTATTTTAAGGTCCATTCGTGACAGTCCTTAATACATAATTTCTTTTCAGGTCATCAGTCTATTTACTCTTTATATATATATATATATATAATAGTTGCGTTCCCGTATTGGTCATGCTCTCAACTGTACCTTCCATCAGATAATAAAACTCGGAAACTCGGATAGCTTAAAATCCGCCATACGAAACTTGGCTCGTCTTAGTGCGACCAAGCATCAAGGACTATCATTTCTAAAAATTTCAATTTCATATCTTCAGCAGTCCATTTTAAATTCAAATATCTCTGAACCATCGCATCTCGAAAGCTTCCAGTCTACTGCTTTCATGTTTTCCGACATTTTTCACATACATCCTATAATATTTTTAGTACTTCATTCCTCATTTTCAATTTTGAGGCAGGAGATTCTTTAATTAAAATATGCTCTCCCAGAAAGTGCTATTATGTTTTTGATCCCTTTTCTTCTCATTCATTCTTGGTAAGACTGACCCTCTTCACCACCTCCACCATTGTTTTCATATTGACACTTTATTTCTTGGTCGTCTGCTAACAATTGCCTTAGTTTCCTACGTATTTATTTTTAATACAAACTTTGTTTAGAAAAGCAATAACATATGTTAAGAGTTCTCCTCTATTCCAATTGGAACAATCAGCCAAATCCCTCCTAAACTGGTCGAGGCATTGTGAAGTTAATGCTGCGTGCCAATAGCAAAAGCCTCTCCTGTCATCAGAAGGGCGTGGGACAAGTACCAAATACCCGACGTACTTGATGCAGGTTGTCTGATGATTGTTCTGAATCTCTTTTAGGCGAATGCCGGGTAGGATCTTTAAACTCTTCCCGGGGACCCTAGGTAATGCTCGCCCTTCCAAATCCCTACCTATGCTATTAAAAGGGTGTTGCTACCGCTTGGATCATGCATCCTTTAGTCTCTAACTGTCACATTTATAAACATCAGTAAAAACCTCAACAGCTTGAAAACTGTTTAGTTTTGAAATTGTTCCCAAAAACCCATGGAGCTTCGAGATTCCAAACGTATGATGATATGCGCAAAAGCTGGAGTGAACATATACGCAATGAGGGGTTTCTGACACTAGTTTACTCTCTAAACTTAAGTTATAGGTTTTAACTCTGTGAAATTTGTTCTCCATTTATTTCAATATTAATTCTTTTACTCACTGGTTGGTCGCTTTCCTCTTTTCCATGTTATATCACAGTAAAAAAATACTGAAAAATATATTAACATAATAAAGAATGTAGACTTTCTCGGTGTAGAGAATTAATAACGACATCGAAACGTAGCTAATACAATATATTACTTGGTGAGAAGCCCGCGAAGACTATTTATTATATTAACATAGACAGAAACAACATTAAATACTAATTATAACGCCATAAAGATGGTCAGTTTAAGTGACGTAGTTGTTAGTGTGTAAGCCGAGAAGAACAGTGTTCTGTTTATTCGGATCACACTGCGCCCTTCGGAGAAGTGATATCAGTAGGAAGTGTGGAAGATTGTGCGGACGTTTTGAACGCTCCGTGGATAGGCACTAGGTGAGAAACGGCCCTCGTTGCACCTGCTATTCCCGTGGCACTGCTTGCTGGAATCTGTGTCGCTATATCCTCTGCTCCTTGCCGCAGTAAAGACTTGGTTTTACTGTCGCGAGACAACCACCTTGGTTCAGTCTACCAGCCGGCCCAAAAACATCGCATCGCCGCTATTCGAGCCAAAAACAGACGAAAAAAAGCTTAATAATTTACCGATATCACTTAACCGACACATTACGCCTCTGTTTTTTTTTTAAAAAAAATATTCGATGTTTATTCATAGACGTAAACTTTCCAAATTGAATTCACATCTTATACTTCAAAATTATTGACGAATTTTTATTGACTGTCGACTTCTTCATTCACGTCTCCGAAATTCCAAAATATTGAAAACTTAAAAGGTTTACGACCAATTTACCCTTGATAGCAGTGAGGGCATACCAGTCACCAAAACTGAACACTAATGGTTTATAAGTTGTATAACTGATCTTAGTACTGTTTTAAAAGCACAGAAGCGACCTTTTCCTCGTAATAGAAGCTTCTCATCTTATTAATGATTTATAAACATGATCCTTGATTATGCTTCAGTAAACACAACATTTTGAAAGGAAAATGTCGTATATTCCAACTGTTATTTTTTATATATGATTTAAGCCCAACTGTTTTCTAGACACTTCTGGCTGCATAGTTTCCTGTTCGCTAGACACAATAACCTTTCCCCACCTTAACTTAAAAAAAAAAGGACCTCGCTGACAAAAGTGGATTTACTTTCGTGCCACTCTATGTACGTCGGTTGCGAAGGCTTGAATGAATGTGCGAAACGAAAGTACTTCTAACAGGCACAATTTGCAAAAGAGTCGCTCGCATTTTAAATGTTCCTAGTTTGCGTGGAGGAAACGACTCGCACAATCGCGGCCGCGGAGTGCTAGTAAGGAAGTATTAAACCGACAATTCAATTCCCAGGGGCGTTTTTATCCAGAGTGACATTCACAGCGGTGGTATTTTCCGGGGCTCATTACCGTATTTGAAGCGTGACGAACTCCCACTAGCGGCCCTCGTTGTTAAACACGCGACGGACGGGTGACTTAGGAACGCTTAGCACAGCAATTACACGATTGCTGGCAGCGATAGCACTGCTATGCTCTGTTTGTTATCTCACAGGCGTCGAACATGAACCTGAAATGAGATTAGAACTCGCCCTTTACTGGCCCTTAACTGCTTCTTCTCGTTTGTTCCTCGACTTTATGATTCACACGCTTACTGTGTCACATATTTCAGAAATATTCAACATTTCAAAGCGAGCACATTCATTATTGCCACGATACACGGTATCACTGCATCGGCTGAAATTTATTATATCCTGATAATTTTTATTCACGTTAATATAAAATCCTGTACGCCTTATTTGCTTTAAAACCCGTCAAACAACTACAATTACAGTAACCGACATTACGAAACAATTGCTTATAATACGGACGAATCTGATAACGAGTATACTACATAAGTTGTTACTCCAATATAATTTTTCCATTTTATTAGTTATTACTCCGAATTTCTGAAAAAAAAATTCCGCGACACCACAACTCTTAATTGCGTAGAAGATTAAAACAATTGTTATTGTTATATGTTTTCCGCAGTACATAAAAACAATTGAAACCTGTGACTCGTATCTCTTTTCACGCACCTCTTTAAGTTAGTCAATACTTACCCCGAATGAGTAGGAAAAATTCCATTCACGACAGACCCATCAAAACTATTTTTATTCAAAACCGGAAAAAATTTAATTTGTCTTTTAATTGGCTGCTTATTCTATTTTTTTGTAGAGATTCTTTCTTTCCAGCTCTCTAATATAAAAATTAAAAGAGCATTATAACACCACATCAGAATTTTTTTAAGGATATAGGGATAATCTAACAGCCTCTGGCAAATACTCTCCTTCGATTCGGATATAGAAGTTCGTCTCGATGGTGATTAATTTCATATAAAGAGCATATTGCATACATTTCATTCAGGAAACCCCAAATTTACTTATAAACATTCTGCTTTCCATAAATAATTGGTTAATAATTTTTATACAACTAAACTATTCAACGTTATATAAATACTAAATGAAAAATTTTTCGTTTCTGAAAATGACCAGGGTTGATTAATTGCCAGAATAGTTTTCTCCGATTGTTTTAATGTTTAAGCATTTTTAATATCTCTAAGACAAGCATTTGTTTCTAATTGAAATATAAATTAATTATAATAAACTTATTTATGATAAAGGTGGTATATGGATAAATTAGCTGAAAATTTTGTACGGAAATATATACTACGTACTTGTTTTAGGATTTAGAGTAAGAATTTGAGAATGTGACAGCCTGAAACACCCAATTATATTAATTTCACAACTGAAATATAAGTACTTAAAATTTTGTTCCTGTTAAAGTAGATTCATTTTTAAACTCTGCTAGAAATTGATTTAATTCTCTCGTCGTAATTTAGTGTAGTAAAGGGAGGAATATTTTCAAAGAAACTGTTATCCAAATGTCTCTTTTTTTTCTCAAGTATCGGTAAGTGTTTCAGTTAAGGTGAACCTTATTTAAATATATTCAAGTTGTGTTTACACACATTATGGGTCGGTAATTGACCCAGTCAAATTTTTCAGATTTTTTCTACATTTTTCCCAGTTAATTGAAAGTAAGAATAATTTTACTCCAGGGAAACGAGAAGTAAATCCGTATTTGGGGCGGGGCCGATGTTTTCTGAGCAGACTGGGTCGCCAGCTGCTCCTCAATCCGCCGCAAGGGAGCCCTTGCCCTTGTATTAGGGCGTATTCTCCGCCATAAGCGCGCCCTTCCACGAACTGCACCCCTAGCTGACCTTACAGCAACGAGTATGGGACCTTAAAACACTTACTTCAACAGCCCTTACGGCGCCCTCTTTCTTCGTTATTTCCCCCGCCCCCATTGCCGTAGTCACTGCCTTCTTGGAATCCCAAACGAAAATTCCTTACGCAACATAAAGAGAACTCTCAAGTGTCGAGACTACCCTACGTATATTATTTTTGAGTCCGACATTCTCTTTCTCCTGAATGATATTACACTAAAATTGTTTTCTAAATTATGTAACCTGTCAAGATACGACAATATTAACTGTAATTTGCTTAAAAGTTATACTTCAAATTAACATTCATTTGCAGTCGCATCAATTTGAAGTATGCACCTGTGACCTTGTGGGGAAATTATCTAAGAATAGGTAAATTAAAATACAGGCCAGTGATTGAAACCCCTAACCGGTTATCCTAATTGCGATCTACCTCGATGCTCTAATTTATAAGGAGCATTATCTAAGAATCCATAAGGAAATTGGCAATACACTATAATTAAGATACATTTAAAAGCATAATAATTTCAGAATAATTAAAAAAATTCGATTCCGGCTTCTTGAACACAAAAATAAAGCATCATGATTTGGTAGAATGATTAATCTTTCTCATATTTCACATTCTCTGTGATCAAACTATTTATTAATAATTTGTTATTTATATACGATATTTTAATATTCGTATTGTGAACGTGATCAATATTAAATTTTTTTGCCTCATTATAATGAACCCATCAAAATATTAAGTTTCGACTTTTATTTCATTTTTTCCACAGACCTTTATTTTAGGAGCGAATAAACTTCATTTAAGAGATTTTTACCTCGTCGCCGGATACTACGCGGAATGCTTTATTCAGATATAATGTTCGGATAGTTCATTTACAAAGATTTATGAATTAGTTTCCAAATCTACAACTTATTTTTTTGCAATTTCTGATTTCTCGTCTATTATGAGTTTTTTTAATCCTGATTTAACAATGGCGTACCATGAAAGTATTTTTATATACTGAGGCATATTACCGGTAAGATGTGGCTTGCCACGTTAGACTCCTGAGTAGATTGTAAAAAGAACTATCATAACTTGTCTTATGACCTTTTGTTGCAGTCTTCTCATGTACTGTGTCGTTGCAACTGTCACTGTTTACAAATCCTGGACCCCAGAATCCCCGGTCTTCTAAGTCATCTATGCGTCATCAATATAAAAATCGGGCCATGAAGTATTTATTTATCCTGACAAAAAAAACTCCTTCAGAAGTCAAACACACAGGTTAAATGTTTTTTATATCCAGTCAACCAATTTATAGACCAAGGATAGTTTAAAAGAGCATGTGAGCCGTTACTAAATAAACAGCTGTAAAATAGACTAGTTTTGAATTGCGAGAATACTGGTTTGTTTTGTGCAAAAAAAAATACAACGTTTGCTGTGATCTCTTGTTCAGCACGTGTGCTCCAACGGCGGGACACTTTATGGCAAGCTGGGAGCAGGGGAGGCACACGTGATTCTAGTTAATATTTCACACGGAGGAGGGGGCTGAGAGAAAGACGACCACCGATCAGGTGCGTTACGGCTTCATTTGCAAGTGCGACTCGAGGGAAGAGGGGCAACAATCAACCGACGAGTCACGACAGCAACATCTTCGCCAAACACATAACAGACATTACTCCTCGAAGACTTGCAGTACTATGAGGGGGAAAATATGTCGTCAAAGATCAGACGTAAAAGTGTATTTAAAAAATCTGCACTCAGAACTCGACGATAAAGAAATTGATGCAATGACTAAAAAAACTGATTCAGTCTACATCAACATTCGAAATCAAATTGAATTTTACTCATCCATTATTCACTCAATCCAATGTCCCAAGCATGTGTTTAACGTCGTTTCAAAAGGTTTGCTTAAGATAATCTTGAATCGATAGCAATAAAAAAATATCTTCAACGATCAGGATCGATAATTTTGAAAAAATAATGAACAAACGAATCGAAACAAATATAAGTAAAAATTTACACGCTTATTGTGCATATCATACTCTATTAACGTAGCACTCGAAACGAAAATTGTAAAAGAAATTATAGTTAATTGAGAGTAGCTTTAAAATATTGAATTCACAACTTATGTTTAAAGATTTAGCGATATTGTGACATTAGGAAATTCATCTCCGAAAATCTAATTTATGTTTCATTTTAGCTGTTATATGTAATGCATTCGTTAAAGGCTCAAAACAGAACCGAAGTATCACATATAAAAATTTCAAACATAGTAAGGACGAAAATAAATCAAATTTGCCCCTAATATTCATGCAGCTCAGTGAGACACTGAATATCGCAACGGAATCTTGAGTAACTTTCGGGTATCAATTTCCGTGTTCATTTAAACTGTATTGCGATAAAACGTCTCGATATTAGTCACCTACGATTGGAACAAATAATTAAGAAACAATGTTCAAGTCTTTTTACTAAACGCAAAACATGAAACAATACTCGAGTAGAAGTCGAATGAATTATAATACGTATTTTTCATTCAGCCAAATGAGAAATTACGCACACACACACACACACACACACAAATAAATAACTATGTTTATATATAGTCTTATTTCCATATATATTTACATTTCTTTAGTTCTCACCAATTCTGCATAAAAGAGTCGGTAAAAGCATATAGACGTAATATGGAAATGACGCAAATGCTTCCTAACCTCTATAAAATTACGAAGTAAATAATTAAAATTTTGTTTTGTAATATTGAGAATGTAATTTGAGAAAAACTCTGTAATTTATGAGGCCTTATAACACTAAATGTGCAATAGTTCTCAAATATTTATATGGGTAATATCGTATATCAGGATTCAATTGTTTATAGACAATGCTGTAATTTATTATTTTCAGTTCATTTTACTTCATAAAATTGCTCAATTCTTATAATTAACTGATAGAAAAAAGATTTTGTGTCTTTACATCTCATATTTCATTAATCGTTTTGCAACTCCGGTCAAGGGAAATTTAAAATATATATTCCTAGATTGTAGGTAAAGAATTGCATTTGAAGTTTTATTTGGAATGATAATGGCATTACAATACTTAGAGCATTTCCAGAGGTTCATATTTGTTGTAAATGAGGCTATTCAGTGGCTGCTATGTCGTGTATTATTTTTTTTTGTTACTTTTATAACGAGTCGTGGCGCAGGGCACAACAGATCTTGGTCCAGCACAGATGCACGCTCGCACTCCAATATGGCGTCTAATTGTGCTTTCAGCGTCCCCGCTGTACTAGCTCACTCTAACGGCGTTTTAATTCGATTATGGCCAGCTTCGGACTTTTGGCTCAGCACTTCATCATCTCACGGGGCTTAAAATCTTATTCACTGCGCGCGTTGGCTGGACCTGGGTTTGCGAATGCAATTTCGCGTCGGAAGCATTGCTCCGCGCGACGCCAGCATCCATTTAGCGACTGTTCGCTTCGGTTTAATATAAATGTAAATTAGAAATCGTCCATTGTTTAGTGGCGCGGTCGCAAATCAGACGGAGCGACTTTGCAACTGCGAACTCATTAATTAACATGGACAGAACGCTGAACAAAATGCAATTAACGCTAACTCGCTGAAATATGTGGTTACAACTTGGAATTAAAATAATTTAAATAACTCGACACAGTTTATAGAATCCTCCATAGAAAATATTCGGGTAGAGAAATATTTTTATCTGAAAATTATTTATGTTGAAGCCAAAAGCGGTTTCTGTAGCCGAAATCCCACATTCCGAAAATAGTGCTAATATTATCCAGCAAATTTTAATATTTCAAATGAAGGTGCTAAAATGATTAATTGTTCAGGTAAAATTATCACTGACTCACAGGGACTTTTTACAAATGTAAGTTTCGTGAGCTTATTATATGTTGAACGGAAAAAGACTTAAAGCATGCTAACATGCCCAACACTCATAAAAAACTTGAGAGTATCCAAATATCTTAAATTAATAAATTATTTTACGACCGTATAAATCGACTTTAACTAAGACACATCGACTTTTTAATGGAAAAAATTGAGCATATATTTTTTACGTGCGTAAAATAGTACTATATGACGAAAACCGCAAAAAATCGACACCCACACGTGGATTTGGTTGCAGTGAGAGTTCCTCTTTAGGAGCCCTGTGGATGAGTAATGGAACGCTATCAGACAGTCTGTCGGGACTGCTACATGACGCCAGCTGATAACACGAATAGCGCGTGGAATGACAGGGACAGGATAAGTCCAACCAAGCAAACAAACGTTCCACTCCTTCCCCCGGCAACAAATAGCCAACGATCTAGAATCTTATGGGCCTCTTATCCCACACCAATTTCAGATTATGTTCCAGTTTCATTCATAAGAAGAAGAAAAAAACTGACCGAATAATAATAAATGATCATTAAAATTGTTTCCGTAATAGTTACTGCGAACGTAATTGAAAGTCTCAACTCACAGTTGTTTGCTACTAAATATTTGAAATTTAAGTTGAAGCTAATGAAGATGGAGCAGTTCCTGACTAGTGAGAAACGTATAGTTGAATTATGATTACTTGAAAATTAAGTAAGAAATTTGTATTTATCAACAGAACTTAATAAGTTACACAAATTTCAAATCTGATCCATTATGTAGAAGCGAAGAAGGCGGCAGTGATACTATAAAAATGGCATATATAAAATAAGGAACAAATAATATTTGAAGTTTTACTCTTTTTTACTTTATTTCAAATTAATTAAATCTAATCGACAGAGTTTATCATTCAGCACTTTAGTTTCAATCCTAAGAATGTAATTTCTTCGTTTTATATTATTTTGGCATATTTCAATATTATAAGTGCTGAAAACAGCCAAATTTGTCAGAAACATATTATGTTTTACTCGATGTATTTTTTGTATAAGAAATTCTCGGGCTTCTTACGCAATAGAATTAACGTATAGCGACGTTTCGATGACTTGCTCTGTGCATCATCGTCTACTTTAATTCTACTCGGTTTTAAAGTCCGAGAATTTTTTATACCAGAAATAATTTAATAAGAGAAGATCAAAAATTAACACAAGGTTTCGTCCTCAATCAAGGACTTCATCAAGTTTACAATGGCTTTGGAGTAATATAAATAATTTCCATACATAACCTAATATTTGTATTTATATCAGTTTAATATTGATGTTATATAAATAAATGTTTTGTAGAATTTCCAAGGCATGTTCTATCAGGAAAGCCAGTTCTAACCTAAATGTATTAAATCCACCTAATGAAGTCTTACTGAGAGCGAAAAGTCACGTTAATTTGTTATTAAATTATTTCTGACAAATTTAGCTGTTTTTATGGATTTAAAATGGTATTGAAGTCAGTTAAGAATAATCATTAAATTTCAGTATTTTCCCAACTGAGTCGTTATTTAAATAATATGGATATCTGCTTCCTGTTTAATTATAGTCGTGTGTGATTCTTCACTAATTTTCCTTTCATTACTGTTATTCATGTATGACTTATGTAGCGCAGTCTTCTCCGTCAGACAGGCTATATGATAACGGAATTAAATTTAAAAAATAAGTGAAACTCTCGCGAAAGTGTTGATATGCGATATCATTGATTTTCAGTTCCACAGCATTAGTTTTATAGGTAAAATTTAATTGAACCAGCAGGAAATAAAAGTTTACATTTCCCCTCGCAGCAGGTGATCGTGTGTAATTATTGTCGTGCCTAGCGACTTCTGCGAGCGTGTTACGATTCCGCATGATATGCGTAAAGTGTAACGTGCGAATGCGGCCGCACGCGAGCTGTTTGGGTAATATCCGTCTGCGGCAAGGCGGGCCGCAATTGATCGAATGCTTTCCTATTTGGGAGAGGTTGCTGTGGTCAAAGAAATTCCTCCGCTGCAGTCGTAAGTCAACCGTAAAACCGGCGCCAAGCACAACCTCCAATTTCACTATTACTTAGAGGCCGACCATCACGAACAACACACATGCAAACTTGTTTGGGGGGAACTTGAAAGGAAAATAACAATGCAAGCGAATGGGAGGATTATGTCCATTCGAATGCAGAGATTTCGGTTCTCTGCAGTAACATCACTTCATCAATAAAAGAATTTACGGGACAGCTTTTTTATACACTTAAACAGTACACGATTCTACGCGGATTGATTTCAAATTACCAATATAAGAGAAGTCGACTATTTACAAAATATTTGTGGAAGTCAAAGATAAAACCATTGTTATACTAAAAATGCTATTAATAGCCACTCTTCAGATTAAATGAATTACTATATTATAATAGAAATAAAATCTTCTAACCTTTATACTATTGAACCCTAACACATTTCCTTTTACTAATAAAAAACAATTGTTTTCCGTTAAGATTAATATTATTTCTAGACGAATAAATAAAATTAAATACTTCTGAAGAATAATTTTATTTCTCTTGAGATATTTCTAAGGAAGTAGCCTAATGATTTATATTCTTTAAAATTCGTAATTAATTTAATATAAACGTAGCCCTACTATTTAATTGTACCAGGTTTTGGATATTATAAGATATTATTTAAACATAGCCAGTTACTTTGAGAGTTATTTTCGGTTACAAACACATTACTTTTACTATTTTTTATTTTTCTATGAAATAGTTGCGCCGTTATATATAGAATTTATATTTTTATATGTGTAAGTAATAATATACACATTTTAGTTGTCTTAAAATAATTTAAACTGTCAGAGACCGCGGTACAATAGAAACAAAAGTAATCATTAATTTAATTATTATATATACTACGGGTTTTAATTGCTGTTGTAATTATTCGAAAGTAATTTGATTGATCGACGAGAAGGGGACATTCCTCACACAGACTCGATTGAGCGAAGATTATCGATGGTTACAGCTCATATACAGTTTAGAAGTGAGGAAGTGACTGTAGGTTACGTGGAAACTCTAGGCTTGCGGTAATAGCGCGTTTGTGAAATGAAGTGCCGAGAAAAGTGTGCATTATTCGTTCCGCGGCGCTGCTGCAGGCGAAGCGACCATTTTAGCTACATTCCACGGGCGCCATTACCGCCAAACCAAGCAACTCGCCGCCCGCCGCTCTCCCGCTCCGAAACGGAAATATGGCCAGCGAAAACTGAATTCCAGGGGATGTGCAACATTGCTAGCAGTATTTTCTCTCATTTGAAGCACCGCAATGCCGAATAGGGAGGGAAATATTTACATGAGTAACGGGGGGAAGATTAGAATACGCGTACTCAAGTGAAACGTTTGCATTCGTGTATTAATTAGCACGCTCGAATACATACTGTCATATTCCTCTTTACCGCAAGAAGTAAGTTTCAACTTTATACGTACATTCACCATTGTTGATAATAAAATTATTTATGTGCTTTATAAATAGCTTTTAAAATACAGACATATTTTACTATCATGTACTACATACTTAAAAATTATCTACTATAAAATACGTAAAACTTCTGTATTTATGTATTACGTAAGTATACGTTATGTGTTCTAAGGGCCTTTAAAATCCCTCCCCCCTTAGAATACTTCTGAAAAGGGGATAATGGGATGGAATATTTAAAAGTTTTTATTTTACCTCTGTTTTTGAATTAATGAATCAATTACTGGCGTTTTACAGACACTATTTTGTTTAGAGAGTAGCAACGCTTAGTTACATGTTCATATCTTCCTATAGAAGAAGTATTTACAAATGGTGTATCAAAACGTTGTTACTCTCTAAATAAATAAATAAAAGTGTATGTAAACGGTCAAAAATTTATTTATTAAGGATTAAATATTATTTAAGGAGATATATATATATATATATATATATATATTAAATATTTTGTCCACATACATCAGTATCATTACACTTCTACGTTCTATTCGTGTGTTTAAATATAACTTGCAAAAAGTGCCGTTTGATTCAAATACTGTAGAATATTTTCCCATTGGAAGATTGAAGTTGAACTAAATATTAGATTCAATAGTTTATGAGAGATTTAAGATTAAATTTTAGGTATTGTTTCTTTTCCGGTTCAAACCAGAATACCTCGTTCGCAATTACGAAATGTCCACGAATTGATATATTTTTGCGATTATTAATTTCAACATAATTTGCCTGTTACGAAACCAATTGGCCTGATCCGAAACCTGACGTAATTTCCGGCTAAAATTAAATGTAAATAGCAAAAAGTAGTGATTGCATAAAAAATTTAAACGAGCCATGTTATGAAGCACTTTTGAACCGAATTTTTCAGACAGGCTACTTATTAAATATTTGTTTTATAAAATTCTGTTTCGTAAAACTTAATTTTCTTTTCCGAGGGCGAATATGTTAATTTTAAATTCGCGGTAGTTTTCATCAGAGATATTAATAATCGGATTTCTTGCCACATTAAATTAATTGCTTGTCTTGAACAAACATTTTCTTGTAAACGACATTTCTGACGACTGGCATCGAAAAAAGTTAGTTCCAACTAAGGATTATATATTATTTAAGGATATATATATATATATTAAATATTTTGTTCACATACATCTGTATCATTACACTTAGTTGCGTTCTATTCGTGTGATTAAATAAAACTTGCAAAAAGTGCCGTTTGAATATTTTCCCTCTGGAAGATTGAAGTTAAACTTCCAAAGGAAATCCTTTGTTCCATAATTATGTCAATGAAGAACGAAGTCAATATAGCAAGCTATACAATTTAAGTATATTTTAATGTAAGACTAAATAGTTTTTCAGCTTTAGTTTCAGTTCCTCTCGACCAGTTGTAGTACTTTAATTTTTGTCAGCACAGTATTTCTCCGTAATTAAAGCAGAAAAAACTATAGTAAACATTTTTATCGCAAATGTATTTTTGCGTGAACTGGGATTAACACTGCCGTTACAATTATCTCTAACCGTACGTGACCCATAACTATAAATGGGAAATCCCGCGGGAGGAATTCTGATTTCCGCAACATGCTTGTTATTACGAAATGACAGGTGTAATTTGCGAAATGACTCCGAGGGAAGTAAGTTATCGCGCCTCCCTTTCATCTGAAGCAGCCATCAGATTACAAACATTGCCAGCAGTAGCTGTCCCGTTTACTACTTTCTAAGTGCGGCTATATCATTGTTTGTTTGCCTGTCTCTGTCTCACTCTCTCGCACACGCTCTTGGTTTTATCTGCGCCTTGTTATTGCCTATTTAGCACCTAACTATACCCCCACCACGTCTAAGGGGCGTTTAAAAGGCCCGCTGAATACTACGGATAGAACGATACTATAACCCGACTTTTACGATGGCAGTAAAATTCCTAACCGGAGCCCCGGCTAGATTTACGAGTAATAAATTTCAAACGGGTGCGATATATATGC
This sequence comes from Zhengitettix transpicula, assembly GCA_037074705.1. NCBI lineage: Eukaryota > Metazoa > Arthropoda > Insecta > Orthoptera > Tetrigidae > Zhengitettix > Zhengitettix transpicula. The sequence continues at coordinate 70,753,147 of CM073591.1, forward strand.
TTAAATAACAATAACAAACAACGGGAAAACAACGACGGCCACTCTCGCGTGGGCTATCGCTTAATAGCATTGTTACCGGCGTCATTAGACGTCAGTGGCGTAATTTACGAGGCCGGTAGATGGCACGCGCGTGCCGGATCGGTAATTTGTCTGGGTTTTGTTGTTCGTGGTTTAGTGCTCAAGATTCGGTGCGGAGACGACGCTACATGGCTGCCGGAAGGGGATGCCCCGTCGACCGGGGAAGAACCGCCGTTAGCACCCGCAGCGCCCACGCAGCCATTTCCACCCGTCAAACCAACTGCTCGGCCAAAATAATTATTAATTTCAGAAAATAATAAAACAATAAAAAATGATAAATTCTGTAAATATATGAGGGTTGGTAAAATATTGGTGAATTTTTCGTTGTGTTGGTAGAATCTTATTTGTAAATATTTTTCTCTCTGCAGTATATATTGATTACTTATAATACCATTATTTCAAAATTTCTTGTTATACATAATTCGTTTGCTTAATTAAACTGCTTTTATTTAAGATATTACCCTAGAAATATACTATATACATAGAATTCACCAACAAAATACAAGCAAATCCAATCTTGAATTGCGGAAGAACCTGGTAAATTTCTACACAGGATCATTGTTTGTATCAAAAGTGTGGATATTAACGAAGTTTTGAAAGTGATGTTGAAGAAGAACTACAAAAATCAAGTTCCAATATGAGCAATACAGTTCAATTTTTAAAAGAAAAGCAAACTTTATCTGTCAAATCCTACGGAGAAACTGTTTACTGCACATCATCAAAAGACTCATCGATGGGATTCCAGTTCATGGAAAAATAAAAGTGAACCTGCTAGACTACTTGAAGGGGGAAAGAAGAATATATTAGCTGATGAACAAAAGGGGGAAAAGTAAAGTTGGCGACCAAATCCAAGTACACGGTAGTAAAAGAACAACAATAATTAAAATAATATATATTGTATGTGTGTAGTATACGTATTAGTGTTACGCCTATATGGAAGTAAATGGTGGAATATTAATTATAAACGAGAATTTAAAAGCGGTTTAAATCCATCAATACATATATTGATATAATTTTATTTAGGGTATTTTCGAATTTAATGTCCTGTAAAATAATAGAATATTTTTCTAAATGACATTTTATGAGTATTCATTTAACAATATTCCAAATAGTTCAATAATCCTGTACTCAGCGAAGTTGTATTATTTATTTTACATAATAATTAAAAACATTTGAATTTCCCACTACACACACACACACACATATATATACATATATATATATATTCATAGATTAAATTGTTGTGAAATATAAAGCACTTTTGATGCAAAATTAAATAATGGATACTAAATTCATTGGCTACAAATAATGCCTCTAATAGTATTTAAAAAGCATTCGATGATAAAAAAAAATTTTTAACTTAATTTTTGCAAATAAATTACTGAGATATTATCATTTATTATTATTCTTATTTGTACAAATTTTCATAAGATATTGTCCAATAATGTGTACCTCTATAGATAAAAGATAGGTATCTAGATATCAGCAATAATTAAATGCAGTTCGAAATAATTTACTCATTTTGTAAATGATAATTCGGATAAATTCAAATGACGGTTTTTTCACTGTTAAATTTTTTTTTCATGTAGTTATATATAATATCCTAACTTTGAAAATCTGAATAACTGGCTGTAAAGGAACAGAACTGTATATTACTTTTCAAATTTTTGTTTAAATTTACCAATTTTCTTTTGTTCGGAAATATATAACCTATGCCTACTACAGCTTGAAGAATTAGTTTCCAAGTTAATTTTAATGCAGGAGAAGCTACTAATGTCGTTTATTAAGAAACTAAAAATTGATATTCAATTATGTAAATATATGGTGATTCAATTTGAAACTACTCGTACTACCATTAACACTATCGTATGAATATGGAACACCTTTAATTAAAAATTTATTTATTCAACAAATTAACTGGAATTATAATTCTAAGAAGATGCATTTACTAACCTATATTCAATTTACGAAGGACTTTTCTATGATTCGAATGTTTTCCTTGTTTTACGACTTAGGCGGAAGTATTATTTATTTTATAAATTCATTGGAGTGCAATTAATTATGATTAAAAACTAATGCGTATTCAATGGGAATATTAATAATTTTTCAGATAACTGACTGTATTTTGGCATCAGTGAAAATACAAAGGGCTATTACAATTCGTTTGATTCGAACTATGCGCAATTTAATCGGTATATTTTGTTTTCCAATTGAACGATGGCTCTATCTTTGACGTTACACTACCATTGGACAGCTTGCGCGCTAATGTTTTGTTGGCATTGGTTCCGCGGCCATTTTGTGAAGCGCTTGGCGGGTGAGGCTGGGTTTGGGGCGGGCAGAACAAGGGCCGCGGTACCGTCACTTTACACACAGCAAAACGAAGCATTAAAGCGAACTCTACACGTTTGTAGACCGTTAAATTCATTCATAAAATATTATACTACATATTTTATAAACATAAACCCAGTATCGGTGGCAATTAATGAAATGTTTGCAATATGTATATAAAATAAATGCAAGAATTGTTTACTACTTGTCTCCAAGCGCCTTCCATTTCATGAAGTATAAATATTACGCTCATAAATAACTTATATATATTCCCTTGTTTCACACAATACTTAACCAAATTTCTGCTGCTAAGGAATATCAAGTAAAAATGTTGTTTCTTTAAATTATTATTATCAGTTAATAGAGGATACTACAAATTGAATGACATTAAAGAAAATTAAAATATTCCGGTTCAATTCGGAAAGTTATTCTGTATCAAACTGTTTATGACATGCATCACTGTCTAATTTCTGTAAGTTAAAGAGGAAAATAATTGTAAGTTGTTTTATTTAACGACATGTACTTTGGTCGTTAGATTATGAAATATTTATTGAACCGATTACATGAGGAAATTTGATGTTTTAAGATAATTTCTAAGCATTGTGAAAACTTTATCTTGAAAAAATATGTCTATACTTATAAAAGGTAATGCAGTTTCTTCTGGTTTTGTGCTTGTAAAAGAACATAATTTAATATTTTTCAAGTTAAAGTATAATTTGACCGAATATTTGTTACACTTATAAATACATAAATAATTTAATTTTAAGTAATTATTTCATTCGTTAAAATTAGGCAGTCAATATAAAACACAGAATACAAGAATACAGACATATTTTGGTATGCCTAACTGCCTTATTTGTTCGAAATAAGTAAGTAACTATTAAAACACAGTACACATTGTAATCAACCTACAAAAATAGGTAGTTGAAATCAAACTCAAATATAGAACTATATATCTCTAATTTAACCACAAAGAAATATATGTTATTTTCCCAGAAACTTATGCTTGTTTGGTGTTTGCCATCAACTAGCTTCTTGTAATGTAAATACAGTATTACAATCGTAGGAAAGCCGTTGCGTCCGTTATTACAAAAGTATAATAGTCCTTACTAATTAAGATTGATGAAGAAACTCTTAAAAGTTGAGAACATTTCAATTAAGTGACTTTATATTAAATCAGTTTGTTTATGAAATAATTCACTAAACGCGTATCAAACTGAAAGCTGAGTAACGATTCCAAATTATATTTATAATAAATTCAAGAGGCATTTATTAACAATATACAATTTACGCAGGACTTTTCTATAATTCGAAGGTTTTCTTTTTTTTACGACTTAGGCGGAAGTATTATTTATTTTATAAATTCATCGGAATGCAATTAATTACGCTTAAAAGACAATGCGTATTCAATGGGAATATTAAAATTTTTAAATATGCGAGATTTCAAGACACACCCCTTTTCATATATATATAATATTATTACAAGAATGTTTTATATATTTTTCAAAGTCATGCAGATACTTATCTTGAAATATTAAGTTCATGATAATGTAAATGTAAGGCTATCACAATTCACTTAAGGGCAATAAATTAATACCATCAGGAGGTGTAATACAAACGTAGGAGAACTGAGAAGTATTAACGGATTATTTCATTTCAACTCTACAATAATATAATAAACGTCAAATATTCTAATAAAAATCACATACAGAGTTTGTCGATTGCTTCGTGTAAATAAATATTGTGTATTATTTTTTAATCGCCAGTTTCTGGCCTAGTAAATATTATATTAAAAGCATTATGTTTATTCGTATAAAAGATACAAAATTATTGATACATAACTACATATTACACAAGTCGGGCGTAAAAGAGCACTGACGTCTTTTGTAATCTGCAAATCCGCATTTGTATTGATTAGGTATATGATAAAGCTGTAATAATGTTTAATATATGTTAAATTGAAAAATAATTGGAGACATTACAGTAAATAATTACATTTATATAAATTAGGATTTAAATTAATGATTTATAATTTTTATATATATATATATATATATGTATATATATCAATTGTCTTCACTTATTTTTATAGGACTGTAAGTTCCTAAATTTATGTACTGATGGTATACGATTTTTAAAACCATTGCTATGTATTTATTTTATATAATGCAAACGTGAATGACGAAGTGGCAGGGTACATTTTTACAGAAACTTTGTTGACCAAATGCTTCCGATTAGTAGTCACAAATCACAGATTATGCGTTACTAAAAGCGTTGCCTTGGCACTGGTTCCCGTATTTGAGCAAGTGGGAACGGCAACTACCCATTACCGTGTGCTTGCCAATTACCCTTCCCTTTCCGACCCCCTCGGAATAATACCTGCTCCCAGACTTTCGTTTAAAGAGCTTTAACCTTCCTCTGAAGCCGACACGAAAAGATGCCCATTTATTCCACCTCTCTCTCATTCTAATTTGGTTCTTTCTTTGAGTCTACCTCCGGTTAATTTTTTTGTACGTCCTACTGTAGTTCTGCCTCCACAGCAAGACTTCTTTTTTGTTTTGGAGGCCGCCAATAAGAGGGTGGTAATCGAAGACGCCGGGGATTGTTTATGTCGTGTCCGTCAAAGGTACCAATTACAAAGTTCTCGGGGCGAGGTCGGATCAGAGCTGAACGGTATTGGATGAGCAAAACAATTACGACTTACTGAACTATCACTTAAATATTTAAGTACGAAGTCACGTCAGGCGGTAAATTCACTGCAACGAAACCATACTTTGCCTCAATATCTACGAAATTGACAAGCATTATTAAGAGAAACTTAATTCTTTTGCTGTCTTGATATTGCGGTAGAAAATTTTAACAGGTGGTAGATAACAAAGCTTACATTTACTATATGCCATTCTCTGCGTAATAAAAAGGCTGTCGAATATTGTAATGATACTAGTATTTTTTAAGTGATTAATGATTTTCAATTGTACGTATGAAAAGCAATTATTTTGCTACTCCGAAAATATACCCTAGACAATTAACTCCTTTAACGTAGTGATGGTTGGAGAGCCTAAGTCGAGAGAAAACAATGACTATTCATTTTATTATTCTATTTCAAACAAATTTTGCGACATTCACGAGAAAATATTAATTTTTGATTAGTAAAACTGAGAAAAATTCCTTCAATTTAAAGCAATTCGTAATATCTTATTCATATTTTTGTTTCTTTGGCCTTTTATAGGTTTATATTTAACCGTGTAATCCATTTTCAATTGCATATTTTTGTAAAATTAACTATTCCCTCCCATTCTTAATTACTTCCACGGATTTAATTATCACAATATCAAAGTAATGCAGAGTATTAAATCTGAATATATACGTCTTTAATTTGCTTAAATTGATAAATATTGCCATCGAAGTCGTTGTTTGTCTGAAGAATTAGAAAGATCCTAATTCTCTGAAATTACCCTGGTTCCTACAATAAAATTAAAATATGGAACTGTTTCGATTTTACTTTAATCTTGTACTGGAACGTAAAACTTTATTTTACTCTACTACAATTGCTTTTATTTTGTCTGTATTTGTCTAACTTTTGTATTATTAATTCATGTTACTAAACAAAACCTAGGCCTGCGATACAAACCCTTTAGGTTGGAATGGTTTATGTCGTTTGATCGTCTTGATGTCACTTTGCATTTGTGAGAAGTTAAGTGTCGATAATTAGCTATTTTGAATAATATATAAAGTCTAAATATACCAAATTTAAAAATGGTCTTCCTTATTTTGAAAGAATTCAATATAATGTGAAAGGAAGGGTTTAATAGTTTTTTCGGTTAGTTTACCAACAGAAAAGAAAATTATATTTACATTCCGAACAAATTTCCTAGCTACGCCAATAGTGGCATAGAATTATTGTAAACTGATCCTCATATCTATGCTTCGCTGTTAGTCATAATTTTGTGTAACTTGCCACTAATTTAGCAGCTTGCTCTGATTCCAAAATATCAATTACATGTTTTGGATGTGAACGTATAATGAAACGTGCGAGTTATGTGAGTATTTTATAAATAGCTCTGTAACGAGAATTCAATTTTTACACCGGCTAGCTTCATAAACAAGTCAAAAATACCAACCCACAGAGCCTTACGTAAATCAATCACCGAGTGGATGAATTGTATTCCAGCCATTAGCTGTGTTGAGGGGGGGGGGGGAAGCCTCCAAATAAGGCTGTAAATCGGATACATGGATTGCATGCTGATAGATCTTCTTCGAAACCGAAGGCATACCGTCAATGAAAGACAAAATACTTACAGTAATATTGTTAATACGCTCCCCCCCCCCCCAAAAAAAACCATGATCCAAATTATGTTTTCTTCCTAAATGATTTACCAATGACCGGAGAAAATAAAAAAAAATCATTTCTGAGCATTTAATGAAGTATTAAAACAGCCATAGTTAGAATATTTACTGGGTCTAACTCCTTATTGATGCAATCTTTCAATTTTGTGGAGGAGTATATTATAATACTGTATATAGGAAAAAAACATTTTCCAAGGAAACTTCAATGAAATACAATATGATAGAAAAGCCATGGAAGAAACTTATAATTTTATTAGAAAGTAAATACAAATTTTTCTGGTGTATCTTCTGGTGAAAACACTTCTATACTTCATTAAATAGGTTTTTAATCAAGTATTTAAATGTTTATAAGTAATTTCTTTTCTTTTATGCATTCTCGTCTGCCCGCTACGTATAAAAACTATAAACCATGCCTGCTAGATAACAACAAATGCCGATTCATTATCTATTTTTAGACACAATTTCGTTACGCAATTACTTCTCGTACCTTCAAATACTTGTTCTCAATGTATTTTACTTTATATATAAATTGGGATACTTTACGAGAAACAACCAATATGGCCGCATCCGCTAGATTTCGTTTAGGTGGCAGTGGGAACCGGTAGAATCCATGCAACACAACTCAAGGCACAAAAATACTACCACAAAAATACTTCTAACGATACGTTTATTTATTAGCAGACACTTACCACACGATTAACACGCAATTAACCAACTTCGCTTTAAAAATCAAGCGGCCATCTATCCGAAAAGAAAAATAAATTATTAAGTATTTTAGAGAAATACAACGGATTTCAGAAGCTAAGCGTGGGTTAGGTCCATCTTGTCGCTGCTGTGCTTTGGACGGAGTTGTGCGTAGAGGGGGGAAAAGCAATATGGCGGCCTAGTCCTGCATCCCCTCCGGAGCCGAGCCCAGTGACGTATCTCTTCCCCCTCCCGCAAGCAGAAGCGAAGACCAGTTCCAGCATCCGTCTCACGACAGCAGCCTTTACAAATATGTACGAAAGTAACCACATTAGAACATTAGACAGGTACGTGATTAGGAAAAAGTCATTCAGAACCATTTTTATTGAAGTCCCCGGTGGTTTGGACCGTTTCCGAGAGAGGAACCAAGTCCCTGCGTGTAGATGTTTACTCCTGTAAAGTTTTCGTCGTTCTTGTGTTTCCTTGCGAGGAGGAGCGACCGCGGCGCGCTCTAGCGGGTACCGGGTTGAGTTAACTAAGCCCCGCCCCCTCTACCTTCCAGCGACGTTGACAAACAGGGCTGCGCCATCTTAGTCGCGGTGCATGCTGGGATTTCGCTTCGGAGTCTCCATCTCTGTTTACTTTGGAAACGAACTATAGAGTTACTTACAGATTTAAAATTTCCATGCAGTTATCACTTAGTTTTGGAGCATCAACGTAGAAATACACTTGAATGAATTGAAAGGTGTTTCCGCCACATTATTTTTACTCTGAACTAGTAGCAGAATGAAACGTTTTTGACCAGTTATTTTTTATTCTTGTTACACGTTATCACAATGAATAACAGTACTTTATTATAAATTAAAACCAGCTTTTTGGATATATAATTAGTTTTACCCCCTTAAGGTGACAAAAGTTTCATGAAAAAAAACATTACTGTTAAATCAACTTAGGCCTGGTGGATATAAATTAAACTGTGACAAAAGAAATGAATTTAGGCCTACACAAGTTCACAAAAGGGGTCAGAATGGAAAAGCAAGTTTTTTTTTTTAATTCCTTCATTTATTTTCTTGTTCCCAATTACACGAAAATTTCAGGTGTTTGGGAGTTAGAGTCAATGTGACTGTAGCAACGTGTGACTATTGATCTTTATTTTCAGAATTTTTTCTAGTTACACACTTCTTTTATTAAATATATTTTACGTATTTTAAAAACTCGCTATTTAATTATGTTTCTATGATTCCTGTCTATTTAATAAAATATTTGATATCTTCTTGATAGTACAAAATATAATTTTGAAACTTGTATTTTAAAAATGAATTATCTTTTTCTGGTTATCACATATATACTGCTTTTCTCGTTTGAAACTGATTTTCTGTCATAGTGGTTGTAATTAACAGCTAAGTTTATTTTATATTGTGGTAATATTTTCCAATTTGTATTTTACTATAATTACTATCAGTCATATCTATAATAAATTCTTGATATAATAGTTTTATTTATGTAATTACTGAAAAAATTCCTACTACGTGCATATATTGTGTATATTTGATGCATATATGCAATGAAAATTAAATATTAAAACTAGAATCAAGTCTCAAGTCAATAAATAACGTTCTGCAATTATGGTATTGGGACATGTTAATTTGCCCGTATATTTGACTATAGTTTCAATATTAATTATTGTTAAGACTGTGTGGAACCAACAACACAAACCTCTAAATTTATTAAAGGCTGTCAGCAGTTTTAAGAGGGAGTTTTATTATAAATTATTTGAATAAGAAAGGAATTAATCGAAGTGACACCCGTTTTGACTGACCTAATTCGTTAAGATATGAGTCACAGAGAAAATATACAATACACTTTTATCACCTACGTTATGCGAAAAATGTGATAATTCGCTACCTCAAGACAAACAATAGATGGACAGATTTCTCTGCAATAAATTAATCGGCCCCGTGCCTACCGATTAATATTAATACATGTTACCGTACGCAGATTTATTCAAATAAGATAGTCTGTGATTTTTATGGCCGCCACTTGAGATTACAATGAATGCATCTGTTCTCTTTTTTTGCGAATAATCACACCGGCTTGGGTGGAGTGTCAACTCTAAAATCACGACCCAGGAACAGTGCCTGGCTTTCCAAAGATAAGCATCTGGTCCCCGCCCAAACTGAGACATAGAATAAAAATGCAGGAATAAATCAGAACTAAGCGACGGATTGAGGTTATCTAGTTACAGAGGGATATATAGGAATTGCTCACTGTCAGTTTTCTTCTAGCAGGTGCATTTTTATAAAGATAGGCCATGCTGCCTACAAATAATTCCATATGAATTTCATATATCTTAGAATATATGTGTGAAAAATAAGAGGCCACATTTTTATAGAGAACTCTTTGATACAAATTAATTTATAAATTGCAGTAATTTATTTAATTCTTAATTAGTTTATAAGTGTCCTCGTCTTAATTCTACTGCAGTTATGCTATGTAATTTGTATTCAGCGAACTATAAAAATAAATTATTTTATATGGAAACCTCGTGAACGGTTATGAACTGTTTGAGTTATATTATATTTGACATATTCAGATAAATGGAATATAAGTAAGTTAATTGCTTATTATTAAGGAAATCAGCCTTCTGATTTGCGATGCTTGCTTGATTTAATTAGTACCCCATCCTTTGACTGTTGTCTGATGTTTAGTACTAAATGTATGGCTAAATTATTAATGTAGCGGATCATCAACTACCACTGGGTATAAGGTATATTTATAATAAAAGGTTTTATTTATTTCAGACTCTCGGAGATAGAGGGCTTACAAAATCGTTAATAATTATATTATTTTGGTTTATGACTACCTATGGTGTTTAATAAAAATGAACTAGCGTAAGAATGTTACACATTACGCGTTATATGCGGATTGAATAGAAATAATAACAATATACATATATATATATATATATATATATATATATATATATATATAATTATGTTTTCAGCTTATGTTATCAATGTTGATATATAAACTTAAATGACGGACAAAGAACCAAAGTAATAAGATCATAAACATTATGAAGATGTTCAGTATCCAACTAAAGGTTAGCGTTTGGCAATATATTCTTTAATCCAGATTTTTTTGGTTTTTCATATATACAGTTCAGTTACATTGTGTGTTTTGCTTATTATCCCGTGTGTCTCTGACACCTTCACGCGGTAGGCTGTGACGTCACTACCGAAACCGAGAAGGTACTCAGCGGCGCTCGGAAAGGTAAAGAGTGATTTTTTTTCAAGAAACTGGTAAACTCATTGTTTTCCGTTACATCTCCTGTTTAAGCACTTCAATGGACCTGCCTTAGTGGTTACAAAATCATGACAGGAACACAATTCATGTTTATAGCTTCAGTGTTTCTTTTATATATAGAAACTTCTCAGTACAAACTATTGAAACTCGAAATGTGAAATAAATAACTGTTGATGGAAACTTAAAACGTTTTTCTCATTAATATGCGATTGTTATTGTCTACCTGAACATGTAGTTGCGACTCTTAATGGTTTTAATAGTATAATTTGCTGATTTTTTTTTAGTAGTAAAACCGTCTGAAGCCCCAGTAAACCTTATTCATGTATTGTACAACTTCTGGAGGGAAAAAGCGTTACTGATTGGGGATCGGTCTCTTGTTTTAAATCGACCTCACGCTAGCATACGACGCTGTTAAAACAGGACTAACAGGTGGGGGAATGGTATGGTAGTGTTTGTTGTCCCACGGGAGCGATGAAATCATAATCCGCCAAGTTGAGAGAATAATTTCAAATTCCATTCCCTTGCTACATATATGACTCGAGGTCGTCCTTGAGACTCCTTTGCTCCGATGACCCTGCAACTTGCAATGCATTGAGCTGCCCCAGGAAGGATGCATTGTATAGTTTGTATGTTCCTGGGCGCGTTTTTCCCACAATAGAATTTGAAGGCCGCCGATTTTAAAAGCGCAGTCCGATTTTTTTTACCTGTAACCCCCTCTAACAGCAGACAGCACAATGAGGCGACCACCCTCTCCCCTCCGTCCCTGGTCCTCGGATCCTCGTTGCCACATAGGATTCCGCTTACGCCTTTTGGGTGTGTTTACTTGGGTACCCAGCCACGCCACGGTAAATATGTAATTTCGCCCTCTTTGTCCCCGTGCGGTAATGTAAGCAGCTGATTACTAATATATAATGGTTAACAAGTCTATACGCCTAGGTGAACGGGTAATGTATACTTGGCGACAGAGGAGACAATGCTTCACTCCGAGGAGCGGTATGCCTTTGTTTCGGTTGGGACAGTGGCGCCGCCGACAACTGGGAGGTGCCTAAGTCACACAACGAAGGGTGCATAAATATGTCTAGTTTCATTCTTTCTTTTCTCGTCTGATTTAGGCCAAGCTAAAAACCTTCTCGTCAAACAAAGACAGTAGACATAAAAACTTAGAAATATATTACTAAAGCCACGTGTATTTTGGAATTAACACGAACAAGCAGATTGTTAAGTAACCTCTTTTGCTGCAGGTTACATCACGTAAGGATTGGACGGTACAGGCAGTTGTAACATAAAGACCAATAATGTTTATATGCAGGAATTAGGACTGTTGCCGGTTAACACAGTTACAAAAAATTGGATTAACGTAAAAGAATGAAATAATCCATTGTTGCAAAATGTTTATTATACATCATAAATAAATATAATAATATTTTTCCAGATAAATACGTAGATAAATAACAGACAATTTAGTGATAAAATAAATATACCTACCACACAACGGTTCTGAAATCCTTTCGACAGATCGCAAAGGTAAAAAACAATATATAACAGCAATAAGGGTTCATAGTATCATTGATGTTTTGTTTCCTAGGTAACCAGCGATGATACTCCCTCAACGTAAAATAATATATTTTCTTTTACAGATAATAATAATATTAAGATATCATACAAACGTAATACAAGACACAAAAAAAAATTAAAATTGCAGTGATGTTAGATTTAATATGAAGCATTTCTGATATACTTCTGGAATAGTTCCGAGGCGTTACCGTCTACAATCTAAACATTTTGCCAATCAAATGAACGTTTTGAATTGATAAGTTTGAATACTACAGATGTTTTGATACTGCCGACTGTTGGTTTCCCACTAGAACGCAATACACATTCATTATGTTCCACAAGTGGATTTTATCTGCACACGCGTGAGTAAACGTTATTAAATTAACCACCTACATATCTTTGAAATTTCACCAATGTTCGGTTACAAGGATACTTTGAAGATTTCTGTGGCATCGGTAATTTTACTTCAGAAAATGAAAGTGGGTGGCTGGAGTCCGTCCACTTGATTTGAAACATATTAAAGTAGCAAACGACGTAATGAGTAGGGCCATAGAATGTTGAATATCTCTAGCATCGACGTTTCTTCTCGTCAAGAAAATATCCAGTTGATGTGCAGAATAATCATTAACAGTCTCCAAGTTTTTAATTTTATTAAATAATTGGTTGGAAGCTTTCAAGGTTTTTTTTTCAATGGATTCTTAACTTTATGTCTTTATATAAGTAGGAACGTTTGATTGTTCATTAGAACGATTATGAAAAATTAGTTGAAAGCTTCCAACCGATTATTTAATCAAATTAAAAACTTGACGACTGTTTATGGCTATTTCTGCACGTCGACGTCAACAGTCCTTTTTAACATAATGAGAAAATTTTAAGCTACAATGCATCTACTCACTACACAATCTGTTGAATATTTGTAAGTAAATATTCAGAAGGTAACGTTAAAAAACAGGAATTGAACGGGAGTGTTCAGAAAATGCGATTCGACGAACTATTCCGGAAAATTAATTATTGACAGATAATTAAACGTAAATTCATCAATAAATTTTCTGAAGGTTCCAACGAATTAGAGTAATTTTTGTAGTAATTGTAGTAATTTGGAGTAAATACCATAAATAAGTATGCAAAAGAAACTATATATGAATATGTGTCACTGGCAGAGTATATAGACCTACCACGATCCTTAGTATGATATAAAAGAGGGGGGTGGTAGGTAGTGTTTTGGAAGGAATTCAATAACGTTCGATATGAATCCATCCTGTAAAAACTAAGGAGGATCAGGAACGTCGACGTTAAATTCCGCCGATTTATGTACAGCATGCATAAATAATTACGGAAAATACGTTTAGGATAAACTAAAGCAGCTTGCACTAGAGGAATGACGCCAGAAAAAGTATTAACACAGGTAATCGGTGGACAAGAAATAGTAGTGGAATAATGATACAAGGAGGAGAAAAGAACATTTAACATGAACGCAAGAGTGTATTAAGAAAAAAAAAGAGTTCGTTCATTTTATATAATGGACATGGTTGCTTTAAGAAGATACTCGTTAGCGATTAAGTAACCTAATTTAGAGAAACATGGAACTAAGTGACTAGACTCATTTAATTACGCCAAATATGATTCCTAAACTGCAAGGAATGTTGATAAATGAGTTGAAGCTTGCAATGATGAGTAATAACATGTTCTAGCATGTTGTAGCTATCCTAAATTTTATTTCGTGAGAGAATCGTTTGGCTAACTGGATGAAGAATCGTAAGAACTAAATTACACATAGGAATCGTAAACTTAAAAAGATCCGATAAAGAGACGTTGGACAATTGAGACTTGTGCAAGGTTTGTAGGCGATAAAACTGTTGTATTCATAACTGAGAATAAGCAGATTAGACGTGAGTACCAAGAAGACAGTCAAATAACAAAATAATGGTCATTTGATAAGCACAGTTGTTAAATTTGTTAGCTGGTCAACAAAATACAATTGAAAGCATAAAAGAAGAAAAATATGTGAGGAAATACTTTAAATGAGCCCGACGAAACAAATGAGTATTATGCGTCGGTTATGCCATAAATAATGCTTGACTGGTATAATTTTTTAGTATAATTCAGAAAAGTACTACCTAGTTTCGAAAAGAAAAAATTTTCTCCGTAAAATGAAGTGCTAACGAACCACACTTCATAATAATTAGTTATAACAAGCATGAAAATCAGTTTCGCCACAGAATAAATTTCAGTCGTCGTCATTTGAATTACGATCTTGCGAGTCGCAGTAATGTGGTTCGTAATCCAAGGAAAAAAATCCGTTACTTAACGCCGGAGATCAGATCGTGGATAACGATATCCTTTTATATGCGCAAAACCCGATCTACATTTCTGTCCCGTGCTGTTATTAGAGGTTACAAATTATATAATGACTAGCTCTTGTCTTGAAATACTTTAGTCTTTTTCTCATAAAAACAACACTAAACATGCCAATTCTATAAAATAACTTTACGCACTTCAGCAAATTATTACTTTAATATTTAAAATTTAAATATTCGTAGGTGCTACTACTTTATTAAGTTTCGTCATTCAATCAACAGCCAATAAAATCAAATAAAGTAATTATTCATACGAGAAATGTGCGTCATATGGGACTGAATTTATTACTACGTAATAAATGAATGTGGGCTTGTCAATAGAGTAAATGGATGAATCGGTGAACAGAAATCTAAATAATGTGTGTTTATATAGCTAAATTACTGTAACAAGTATAGTTATTAAGAAATAAAATAAACAACTTAGATTTGAACAGACTCATTATAGGCTGACTGGGTTTAAGAGATTCGATATGATAGTAAATTTGTTTCCAAATAATAAAAATGCACTGAAAAGTTAAGAACTCGTGAATTTCTGAGGAAGTAAACTATCTTAAAGTTGCCTACTTACTCATTATACTCATTATAAATATTAGGTAATTGATGGAGAATTCTTATAATTTATTCTGTGTGGATATTAGTACGAAGAATGGGCCGTAATGTAATATTTTGCATTTTTATATTATAATAATTATGTGGACATGCTAGGTGTTAATTTTAGTGGTCTTCCACTTCAAACATAGTTCGGAGTATAAATTTTAATACAAATGTGTAGATACTAGCAGAAGGTACTTTGATCTGAATTCGTAAGGTTTCTCTTGACACAGCTGTTTTTTCATTTACTCAACGATCCGAATCCAGCTGGTGATAAGCAAGTTCGAGGCCTAGGAAACTTCCCTTTTTTGTATTTCCTTTTTAAAAAGTGTAATATGTGCTATGTTTTGTTTCAAATGGTATTTTTCCGGCAATACTCTGGTCTGCGTTGGATGAAGAAGATAAATCTTAGCAGGGCTTTTCACAGGAAGTGAAAGGCAACGAAGCTGATTGAGGCAAATGGGGTGTAAGTGAGAGAGTGGGTAGAAAATGATTTTGAGAGTGAGAGAAAATATGCGTAACGATTCGAACATTAACAAGCTCTGATTGTCAGAAGTGTGGGACGGGGAACGGTTAGTGTTATCAATTCAGAACAAAACTAAGGGAGTCGAAACGACTCTTTTGTACGGCCAAACTTCTCAATTTTTCTGAGAAAAGTTGATGCGCTGGCGACGAACTTAAAAATAATAATAGGACAACTTTGATCGATAGTTGAAGTTGACACGGTTACATTTCTGTGATAGCTGATGTGACTGGAAGGTAAGTCATTTGTGCAGTTTGCATGTGACGTGAGTGTAGGTCGGCGGCCTGGGGCGGCCATTGAAACGTCAGCACGTGCTGTTCAATCTCGAGGTTTGGCGCATTTCTAGCTGCATGAAATGCGGGCTCGGCCCGAGTCCAGAAAGAGATTGTGCCCGCTCGTCCGTTTCCCGGGCCAAGCAATGAATCAATACTACGCATCCTCGTCCCGTGTCCTCCAAACCTGCGTCCGTTAACACACAAGCTGCACTTAACTCAATCCTACCATTACCACGCACCTTCTGGGTCAGGGAAGGTGCAAAATCCAATTCAGCATGTACAATATTTAAACTACTGTCAAAGTTGGCGGGGGAGAAGCATGCGAGAAGCAGGTGTTGAAGCACGCAGCGGATGAAATTTTTCAGGTACGTCGTTCTCGGAGACGCAGCTTTGCAAATACCCATTACTCTCCAATGAATTTTAAAATAGCTCGAAGATGACATCTTGTGCTTATAATTTTAACCAATTTAGCTTTGGCACGGCAAACACTATGGACATTCAATTCCTATGAACAAGTTTCTGATTGGGGCGTTACGAGCAGTCTAACTTCAGTTTGGAGAGTGATCTACAAATTTTATAAAATGAAAAAATTTTCGTCTGATTGAAATTAATTAATACGAAACATAGCCAATTCATACAAAACGGGTAATAGTGCAGGTGTGTTTCTCTAGGCTCTTCTTAGCACCTGACGAAAGCAACAAGGATCCCAGAAACGTTGTGTGGAATTTATATTACCTTTTTGTCTGAATTCGCCATCTTTCGTATTCATTAAATTTTATAAAATCTTGATTTAATAACTCGATACAGACGAAGCTACAATTGTTGAATTTTGGATTTATTTTGCATAAGGGTCACTCCATGCATTTTTTAATTTCTTAATAAGATTAAGAATATAAACCTTTTATACAGTGTCCAATTTATTTAAAATTTCACGTAGAGAGTTTAGACTTATGTCATAGTCATTCTTTAAAAACGAAGTTGTAAGACACTTCAAACTTTTATATAAAAAGAACAAGCGGTCATAATTAAATAATATAATAGTGCCAATAGTATATAATAGTTAGACGAAGACTATTGTACTAGTTTGGCTGATGAAGTGAGTTTGTCAACTGAATTGTGCGGTTGTGTTTTTAAATCAGCTGACGAAGGGAACAAAGTTTCCAGAAACGTTATGTGATATTTATATCATTATTTTATTTTGTCTGTCATTTGGCTAGTTTATCATACTATTGCAGTTGAAGATTGCTAAAATTTAATTTAAACAACTCCGTTTTTAAATAATGACTATGGCATAAGTCGAAAGTCCTATATAAGAATTTTTAAATAAATGGAAGGCTGTATGAAAGGTTTTTTTATTAGTAATAAATATTATAAACAGTCCAATTACATTTAATGGATTTAAAATTTCCTTATGTAAGCTAAATTCTATGTTTCATTTGCAACTGTTAATTGACTTAAAGATTAACTTTAACAAAATTCTGAAAAATGTTTTTTCTATTTTTTTATATTATCTTAGTTCTCATTTCTCGTTATTTTAGTTCTTAATTTTATTGAAGATGCAACCTCTAATTTCAGCAGTGTATTAACTAAACAATTCTTCTGACTTTATTGGCTAATTTATTTTAGTTTGATCCTCGTAAACGTAGGATTCAGAGTTATATCTGTAATCCGGCAATATTTTCTAGGCCTTTCACGCAGTTACGTAGCAGTCATCAATATCAATCAAACAACCGTTTCCAAACGGAACAACATAAAAGAAATATAATTGACAAAGTCGTGTTTCAACTCTTACCGTACATGACAGTTAAAAAGACAATTTATAACCATTTTTCATTAGATTTCAGGGAATGGCTTACTACTTAATTGTGAACACACATTTTCTGTGCTATTTCAAACGAAACACGTGTCATTGAATACTGTAGCTGCCGGATCAGTAAATGATGGAATTTATGTAGTTCTAAATTGTTAATGCTATGATTAGATAATAAATTAAAAATCGAGAAATTCAGATTAGTACACTTGTAAAAAATAGAGATCAGTTTCCAATCTTGTCAGAATCGTGTCACAGTGGATAGTGTATTTAGGGAGGAGACATTTTATTATTCTCAAAATGGTTCTGTGACTTGTGGGCCAATTTTGTCCAAGAACAGAAAGTATGGGGCTGTTCAAAAATTTGTAAATAATTCCTCTTATATATTCGTAGGCTATGTAATTCATTATTAATATTTCCGAGAAATAATCGTTATTTCTTTAAACTCAATTCAGATTTACGCAATCATAATACCTGAAACAAAAAATGAAAGTGAATAAGAAAGATAGCCAATTCAGACAAATAGTGATAATATAAATACCACACAACGTTTATGAGATCCTTGTTGCTTTCCTCAGGCGCGAAGAAGAGCCTAGAGTGACACAAATACACTTGTCAGTTGACAAAACTCAGTTGTCTCGCTCTAGACTCTTCTTCGCACCTGAGGAAAGGGACAAGGATCCCAGAAACTTTGTGAGGTATTTATATTATCACTTTTTTTTAAATAAAATGAAAACATTTCGAAAGCATTTGTTGTGATACTAATAGATATAGCGATGACCAAAAGGCGGAAAAAAACCAGCAAGCCTATCTATAACGATATCGTAGGCGATTGGAGTTGATGAGTGGGATCATTAAAAAGCTTCGTAACAGCTACAGAAAAACTGACCAATTAAACATTACCCGTTTCTTCAAACCGAGATAAATATAAATACTCGATCTTTCAAATTATTGTTAAATTGACGGTTCTTACATTATTTTAATAATCGCTTTACTCATTCATTAGCTCATTAATTGAATACTGTCACCAGACACATCCAAAGGAAGTGGAAAATGGAAGTACTTATAATCCTAATGGCTATAATTTACCTACATTCCTAAGCGTCAATTCATATTTTAAAAACAAAGTCACATGTATTTCATTTAATTTCAAACCTCGTATTCGGTTTCTGTATGAGAGTTTGTTGTTCTATCTAATTTGTCGATGTTAACTTTCCTAATAGTAGTTTTTTTTTTAATTTTACTTATTCCAACATTTCTGATATCAAAACTCCAAAATTTTTCTTCGTTATTGTATTCATAAAAATAATAATGCATTTATTTTACATGAAGTAGTAATGTAAATAATGTAGACTCTGTTCTTAATATCTCTATTTAAATGAAAGTGAGAAGGAAAACGGCCTGTTGGGAACATCCCAGATATATCCTCTTTTTTTATCTTTGGAATCGTAGTTATTAATAGTAAATGGACAGAGCCAAGATACTTAATCCACCTCATGGCCGTCGTATTTTAACATCAGTTTCAGTCGTCTGAGCTGTCATCGGTCGTCCTGCGCAATGTTGTCTGGCAAGGCGTTATTGGGCCACAAACAGATCCTTCCTCTGCAGAGTGCACACCTCACACGCGAGATTAATAGACCGCTTAGCTTTTATAACGCCTTTGCTTTTAGCAGGGTTCATACATTTAATACAGCTATAATACAACGACAGGAAGCAGAAGCTATCTGAAATACTGTGTGCATAGTTTCCATTAGTCGTCAGTTGAGGAAATATGATACGTCAACACCGCTCAAATACATTTAGCAAGATATATTACATATAGTAACAGATCCATCAGCTTAATTAATTCCAAAAGTCATTTATTTACATTTGAAGAATAAAGTAAACAAGCAATATCCCGTGAACATAATTTATATCCAGAGTAAACATTCGACCCACAATACTCATATTATGCACTTTATACAACACAGCTCTGTTCCTCAAGGGAAGACCATCGTCTTGAATGGTCGTGGTAATTAATCCCCTCTTCAACACGTCTCGATGTTGCCGGAAAATACAACACGCGATATGAGAGAGCAGATATACAGACGTTATACCAGTATAAATATTAACACGCTAGTTTGAAATATCAATTATTTAATACAAACCAATTAGTTTGGCAGGAATGTATTCCTGATTTTAATATATATCTGGAACTGTGTAATAAGCGTCTGTTACTAGAAGATATTTTTTATATAAAACTTTCTTACCACGAGATGCTCATTACTTTCGTAAATTTGTTATTAGCAGATACATAGTAATAGATAGTTATAGTTAATAACTATACAATTCTAAGTCCGTGTCCACATTAGGTTTCGTAATTACAAAAATCTCGAAAAAGTGTGCGCAAAGAGATATCAAGATTTAGAGGGTCTGTTATTGCTTCAATTTTTTCCGAAATGCTGCCTGTGGAATATCAACAGAATATTATAAATCGGTTTGTGTTCAATCTTGCATTAAAAGTATCATTGAGCTCCTGCTTTATTCAGATTAAGAGGAAGAAGTTGTCGTGATGTATAAAAGCGTTCCTAACCGGTTGATATTAACTCCATTACTTTGTCACCGGCTAACGAAGCCGTCTTCTGTATAATGACGTTTTCTGCAGCAATGAAGTTCCATGAGAAATGAAACTTCAGAAACTCTCTGTCGTTTGTCTTAGGAGATGAAATATTTCAATATCAGTCGTTATTTTGATTATTTACTATAATTATAAAATTTATATAGTAGAGCATTTCGTTATAGGTTCCCTTTAGATTATTTGTGTATTAAATAATTTATTGTTTTTGAATGGAAAATTTATTTTTCTGAACCTGTTACAGTTAAATAAACTCAGGAATACATATTTCGTGGAGCCCATTATTATTGAGGCAGAATTATGTTTAATATGATTAGAGTTATTCTGCATAGTATTAAATTAATAGACAATTATTCAGAATATACTGAAAATTTACTCATATAACAGTATTTTAACCCACCGTATAATTTTCTAGAATTGGAGAGCTGGGAGAGGAAATTTTATTTTAATAATTTCAAATTCGTGTAGAAATTTACCTGAATACTGAACAATTTTCTTACCCATGTAATCGCACCATGGTTGAGTGGTGAAACTTCGAGACGGGTGTGACAAAATTGATTTCGTACGCATTGTGCCTGACTAGCATGTAATGCTGATTTGCAGCAATAAATATGTTGATTTTGTACATTAAAAATAAGTGAACATTTCTTTTGATTTTATAATTCAGTATGCTGTGACGTGTAACCGAATTTAAGAAAACAAAATGGTAGTTTAAATGACTCTGACGTATTATATTTCATATGCTAGAGATTTATAATTGACGAAAAAATTATTAATATAATCAGAACCGTCGATATTTCTATAATGCTTAAATATGCTTTTGTGTTTTTGAATTTTGATTCGAAAACCATAACGTTCATAATTATTGTGTGATTTGATTTTAAATATTGAATTGTTGATAATTCTTGATAGCTCTTTACAATATGTAGGACGGATAAATATTGTTGTTGTTCCTTTTTGATTATAATTTTAAAAGAAAAATATATAAAAATTGTGATTTCAAATATTATATTGTTTGTCACTTACGCCAATTTATACAAAAATACTTTTAATTTTTCTTTTTTATTTATTTTCTTTTTAAAATATATTCTTTATTTTAGTATTTTAAAATATTGTATTGTTTCCTTCACAGCTTGGAATTTTTAGCTATGATTTTTAATTAAGCTTAATAAAATCGTAATGTATATAATAAGTAAAATATCACATCAAAAAGTTCTATAACTTCATGTCAAACATTTCAGTCAGACACAGCCTTAAGAGGGTATAAATATGTACAGAACCGTTTCTGTGTTGTTAATTAAAGATTTTATGATTGCTATATTTTTTATTATTACGAAAAATGGTTTGTTAATGATCGTTAAATATCTGAAATTGTTATAAACAGACGTAAAAATAAAATAATTCTTAAATATATTAACTAAAAAGAATATGAAATTGGATTGTCGAATTTTAGAACAATTTTGAAAGTTGCCATAGCATTGATCAATAGTCCCAAATTTGCTTCTGTTAAGTTGAAGACATAAATCCTATATGAAAAAAGTTGTATATTTTAAGAGGGGAGTTGCCACTATGTGGATTACCCTATACATAGCCTGTCTACACCCAAAATAAAAAAAAAAATAAGTTATAAATTATGAAAATTATCTGTAAGTAAAACGAAGAACCGATATTTTTTAACTTAATAGAAAATAGATGTTTTGAACACAGGATATCTGAATAAGAGGAATTATATCATGATCGCATTTTGAAGAAATTTCCAACGGATTTTGTCAGAAGGAATTTGGTAACCTTCCTGTGTCTCAGAAAGCCTTTATATAAGTCGGTAAAAAGAATTGGATTATATTACAATGTAAACAAGCTCAGTGAAATATTCATATCATTGTGTTTTCATGCACTTTCAAATCTTCTAACTGTAAATGTAATACTTAAAAAGAAACCCTTGGTATTTCTTGAGGCAGACAGAACGTCCCGACTCTCTGCCATTGTAATGGACTTTACCGAATTGTTAATATTCTTTATCGATTCACAATTAATTTATGGAATATCACTCGCTGAAATCAAATTTCATTTCCTCCGGGGTTGTAATCACAAGCAGAATCCCAGCCGACACAATAAATTAAATTTTAACGGCTTTCGGTGGCTCGGTTTTTATTGATTTTCTTAAGGACAGTGTCGATTCATTTAGCTTATTGTACGTTTTCAGCTGGTTCG
This sequence comes from Zhengitettix transpicula, assembly GCA_037074705.1. Classification (NCBI taxonomy): domain Eukaryota; kingdom Metazoa; phylum Arthropoda; class Insecta; order Orthoptera; family Tetrigidae; genus Zhengitettix; species Zhengitettix transpicula. The sequence continues at coordinate 70,775,825 of CM073591.1, forward strand.
CAGTCTAGTGTTACCCGAATCGTGGTGGTCGTAATTGCTTAGAGTTCACGGACCTGTTTGAGCCGCAGTTCAGGGCACGTCCATGCTGCAGGTAAATGAGCCTATTAATCACTCAGGTAGAGGTATCTTATCGTGAGAAACCTTCGTGTTGATTGGTCCGGATAGAAAAACTGCAAGTAGCCACGCTCCCGGTATCACATGCGCTAATTTCCTTTCAAACAGTGCACTGAACTATATCAAGTACGGAATTACGATTTATCGAATAATAAACAGAGTAAATAACAAAAAAAAAAAGATTGGGATTGAGCTTTCTAAACTTATACATTGGATCCCAGAACTGATTTAACTATTCTATTGCCTTTTGTCAATACTTTTTGTTGTTATTTCTCTTCACGTCTCTCTTAACTGTCTAAATTAATAACTTTTTATTGTTTTATTGACAGCGGTTCGGTCAGAACGTCGTTGTATATTGACCGTTAAGACCAATTAGCGTTCACTCGTACCTCAGCGATAGCGTCCCGGTACCATAAGGATTACGGTCTCGAGTTCGAAGCCCTTACCCGTAACAGGTCATCTTCTGTTATTAATAGACCTAAGCGAGACAAATATTTGCGGCTGAAAGTATATGTAATCCGAGGAATTTTATCACTATTTAAAGTAATTTTTTTCCGAGTAGATAACCCGTTTAGATTCCTTATTTTTAGTAAATTATAATCAAAGCCATAGTCGGTTAACGACGAGATGTTGTGTAAGAATGAATGCATGATTAGATTACTGTCTGCTGCTATCGCAGTCAGTCACGCGGTATTGACTGTGATTCGCAGAAAAATAATGATAATTTTTATGTTACTAAGACATATAATAAGTAAATGTGTAGACCTACATACAATATTGTTGCCAGCCTTGTTTTATGTAAAGGTCTTTCTCGAAAGTTCTCGTCGTAGCGAGCGACATCAAAACTTATTGTATCGTCGTCAGTAAGAGGTACCACTATAACTCTGTCATACGACAAAAATCGGAGTGAATATTTGACACCTGGGTTCAAACCGAAAATATAAGATCTGGGCACTTGAAACAAAATGCAGGAGGCACCTGAAAAATTGTAGCTTGAAGTAATTGTCGTAAGGACAAGACATTTTTTAGAGGATGACGTGACAAGATACGACACAGTCCTGCCTTCGAAGAATATAGAGGCCATTAGTCTTGAAAGGTAGAAACTATTTACTATAGTAAAAATAATATAATGTCAAATTAGATGAGTAAAGTATCGAACTGATTTTACTGGTTTTGCGATGGAATTACTTATATTACTAACATTTATGAGGCAATATCTCCAACATTTTATTTACTTTTACATTTATAGGCTACATTAGTGTCATCAAACTGGTGAATTCTCCTTTTTATTAACATAGGAAGAGATTTTGATATAAGAGATGCGAAAGGGAGAGCAACGTAGTGAACTGTTTACTAGGGAAGCTGGGATTGACATTAAGGGTAGAGGCATTCACCTATACATGACGCAGGGTAAAACATATAAAACCTGCATCATGCAGGTCGGGCTCATGCTAATTGTCCTTTTCTCTTCCGCTGACTGGAGTGGAGTTTGCTGAAGGGACGCAGCATTACCTTCTCCATGCCTCAACCAGTTTAGGAGGCAGTTGGCCGACTGTTTAAATAGGAACAGCCGGCCGCTGTTGCCGCATGCCCAACATCTGCGTACCGTAGCTTACACCTCTTAAAATTGGTCGAAATGTCTCGGCTTTTGATAACCTTACTTCAAAAGCTGAGAGATAAGAATGCAGGTAGCCTTCTGTTAATCTCCTGGAAGGTTTCTCCTCCGAGAGCTCCCACGCCTTCAAGAGAAAGTTTAAATGTGTAAAGTGTGATGCAAACCGATCACTTCGATATTTTTTAAGAGATTTTCAGAATTAAAGTTTTCTTATTATTTGTAATTGATTTCTATTCTATAAAAATGGCAGCAAAATAAAAAAATTAATTATCCATATAAACAGTCATCAATGTTAGTTAAATCTACAATTCGAGTGGAGTATTTTTTTGGAGTATCCAAAAGATTTATAAGAATACTTTTTTTTGTAAGATATTCTGTTAAAGTTTGCTAAAAAAATGTTTACCGAGTGACTCGTGAAGTAGTCCATAAAGCCCTTGAAAAAAATCCACAAATCCTGGCCGATAGAGGCGTCGTACGTACGCACGAGTTCCCCAAGGATCTTCCTGGCGTATCTATCCCTCGGGAGGGCCTTCCCCGCACTTGTAGTGTATCTCTGGCAAGTGTTAGCTGTGGCAGCTCTGTAAATACGTCAGTACGGTGTTGCCAAGTCGATATATATCCTTTCAGACAAAAAGGAGACCAAAAATAAAGAAAGCAAAAATATAGGGGGCGAGAGTTTTAGCAGCAGGGCCCACCAAATACGCCCTGCCTCTGTCCTCGTATTTTCCACAATGACGAGTTTGTGTAGGGGCTGGCAGGTCGGAAAATATGGTGTGTGGAGTATATTTAGATAGTGTATGCATTCCTGGAACATCAACCTGTCAATGCATTGCAGCTAAGTGGGAGGGGAGAAAATTATCTCGTGAAGCTTAGAGATGACATATTTAAAGCATTACTCTTCCGCAAAGCCCCAATGGAAATGCGAGGGTAGATGTCCAACCCAAAATGGAGTCCATAGAAACGGGTTACCCTCATTTACAAAAACAAAGTCAGTTTTTAATATCCTGTTCCATTATTTTCATAGAATTCAAAATCAGATTCAGGGTTTTTAATCAGACCTCAATAAATTTATGTTTTTTTTTGTTTTTTTTTAGGGCAACAGGCTACATGAGGGTAATCCACTATGGGCAACTCCCCTTTAATAGCATAGGAAGGGATTTGAAAGGGGGGATGCGGAAGGGTAGTGGAAGGTAGCCAAGGGTTAACTAGGGCCCCCGGGCTATGGTTTAAGGATCCTTCCCGGCATTAGCCTATAGAAATGCAGGGAAAACCCTAGAAAAACCTGCATCGGGTAGGTCGGGCATTTGGTACTTGTCCCACGCCCTTCCGATGACGGGAGAGGAGTTTGCTGTGGGGACGCAGCTTACCCCTCGCCATGCCTTGGCCTGTTTAGGAGGCAGCTAATTTATGTAAATAACAGCAGCATTTACGTGCATTCTTTCATCACATGCCTGCTCTTTTTTTTATAACACTGCAATCGATTTTCGAGACGTATGTATCTCAGCCATACATACAATACATTTGATTAAATTAAATATTTGTAGTCAACGCCATTCAAAATGTTTCTATAGCTCGATTATTTCCATTCGATGATTCATTTTCTGCTTTTTAATTGAAAATTCAGATTAAGTTAATAAATAATCAATAATTTTGCTTTCGGTATTTACCCATGATATGAGGAAAAAATATGTTACATTATTATATTAATTCATGTAATGATATTTTAAGATTATTATTAAATTATTGTTGTAAATTTGTATGTCTTCGTAGAGGATGATTGTAAAACGACACAAGATGTAATCCGAGTAGAACAAACGCGCGTGGCGACGTCTGTCTGCCTTACCTCATCTAAAATCGTGTGTAGTATCTCCTTGCATTTGCATCTGGCGTGTAAATGCAATGTGACAGAAAAAGAAAAATAGTTTTTACCGGTTATTTTGTAGTTACTATTGAATAGCCACTTTGGGTTTGATATACTAAAGGAATTTCCCCTCACCGGGAAGCTCTAAGAAATATGGAGGAGTCTTATTCTTCCCTTGACCAAGATGGTGGCTCTTGGTCTTTCAATATTCTTTCACTTAATTAAAATTTATCTTTTTTACTTCATGTACTTATGAGCATTGGTGCTGAGACACTCACGAAACCTGATTCGTCCCTATTTCCTATCCTCAATGCTCAATTTCGCTTTTCCGTTCTCGGATAACTCTATACCTGGAAAACTATGAGATATTCATACCCCCCCAAGTTTTAATTCCAGATCAATCGTTGAAATTTTTTCACGCAGGCGCACAACCACGTAAGCGCTTTGTAAGTTTTAAATAGAGACCACATATATAATTAAAGGTGCTCGTAAATTAGCAAATATATATATATATATATATATATATATATATATATTAAGAAACTATGGCCCGGCAACATTTCCGTCAATATGTTGCTGGTAAGTATGCCCGGGCAATATGTTCCCAGCCATTCCCGGCATTATTTCCACCACAGTGCAGCCCGAGCATTTCCGGCGTACACGTAGTACAATAATAATGGACGAAAAATGAAGTGCTTATTAGTGCAGCATTAATTGTGATAAAAAAATTCAAGTTATAAAAGAAGAGAAGAACCTCGATTCGACCTTATTTAAACAAACGAGGAACACTTCTTAATTTAAGCAACGAATTAATTCTTGACAATTACTTATTTAATGCACAAAATATGAGGATATACGCAGGAGGACTTTAGCCGAGTTCTCTGGAGAAGACTTCTGCATACACACCACGGCGATCAAGAGCCTCCTGCAGGTATCTGATTGTTCAATTTCGTATATAGTTCGAGAAGTATGCGTAGGTTTAATGGAATGATTAAATTAATTTATTAAAGTATGTTCAGGCTAGGTCTATTTATTTGTTAAATATTAAATTTTTACATTAATAATTAACTTTTCTTCTTATTTTCATTTTTCGCGCATGTCACAACTGATTTCAAATTTGTTGGCCATTGATTACCAACCATCTTCCTTAACTTGAAGATCTCCATCTATAGTCCATCGACTTCACGCCCCATAATGATGGGTTTGAGCGAACTTCATCGATAAATTCAATAGTTTTCTCGTTTGAACAATTCATAACTGGAACACTAAATAATTTTACACAGAGAACAAAGTGTAATGTTAGTTGATAACAGAGCTGATTGACTACAGAGGACTGGGAACTATTGTGGCCCGGCATTGTTTTCATATTTTCGACACCGGGTCGATGTTACCGGCAACACGCCAGCCAGTACTTATAATGCTGGCAACATTGCCCGGCAATACTGAAATATTGCCGGGCCATATGAGTGAATTGCCGAAAATTATTTAGAGAAATATTGCTCGGCCAGTTTTGTCGGCCACATATTGCCGTGAAAAGTTTCTCGATTACAGGCCCCTTAATGATTATCGCTACATCAACAAACCATTTTCCTATTATCAGCAAAGATATTTCAGTTTTATTGTTCCGTTACTATATGTAAAAAGTTTGATGATATGAAGATTTTGCCACGGTGTACAGTGATCTGCAAAGTAAAATAGAAACAAATATGACTGATTACTCCAAATGATATTTACTCAGCATTTTCCCAATTTCCGGTTGGATAAATGTGGATCAGTAGAAGACCATATATATATATATATATTTATAAATATTGTAATGATTTCAAATGAATGAAAGTTAAAGCCCCACGTTGGACTGCAAATTTGTAGTGGTTACATAAAATCAAAGGAAAATAAGCCCCACGTTAAGGCGTCAATTTGTAGTAATCATAAATGAAAGACAATTAAATTAAAATCAATGGCTGTTGTTAGAGCAACAATTTGTGGTATTTCGCATTTTCATTACAATTATTCAATTTAACGACACGTTAAAGGTCAATTTATAGTATTTTAGTCCAAGAAAGAATGTAAAATCATTTAAAACAAAAAATTAACATTTAATAATTGCAAACAATTATAATTTACAAAAGTTATTTAGGCAAATAAATTTCAATTTACATTATCAATTAATCTTTTACAATAAAATGACTATTTATCATGGTCGTTTACTGGGCCTTTAATTAAGTAATACTTGTTAATTAAATTTTATCAAGCTATCATGGACTTAATTCATCAATAGATTATTACAATGCAAAAAACATAAAATATGAACTTTAAATTCTGAACGAAATTCGAAATCTGACGACAATATCTTTACTTATGATTTTACAGATACTAACTCTGTGAAAATTAACCTTACTGTCTCTGGTACTCAAGGAAATTGTATCGTTCCTACACACACACTTATTGCACTTTATAGACAGGCCATTTTATACACTGACTCTAATCAACACTTTTAGTTTTGCAATAGGTGGTTCACTGTTCGTTTAAGAAATATTATTAACTCGTTCCGAAGTTTAACTGCTGGATGCAGTTACCTGGGCTTCCAAAACGATAATTTAGACTCAACACTCTATATATTTAACGTTGACTCTTACGTAGTTATCTCAGACTGCAACTCGTAAAATGTTCTAACGGTTTTAGCTGTTGTTACGTGTATCCATACACTTTCTGGATTTTATACTTTTCGTCTGTTCATTGCTATATATCCACGAAGACTTTACTGGAGCTCGGCTCCCCACAGACTCAGCTCTGAGCGTCTAGAGAACCAACCTCTACAATACCCACAAACATTGCATTCTTGCCACATTCTTGTGTACGACTTGTGTGTTTTATGCCGCTAACAATGCGGGTCCAAATTTTTGTTTATTAATTAATTATTTCGTATTAATTACCACAAAATATATATGTGTATATAAATAGTAAGAAAAATGTATCATTCATATGTAACGATACTGCCCATATTTATTATATGGCTTATAAAAATATAAGTAATTGGACAAATATTTCTGTACTGCCTAAAACGTATGATAGTTTCATACTCTTATAACGAAAACGTCTCATGAGTCCGTCCTCATGACTACGAACCAGAAGCACAAGTTTGTTTTATGCTATTTTAAATATTCTGTTGTATATGAAAATTAATAATTTGTCTTGGTATTTTCCTCATTAGTTATATAAAATGTTATTGATCAGTTATAATAGATTGAATTCATGACGATAAAAAGGAATGGAGTTACCAAAAAATTATATTTATATGTCAACATAATTTCTGCTATACAAATTTTTTGGGGGTGTGTTGGGTGTTACTTTCAGTTAATTTATGCAGTAAATGGGAAACAAGATTCAGTTCTGTACGTATGCGTCAGATTAATCCTCTTAACCGACAGTTAACACTTCATAAAATTCCACGTCAGTGTTTTTACCTTGTAATTCCAGACCAGACGGACGCAGCAGCGTTGAACAAGTCCAACATAAACAAGTAAAAAAAAAGTCTTTCCCAGATAGGCAGCGCATGCCTCGGACTGCATTCTAGTTTTTTCTATATATTATTATTTTCCAGTTTATTATTTCGTGTAGCTCTTTTTCGGTGAAGGCAGTTAAGGCCCCGTTGAATTCAGCGGCCGATCGGAGCAAATAGCTGCTGAAGGTCGACCGGCCCTCGGGGGCCAAACCTCTTAGTTGGGCTTTTGTTTTGTTCTTTGCACTCATGTGTCGTCATGCCTGCTTTTCCCCGAGCCCCAACGTTTACAGAGGGGCTGTCTCCTTTGCCCAAGTGCACAGAAAAACCTCACTCAAATAATATGAAACAGCCATCGTCTTTTAAATTTCTAAACGTATGTGATTCAGAAGACAAGTGGTGAAAATTGGAATTGTTCTCTACTGTCTACTAAATAATTTTCATAATAATATATTGTTAAAGAAAGCAATTTGTTTGATATTATACAGTATACTAGTATAATTATGTTATAGATTTTATTAATTCAATTAGTATTCCTTTGAGAAAATAGGATACCTCATAAATAAAATTACAAATAGTTTCTAGAAATTATAGTTTGTTAACCTAGAATACAAACTTTTTCTATAAAATTAACTCAGATTACAAATGTAATAATTACCAAGTAATAATAATAATAAAGTTATCCAAATACAGACAAAAGAAGTTGTGTGATATTTATATCATCATTTCTTTTGTCTGTATTTGGCTATTATTTTTATTATTAATTTACAAAACAGAGGTCAATTTTTATTTTCATTTTAATTACAAATTAATTTATAGCTTTAAATACAATTTAATAACAATGGAACATCGATAACGGACTTAACATTCGTAAAAGTACAATTTAAATTTTACAGAGTATGCCTACAATTCAAATATACAAATAATTATTTTAAGACAAATAAGATAATCAATAAAAAATTAAATGTGGAACTACACACACGCAAAAATAAAATTAACATCTTGTAATTAAACCCCAAATCTCTAATTTGCAATAGTTCTGTGATAAAATGATTTCATGTTCATGTTCATGTCTCAACATTTATTATTGTCCAAATGTGTTACGCAATATATTCGTCCTTGTTAAAAAATGAGAAGATATCAAGAGCGTTAGGAGCTAAGCATTAAATTAAAATAATGATATTTTATCTGACACTTAATAATAAAATGATCATTAGCCTGTAAGTCAAAAATCAATTATTTGGTTAACATTGAAAGTATTTATACAAAATAGGAGCATACTACGTTTCGTCCCTAATTGGGAACATCATCAGGTGATTCAAAATATTAATCAGGAAATATGAAAAGTATAACAGTAAATATGTTGGATATAAAAAATTTCTTTATGGTTGTTAAATTTTTGTTATTTTGTTTCTGACAAGTAGTTACTAGAAATTGCACGGACTATAGTCAGTTGAAGCTGAAAATATGGACTTCATTTGTTATCTGTCACAGATTAAGCATATATTTCTCCTAACTCTGCAAATAATGAGAATATGAATTCAAACAAAATTTTCAGATCATATTTGTTTTAATGGCGTTAAATATTTGAATCAGTTGCATAGAATTATTAATATTAATAATTGTGTTGTATTTTAATTATTTTCAAAGTATTCTACTACTAGAGGTAAATTTCATGTCTGTGCCCCAATAATTGTTTCAGGAATATTTTGACCATTTAAAAATTATGGTATTTTGCGCCCGTAAATTTTATTTCTCATTGACTTCATAGTCTCAAAGAGAAGTCGGAAAAAGTTGTATAATCAAGGAAAGAGTTCTGTTGGTTGCTGGTGACGCACATTTGTAAATTTAGCAGCGTTCGACCTGTTCATAATTCATGTCGTGGAAATGTTTATAACATTTTCTGTTGAGCATAGATTGTTGTGCTTATTAAAAATGAAATATCCGTCGTGAGAGACGCCAGGCGGTGGGCCAACGATCTGAAAACACAACGGCCTTGACTGTCTTTAAGGGCCACGTCCTCCAGCCACACTTTATTAGGTTCTACGCCCATTTATCATTAAATTGCACGAGTGACATAAATCATCGTCAAATTTTCCTCGTTTAAGTGATGTTTACGAGTGCAGCGGGCAAGCCCATTTCCCCCTGATGATGATTGTAATTATTACCGCTTAGAAGATATCTTGGAACGATAAAAATTCAGCTAATGTGAATATGTTTGCATTATTTATTTTGTATCGCTTCGTATCAATTGAACCGTTTATAAATGCGTACAAAATTTCAGTTGATCATTTTAATATTTAAAATTTAATTTTCATATATGTAATAATTTTTATTAATTTAATATAAATTTAGTATTTGGACAATAGAAGAGTAGGCTACAGTCTAAAGCTTTTTTCCACAACTAAATTAAATAAACGCTCGAAGAAAATAAATGTTCAATTTATGTCTGGTTTAAAACTGCGGTTTGCATTGAAATTTCATTTGAATTAATTAATTTTGACTTACGACTTACCACACAATTTCAAAAATCTCGCACTGTGAGATCAAAAATTTCACAACTGTTTGTTGCTTACAAGGCGCCTGAATAATTAGAGATTGTTATTAAAACACCTTAAATCACTCCAATGAGGCAAGGGTCAAGTTCAAAAGATTAGATCGTTGATAGGAAATATAAGCATGCAAAATACTTAAGGTGGATTATTCAGATCCATAGTATTTATTCTGTTCCTGAATAATGCACGCCTGGTTTTTGCTTATATGAACTAGAGTTTACAAAACTTGGTCTTACACAAGTTTAAAATACGTAGAAAAATAAGGAAGGTTAAATTTAATAACAGATTAAATCTGAAGGCAAAATATGTATCGAACCTACGATATAAGTTGAAAACGCACATAATTGATATTTGCGGGGAGGAGGGGGGAATTTTAGAGAAATATTGTCAAATTTATTTTAAAAAACAGAATTATGGAAGGTGAATATGATGTATTTGAGTAATCTCGGCGAAAGGGCAAACAAAATTTATGTATATATAAATCAATACACTTTGGTAATTGTTGGAAAATATTTTTAAGCAAGCACTTGTTACTTAATAAAATACTTGTTAATTCAGATTAAATCATATGCTTAAATACCGTAATAGAAAGTAGAACAGTGACAGCTATGATCTGGAACTGGAGATCATATTAATGCGAATATATCCTGGACCTTGACAGTGTTATTTTTAATATAAATATCATATTTAAACCATGAGTCTAATTTATGTTCAATTAAACCTAATAAATTACAGAGTTATCGTGCACAGACAAACGGTTAAATTACTCGACACCTTCCTTTTTTTTGGATGTAGACAGGCTATGTATAGGGTAATCCACATAGTGGCAACTCCCCTCTTATAGCATAGGAAAGGGATTTGAAAGGGGGGATGCGGAAGGGTGGAGGAAGGTAGCCAAGGGTAACTAGGGCCCCCGGGCTATGGTTTAAGGATCCCACCCGGCATTCGCCTAAAATAAATGCAGGACAAACCCTAGAAAAAACCTGCATCAGGTAGGTCGGGAATTTGGTACTTGTCCCACGCCCTTCCGATGGCGGGAGAGAGGTTAGCTGTGGGGTCGCAGCTTTCCCCTCGCCGTGCATTGACCAGTTTAGGAGGCAGCTGGCCGACTATTCCAATGGGAATAGCGGACAACTGTTACCGTATGCCCAAGGTCTGTGATCCCGGAACATACAACTCTCAGAACGGGCCGAGGTGCCTCGGCTTGTGGGAACCTTAGTTCAAAAACGGAGAGGAAAAGGCATCCCCAAAGGTAGCCCCTTCGTATCTCTCCTACAAGGTTCTACCTGCGAGAGAAAATCCCACGCAGAGAATAGCTCTCGCAGGCCTCTCTCGACACCTTCTGAAAAATAATATTTCAACCTTAAGAATGTTAATATTCACCATGGAACATCAGATTAGTATTGGTGCATAACTTTCATTCCATTACAATTTGGGCTTTCGATAATCCAAACTTTCAGTGGAAACTTTAAATGCTAATTTTCTTAACTCTCTATTAAATACTGATTAAAAAATAAATACCCAAAAAACAGACAAAATGAAGTGATGATACAAATACCACACAACGAATCTGCAATCCTTTGTTTCTTTCGTCAGGTGAAAGAGCCGTGAGAACGACACAACTCCACAAACCAGATGACGAACTCAAAAGTATTGCAGATACATTGTGTGGTATTCACATTATCACTTCATTTTGTCTGTAATTTGGCTATTTATTTTTTAGGCCTTACATACTTTTAACAGGCACGTATTATATTTCAATGTCCATTAAATAACTACGTAGTTCTCTTTCATTTTCTTTTCCGCCAGACATTCTTACAATAATTCTGCACAAGATTACTGAATAGAAAGCATTGAAAATAAAAAATCTTACATTGTTCGAATGTTTCATTTTTATAATCCCGTCTGTATTTACAGGAGGTGACACTTTGTAAAGGAATAACAGTGATTATGCCCCACCAGAACCAACATTTATTAATATCTCTTAGTATGTTGTCTTTAATTATATATACATTCATATCGTTAACTCCACTCGCTCATTTTTCTGTTACCGAGCTATTATTAATGACACCTGCAAATTGTATTCGTAATCGTTAAATTTGATAATTACATGCGAATTGCCAGACTAATAACTCAAGCTGCCGTACATATCTTTTTATTTCATTTAAATTTTTCTCTCTTCAAAATTAGCGAATACTTATCTACAGTGCACTTAAATACTCATTATAACAATCTGATCTTTAATTCTTATTACCTTCATTTTATATACATATATATATGCTTGCTTATGCATACGCGTTTTCCCGCTTTAATTTATAGTCTCAGTCTTATATACGTCTTAGAAGGCTGGCATTTACACTGGATCTTGTTAAGATAGCCTGTTTAATATATATATATATACGAGTGCCTAACTTGCTACTACATTTATTGGTGGAATAATAACAGAGCCATTTGTTACCGCACGTCGTGAATTTTGTAGAAGTTTTAATGATTTAGCTATTCATCATTTGAGTTTCAATCACTGACAAATGAACATTAATTTTGCAGTTAGATTCGTACAGTCTTACAGATTCTATACAATTATATCTTGCGTAATACAGAATTCTTTTTTTAAATAACTCTGAAACTTTGCGATTAGGAGTCAAATATTATTGTATCTGCTTTTGCCAGAGATTAATTTATCGATTAATTTACATGTTAAATTCCATAGTAAATGTAGATGTTAATGAATATATATGTTAATTAAGTTCAGTGTAGTAATTCGTATTTTCCCATTTTTCTCCATCATTATCAATATTGAACATAGCTCAGCAACGTCGTGCTATTAAAAATTTAATTGCCCTGCTATGTGTAGTATTACACTATTCCTAATGTTGCACCAGAAAGTGAATATAAATCGAACTTTCTTATACAACTCTAGGTCTATTTCCTTTAAACTAGTTTCCCATAAAGTAACACTGAAATTAACTAATTTAAAGAAGTTAAAACGACTGTTGAAGAAATTTATTTAGGAATATTAAACAAAGAACTCTGATAAACAGTCTTCAATTTATCGACAATTTATTTATTTTAGCTTACGTGCCGTCAGAACTTGTTTAATGCTATTCCATCATTACGTCAAATGATAAAAAATAAGCCTACTTGTTCTTAAAACTACTTTGCCCACCTTCTAGCAATCTTCTAGGTTCAGATGCAACTGAAATAATTTGTTTTTACATTGGGAGCACACCTACCGCTACAATGTAGATGTGTTATAGTAGGTCTCATAAAAAAATTAATTAACAAATAATTTTAGTTAGTTCATAATGTAGCCGTCAGATGGTGGGGCGGTAGCTATGATCCCAATGTAAAAAACAAGTTAATTCAGTTGCAGTTAGCTAGAAGGTAGGGAAAAGTAGTTTTAAGGACAGGTAGGTTTTACGATTTGACGTAATTATGTAATATAATTAAGTTCTGATGACATGTAAGCTAAAATGTAGTGCATGTATTTATGTATTTTTCCAGATGAATATGGCTTAATATAAGCCGAAAGCTCCTGTTGCATGACTTACAAAGTAATGAATTGTCGATAAAATAAAGACGCTTTCAGGTTTCTTTATTTAATATTCCTACTGAAGTTATTTTTTTTTTCTATCAATTCCGGTTGTAGTTTTTCTGGAAAATAAGTTTATCACCTCAATCCGCATTACAGATTTCACCACCGATCTGCTCTGTTGTATTTCACCTGGACCCTTAAAAAATTCTAAATATATTGACAATAAGCAAGTAGGCCTAGTGTGCCGTAATTATAAGGAAAAAAAAGGGAAAAAGTCCGACAACTTGATCTCAATTTTATTGTCATCAATGGAGTAGAATGATAACGTACGTTATCACGTATCTTTCTATGTTGCTTATCTGGCCATGCTTTTGAAGTGCTCTGCCAGAACGATGATCACTATTATTTTTGCTATCTTTAAGAAATTTATCTACGATCCACCCTTGTTCCTCGCAGAACAAAAGTTACTGGACGAGCTCCGCGAAACTGATCTTGTAATTGCTGAAATTTACATTCTACTGCACGTTCTCTAAGGGTTTTAGGGAATTTTAATTACAACTACGAAAGTGAACTATTTCCGAAGGTATATAAAGGCCGCCACAAAAATCTTAGCGTGAATTACGCCGAGTATCACAGTAAATTTTGCAAACGTGTCGATATGACTACGGATTTTCTAAAATATACTACCAATCTACTCCACTGTAACGTGTAAATACAATCTTGAATCTAATTCACGGCCCAAAATTATTTTGAAATATATAGACGGATATGTAATGTTTGTATATCTGTCACTTTTGAGTTTGTGTAAGAAATGATTAGTAAAAAAAAAATGAACGACCTTTTGTTTATTAACGAAAAATTAAATACACCGACGTTTCGTCCTTGTTTTAGGACTTTTGTAAAGTCTGTTTCCAATTTAAACAAAATGTATGATACTTTGTTACTTTAATATTATTGTAATCTAATATAGTAATGAAAATTAAAACTTTCTAGTATTATTATTAAGAGACACAGGCAACAATACATTGTTTTCAGATATACTTCTTTGTAAACTGAAAGCTTTATTTCAGTTTGCAACAGGCAAGGCAGCAAAACCATGCCTCTATTTTTTCTTTGATTTATGTGTATAACCGAAAGTAAAATTAAATTACTTAAAATATTTTTAACAATTCTTAAAAAGCTTTATATACTTATGTTATTAATTTCTTAATTTTAGATTATACCTGAAGAGATCCTATAAAAGGACGTTATATTTAATTTTTTGATAATAAACAATGACTGCCTCATGGTCGTTTATTTATTTATAATATAAATAATAATATAATATATATAAATGTTTTCATCAGAAATGATTAGTACTGGACGTCTGATTCCGAATTGTTGCTTCGTGTCACTCAGCTGTTATTATAACGAGAGCAGGTGGGACCTTCAGCTTGATCGAAATCAGAGGTGAATAGATGGCGTGCCCACAGCGTATTCCCCCACCTATTTACTGTAAGGTGACAGATGTCATTTTTCTGTTGAAATGGAGTATTAATTCACTAGAGAACATAGTCATGTATAATTACACTAAAATTAAGTAACTTCATTATTTTTAAAATTACACAAGACAAACGGAAAGGTTGATTTCGTTTTAAAATACGAAACAGAAATTTACAGCAGTAATTTTATAAGTGATTACTAATAACCAATTCTTATTTACTTTTGTAATAGATTCTATAGGACAGTTTTATAATATTCTAAGGCTTCAGACTTGACAGACAAAATCCAAATTGTCAAGTGAAGTGTGTCAACACCAGCCGAATGAAGCGTGTTTCGCTACGGTCTTTCATGAATGAAAACGTAAACATATTACTTAAAATGTTCGAGTAAAGAAAAATCAAACATAATTCAACTTTGCGTTGATTCTCAACAACGGCTAGATATTTGGTACACTAAAACAATTTTTACATTGGCTTTGTTTTACCAATGTTTAAACAAAAAATAATTGTTTATCTAAACGCATAATACAATATTAGCGACCATAAATAACAACCTAAATATCAAAGACACCACACAACAATATCAAAAACATTATCCAGATATTAAGTATCCAACAGAAACTTTGAGAATATAAATATTTCCTATAATCACGGTTTTTGAAGCCTGTTTAGTTTGTTCTACACAGTACTAGTAGCAATCGTTACATTCAAATTTATAAACTACAGGCTGTGTTTGTCATTTATCCTGTGTGTTTATTACATTTTGGCTTGGTGGGCTGTGACGTCACTCCCGTTTCGGAAAAGATACTCCGCGCCGCTTATAAAACCAAAGAGCGATTTTTTTGGTGCGTTTTTCGCTAAGGAACAAGATTTTTGGTGTCAAGTAATCCCCAGGGCATAAAAACGCGGAAAATAATTTCGTTTTAATCATTTTCTGTATTTAACCCCTTCTTCATGGCTACATCTTTTAATAGGAACATATATTTTTACCAATTAGCTTAATTACATACTCGAGGAAATTCATCCGATTATCCATTAACTGATATTAGATTTAGAGTTTCATTGAATACATTAGTCATTAAGGACACGTCATAATATGAAATTACAAATAGTTATTCACAGCTGGAATTAATAGCACATAGAAGATTAAAATTGCAAAACTGAAGTCTGGAACACACAATTTTCACTCATCAACGCAACTGCGATTGCAGTAAATAAACAGGAAAAAAAATCGTAATAGGGCCTAATCCAAAACGAATATTTAGTGAATTATAACATAAATTTTATAATATATTATGGACATATCGAAAATAAATATTGACATGTAAATTTTGTGTAGAATAATTTTTGAATTTAAACTCGTTTCGAAATTTGAAAAAAATTCAATTCTTAATTTTACAAGTATATTGTAAGCATCCAGAATCTATCACTAACGTATTTACGCTACAGATATTATACTCCAAAATATGTGAATATAAAATTTATCTTCCTATCCATGCATAATTGTGTTATTTTAAATTTAGAGGAACTGCGGGTTGAATTCTCTAGTGTACGCTAACATTAAAATTGATTTTTGTGATTAATAAACTTACTTTCTGACTTAGTGTGACTTCTATTATTAAATTTCTCGTTTGTTACTTTTTGTGACGTCTTCTGCATTATGAGTATGGATTATAATTTCTAAATTAGATTAGAACACGATATTTATTGCACTAGTATATTACCACTAAATGCCAGCAGAATTCGGGGGAAATCTAGAGGACGAAGTGGAAGTTTTTGTCCCCTCGTCACATACGCGACACGTTTGGCCTTTATAATACCTTGACAAATACGTCATTATCTGAGATATCGAATCGATTATACACTGATTATAATCAACGTGGAATTATTAATTCGGTGAAACTTTGTTACTCACCTTAACAGTACTTGCCGAATTAATTGCGTTGTGTCTTGTTACAGACTAGTAGAAACCGACGTGAAAATTAAGGAATTTCGTAACTTATCATTTTATTATGATTCGTTAAAAGCTAGAAGTAAAGGAACCATAAGAATATTTTTTGAATAATATTTTAATTAATTTAATTGGAATCTGATTAATTTGAACATTGTTTACTATGATTTTAAATATATGGAAAGAATGTTTGGAAAAATTGTTTCATAAATACATAATAACACAAAATTAGATATTTATTCATAAAACAAAAAATTTAAAAAATTAAAAGTGTACAATTTTAAAAAATTGTATTTTTATCTGTATCGCCTGAAGAATTCCAAAAATAAGAATTGAAACGTTGTGAGTAAAAAATTAAGGAACTAATTGATTTGAATTATCAGGATGGAAAAATCTCGAACGGACCGGGAATTGAACCCGGGTCTCAAGCTTAGTTAGCGGGTGCTCTAGTAAGGAGTCGACATCAGGCCCGGTAAAAAAAAAACGGAGACTTCCCCATCCATTGTGTACTCAAAGTCTTGCATCATCTACAATTCACTGGATTACAATTTTCATGGCCTAACTTTAGGACTCGATGAAGATGGATAT
Organism: Zhengitettix transpicula; assembly: GCA_037074705.1. Classification (NCBI taxonomy): domain Eukaryota; kingdom Metazoa; phylum Arthropoda; class Insecta; order Orthoptera; family Tetrigidae; genus Zhengitettix; species Zhengitettix transpicula. The sequence goes on from CM073591.1 coordinate 70,793,024, forward strand.
TAAACCGAATTAATCAATGGCGTAATGAAGAATTCAGAAATGACAGAGAAATATTCAATCAAATCTCAGCTACATAGGCCGTGAAATTGATTTAAAAATAGAATGGAACTTTTACAGTTCCGGTCCAAATTATTCCAACCTGATATTTTAATCCAATTGCATGGCCTATATGGATGAGGTTCGATTGAAGCTTCTTCTGCGCTTTCGTAACTAATTAAATAAATGTATTCTGACTTACAGGCTATTGCATTTCTTTTTTAATCATTAGAATGTCAGATATAACGAAATAATTTTAATATGTAGAAATAGTTTTCCTTGTAGTGAGGTAGAAGAAAATATATCTATATCGGGCTACCTCTCCTCATTCACATAGTTTCATGTCTAATGACAACTAGGTTAGGATCTTCATTATATTAACGTATCTGTATTTACTTTTTGTGGAATTCATGGCTTTCTGGTAACGTGTTGTCTTTCATTTTTGAATGTGAAATTTGACGTTATAGAAATTTTATTTATTTGATTTTAACCGAATAATCGCGAAGTGGTTTCCATACATTGTGTATATAATGTTAAAAATCAACTTATATGCATGTACTATTAGTCTACCATTAACACGTGCACAGTTCTGGTCTAATTTTGGATCATGACAATCTGTAGCTACTAGAAGCCGCAGAACTATTTAATAGCTTGTGTGAAACGCTGAAGTCGTTTACGAGTTCCAGAATGTGAGTTTGGGTTAAGCAAATCTTGCATCGATAGATGGTGCAATATACCAGACGTAAACTATGTTGAACAAACTAGCAAATACAAACGAACGCAAAACGTGTAGCCGCCTTATGGATTGTTCGTGTAACAGGATTCTCTGTGATTTATTTCAGTACACAAAATTCGTTTAGCTGGATCTCAGAACTACTTTTGAATTCTAATTAAAATTATATATTTCCAGAATTTAAGTAAATTCAGGTATATTATCACAATCTGATCACTAACTTAACCCAAATAAGATGTACATAAATTGAAGAAGGAGCAAATTAATAATGTTTAAAGCTTGCAGTGTGTAAATATTTGTGTATTTATTAACGCTACAATGCAGGTTGGAAAGAAAAAGTGTGGATTGAGAAGTTAAACAAGTCAAGAAAGGTAACTTATAATACGTTGGTTCTGGATTAGAACACTTCAATGAGTAAACATTCATGGATACAGAGATAGTTCAAACAGAAAAGTTCAAAATCGTACACAGAGCAGAGATATAAATTAAAAACTTCAGAGTCCGGAGTCAACCTTGAGGAAGAAGTTGATTGAAAATAGAAATGACATTAGAGATTCAGCTTATGATCGAAGTCGAAATACTTCACATCTCGAACTAATGGCGTACGATAAACATTCATTTTGAGTTTCGTGAGCAATTAAATATAGGCCTATATAGTTGGTAAAGATTTTATGGATGTATAGATTTGCTTAACATGAGCTGTTCATACTGTTCCAATTCAGTACTATGACGCAATTCGGTGAAAAATTTCTACATATTTTACATTAATTAAATTGGCTACCTTGCTCTACCCTTCCGCATCCTCCCTTTCAAATCCCTTCCTATGCTATTAAAGGGGAGTTGCCACCACGTTGATTACCCTCATTTGCCTGTTACACACACAAAAAATATCTGTGAGTTAATTTCGGTAAATGATTTTTAAAGTAATGTCATAAATTATATATTTTTTTCGGAAAAAATATTTTAACCTAACTTAAGGACTGCTAAAATTGTAATGCTTATAGTTAAACTCTCTACAACTTCGAACAATAGGTTATATTGCTTTTTACGTTCAATACCCTGCCGTATTAGAAGAAAACAAATTTAAGTTTTTTATAGGTTTATTTTACTCTTCTGTCTCAAAGGTAATTGAAAGTACAGGAAAGAGAGTTACCCTGGAGAAATTGACTTTGATCGTCTGTATCGCCTTTATTAAACAGTTATTAATAACTTTGAATTTGACTGATAACATCAGTCCACGACTATAGATTCCATCATATCACTTATTATTTTATAATTATCTAAAATTAAAGTTTTCTAGTTTATTCAAAATAAAGTTCTTAAATTTTCTTACTGAAGAATTTTACTTGATTTTCGTCAATTATTCATTATGATTTATTATTAATTTATCATTAACTTAAAAACATTAGCCGTACATGAATTTTTACAAAATTTTTGAGTGTTCACTAATTTCACTCACATTTTATAATGGCTAGGTGACACTTTTTTGTTAATTTCAGATTGCAAGTTTTCTATCCAGTAAAACGTGTTTCTTCTATTTTCACGATTATTCTCGAAATTGTATAGTAAGGTCATTAATAAGTGTATAAATTGGTCCGTCAGGCAGAACGCGTAAGTTAAAGTTGACAAGTTGCACATGATTATCATAAGGATGTGGTTTATTATTAACAGGTGAATACATATATTTTGTGTTGTTCATTGACTCAATGTTATATGGAAGTGTATTATTTTAAAAAATAAAGTGTTGTTTTGAATAATAATAATAAATATATATAAATATATGAGGATTGGTAGTTTGGTTGTTTGGAGTTGTTAAAATCGTTTGTAACATAGGTCCAGATTTTAATAATCAATATATATCAAGATAATTTTTATTGCTTAGAATTTACGGAAATGTAACATTTTTACAAAATATTTCAATTTTTCAATTTTATTTGAAAATCTTTTTCCTTTCCGTGATTCTTCTTTTATCCATTTTTTATAGATTTATTTTCTATATTGATTAATTTTGAATTTAATACGAAATGATACACGAAAATCCTCATTTAAAATACTTAACGTTATGATTAACTGAATTTTCCATGTCCATGAACGTATCAACACTATTACTAACGTATTACTTTACATTCCCTAAACGAATATTTTTTTAAATTTCTTTCTAAATAATTTAAAATAACAATGGAGAACCCAGATTATTTTAACTAAGACTTGAATAGTGTTTAAAATGGTCACTCCAGACGATACCCTTTAGTAGGAACGGAACTTACGCTTAATTACTTTAAACGAAAATATTGACACATGTCAATAATAAGTTGGTTCACAAGATTCAAGGTAATATTGGACCCACAATTTAACAAAAACTGTTGCAAAATTAATGTTAATTCTCAATAAAAATAGGTAAACAGCCGTCGTTTAAAATTAATTTGGCAGAGATTTATTTGCGAATCCTTATATTTTTGTAACAGGAATTACGTTTGTTTCACAACTATAGCTTCTGAGAGTAAATCAGAGCAACAGAACAAGCACTAAATCACAGAAGAGGTTATCTGTCTCCATAAAGCATTTGGCCCGCCACTAATTAATCACACGAACAACATATCGTTCGGTTCATTTGATATATTGAGATAATTATTTAGTCAGGCGTTATTAGGATTGAAAATATTTCGATAGTAAAGCATTTTGATCTACGACGGGTCGAATGCTGAATATGACTCGTTTTGAGATATTCGAAGGGGAATAATTTCACACCTTTGAAATTGATAAACGGCTAAGGTTTCGTTTCATTGTTTAGAATAATACAGTTTGGGGTTATACATTCTACTTTGTTAAATAATATACAACAATAACCCGTTATACTTACACAGTATTTTATACTACACAGTATTTTATAGAATTTTTTTGTGGCATACGAAAGCTCATGACATTGGAACAAATCGACCCATATTTATTGAGTTTAGTGCTTTAAATGCATAGAAATAAATTAATAATTTTATCTGTAGATAGGTGTATCTGAAGCGAGTTTCATGCAATAGGGTATCTGCAACGGATGTAATTTAATATTATGAAGGTCACGCTTACTATGACGGCTTTACAAAGAAAACAGTCAGACCGATTTCGATGATTTTTTTATTTTTATATAAAGCATTAAGAAGGATTTTAGGAATATAAAAATTTGATCTACCCTCTCGACACATAATCGGGGACGTTTTAACTGAACGGACAGGGATTTTTTTTCCAATAATTTATTTTTAAAATAATGTTTCCTTTGAAGCCTCCCAATGTTAAAAATTACATAAAATTCAGTATGGTGGTGTTTTTGACCAATATATTCAATACTGGAAGAAATTATGTGCAAGTAAAAAGTTAAACGTAAAACAAAGGTTTATTGAATCGACTGGCATGACCTTTGTTTATATTTAGCTGCGTCTGTACAGCTCCCTTATTTTTACAATATTCTACTATTTTTAATCATACACCTTACATAGTCTCTAACGATATGGTCGGCAACTCAGTCTACAAATCGTCGCCCACCCTTCTTTTTTCTAGTAAAGTTATATGCCGCCCATTATAACCAGTTGAATAGTTAAACATATCAACCGTTGATGTCATCTTATAAGTAACTCACAAAATTATTAAATACAAAAAAGTTGAGAATGGAACAATGAGTTATAAGTAAAAGAAAAGAAAATTGACCCAAGTCGTAACCAATCAAATGTGGATAGCGTAAATAAAATGTTTCATACATACTAACGATTAGAATTTTAGTGATAAATTATTAGAGTAAGTTTTTAGTGAGTTTCTTTCTATACATCGATGTCGGACGTTTTGATAGGTTTCCTATTTTCCATGCTAATTTTATATGGAAATCCTGAAATTCGCCCTTCATCTTCTACAGTCCTCGAAGTTCCAGTTCTTCCTGGATGCTAACCTCAAGGCAGTATAACGGTCAGGGTGCACGTCAGAGTCTTTGGCACTCATACAGAACAACTTTTAGGAACGAAGTTATGTTAGTATTTACCTTGGATATTTTTGTTTTAAACGGTTGAAACGCTGATTCTCCGTTCTGAACGATACACTATGGGCACATGAGAATTTTTATTACGTACATATGTCGATAATTAATTCAGTCTTAATCATCCAATTTTTTTACTTTACAATAATCACAATCTATTGTCACTGTTGTTGGGAAACTGATTTAATTTTCAGAAAAGTTTGGGAATTAGAATTAGAAAGAATGGATTCGTGCCTCGGCGAGAAGTTCCAGCAAAATATTAATTTGAAAGGGCCAAATCCCCGAATCTCGCTTCGGTATTTCATAAAAGAAAACAAACGTAAAAATACCTAAAGCCTACTCGTAAGGGAGAGCGTAACGAATCGATATGTTTATAATCAGCTTGTAACAACACTTTGACGCCTCTATACAACTGAAAAAGCTTTCTTCGAAATCATCTTGCGCAAAGAGAACGAAATATAGATTTTTTAACGTCCATCAATGTTTCCAGATGACAGTTTTATATCGCTCACCGATGTATACAACAGTGATAAAAGTTTAATCGAACTCGGTCTTACCGTTTTCTTGTGAAACTAAGTCGCGGCTCTGTGGAGTCCGCCATTTTTCTCTAGATGACATTCGCTATAACTAATTTCCTTTTCCTCGGTGTTCAGAATAACGGAAAAAAGTTTAATTTAAATCAGCCCGAAAGTCTTCTTTCGAAAAGCGAGCAAACAGCCAATAATTTATACGACATCGATTTTGGATTCTCAAAAAGCATTTTGATCAACATACAGAAAAACGGATAATTTTATTGAAGCCTAAATATATATGATGATGGAGCCTGTAACAGAAATTTCGGGATTTAAATACAGTATTACCGGGTTGAAAATCTGAAAAGTATTCTAAGAGAATAAAAGAACTACGCCCTTTAATATTGATAATACAATTTAAACAGATCATATGAGTTCGAGAAACAAATATAAAGCGTTGCTGACTGTAATTACGTATTTCGTGTGGATCGTTGACGTGATCATATTATCTGCGTTCATATGGAATTATATAATAAAAGCAGTTAATTAGTTTTAAAAATAACTGGAAACTACTGTGTCTCGAATAAAGTTGAATGGTATTCCATTCAGCTAAAATTTGTGAAATGATTAAGACGGCTAAATAGTTAATTTTGAACATTAAATTAACCCTAATTTCCATAATTTTACTACAATTGTTATTTTAACTATTTTGAGTTATTTTCGTACCAAATATATGTTTTATTAATTGGACATTGTTACTTATAGACTATTTTAATCCAATATTTTGTTATATGTATAAGCATATTAATTCAAACCTTGCAAACCTTTCATTAAAGTCATAAACATATATTTCAGTTAAATTAGCATCATTATCATCTGCTAATTCCAAATTCTAGAATTTAACATGAAATGAAGCTGATTTGCTTGATTTTTTATTAGTATGTTAATTACATTATTTTAATCATTTTCTTAATTTAAAATGATAATGATACCTTATAACATAGTTCCATACACTACATACCAGCTATTAATTACCGTGTTCCCAATTAATTTTCATTACAGAAAAGTGTCTTCCCTAACTAGATTAATGATGTTTTGTTTTGTTTCAGAGAATGTTCCAGAGAACCAACTCTTTGAGATCACAGGTAAAGACGATTCATTTCTTTTCGTTGGACGATATAACAGTTTTGGTCAGTCTGTACATAATTAATGTTTTTATTTCAGTGTGAATATGTTATTAGGTAGAGAAATGCTCGGCAAGTCCAAAATAATTCATTTTATCTGAATATTTATTTTCTTATAAATCGAATAGTTTTTTTGAACATTTACCGAAGTATTAAAGACTTTCTCTAACTGTATTCGTATCAGAAAACTCTAACGTATTGTTTTAAATTACCTTCTTTATAATTAAATAGTTTCGACTATAATTTATGAGTTATTACTGCGCGGGGAAAAGTGTTGATCATTCGAATAATTGTATTGAACTCTGTATCCTGCGATCTACACTTTGGCTATATAGTATATCCGCAATGGCTTCCGGTTGGTAACACCTCTTTGGTGTCGTGCAGCGATTGTTGAGTGTGTTTTATGCCCTAATAGCGTAATCTTCACTACAGTGCAAAACACGAACAGGTCGCATCATAATCAAACAGTAATCGCTTCCAAGCTGGGCTTCAAATTAAGTGAGTGTATTTATGGAAGTACGACACGCCATGGCTCCCTATCGTGATCTTGGATGACGTAGCGTCACTGTTAGTTGTATTATATAATACGTCTGTGACATTTACCACATAAACACCGATAAGGTAATCCCAGAATGAGAACGATAAAAGGATTTTTTAATTTGTCTTCAGATGGTTCTACGAAAATTAAATAAATAAATAGTACTTATTAGACGTAACAAATAAATCCCTTGAACTATTTCTGATATGTTTTTTTAATGAAATTAATAGGTTGTATAACAGTGTAAATTATAGGAATTACACATCCTCTACCTCCTGTTAAAAGAAAATACCATTTAGAACTCCTGTTATGTGGCCCATTTAAAATTTGTTTCAAATCGTAAACCGTCTGATGTAGAATATGAATTCAAAATATGTAACCAGCTTCGTGTTATTTAACCTTGTTAATATTTAAGGTCAGTAGACATAAAGAAGCAAAAACGAACAAAGTGTTCTATTGCTCAGTCAATTGTCACACAATTAATACTGTATTAAAAAAACAAATTATCTGTGTTACATCTTTTATAAAGGAATTATAATGTATTTGCCGCTCCTAGGTATATATTTCCCACTCGAAGATCCATAACAAAATAACTGTATTTTTTTAAGAAATTTACTTAATCTCTTTCATGTTTTCCGTAAACTGAAACATTTCTTTACAAGTTGCAAAGGTACAGAAACGGTTCGCAAAATAAATAAATGTAAGGTAAGAATAAAGCTTAAAATAAAACACTTCCAATATGTACATCAGGTATAATCAAATTTTGATGAACTTATTTAAAAACTAATAATAAATTATAAAGCTTGCAATATTCTGTAGATTGAATTTCACGACTCAATATACTTCGTTACTCAAATTTAATTATTCAAAATCGTGTTACTGTTTTCGTGCCTTTGAACTACTCAAAACGAAAAAAACCGTGAGTAGAGGCATTTTCAGGCATCCATGTTTTTAGAGTCTTTGTATTTGGCATAAATATATTAATGATAAGTAGACCTATAAACTATATTTTAATATATTTCAGCAATAATTAATTAGGCCATTAAACTGATTAGGTATAATTTGAATGGTAGCGAATAAATTGAATTGTAGCGGTATGAGCTCTCAAAGAACAATGGTGGCGAGTTCTTTTCCTTTGTCGAAAAGCCGAAATGGTGACTGCGCGCGCAAAAGAAAGTCAGTCTGCGGTCGGCGACGAGAGGTGAAACCGTAAAAAGTCTTCGCCGAGATACGTGACAGTTCGGTACACATAGAGAAATAAAAACAATAAGGTTCTGCACTGAGCCTGGGTCGAGCAAGGACAAACAAAAAGCCTAAAATCCGCGACGAGAAGAAAGTAGTTAAAGTCTGAACTCAGCATATGATAAGTAAATTCTGCAAACATAAACTACAAATGAATTCCTGTATGGATGCAAGAGTTTGCTTCACAAATTGAACATTCTTCGCATTGAGGGATCCGGCAACGGCTAGCTGACCAGAAAGGGGAGACAACAACCGAGGTTCCTGATAGCTGAGGATGTGCACTTCGACCGCGTGTGTGTAAAATCTGCAAGGAAGTTAGAATCAGTGTAAAAATTTGCACTTTTAGTGTAGTGTTGAAGCTACAAAAGAAAGAGCTGGTGCCAGACGGACATTACGTGAGTAACAAAACCTATATAAACTTGTAAACGATAATAAGAAAGGTAATAATAAGATTTCGTTCAGTTTTTTTACTTTTAGCCTTCTTTCATTTAATTTATCGTCATATTATTTTAGGTGAATTTTTATGTTTGAATTGTTAATCAGTTTATAAATCACTTTTCTGTTAATTATCAAACCCAGTTGTGACCCTGAGAGAAGTGATCTTGATTTGATTGCAAGTGAATAAAATAAGAAATTATTTTATTTGTTAATTTTTTCTTTTTTTCTTTTAATTAGCCTTTCTTTTGATAATTTATTAATTCTTTTAATTAAGAGCGAGTCGGGTGATTATTACTTTAATGGCTACCACAACGTGGGGCAATTTAATCGACCTTCTTGGTGATAATTACAATATATAAACGCAGACAAAAATTCATAACAAGCTATTTTCCGTGTTGTTTTATCTCAGTGTGTCTGGACATTAACAATAATTCATACACTATTGCCACATCGCGATTGATCGACTCATTTGCAGTCGGTCAGGAGGTGAAAATTATGTGTTTACACTACTCCGAAAAAATGTAGGATACATGAGGCGATGAGCGTGTTAACATAACTTTACTTGTGGAACTCAAATGTTCGGAAATAGAGACATACCGAATGTTTTTGGAAGCTAACACAGATAAATTTTTGTCGTTGGCACGTGTCTTTGACGTCAGTCAAAGTACACATTAGCCTGTGTCTTGCCACGTGGCGTTCAGAATGCTCTTACTATTTTCAACACCTGATGAAAGCATCGATGTTTGTAAATACGTATTCTGTTGGGGTACTTCATTATCCATTTCTTAAATTTCAAACTAATACAAAGGTTTTTATATTTTCGACATGAGTCACTGTTTTCGTACAATCGTTTGTTTCCAATTATGATGTATGATTATACATTCTATATGTATTTACCATTAATTTATAGATAAAAATAGTCATAGAAGACGTACAACAAAAATTTACGTTCTTCCTATATGTATTTTTTAAAGTAAAAAACTGTCTTAGAGAAGAAAATTTCCGCATAAAAACTTAACAGTTCGCTGTTACCGTTTTTACTGTATATGCAGATATATTTCTATGATGGAGTCATGCGTATATGTTCTTTAAATTTCAATAGAAAAACTACTCAACCGAATTTTCGATCTCTACATCAAATTGAAACATATGTAGAAGGGACATGCGAGATTTGTTATTGGTCTCATAGAATAGAATTACTTTACACGATATAAACGATCTTACATTAAGGAAAAAGTGGTTTCATAATGTACGTCTTCGTCTAAACATAAGAGCACAGTTTACAGTATTGGACTGTTTATGCTCTTCATCTCATTTTCCAATTGAAAAGCAATCTCATATGTTACTGTTGTTCAGACTATTAAACACTTGGAAAAGAGATTAGGCGTGTGCAGCATCAAGCGATGGCTATATTACAGAGTGACACATGAGCTGTTTACGCAGATAAAAAATTACTATGGCCAAGAGAATAGCGGGTACTTTCTTCTGATACTCTATTCGACATATTAGATTGTTAATCTATCCTTATTAAAATTACAGAGATTACTTTGCTCTTCTATCTATATAATATTAGAATCATGTGGGAGCCACTTGTCGTGAGAAGAAAAAATTATATATTGAGAATCGAACGAAGCAATATTAAATGGTCTACTATTTAATTTTTGGATTATGTGATATTTATATATATCCTCACTCATTCATTCATCAAACAATATTCCGTATTTCCAATTTCACTTCTTACCCTAAAATTTATTTATTGAACAGTGAAATTTATTTCTGGAAGCTCCCTGGTTACTATACAAATCTTCTAACAAACAAAATAGACTCGTGTGTGTGTGTGTGTGTTTGTTTGTATGTTCCGCATACAAATCTACATCCGCGGAGAAAATTTGACCAAATTTAGTAGACGTGTACCTTTCGAACCGGAAACAAACAATGTTGGTGTAAGTCACCCCAGGGACGAGTGTGGAAATTTTCAAACATGCTAAATCTGCCGGTATTTGCGTCTAATAAATATTTTACGCGCTGATTGAAATTGATAGTGTTTCTCCCGATTTTTTTTATGTATAATTTCTACCCCTTTCTGTATTGAAGGGAAGAATATTTATAGGTTTGGGATGCAGAGGCGTTACACAATATTAACGCGAAAACAACCGAGATTATAGTCGGATCCTAGGTTATGGATGTCGCTTAGTTTCATAATAGCATTAAAATTGCCGTTTAACGCCCATGGTTCAGGATGGACGGAAGTTGAAAATTTCTAACATGTTACAAGGATCGATATTTTCGTCGAAAGAAAATATTTCGCGGTTAATGAGATAGATAGTTTTTCTCCAGATATTTTTGTGTATAATTTCAACCCATTTTGGTATATTTAGGGAAGCACCTTTAGGGATGAAAGTGGACGATATCAACATAAAATAAACGAAAAAAAACCGATATTCAATTCCAGGGTTATGGTTGTCGCTGAGTTGAATTATGACAACCAGGACAACGCCGGGCACCCAGCTAATGTGCTTATAAAAAACGCGTTACAATAAATATATTTCTCCTATCTGCCAGAAGGCAAAAGCTTCAGGAAAACGCAACATGATAATTTTTCGAACCCAAAGAATGCATAAATAATCACCAGTAAGTAATATTACCATTATAAGAAATATTTCAACCATTAAAATATTTCAGTAAAATTTCACATTTTCAGCTGTATAAAACCGTGTCAGAAACGCTAATTTACCTATTTATCTGAATCTCACTTGTTATATCGAAAGAATGTCACATAAAGAGAAGTTATGTGCATTTAATTTCTTTACCATAGGAAATATACGTAAATTATAACCAGGAAGTGACTAATAAACTTGTCTTTTCCAAGCATATATAAATAATTTGATGAAATTAATTGCCTTCCTGAACTCACGTGAATTTATGTTTTAAGGATTCTACTTTATCTACGTATTCTTGTAACTACAACCGGGCCGATGTCCCGTAACAGTAAAGCGCCATATTGGGCATCGTGCAACTATATATATCAGTGCTACTCATTCTTGCTAAGAAAAATTATGGGTTTTAGCTAGAAGAACTAGAAAGAAGTTGGAAGATGGTTAGACCATAGACGCCTAGAAGACCATACCTTTATTATCGTCATCACGTCTGAGGTTAGGTCGCGCTTATTGGCGGGTTGTTAGTGGTTAACCGAGGTTTAGTTCGTGTCTTTTAAGAAGGCGTTCTTATTCTCCTATTGAGCAAGAAAGAGTAATGGAAGTGAGTAAATTGAAAAGTGAGCCAATACTTACTCCACCGTTTCAGAGTGTTGTGCATTCATTTCAAACATTCGAGACGCTTTGCCACCAGTCTTCATTCAATCAGAACACCCACGTGACAAACTTTTATTTTTAAATGCAGTATATTTGATTTATCACAATTCTGCCTCAACACACCATTAAGTACAATTTTTGTAACAGCACCAAAAAAAAATTAACGCAAAAATTTTGCATTTTATTTATTTCTAGAATTTTTTTAATGTATTTTATAGTTTTTTTCTTGTAAAAAATTCTACGATTCTAAATTAGAGTAAAAATTTTCGCAAATATATTTCAAGAAAAAGATTGGACTGCAGTTGCAAGAGGGTCGTATTTAACAGCATCCAGATACATAAATGACACTTACTACGGATGCTTTAATTATTTATGTACTATAACGAAATACACTCTAATGAATTTACAGATACATTCCTATTTTTAGGCTCTCTCTATTTTCAGATACGTATATTGTAGGAATAAATTAATAAAATTTCATTTTGTGTCACAATTTCGTAACGTTCTATTTCATATTCTGTGGAGTAAAGATTTGAAAATTACAATATTGAATTTGTTTTATTACTTAAATATTTCTTAATTCCAAAAGTATTTAATTTAATAAACCGATAACATTAAAATCACTTCAACGCACCATCTTTTATTTATTTCAGATGGATAAAAAGATACCTTGGTTACTTTCCTCCAAATCTGTTGGCATTAGTTATGGATTTAGATTAATTTCAAAAGTTCATAATATTGAATTTAATAATGTCAACAATAATGTTGGACAATTGTCTTAAAAAAATTTAAATTTAATTTTGAATCAAAATTATCTGGGAAATGATTACCTTAAGTAAGCTTACCACTGTGTGAAATTCATATGCTATTACAATTATTTTTCATACTAGCTAAGTTTCACCTGACAAAAAATTATTCGTTATTTTTATGTGGACGGTGAGGAACTTGTTCGACCGTACTCCAACTCGTCACTTTCAATGGCGTCATGCAGTACTGGTTGCTAGATAAAATTCATTTAATGGTTGTTTATCTTAAGTAAATTTTTTTACAAAACCGAAATTAAATTTTCCTACTTCAGTATTTCTGAAAACATATTGTAAATTATTAATTTTAAATATAAATATTAATGTCAATTTATGAATGTTCGCACTGACGGTTTCGTCAATTGCTAGTGTGTCATTATGCATTAGTAACGAAGCTATACGCTCATACAGCGTTATTTAATATTTGCGTCAAGTAGTACGACAGTATAATCTTATAGGCGTAGAGGAAATTAGTCGGCTCTACGAACCAAACGAATACTTTAAAATGTCCGCTTGATTACATGTTACTATAAATTACTAATGGAGATCCGATGGCAAGCGGTATCTGTTTATGATAGAACCAATTTGTGATTCCATATGGTGTATCATGTCCATAGGACAACCGAAATGTGATATTGCAATATTATAAGCCAATAACTACTAAGATTCTGTAGTAAGCGTAACCTTTATTGCTTTAGAAAATATAGAAACTGTGAAGTAGTGTTAACACCATCGGCATCAACCTCCTAAAAACATTGCTCCCTTTAAATATATAAATTTTGAATATTTTTTAAATAAACTCTTATAAGAAGCACAATTGAATGATATATTGATATGCATTATTTTCGATGAATATTCGATAATACAAGAAATAATTACTGATGGAAAATGAACTGAAATATAAGGTTATGTATAAAATTCGAAATTAAAAAAAATATTTACGAAAAGTCTTTTTGTGGACAGTTATTACAGGACGTCTGTTAATTCTGATGATGCAGCTAAGGATAATTACAATACAAAATGAGAAATGTAAGCAGCTAAACGATCAGTTTAAATTAAAATATTAATGCAAATGAACCAATCACATTTTATATAGAAATCCTAATTAATACACGAATTTTATTTCTGCACAAATTTAAACAATACAATCAAATATTATAGTTTCTAAGCTTTTATTACACAGAAACAACCGTTAAGAAACATAATATGCACTAATAATTTAGGGTTACAATGTATATTAACAGAATTCTGTAATTATCCTTAATTTAACCATATTATACCTCCTCTAGAGTATTTTTAATTAAATTACTAGTTTCAGAAGGTAAATATTTTATTTTTCTATTCCAATCATAAAAAGCAAAAACAGATTTTTTTTGTTGGGAGGAAACAGGTTTTTTTATGGTAACAGGCTTAATGAGGGTAATCCACGTTGGGCAACTCCCCTTTAATAGCATAGGAAGGGATTTGAAAGGGAGGATGCGGTAGGGTAGAGGAAGGTAGCCAAGGGTTACTAGGGCCCCCGGGCTATTGTTTAAGGATCCTTCCCGGCATTCGCCTTCGGATAGCGGGAGGGCCAGTAGCTCCTAAGTGTCTCTCCTTCAAGGTTCTGCCTTCGAGAAAATAGCCCTCGCAGACCCCTTAGGTAACAGTTTGACAGGATTCTTGATTCTTCTTTAAAGATTTACATGTTTTGACCTGTAGAAAAAAAATACCAAAAATTAGTATACAATTCAAAATCATGGAATAAGTGGTATATAGATAGATTTATTCAAGTGTATTGGGCAACGCGCGGTCACAAAGTTTAGAATATCTAAAACAATATATAAAACAAAATACATACAAAGAAGATTATAAAATAAAAAATAGTTCCATTACATCATTGAATGCTGTTTTTTTCTACTAAATAAAGATTAACGACCTCTAAAACTGTAAGGGAGTCCTACAGTTCTTTGCAATTCTCACTTAACTTCATAGCAATGCCTTAATAAATTAATCTAATTTCCAAACAATATATACTTATTAAAATAGAATTATAATTTATGCTTAATTTTACTCAACTTTTGTATAACAATTCCTATTCGATTTACCATAAATCCCGATTATCTTCTTTTGAATTCTTTTATGCTTCCAATCCGGATTGGATCTAGTTAAGCATGAAAATTGCCCTATATCAGTCCGCATTTTCATCTGTTTAATATTGAATGAATGATCGCTTTTAGATATGTACATTTTTTCTAATTTTTGAAAGAATTATTGATAAACATTGTACAATTGAAAATTTTATCATTTTTAATCATTATAATTATTATATTCATTTGTTATAAATTTATCGATACGTTTAATAAAAATGCTACTCAACAAGAATCATGCCTTAAATTTCTATCGACAGGACATCGATCTTTTTAAAGGAATAATGGAAAAGAAGGATTACTGAAATCTGGAGGAATGTAATATTTAATTATGAACTGGCGGAAATATCCAAACATGTACTAGTAATTAACGTTCGTAATAAAAGAAGCAGGAATCTGTACAAGAGAACAAAATAGATTGAGGCCATATGAATGCAAAAAAAAATTGTCACGAAATTAATGTCCTCCAAACTATACCGTCGAATGTGACTTTAAAGCAAGAATAGTGATTGTGTGTCTAAACAACCTTCGTGTTTCAGAAGGATTGTCTGTGACTACGGAAGTTCTCGTAAATGTTCAATCGTGATGCCAGATTTATACATCTTTATCCTCCAACATAACATATTCACGGTTAAAAAAAACATCAGCTGACTATCGAAACTCTGACTCAATTGCAATAAAAACCAACTTTTCGCATAACGGAAGTAATGTACTGAGTGGTTGCCTATCGTTTGATAACACACAAATCTATAAATATTTTCTCCATTGTGACGAATTAGAGTATCCTTATCATATGTCACAGAAATTTTGGGGAATTACAAAGGAAGCAATCACCACCACACTCCCGATCACAACTTATAGGCCTAGAACTTCTCAATTTATTGATGATCGGACGTTTTCTTGAATGACATTGTTCAATTTTACCTCATTGCAATAAACTACTTAAAATGGCGTAGAAAGAGTTTCAACAACGTTTGATCATAGTTGCAACAAGGACTAGGAGATTAAATTCAACGCACTCGAAAATAAAAGTGTATACATAACAATGCTGTAATGACTATATTTTGAATCACAAGATATTTAAAGAGACAATTGTAATCAGGGTAAATGTGCGAAGCGACGATTAAAGTATAAATGGAAAGGAGCACTAATTGAAAATTAAAAATAAGCTTAGAAGGTGATTCAGTCAAGTCACACCGGGAAGTCTAATCCAGAAGGGCGGACGTTAGATAACGTTGTAGGAGTATAATGGAATTAGTTGCACATGTTGTAAAGTTAAATAATATTATAATATTTTAGTGTCTGTATATTATTAATCAGATAAATTAAATAATATTATATCTAATAATTAAAATATTTTATTCAACATATCGTTTCTGTGCATTTTTTCTTTCATACGTTTTTTATGTTATTTTTTTACGGTAACAAAAAGTTTTGGCATAAGTGGTGTAAAGAACAATTAATATTTTAAACAAAAAATTATATAACACTTTTTTGTTCTTCAAAAACATTTATCTAATGCGAAGAACAACATTCTTCCATCTTTAATTATTTAGTAATAATAAAAATCAAATCATAAATTTTTAATTTTTGTAATTAAGTAATAAATTTTACCAATATTAATTATATATATTAACTTTATAATTACTTTATGTTTGGTAATATTTCTTATTCAATTAAAAGATTTATGAATTGTTTTATTTGATATATATTGTTTTACATTTTATTGATCCTATATCATTTAAGATAATTGAATATTGTTGTTTTTCGTAATAGATAAATATTTATAAGATAAAGAGTTTATATAAATTTTTTTATTTTTTTTATTTGAAATATTGTATTGTTTGTTCTTTATATCACATATATGACAAAACGTTCTGTTGTAAAAACATAAACGATATGGTGAAAGTTCAACAATGTACAGAAACGTCGCTATGTTGAATAAAATGTATGAAATCACTGTTATAATGAATAAGAAAGATAGCCAATTCAGACAGAAAAGGGATAATATAAATACCACACAACGATTCTGGGATCCAGGTCCCTTTCCTCATGTGCGAAGAAGCGCATAGAGCGACACAACTGCACTTCTCAGTTGACAAAACTCAAAAGTTTTTTTTTTACTATTATAAAGGGTAATTTATTTAATTTACATTATAAATGATAAATAAAATGAAAGGTATACTCTTAGAAACTCTTTGATATAACCTAAATGGTTGTTTCAATAATAAAGGGCCGGGAATTGTTTCTTTGTACTGGTATAAATTTCTAATTTCGGAGGTAATTTTTTGAGATGAGCTGGAAGCAATGGCTGCCTTGCGCAATGCACGGAGTTCTGCGATGTGCGGAGAGATGGCACTGCATTGACCTCCGCCTCCAGCGCTCTTCACCAAGCACGGCGAAACTGTGAATGCTTCTAAAAATTTTCCTATAATTGTGCACAGCTTTCGAAAGTAATGCTAAAACATGTTTATTACGTAGAGATGATATATATTATTACGGTTACCCTCGCACTAACCGCGAACAATTATTGGCCCCTGATGATGAATGTCTCCCCGGAGTGGCTTACTCGGTATTTCGATATGCGTCGTGCTCAAAATAATTTACATACTATTTTTAGAGTTTAAAATAAATAATAAGTAAATATGTTAACACCGAGTAAATGTTAAAAAAAATATTTTATATAGAGTTAATGTTTGGTGGATAACGGGAAACAAGTATGTATATATAATGATAAAAAAATAACTGACACGTTACGACTATATTGTTCAACGCAGTTGCAGTGGGTTAACACTTAAATGAAATATTACTTTAACGTTTTTACTAGAAAATAACAGATGCGTTAAGCGATCTGAGCTCTAACATGAGCTATTTACGTACGAAACCAAGAATAAATCTATGTGTAAATATATGCAAAAAATCATACTCCTCAAGAACAAAAGAATCACACGTGAGTCGTTCAAAATTCAAGAAATACGTATCGTTTTCTTCTCTGCCCAGGGCATGATTATTGCAAAACGGTTACCAAGTAGTCGCCCAATGCTCGGTAATTTCAAGCGAAATGTCAGCATAATACGTCGCTATGACACGTTACCAAATAACTCAAAGAATCGGTTCATAATATCGCTTAAAAAATAAGATTGACGAAACGTACGTAGCCTAATGCGGCTTTGGTTATTCAAATCTCTTATTTGTCTCTTTCTCGAAAATTTATTATATAAAATTGTCAATGAATAACAGCAAAGATTTTCATATAGATGTAGACTTTCTATTTAAATCGAAAAACGACTCCGCAGGTGTTTGGTTAGATGCTAAATAAAATTATTTCCCAGTTCTAAGACAGGATACAAGCGACTGAAGCCGGGACGAGTGTTTGCAATGATCGTACGTGGAACAGTTGTCTTGCAAGGTGATAAGCAAAGTTTGTATGACTCACACGTGTGAGTGGTTTGCAATCTACTTGCTAACTGCGTTTACCATTACCAATGTTTGTATTCTCAAGTATGCCATTTAAATTGTATCGCTTTTTCTTTAAAACTGTCCTCGAAATTAGGCAAAGTCGATTTATTTCAACAATATTTCACGGTTTTACGTCTGTAACGCTCCTTTCATACAGAATATTTCTTCCGACAAGTGTCGAGAATTTTTGGGGGAGGATTATTTTTTTAGTGAAGATGAAATATGTGGAGGGAAAATACTATCGGTGATTGATTGCATCAAACAATATAATAAAATATTTTATTGTAATATATCAATCAACTCCTAAATTCTGCAGTAATGCTTTAGAGGTGAACTTTTCCACAGACCATGAGAGAAAACTGAAGTTGGAATCGATAGCGGCAAAAGAAAGAAAAAATAAAGACTAAACCTCAACCAGTTTTCCACAACGCGAACGGATTGATCAAGATTTTATCGTTGGAACAGACGGTGCTGACGCCGATTCTACTTTCGAACCCAACATACAGACGTTTCGTCGAATTGGTCATGAATTAAAACGTTTCTTGCGTCACACGTGGGGGTGTATGCAGTCATGTCACATTTGAATGGTAGACAAAATCTGGCGAAGAAAAATACGTCACATATCAAAGTCGTCAATAATAGAGTTATCCGATTTTTGATACTTCAGAGCAATGCTTACGATTTGCCCTACCCAAAATATATTTTCACACATTTTATACTTTCCGGCCAGTAATCTATTTTTTTAATTCCTATCACTGTCCGTTTTATCATATCATACGTGGCCGTTTCCTCTGAAGGAGTGAAATATTGAATTACTCAATGTTTTGCTTTCAGAACTCCGCAATATTTTATAATTACAAATAAATACTACCTATACTTTTTCTGTCGTGAAATAATTATCGTTATGTAAAATGATCTTCCCACGAATCCATGCTAAACTACCTACGTATTAAATCGGCCTTAATTTTGTGCATTTAAAATACATAAATTATATATATTGTTCAGAAGCACTTAAAAATAATTCAAATATTATAAATATTTTTCTTTGAACGTTTGCATTTACACAGACAACTGTAATCATACGTCATATTGTTTAATTATAGTGTATACTCTCAAGATTTCGGAAAGAATACTTCAGGTAACTGACTGATTGATTTGATTTTTTCAGTTCCATTAGTCCTCGATTGAGGAAATAAGATACGTGATAGTTAATAAATTGCTAGAAACTATATACATATATATATATATATATATATATATAAATGTTTTAAATTTATTGTGTATATAGCGTTTATAATGTATTTTAAAATACGTAAATCTGTTTTCTTGGAGACCTTACAAATAATGACGGAGCATTGAAGTGGATATAAACTAATTGTTTTAAAACACTCTTGTTATTATTCGTGAGATCGTAATTAGCCATAATTAGAATTCTAGTCTTTTCCTCGATCCTGTTACTAATATTTACGGAATTACTGAATCTCACGTTTATGGAATGTAAATAATGGTCTCATTGCCACGATAATTCAAAAAATTGCTCGGCTTCAACGTCAGCCGACACAGCGCGTCGCCATAAAAGACCATTAAATCCGTATTTCTGCAAAAAACGGAGAATTATTTTTATTCATCGCAGCGCACGAAGGATAGCCGTTATGAAATTAAATTCAATGTCGCCAGCCCGGGAATTATTCAGCTCTCTCTTAATCCGTCCATCCCACCACATGTGATCTCTTAATCGCTGCTCTTGTTAAACTCGAATAATAGGCTCCGAACAAAAATAAAAGCAAGCATACGGCTTTAGCGTGTAATTTATATATTAGAATGTACGTTAATGTCGGCGTCCTCTCAGTAGCTTAACGGATCAGCGCTTCTTAGTGAATTATTACACTGCTTGGTTGCGTGTAGTCGGCGTTATTATGTCAAAGCTATCACGTGTCAATGTACACAGGTTATGGATTTTGTTTGCAAATATGATGATGAAATTGCTAATAGAAACAAATGAAGCAACGAGAGACACTGATTGCGCGTCGTTGCACTTCAGAGTGTTTCATTAATAATTGGTGTTGCTTCTGTAATTGAAGCAGTAAGATCTATGGACCCAATACAATTATCACTAACTATTTTTTATTTCATCAACTTCAGTCGCCAGATATTTAAAGCCGTTCTTAATTAACTTAACGTGAAAATAGCTGTTAAGTCTTACATCTCTTTGCATTTCAATTATTAAATTTTGCGAAGCAAATTCTTCGATTGATTAATTATGTTATGTATGAAAATTAGATAAATAAGTAGTGAAATAGACAAAAAATATTATCGTCTTTATATTTCATATTTAACTTTACCGTTATGTCTATTATATAATATATATTGCTCACTTTCGGCTTTCAGTCATTCTTACGCCTCTTCGTAGACGTAAATCAACAAAGCAACAAATGTTGCAGAAACGTTGTGTGTTATTTAGTTTGCATTTATTTTTTGTCAGTTATTTGGTTACTCATTTTACTATTTTACGTTTAACAAAGACGTTTTATATTTTAGATTATGTACGTTTCTGTCTTCATTTCAAGCAATATTTAGAATTGTCTTTATCCGTTGTCAGCCTTTGAACTCCCATCTTCATTCTAGGATTAATTTTTTTCAAGTAATTTAATTCCGGTAGACTACTTGTAAGCAATAAACCATTTTTCAGCTTGAGCCAAGCAACCACAATTTCTTCATAAGTAGACTGCAGAAAATATCGCTATAACGTTTCGGTGAATATTATGATATATTTTTATGCTTCAGGTCAAAAAAAGGCGTGATATGAATTAAATTATTACGATTTTCAAGCCTGCAGTTATGAGAGAGATATTTGATAAACCCATCTGCCAGTGCATCTTTCTGTGATTCACTAAACTTTCTAACATTGCTTCCACAATTTGTTTGTTTTAAGTGAAACTGATTTCGTAATATTTCTGATTTGACGATAAAACCAACGAGGTCGTTTACTTGCAGTTTTCTGTGTCATTCAACCTAATTGATTATTTTCTAGGCCGCCCGGTTCACACAATTAACTCTCTTCTTGCATACAGTTAAGATAAAAATTTTAAAGACTAAAATAATATGTTTACCAAGAATTTTAAAATTTGTTACTGCCTTATTCATTCTGCCAGGCTTGATAATGTTAAATTTACGGTTTATTTCTTAAAACTATGCTTTCAAAAAATACAATAAACTGTTTCTATCCACCCTTTTAATATTTTAGAGAGAAATACGTTATGTTACTATTTATTAAAATGCAGGTAGCACAAATGAATAGTTAAAAGTTTTATGTTAACGTCTGTTTTTAATTAATAAAAATTACCTTAAACAGACACTTTATATTTTTTATTGTTTTATGACGACGTTTCGATACCGTTTTGTATCTTCTTTAGGTATTTTCCAAATTAATATAATAAACTAGCACAACTAAACTAAACTGTGTGAATTTAATAACTTGCTAATCGTTCAGTTGTGATAATTTATTATATTAATTTGGAAAATACTTGAAGAAGATACAAAAAGGTATCGAAACGTCGTCATAATATAAATAAAAACTAAATCGTGTCTGTATACTGTCATCAATTGTTTTATTATTTTTACAAACGAATAATATAAGTGTGTCCAAATGGCCAATGAAAATCGAACGTGGTTCGCAAATATATACTTGACGATTGGCTCTAAACGACTCGTTCATTACGTAGATACAATTCAGTTATTATAGTGTCTAAAGAGCCAGACGTTATAATATAAAAGCACAATAAAAGCTATCAAACAATACATTAAAATTGAAATGTTCAATTATTCACTAAAATAAATCAAAATTTTAAGATTTCTAGAAGTAATGAAACTAGCCCGGGAAAGTATTTTTGAGTAACTGGATTGTATGCGTAGTAAGACTAAAATATTAAAATAAGAAAAGTACGTAAGAAGATTAATTTCATATATAAAATCTCATATTTATGCAGTAGAAATTTTGGTTAAATTATACATGATTTAATTTGAACGGGTGATCTCGGAGAAATTTTGCAATATTCATCGGTTAAGAAAATTTAAAAATAAGTATAGAATAAAATAATATACAATTTGTCAAATTTTATCACGCCTTCATTCTTTGTAGCCTGTTTTTAAATATATAAATACACTCAAGAATATTTCGCCGTTCAGTATCTTCTGGAGACTTTTAATGCATTAGTGGTTTAAAGTTTTAAGTTAGCGTTGATAAGGCGGTATTCGATTTAATAGATTTTTCAAATCATTCCTAAGATTAAAATGAAAACATTTACGTCTGATAGAAAATAAATAATAAGAAAGATTGTTTCTGGGATCCTTGTCCCTCTCTAGGCTCTTATCACACTGATGAAACGTTGTGTGGTATTTATATTATCTCTTATTTTGTCTGAATTGGCAATCTTTCTAATTAATTATTCCCAAGATTGTATATAGTATTTTTATTGACATTGGCGTGAATATTTTAAGTTTGTTTGATAAATGCTTATATATTCTATTGAGGGTTGGTAATCCTCGTGTTTGCCTGTGACTGCTTTTGTGCGTAGTTTGTACCTTGGAAGACCTTCTAAACTTTGTGTTTTTTAACAGGATGTGAAAATAGTTTTTAACAATTATCATATTTAGGTGAGTGTTTCTTAGTTTCATTGTGTTAATAGTATAATATGTTTTGTTCTACCACTTTTGTAAATTAATTGGCTTTCCGATAACAGCAAATTTATTTAGTACAATTTCTCCGCAGGATAGGCCTGAGGAAGGTAAAAACACGTACCGAAGCGTTGTCGAAAATAACTAAAACTATTGTCTGGTATTGGTCTGAAAACTGCATGATATAATATATAGGTTTTATCCTTTTGGAATTTTATCTTTGGTTTGCCTAAATACTATTTTAATTCTTGTATGCCATGGTTCTATAAAATATGAAATTTTATATGGTTTAAATGTCTGCCCTGTTTATTTAAGCAACTTGTTTTCAGTGACGTAGCTCGGGTGGAAAAATTTTAGAATTTCTGTAAATTTCAAGCATTTTGGATTTAAATTCGTAAATAATGAAGCGACGAATTTGGTTAACGCCCCTGGCGGCTGAAACCCACGCTGCACCATTTCATTTTGCAATTATGCTTATAATGGTTTACTTATTTTGTATTTGTAGAGTCTACAATGGAAGAGGTATGAAGGAAATATAATTAAAATCTAAATGATAATATGTTACTTTAAAACCTACCACATCCTAATGTCCAATCCGAAGAATGCCTAAAACTGGATTGATAAAAATGTTCAAAATTATTCTCGTATTTTATGACTACTACTTAATATTATTGAACCGAATGGATTACAAATATCAGTTGTCAATATTAAGCATGTATTCCAAAGTGAAGATGTCCTCATTTCCACTTTTCATATCAGATTAAGAACCGGAGAAAATCGATTCTAACATGACTCGCTCGGTTATCATCAGCCTGAGATCAAGCAAATTTGGTGTTATAATGTGTCTTCCTTCAGTTTTGAAATCTATTGAATCTTTAAGGTAACCGTATATGATCGCTTGCTTTCTTGTTTTACCCTGATGAGGATGACGTCAGAGATGTTATGATGGACGGAATCATCCTCTCATGTGAGGCCTCGTATGCCATATTTGGGTTTGTAGTTGCAGGCAGCAGCCAATTACGAGGACGCAGCTCTGCCATCCATCAAGGCCCGGACTGCCGGCTGCAGTAATTGCTGCTGAGCGAGTTGCAATTAATTATTCAAGGAAACGGTTTTGAGTAATGGCGCCCACGTTATTGGTTGGGACTTGGAGGTTTGCTTAATATAGCTCCCAGCGTGGGGAAAGGGCTTTCGTTGGGCATTAAACACGTGCTGGGATGGCAATAGCTGACGCGGTGGCCAGGCTAGAATGGCCGGTATTCCCGAACAACATAGCTCATGAGATGGGGGACACATAATTGCATTACGCATCAATCCTCACTTCGCGATTCGTTTTCTCCGCATTACTTATGATGGTAGAGTGTCAGGACATAAATCAATTAGTCACTTCAATTCTACGCCCTTCAGCTTTAATCACAATAATTATATATACATATTTTAAAACCAATACCATTGGTTTTTATAATTAAGTAGAAGGAAGCAGCTGTAATCATACGTGAGCTAACAAGAAGTGAAAAATCAGTCAGAAGTTCGAATAGCGAGAAAAAATTAATGAAAATCAGCCTATTATTGAATTCTGATTGACAGATAAATTAAAGGCATTATTACTGAAGCATGAAACTACTTAAATTCACATCTGTGAATTTATTTTCTGAATTTTTGCACTTTTTCATACTGTTCGGAACGTATAAATTCTGTTTCCAGTTTGATTATCACCTTATCACCTGACTCATCACTTTCTTCTCCAAATCGAAACTCCGGAATAATATTCTTTGTAGAATTAATTTCTATTAAATTTCAAATCTAATCAAATAAGTTAAGCAAATTTCACCAAATTGTGAGATGAGTTTAATTTATAGTTTTCAGTTGATTTTTAAAAAAACATGACGATGAATCACTTTAAAGTCATACATAAATAATCCGTATTATTTATAAAATTGCTTACCCATGAAAAAAAAACGCTGACCGCAAATAAGTCAGTGAAGTGACTCGTTTTCATTCCAAGAATGTAATTTATGTTTAATCATACTTAATACGTGCAATAGCCGAATATCTCCTTTAATAATTGTATTGGCTATTTTATCTTAATATGACTTCATTTAATTTGTACCAAAGAACAGCAGTTTAACGTTAGTTTGTTAATATATACAACAACCATTGAACCAATTGTCACGAATCATACTTTTTTTTCTTATTTTTTTGAAGTTTGTTGAGAGTGGTGTTGAAATATTTAGTGAAGAACTTCTCGGGTGTTCCATTTTCTATATAAGAAAAGTTATGAGAAGATGGAAGAATGAAGAAAAATAATCCTGTGAAAAAAACTGTCCGTCTTCAAGGGAAAGGATTAAAAATAATATTTGGGTCCAATACCTAAGTGTTAAGACTCTTGTTTCTAGCTTTGAAGACAATCAGAGTTTTATATTGGTCGATACGTAGTATTTTTTATTTCTTCCTCGTGCCACCCTTTCGTAAGTTTTCTTCTATAGACAATGGAATATTCTTTAATTTCTACACTAAATAGCAAATTTTGTTATCGTTAGAAAATAATAATTTTATGTCAAGATTATTTATAACCTTCTACTTTTTTCTGTGTTCAGAATTTCTAAGAACGAACCCGCGAACGTGTATTATAAACGTTGTAAATAAGAAAACCGAAACAGACCGTTATACTTGTGTTAATCACATGGTACTAATTGACAACATGTCTTTGTAAGATAAGTAAATGTTTAATATAATGTTGGATTTGAGTCAATGATTGGTCGAATTGTGAGCCTTCTAAATTTTTCACTGATAAAACGAATAGACCAAAACGTTTCTCCTAATCTGAACTGAGTTCGGCTTACTACGTATAGATGGAAGCACTGAACCTCTGAAGAAGTTTATAGAATATTAATGTGGAAATTTATCTCTCGTTCTAAGCTGGTGGCATGTAGACCAGAAATAAATTACTTTTATAGTTGACAAAATGTTTTAACTAAGCAATTATCATTGTTTAAATTTGGATGCGTTAAAAAGTTCTGGATTTGTAAGTCAGTGCATAATATGGTTAAGTTATTAGAATATAGCAGAAAAAAAAGTAATTTATTGGGACTACAGAACATTATTAAACGTAATTTATTTGTACATCAAATATATCATTTCGCTATGTTTACTTTCGTATTTTTGAATGAAGACTACATTAAGTGTGCTATAATAATATATAATAAATAACATTCATTACTTTATACAGAGAAGAAATATATATATATATATATATATATATATATATATATATATATAGTCACATTTAACGTTTATAAAAATTATAGATTTTGTAGAACCAATATCAAGTCGCAACACAACTTAGGCATTAAAAGTATAAATACTGGAAAAAATTATAAATCTGTTTGTGTCTGGATTTCATATCCAACCATTTCATTTCTAGTGGCACGTCTCTAATTTTATTTGAAAAGCCAAAGCTGTATATTAATAAAACGGGCTGGGACGTATTTATAGAAAATCTTAACAACCACATTAACCTACATTTCCTACTGAAAATAGAGTTGGAAATGAAACAGCAGCAGAACACCATATCAAACCAATTTAATCTAAAGCCTGTGGTGTAACACAGAGATGGTTCTAGCGATGCTTTCGTTTGTTGTTGATGCTCTGGAACAATTAGTGGAGATGTTTTCTGGGCTTCCATTGTCTGTGAGAGATGGAATTACCAACGAAAAATAAAAGTTTCTTGAAACGTGCGTTTCGAACAGTGATAATTTTGTCGCCCTCAGGGGTGAAGGAAAACTTTACACTTGGATTCCCTGCGTTTTATTTTTATTTTATTTCTGCCAACTAGCACACTACTGAGAAATTTGATTCATTTTCGACAGTATAAAATTGGGAAATCTTTCAGACAAATTAAAAAAGATATATATTGAACTATGAAGTCTTAAGTTCGACGAAACACAGTTTTTAGGTAACATGTAGTCTCTAACTATGAATATCCAAAATTTGAATTGTAAATCTAATTTCCCAAAGTTAATGAAACCAAAGCTATTATTACAAGATGAATTACAATGAACGTTATGTGTGAGTTACACACAAATTGGAAGTGTGAATGTGAAGTGTTATATATTTTTATTTTATGGACGGAAAAGGTTGTTGATATTCCATTGTTTTTAAAAAAAAATTCCACGTGTATTTCGTTTCCCTTTTTTACACTTAAGAACAGCTGTCACTGAGTACAAAAAAAATGGAATATCAGTTTTCCTGGTGTCATTTCCGACAAAGGATTTATATTTCAGTGATAGTTTAATTAATATATAATATCAAAACAATGTTGAGAAATTTTTCATCTATTTATGTTCAGACAGTGATGACCATAAATATAATGAATGCCCTCTACCAAATAGCCACCGAAGTTCGTGAAGGTGGCTCAGATCTGTTTAATATAAAATTTTAACTTTTTTTATTGGCATCAACAGTGGCAGAGGTTTCTAATGAACCTTCTTCCTGGAGAGCTGGAGAGAACTGCCTTTGGGGATGCCTTCTCCTCTCTCTGGTTTTTTGAACTAACTCCGTCAGTTTTGAGTTGACTATTCTTAGTTGCTTTCCTATGCATAAGGGCCACTATGTGGATCACCATATCAATATTTATTATTATTAACCGAAGATAACCCCCACGTTGAGGTGCCAATTTTGTAATAAACAAATTATAAGTTAAAAATGAAAGGAGTGAAATGAAAACAATAATTGAAAATGTAACAAAACTAATTTAATAAAGCAAAATTTTATCTTCGTGGAAATTTTCAAATATTGTTGTGCCACGGCTCTGTAAAGGAAACTTAACTTCAGGGCCGCTTATCGGACCTCCAATAAGGATTGTTACATAAAATGACAATTAAATTTTATGAGACAAAATATTCCTGACTTTAATTATTATGTTAAATGAAATGATCGAAATCTGAAATCTGACGATAACTGTATTTACACTACAAGGTTTACAATTAAGAAAATTCCTTTTTGTTACTTTACCCTCGTCTGGTCATCTGGGCTGGATCTCACTTAATACTTCACAAAGAGGCCATTTTTAAGGTATTTTAGTTTTCAAACACTATTCACTTTCTGATCCTAACTGTTGATAGTTTTGTTCTCTGTTCTCTAAAAATTTGGATGATTACCCGAATATGGCAACAGACACATACAATTCCAAACTGGGGACTCTCAATACAACATTTCTCAGCTTCCAAAAACACTCTTGCTCAGTCGTGGTCCCAGCAACTCTGAATACGGAGTCGTCTCAAAACACATCTTCCTCCATCCTGCTCTGAGCAACTCTGAATTTAGAAGTTCCGTACGTCTCAATGCTGCCTGAGGCAACAATGCAACTCTAGCAAGCAAGAAAAAAAAGGCTCCGTATTCTTGTCAACAATCCCTAAGTTGTAATGCAATGGCCTCATACTTACGCCGCCGATAATGAGATAGTAAAAATTTTGGTTGTAATGCAATGGCCTCATACTTACGCCGCCGATAATGAGATAGTAAAATTTTTGGTTATTAAGTAATTAAATATTCGTAATTACCACAATATATTAGTAATTAATAATTAAAATAAATTTTGTACTTGAATTGTTAGCGGCAAAAACACACAAATTACACACAAGAATGGACAACAATATAACAGGTCGAAAGTATTGTAGGACTGTTTGGCGCGCTGAATGGAACATTCAAGTCAGTCGGCGATGAAGTACGGCGGAAAACGGTTGTTATAGAAAGAGGCCAGACGTCGTCAAAGTATTGTAAAATGAAGTTGTTGGCTTAAAGCAGTGTGTAGCATTCATCGAGGTATTGAAGCGTAAAGATTGCAGAATATACCAGTTTTGTCAAAATATAACTGTGTAAAGTCTTCGTGAGGAATCATTGCTGAATAAAGTTGGTGAATTATTGCAGAATAAGTCGTCGTCGAGATATAGCCAACACTTGCTAAACCAACAGTGATGTGTAGTCAGTGAAAATAATGGCCTATTTTAGAAGGAAAATTGTGTGTAAGTTTTTCTGAACGAGTTAAAATTGCCCTGGTACCAGAGAACTGTAAGTCATATATCCATTAAATTATTATTGTAAACCATTAATTAAAGATAAATCGTCAGATTTCGGATTTTTTAATATAATTAATATTTTATATTGCATTGTAAAAATACCTTGATGTCGAGAATAACTTTATAAAAATTCAATTGTCCACAAATCGATTTCTTTATTTAAAGGCCCAGTGAAGACCCTGAAAGAGAGAGAGAGAGAGAGTAAAAGTTTTGATTGTACATGATAACTATTTGTAAATTTAAATCTTAGTGAGAGTAATAAATTAATGTGTTTGTTCAGTTAAAATTTCTTATTTATTAAATATCCTTTTATTTAAAAGTTAAATAATTTAAATTGATGCATTAATGCGGGCTAACTATTACTATAATTGTTTATTATTTGAGAATATTGCAAATTGTCGCCATAACGTTTGGCACATTTTGACTTTGTTTCAATTTAACTTGTATTTCATTGGTGTTTATTACAAATTGGCTTCACCAACGTGGGTCACTGTTGTATTTAAATTGTCTTTTATTTGTGTTTACCACAAAATTGGCACCTCAACGTGAGGCTAATCATATTTTAAATTTCTTTAATTTTGTAATTAACACAATATATATATATATATATATATATATAGCGTGTCCACACTTTCTTCTTCTACTACTACCTGAAGAATTATTTATATTACAGTAGAGATTAATATGTTTTCAATCAGGAAAGCTCGATAGTAATAATAATATGGTCTGAATCGGAGACTTAGTTTGTTCAGACATGATAAAATATATTTGAACTCTTGATAATAGACTCAGACGTGACCAGTATTTTTATTTGATGAATTGTCCAAACATATGGGAGCTTAAGTCTGCCTCCAGAGTGACTGTTCACGTCACCTTTGAAGCCCTGCAGAGCAACAGCTGCGGTCGGCGCGTGCCGTGCTTTTACGACTTTTCGCTCAACCGAATAGTAAACAGCGCTAGCGGGAGTGGGGCAGTTTTACGACTGCCTTGGAGTGGCTGTAAAAAGCGCTGACACACTTGTCAGCAGCCCGATATCGTCGTCTGCGGGACGGAATACCGCCCAGGTGCCTCGATTCGGCCGTGCTATCGCTACTACTTGCGCTTAAACCATACTGTCTCTGACAGACATTTTTCTTTCGTTCAGAATAGTAAATCACCAGTCAATTGTCACACTGTCCACTTAAATTAATTGCCTCCACAGTGGTCACTGAAACATATTGTCGCGTATTCGTACCCGCCCACGCTCAGTGCTTCTAAGGTTAAAACGTTTATCGCTTATAATTTACGACGTAATTACACTAAAATAGTTTCCTTCATAGATAAAAATGCATCGGCGAACAGAAAAATACGTGGCGTTACCGATGTGAAAATACTGGCCAATATACGACTCGTACTTACTCCAATTCCGGGTTCCCTACTCAAGTGACAGGAGACAAACAGCAACGCTCAAGGAATTTTAGCCATGTGCTGTCAAAACTTTACATTTTAATTAGGGACAAACAAATTTTTCCACGATTATATATTATATATTTTTGCAATATAATTATAATTAATATATACGGACATATATATGATTTAACAACTAACAACGTGGTTATGCTGTTTCTTAATTTTAACAAAGAATGTGAACTGCTCAGCAAGGAAGAAGTATCACGTGTACCATTTAATGAATTGCTATTCAAGGAGGAATTTCGCGCCATATCTGGAGTCCACAGGGATGCCTCGGTGGTAGAACGTCCGCACGGAAATGCGAGAGGTCTAGGGTTCTATTCCTGGGCCGGTTAACATTTTTCCATCGACTTAATTTAGCTGCTATTCAAGCAATAAATTGGCATTTACTTGTGAGTAAAAGCATTTAGACTCGTTTTAAAACAAATAAATGGCAATGAAAGTTGTAGGTTTTGTGTAGAAATGATAAAACCTATGAAGTTCAAAATTCTTATTATCTGTGATTAATAAAGGAAATTGGATAATTCACACTGTAACACTCGAAGGGGAATTAAGCTACATATTCAATTAGATAGATGATAAATTGTAGTGATATATCAAAATAAAATTAGTTTTTTACGTTTATTTTCACTCCTTATGGTATATTTCTTTGTGGTAATCCTTCTTGAAAAGGGAGAATCTTTAAACTTAAAAAAGACTGCTTAAACTTATAAAAAAAATTGATCAGTTGTCAATAAATCAATTTTATTTATGTTGAATACAGTCATGTATTCATAAGCATTTCTGTTGTGCACAGTATTTATACTAGGAAAAAAAACATCTTATAGGATACAATGAAGGCAAATTAATCCCAGACAAAATTTCGACAGCATTAAACAGTTGAAATATAATAAAATTTAATCAAAGATCATCTAATTAAAATAATACTGCGCCGCACCTATTATTTTAATGAATTGACAGAATTAGTTTTCTGTTAACATAGAACTTCTATAAAGAAACGATAAATGCTAAAAACGCACAATTTAATTAGTATAGGGTATAATATAATTCATGTCTTAATATGACTAATTTTTCAGAACACAGAAGCCCAACTTCTCTTAATAGGGTCTATGTAATTTGAAGTAATAATAATACTTAGCAGTATACTAGAGATTATAAGTTTTGATTTTTCTAAGATTCAGCGCAATGGAATGCTTACCTTATTTTTAGATAACATGATAATTTGAGGGCTAAAAATCAGTCGTATTCTAAATTTTTATAAATACCGCCTAACCGTCGTAACACATGCCACTTAATATACTTTGCAAAGTTCACTTAGCAAATGATTGGTAGAAGCTCCAAACATACAAATTTCCACCATTTGATCGGTTAGACTTATATCAGGTAATTTTATATTACGATATATCGAGATTCCGGCAGTCAAGTCATGTAACGTGGACCAGAGCAGTGCAATATACGATTACTTTCTTCGTTAAGTTGATGAGCAATTTTCCGACTGCGTCACGATTGTGATATACTATATTAATGGCAAATGTCCTGAATCGTGGCAATTTACTACAATCAGAAAAATAAGTGAAGACGGAATACATGTGAAGGAAATGATGGAGCAAGACATAAAATTGTTATGGCGCATCACCATTATGACCCAACGAAAATTTATAAACAAATTGTACAATCTTTCATTAAAATATTAAAAAATCATTTTTGTCATGAAGGAGCTGTAAGAAAATTATTTTATGCCCCTTCTACTTTTATTAAGACAGACAGTCAAACAACGTAAGTAAAAAGTGGTTGCGCAATAAAGAAAACCCGTTTAAATGCCCCTGCAGATCTGAGCCTCCAAGAATTCATTTGCAGGTTTAATAATTTAATGTTGCAATATTTCATTTAATTTCATTAAATCTATTAGGACAATTATGATTTGTTTAAGACTTAACTCGGACATTGTGCCCCGACTCCAGATTATTCAACAATTTCTATGAAAATAAATTGTAAAATCTCATTATCCCCCCCCCCCTCCCCCGTTGCTTTCTGTTCTCGTGGTTACATCGTGCAATGTAAAATTAAAGGTGTTTAACTTCGAGTGAGGTAAACGCTGAGCAGAATTATTATTCATTGCAGCTATCAGGTAGTTCGTCATATAAGCCTAAGACAATTAGCGCCCATTAAGGAACGAAAACCCTCTTTTTAGGTAATTACGAACCTGTCCCGACCTTGTGCTAGGAATTTCCCCTGTAATCGCCGGAAGAATTTGAGAAAGCCGGCAGACACACCGACAATTAACGTGACGTTCATCATAATCCTTAACAGTCCCCATAATAAATCGTTTTATCTGCCTCGTCGTTGGACGCAATAATTTGCGCAATTTGAGGGGAGTAACACTGATAAATACTTAGAGTCGTCTAGAAAATGCAAGCCACGTCTTGTTTCACGATTATATATTTTCAACACCAGTTTACCGGTCACTATACCT
This sequence comes from Zhengitettix transpicula, assembly GCA_037074705.1. Lineage (NCBI taxonomy): Eukaryota > Metazoa > Arthropoda > Insecta > Orthoptera > Tetrigidae > Zhengitettix > Zhengitettix transpicula. Next base: position 70,826,094 of record CM073591.1, read on the forward strand.
TGCTATTGTACGTCATCCAATCTTGTCTATATGAAAACTAGGTTTGCATAATTTAATTTAAGAAATGTTCCTTAAGATAAATGTTCCTTGTCAGATGAAAGAGTATACTTCAATTTATTCACAAAACCGGAACTAAATATTTTTATAAATATAGTAATGATATTCTGAAACTAAATCAGTTTAAATTTAGACCTTCAAGTGAAGCTATAGTCGTCAATCAGTTAAATCATAATTTAATTGTTAGTTAAATACGTACCGTAGTTTCGCTAAGTACTTCGTTTTATACTATTAAACATAATTCGTGCGAGAATTTTCTATTAAGCCACCAAAATATTCCTGATTGTTCCTGTTCTCATTCCGCTCTGTCTGATCTTCCGTAATGTCTGGTTTAATTTTTTATCCGTCGCAATGATCTCATTATTTCCAACGTACTTGTGGTCCACCAAATTGTTCGAGAAAATGGATGAGCTCAAATAATTTATTTCTCGATTTTTTTTAAAATTATGACCAGTTCAAGGCTATGTTTGATCTACACTCAGCTGAATAATAAGTAAAAGAAACGATAATTTTTTGGTAACGTGGATAAAACTGAGTCGCAAATTTTTTATAGCAAGTTAATAGCAGAAGGAGCAATGTTTATTTGCCCTAGGCAAATCACTTCAGTTCCATGAATGGAGCAGGCCCGAGATGACGTCTCCGTTGTAAACAGAACCTTCAAGCGAACTATTAAAGTCAGGGTCGAGGTGGAAGGGATTTTATTGAGTAGCAGGTTACTTCTTTTTTTTTACCTCCTCTTCTGCCGTTGAGGTAGGTGATGTTAGGGTCTATAAAAGACGTTTTGTGACCCGACGTAATGGAGCAGTTAAAAAGTCGTATACTCCTCCGCCACACTACACTAGCTTGTTGCCACTATCAAGCAAATAACGTTTAAGATCACTCTGAGATTTACGAGTTTTAAATTGGCACGGCACAAACTACAGTAGCGTGGAACTTGAGGGAGGGAGAGGGGGAACAAAAAGGAAAGAACCGTCTTCCGTGGGACTGAAGGAGCAGTGATATGACATTTAGTGCAGTCTGTTATAGGTCTGTTAAAGTATTTAATGGTCAGGATCTGGTCGGGGTACGCGTATTGGCTCTTTTTATAGGGCACTTTCTCTCGCAGACGCATATTTACGACGTGTTGAGTGTATCACCAAGACCTGCATTAAAGCAGATCTCCTTCAAACCTTACGTCAGGCTTAACGATCGGCAGTATAAACATTTTTTTGTCGAATGTAACACATAATTTTCAGCATGTTTAGTAAGCATTCTTTTGTTTTGTCTGATGATATAGAAAGATATATAAGCAATATGACAGAGAATTAATTAAAAGGCGTGTATACGTACTCATTTATGGCGAATATTGCGCCGTAATTGACATATCATAATACACGAACAGTTTGGAAATTTTTCCATAAATTCAGGAATCGTTTTTAGTTTGAAAACTTTTAAAACTATGGTTTTGATGGATGTTTTGAGGAAATCAATTAAAAAAATTATCAAAAATTTTGCGCTACATCTGCGTAATTCATCGTTAGCTTCTTTAAGTATGTTCAATTATTTAAAATCATAATTAAAGAGCAGGGATAGGCTTGATACATAAAATATTATATAGCACTCGTAAAATAGTTTTATACATTCAGAAAATACAACACGAAAAAATTGTAACCTCAATTACTTCAAAATAAATAAATTGCAAATTTTTTAAATAGTTTCACAATGCAAAAATTGTAACAGAAATTAAAGCAATTAATTCTCTAAATTTTATAATATAGTTCGATATGTTAATGGTATATAAACGTCATGAGTTTTTAGAGAATCCCGACTTGCTAATTAAACGTTTTTCGGGTGAACTCGTCGAATACGAAAAGCGTTTCTATAACTATCACCACCATTGTTTTCACCTGAAGACGATGGTGTTGATAACCATGGAAACGTTGTGCGAATCATAAGAGTTCCCCCTTATGATGTTCCGAGAAGAGTTTATTCATAAAATACATGCACCGGGTAAAAATGTACACTTCAACCAGATTTGCCGATTACAAACTGTCAATAATACGAGTTATTTTTACATCCCTCATAAAAAAATCAGGGGAATGAAATTCGACTAAGCATAATTTTAATTTTAAGCTGTCATACAGGTTAGTAAACTTTTAATTCACACGTACATTTGCAGTATAAAATTCCATAAGCTTGTGAAACATACTCAACACGTTATAATATTGCAATTATTTTCGAAAACGCAACTTAAGTGTGATGATTTCAAAAAGGTTAAGAAGTTTAAAGGGAGGAATTTAAGTATCGTAGAAATATTTGTACATTTAGTAGTTTTTATATCATTCAGATATTCTGCAGCATATTAGTGATGATAAATAATTTTGATGTAGTACGCATGAAATGTTTTCACTCCTTTAATTTTTATGTCGTTTTTTGGTCGCGACCACTTTGAAATTTCATTTAATTTCCTGTATTTCTTAATTATTTTAAAGTTTGTTAAATATATTGACAGTTATTGGGTTCACACATTCTTGATCACGCAGCTATTAAAAGATTTTTGGAATTTCATTCGACTAAACTCGTCGAGTTTGAACAGCGTTTCAACAACTATCACCGCAATTGTTTCAATTATAAGTGGCATGCATATTTCAGGATGAGAATGAACATAACCACTTTTTGGAACAAAGGCTACATAATTTTCTTGAAGTGAAGTGAAATGAAAAGTCTCATTATGCGGTGTATTATAATTATATATGTATTCATATATTATTGACAAAAATAGTTGAATAACATCTATAAACGTAAGCGAATTGGATGGAGACAAAATAATTATTTCTTACGAGCTCTCTGCTTGAGCTTTCTACACACATAAAAAAAAGGTATTTTCTTATACTAAAACAAAGTTTACATTGATATGTAAAGAGAAAGATGTCTTCATTTAAGGCTTGCATTTACCGTCTTATGAAATAATAATTTGGATATATACAATTATAATTTCTCTTAAAATAGACAAATTTCATATTTCAGGTTTTGTTTCTTATTCACCGTTTGTATTGCCTTTAGTATAAATTATAATAATATAGGCTTACTCAAGGACATTCACAAAATTCTTTATAGGAATTAATCATGTGCTGACAAATGTCCAGCAACCTAAAAAAATTAAAATAATTACCTTATCACGTATAACGCGAATAGTTTCCTATATATATATATATATATATATATATATATATATATAATTTATTTGGGAGAGTAATTGAAATTAAAAAGAGTTTCTTGGTCGTAAATCGAAAATACTGTCCTGTTAATTTTAATAGCTTTGTATTTAAACTATAAAGTTTCGGTTGTTTCACAGACACGTTTAGAATGTTACATATTGTGTCCACTTGAAAACCATTCGACTGCGTAAATACCTGTTCCTATGTGATTTATGATTTTTTTTTATCTATACTGAATTCTGGTGAGTGAAAGAGGAGTAGGGTTTAAAGATAAAGCGTTATCTCTGACGTTAAATTTTACTAACGCTTTGGGTGAGAAATGCACTTTCACGTCGTTTCATCGTCCAGCGAACACCCTCAGGAGAAACAATTTAAATTATGCTATGAAAATTCTATAAAGCAGAGGTTAGAAAATCTAACTTTTCAGTCGTTGTTTAGTCCGACGTCTAAGCAGCGTTCATAGCTTTATGTACTCAACGCATGTACGTGGATAAATAAAATCATGAGTGCCACTGTACACATGGTAAGCCTGTAGCATGAAATGATTAGAAACTTCACTCCTGATTTAATATTAACATATTTATGATTTATTCCTTGAATTATTCGTTTTTATTAGAACTAGAAGTGTTTTCGTTGAATCTCTAGCAGTATTTTATAAAACGGTTCGTTTCACGTTAAAAATATAAATATTTTAAATTTTTATTCGTACTTGAAAAACATCTTTGCTATTTAATATCATTTTTAAATTTTTATTCATCCCTGAAAACAACTGCGTCGTTTAATACCATTTTATCTCTCAATAAAAAATTACTTTAGGTATGACAACTTAAAATTACTCAACAATTATGAAGTATACCCAAATAATATTGCATTAAGGTGATATTGATAATATAAAAATATTACACGGAACTGATAGAAATATATCAAAGGTATGGTAGTTTTAAATGACTTTATCGAAAACATTTTACGAATTTATACAAGTGTCAAATCGTCTTTTACTTAATAAAATGACTAAAATATTAATTTCTAATCTAATTAGTCTTCCGCATAATCGGTTGGAAACCATATGTACATCAGAAGTATATCATGGCATAAACTCGAATATATTTCGATTATTTTATTCTGCAAATAAAGACCCCTTGTATAATTTTATTTTAAATATAATATTACGTAGGTTGCGTATCTCATGTAACCTGATTAAATGTTTCACTACTCATAAAAAATCATTTAGTACGACGTTGAGTAGCGTGAGTTTTTAAGGACCTTTCCATAGTTTATTTTCCTACAACGACGAGAAAGAGCAGTAAGGAACATAACATTCGCGCGAATAATGAACGTGTGTGGTTAAAGTCTGAAAATTTAATCCTAATTTCTGAAATAGGTACTGCAACTAAACTGAAACCTACAGCAGATCTACCAATAGCATGTGGACAGATGTTTCAAAAGAAATACAGGGGTCATACCGCGGAATAGAATATAGAAAAGAATATGTGAATTACTATTTCCACATAGCACTGTCACTTTCCTTGAAACTGAATGCTTATTGAAGTTTATGACAACAGAAATAATTCATCACTGTAATAAATAGAACCCAGTAAGGCTTTTACCGAACAAATTAATCCGTGTTTGTAGGCATCAACTGCGGGACACAAATGGGATAAAAATAAATCGAGTTGAAATCCTATATTATGACAATAAATTAAACGTCTGAAATCAAATTTATTAATTAATTTGTATTATCTATTATAACTCAGAAATGCGGCTCGAAAATAAATTTTTTGACTCAAATAATTCTGGAGAGTATTTACTCACTTTGGTTAGGTGAATTAAATTAACAACCAAAACTCAGTGCAATTACGTACGTTAAGGAATAAGGAAAGGAGAATACGATACAGAGTGGAATGACAGTGGGACAGAAAAATAATACCGTAGAACACGTGGAATTCGATTGATTTGGACGATTTTCACACGTAAAGAAAAGACTGGTAGCCAGTGTGTTGAAAATGTAGTAAGTAATAAAATTGTCTCTCGCGGGCAAGCATAATCATTGCGGTGGATTAGAAAAAGAATATAATATATAATGCTTTTAGAATGTATGGCTGTTTAGTGTTATGTAGGGGCAACTGACGAAATAGCTTAAATTATATGCTAAGCTTGTGATGAATAAATAGATTCGTTTGTAGTCTATAAATTTGACATGCTTAGTCTCTTACTTTAGAACGCCAGGTTACACTTATTTTAAGTCTGGTTTCGCTCTCCTGCCCACCCCCGCTTTTCCCCTCTCGTTAGCTTAAAAGGCGACATAGCGGCCGTATGTTTCCCCGAGTGTTGAGCCGGAGCCACAAGTGTCCATTTCCGCACCTACTCTACCTCGTAATAACAATATCGTGTAACAATACGACTTTACCTCTCGCTCCTCGTCGCAGGAGTGGCTGCACCTAGTTCGCGGCGCCCGCAACAGCTGGCGCCACGGGCAACCTTTTCCCTGTGAAACGCTCACGGCGGGGAGGGAAGCGGAATCAGTCTCATGAAGCGATTCGCCGACAATAAAGGAAGGGGGAGGACATTGAAGCTATCACGGTGCGGTGGGGAGCGGGGAGGGGGAACTATTTCGCGCGGATGAAGACCGGTATAATATAGTGTGACGAATTAATCCCCCCGATTGGTCCACTGCAGGTTACACTAAGGTCCTATTGTAGTGTTTGGGACCCTGTTTGTCACTCTATTAAGGGATAGGGCTAATATACTCCCCACTGCTGGACTAAATTTGTGAAGAGGTAGTACCATAGTAATACAGATTTGTTCCCATTATTTTGACAATAATATATACACAAGAAAACTGTCGTGTTTCTCTTTCGAACTCTCTTAGGGGTATGTTTAATGTATTAAACTAACCCACTTTCAAATTAAAAAGTAACTTCCATTTTTCTTAAAAAAATTTTTTTACTTGTCACCTGATGTTGTAGTATATTTAATGCATGCCCTTTACGTCCTCCGGTTTCATAATGTAAATTTACACCGATAGCTTTACGATTTTTATATTATAATGAAACTGTTATATCGGAACTCACAGTTTGTATTTGTTTAAAATAATTTTTTATGTTCATTACAGACCAATGTTTATTTTTATTGTAAGGTTGTTGCAATTAATTAAGCTGCAAAACAAATTCCGTTCTCAAAATTTATTATCTACTAGCTTCAATACACCCCCATCCCAAACCACAATATATATATATATATATATATATATATATATATATATATATATATATGCAAACAATGTCTTATTTCTGGTCTAATTTTTTTTAATTTGAAAGGTATGTTTTTAGCTATCTCACTTCAGGTATATTAATATCTTATTGTTTCCGAATAGTCATTGTGCCACACTCCAGTGGATAATAGACCTTATCTTTTGCACACTACAGGACTAAAATTTTAAAATGCAATTACTTAATTTTTATGTAATTTTTTCGTTCATCAAATAGAAATAAAACTACTGTATTTAAGCAGTCTTTCGTTTATTAGGTTTGAAGTATTTTTTATTGTTGTTTATATTGCAAAATATTTTTTCATAAGTAATTGTTTCGATAAAGTCGTCCCGCGGATGGGCTGTGTGTCGGCAAGTGCAAATATTTTCACAAGTGGCGCATTACCTGCACGGCACGCTGCCGGGATCCGTGGAGGGGATATCGTAGGGATGGTGGAAGGGCGCTCGGAGGGGATATCAGAGCTGGAGAGGGGGCGGGATAGGAGGGACGGGCACCCGTGTGGTGTTGGTTCGGCTCCTGGAAACTGTGACTTACTTTAGTGCGTGTTCGCGTGCCGAGCGAATAGGAAGTATTGCTAACTTGCTCTCAGCGGTCGTCCACACGGCGAAGAGGAGTGGTGGACTGTCACTCAGTCGTGTCAAGTGTTCCATCGGCCCGCATATTACACAGCCGTTCTGTTTCGCGATTTTTTTTTTCTAAAAACGACTCGACTACGTAATAGATGTCTGTCCGGCATTGAGCATAAAAATTATTAATTCGTCAAGTTATTCGTAAAAATCTGTTATCACTTTATTTTTAACGGTAAGAGACAAAAAAGGAAGTGATCGTTATAATAGCAATAACAATAAAGCCATTATCATTCACATACACCACTTAATGGGCCATTCCATTAATGATATGGGTTTTACGATTATTTTTATCGCAGTGTTTATGAATCAATTTAAGGCGCAATAAATATTATTGTGATTACTGTTACTGACAATTTAGGCGGCTACAGTAATTATTTTCTTCTGATACTGTTGATTTAGACAATTTGTGAACTGTTGATTGTACTTTGTCTCAACTTTGAGCGATATTACTTTTATTATTCTGCCGAAATCATCTGTGATGGAAACTGGATGAAGTGAAGCATTATTGGTGATATTTATTAAAAACGTTTTTGTCAAACCAATTGTGTTGACAGAAGAAACACGAGGTACTGTGTAATATTGTGACTGTATAGCGAGAAATTGACAGCATTGCACTTCTGTATACCTTCAGGACTTTGAAAATGTTTATTATAAATAACGGTACAGGGCTTCTTTGACAGTAGTGGCAAATTGACATTCCTGTGCTATAGTGAATTAGAGGACAAAAAAATATAGACCACGAACTGGGAGTGAGTGCGATATTTTGTTGTGAAATATATTCAACATTGACTGAAATTTAAACGCCAGGTGTCAGTGCCAGTTGAAAATTAATCGGCTCACTCAAGTGATGACAAAACACTTGGGACTAAAGCTGTGAGTCGGCCACACCTTTGAAAATTTTGTCTCCAGAACTCGGGGGCAGTTCCGACGCCCCCTACACTCGCACCATTCCCACAGATCGCCTGGAAGGGTGGTCTCTAGATTTTCCCGCCAGACAGTTTCATCACCACCGGTCCACCACGGATTTCGCAACGATGAACTCATATTTCGAGCAGACCGGCTTTTACGGCGCTCACCACCACCAAACGGCCACGGGGGCGGCGTCGGCCACAGGCCATCACCACCACCACGAGCAGTCGGCCGCCGCGGCGGCGGCCGCTGCGTATCGCTTCCCCCTGGGACTTGGAATGTCCCCGTATACGTCGTCACAACACCACCATCACCATCACCTGCAAAGACCGCCCCAGGACTCCCCGTACGACGCCTCCATAGCAGCTGCGGCTGCCACATGTAAACTCTACTCCACGGCCGGGGGCGGCGGCGGCGCCGACCAGCAAGGCTCTGCCGGAGGCGTCGGAGCATCCAACTACAGCACGACGAAACAAGATTGTTCTAAACCTGAGCCCCACCAAAATGGCTACGCGGCCGTGGTTGCGGCGGCAAAAGACGTGTGGCAAGCTGGAGGCGGCGGTGCCGGGGGCGGCGCTGGTACCAACGGTGGTTTGGTCGGCCCTGTGAGGCCTGCGGCGTGCACGCCAGATTCCAGAGTTGGCGGCGGTGCCGGTGGTAACGGGGGCGGCGGATACGCAGCCGTCGGTCTCGTAGGCGGCGACCCGGCAGCGTCTCCCGGCGGCGGAGGCGGCGGCAGGACCACGGCGTCGTCTTTGGGTTCCTGGAACAACTGCTCCATTAACAGCTCCGTGGCGCAGCCCGCGGTGGTTCACCAGCAGCCCACTAACCACACCTTCTACCCCTGGATGGCCATTGCAGGTGAGTCCAGATCTCGGTCACGTTTACACTCAAGAACACTTTGGCTATTACGTACCAGGTCGCAGTTAAATTCGAGTCACCTGTTCCGTTTATCGCTGCGTGGCGCCCATGAATAATTGAAATTTATTTATCTCCTTCTCCTTACACGCTTCCGCGTTGTCTAAAACTGTGTAGAGAGAACGACCGAAACTTTGGCGGACAATTTTTGCGCTCCTGCTCGTGTCCCGTAAAGTAAATCTTAGTGTAGTAACGAACACGACACCCCAACACGGTAGTAAATCGGCAAGCTGTCCACTTCAGAAAGCGGCTCGCATCCCAAAATATAAATTATCTCGACACGCTCAACGCGAGTCATCAGCTTGAATTTCGGAATTACGTATGACTTGTGTAAGAGCTAGTGTTGTTTAATTTATAAGCAGTTAATTGAACCGAGAAATGTAGGTAACGCTAAACATTATTTTAATTGTGTGTTAAAGATTTCAATGTTTATCTTTGTGAAGTGCAGAGAAAATTAAACCTAAAAATAGATAAATGTGTACATTTTATACCACAAGTGCTATTAGTTAAATCCAAATTATCCGTTAAAAATGTGTAGAGGGCCCAATCACCATTAGATGTGTAATTCAATAAAAGAATGAAACAATTTGTTGAAAAGCTTCTTGCAATGTCTCCGCTGTATATGAAAGATGTGACCATTTTCCCCCTCGTTGACGAATCACTTAAGTCCATTCGACAATAGGATCTTCTGTGCTCTTGTAACAATATAGAAATACAAACTGGAGTGGAGAGTGCAGTAACCCTCGAGTACAACCGGTCAGGAACGAGTGGGTCAGCTTTGGGACAGACGTACCCCCAGCTTCCGTATATGATTAAAACGTTTGTTACACTTTGAACTGACAGATAACGTTATTGAGACCGATGTTCTGTTCTACAGGATGGAATTGTTTTTTTCGGAACTTTAAAGTTTTTTCTTATTTAATAATTAAAAATAACGTACTTCTTAGTCTTTAAATCGTTTACATTTTGTAAATAATTTCGTAATGGTACTTAAATCGCTTCACGATAAAATGTTAGACTATTCCGAAAGGTGAGTTTCAGGAATAAAATTAAATTTCTCAAGGATGAATTGGTTCCCTCCAGAATGTCTATAAATTATGTGACTAAAGAACAAAAGTAAATTTTCATTTATATAATTCTCTATCATGCCACTACTTCAGTTCAGAAATATAATTTTATTTCTTCTCTACGAAAGTCATTCGAACGTTTATGAATACGTTTTTTCGACACTTCCTTAAGGCGATTTGGGACCTTCTATTACAGTTAATAATTTTCATTGCGTCATTTAGAAGAATGCAGTTCCCGAACTCGATTCTCTAGTGTTGAATCGGCGAGGAATGATAATAAGAGTACAATTACCGACGTTGAAAGCTTGACAATTGTGCGTCGGCCGACGTTTATCTTATCGTTCGTTCTACGGTCCCGGACCGCTTCGCAGTTGCTTGTTAACGTTTTATCTGAGTCTCAGGGATACTGGAGGTTACCATAGGCTTCGTCTTCCAGACACTGTTTGTGAAGGTAGCCAATTATTTATAATTCGCGTGGTATTTATCCTTTCTGACGCTCTGAAATCGGATGCAAAGACGGTCGAGAACAATGCCATATGTTTTATTTTTAAGCGTATGCATATGTGATGGAACTCTACATCTATAGCGATAACAGAAATGAGTTAATCGAGAAAGCAGCGTATAGTGAGGGTGGAAAACACCTACAATATCATAAGAATTACTAATATATTTAACCTATGCTAGATTTGATAAATTTATATGTATATAATCCCACCTCTATCTTAATTTTTGCATATATTTTATAGTTTGACGTACGAAATAATTGATTGAAATCAGAACCTATGTCAGAAATATCATTCATGACTTTTACAAAATGTCAGCATAGAAATAGGATTTTCTGGAAATAGAATATAATTATTTACTACAATATAGATTGAGGTATAGATTTTCAAGAATTTTTTTTTACACTCTAAGATAAGATAAATTAAAATTCCACGACAAAATAGGTACAAAAGTATTAATAGAGCTTAAAAACCAGAAATCGAAAGATAAATGTTAGACGATGTTTTATATTATAGAATATTTGATAAAATATTGACCGTCAAGAGATTTGAATCACAGTAAATTCAGGATTCAAAATTATTTATTTTTCAATGCTTTTTATCTTGCTGCGTTATGCGCTGATCGACATAACTTCAGGATTTCGAGTTCTATCTCATTATTATTAACTCCTTCCTGGCATAATTTTCACCGTATACGCAGTAAATATTTGAGTACTAATTTCCCTGTTTGTGACGTTGTAATGTGCGTCTACTAAACGTGGGGGAGAACACATGAACTTCCCCGGTGGCCTGGGAGTCCTGCTGTGCTTACTACCATAAATCAAAGAAATTCCGGACCATCGGTAGAACGTCCAGCAACAGTCCACGAATGTGACGTGTATGGCGCAGACTGCCTGCGTTATCTTAAGGAACAAAAAAAAAATCAATAAACACCGGGAAGACTCGTGAGTGTAGCACGCTTCACAGAAACGAACGAAATTATGCTCGTAGCATTTTTGTATATGGGGTAGTTTATTTCTTGAGATTTGTCAGCGTCATAATTTCCCTAACGTACAGAAATACTGTTCCTAGGAAGCAGTCTCGTAGCCGCGTGTGTAATAACACGGAGACAAAGCACAACATCCTCGTTTCTTGCGTCTGAAATTGAGCCAGTCTTTAGGAGCTCGATCTGGAGAGAGGAAAGAAGTCCTGTGATGAGTGCGAGAGGGCTGCGTCGTTATTTTTGGCCCGAATCTCGACACAGAAGAGCCCGTGTGACGGGCACACTCGTTGCTAGTTTATTTATTACAGTGCTTCTATGTTCTAGCCTGCTGTGTACAGCAAATGGGATTTTTTTTTTCTTAATCAAGTAGCCTATTTTATGTACAACTAAGGGGAACAGCTTTCAGATCACGACAGAGTTTCCATATAATGAATTAAAAATATGTAGTTGTGGATCACTCTAAATAGAATACAGGAATAATATAGTATAAAATATTTGCCTTCCCCCTCATTAACTAGGCATTATAATGTATTTTAAAATAGTAATATTTTTATTTTCTTGACGTTCCTGGAACACTCACGGTGCACACCTCTTTTGAAGAAGGATTTTGCTAAATGGAAGCAATCCACTACTTAATATTCTAAATTATCACGAACATAAACCCACAGATTAGTTATTCTCAGTTACTTTGAAGCCGTAATAACATACAATAGATAAATGGGGGGGGGTCAGCAGTTATTATTAAAAAATCGCTTAACAAAAAATCTGTCTCTGTTAGATGTCAATAAAATTTTCTAAGCACTGAAATCATTTTAATTAAGCGCATGTACGTCACTGTGCATAATAATTAAAATTTCCCAAATTTTCGTCAATATTAAGCCTTTATTTCTGGTTTGAGATATGCAAATATCATACATATTAAAAATTATATTGCGGCTAAATTTTTACAGCAAACAATGTTCTAGAAATGTCGTTTCAGATTACAGATCTCTTGGACAACAACGTGGACCCCGATATTCGTATTAAGTCAAGAGTGTTTTATAGGTTAAATAAATATTGTAAGAACAGACGTAAACTTAAGTCGGACAACTTTAAATTGGCGTACTAAGATTCGGCTAGTATTTTTGGAATTTAGAATCGTCTGAACCTTGGTAGGCTATTAGTAAATATGACGATGGTGAATTTATATTTAGCATTTATTTAATTAGAATTGACGTGTACTCAATCTACCACAAATTCACAATTAAAAATATAAATGATTGAAACTGCACAATCTCGTTTCCTTGCTTCATTTAATATTTCTCTAAAAAAATGTCTTCACTTTGATGCACCTGCTCTTCTTGACTCATAGTCTCTAACAAACGGTTATATAATTATAATTTAATTTCTTTGCTTGTTTAGCTTATATCTATTTTAAATTTTAATCGAATATTTCGATATGCGCGGACCCTAATTTCCCGAACAAATTCTATTCCCTGTTCAGGAATTGAAAACAAATTACATAAAATCATATTATCCATTTATGTTTCGTCGATTATAATAGCCGATGCAATTCCTTATGACATTGATCTTTAAGGGTGGCTAAATTATAAAACGCCTTACTTGGTTTTATCGATGTCCATTTTTAATTTTGAGAAAGCCTCGGTAACCTTGGTGTGTTACTTGGAAAATATTTTTCCCGATTCGCGATTGAGTTATCTGGCGGTGAGCTTACTGTAAGAGTTCCGAAGTCGTTTCTGCGAATTAGCATGGGAATATAGGGCAGTGATGGCACGGCAAGACCCTCTGGTCACTTCGCCATTAACACACTGCGTGGGGAGTTCCTCTCGACTTACTGCCCTCCGTAACCTGCGCTCCCTTACGGAAGTGGAATCAGCTGCTTTCCCGTCCTCACGGCTCCACTGCCCTGGAATGACACAATCGATTAGCGAGGGAGCAACAGTCTTAAGCAAACGACGCACTTATAACGGCTCAAAGATGAGTCATTTTTTCTAGTATCTTAAAAGTTTTCAAGAGGGAGGTGGAAGGTGAAAAAAAATTCTTATAGAAAATAAGCAGGAAGGTAGATAATTTTAAAAATGAACTTTTTTTTCGTCCATTTGATTTTTAAGATACATAATAGCTGATGAATATACAAGAATAGAAAAAATCAACCATTGTAAGTATTAGCAACTTACACCTAAATGACAAATTATAGCGTCAGGTAAAATTCAAATAATACACCAATTTACAGAAAAGGGTCGCTTTTGCATATATATATATTTAAGATTCAGACGATTTCACTCATCAGGTATATATTTCATTTTTGTTATAAGCGAATACGAAAGATAGCCAATTCAGACAAAAAGGTTATATATATATATATATATATATATATATATATATACCATACAACGTTTCTGGGATCCTTGTTCCTTTCGTCAAGTGCTTTTGAGTGTTGTCAACTGACCAGTGAAGTTGTGTTTCTCTAGGCTCTTCTTAGCAACTGACGAAACGGACAAGGAACTCAGAAACGTTATATTATATTTATATTACCTTTTTGTCTGAATTGGCTGTCTTTCGTATTCATTAATTTCAATCAGACGTAAATTTTTAATTTTTTTTCATAAGAATCTTGAATAAGAGATCGAGCAAATATTAGTAAATAAGAGAATCTCAAAAATTGGATTTACTAGGAAGGAACAGATAACCAATCCGTTCATGACGAGTCCTACGATTAAGCGACCAATGCAAATTTGTTGGTTCATTCATACAGATTGAAGAAAATTTCCTCCTTTAAATTCAGTAAGTAACCTGGAAGAAATAGACATAAAGTAGGGATCGTTAATGAAGTTGGCTGTGCTAGTAGTAGAGCTATTACTTAAACAGGATTACGTGGATGCAAATAAGTACATTGCACAGCATTTATATGGGTTTACCGAAATAAATACAAATCTGTGATTTAAGATGCTATATATTACGCCCAAGAAGAGAGGTTTATGATAATTCACTCAGTAATGCACGATGCCCAAATCCCGAACTTTCTTTCCCATTGTTCCGGGTCGCATTAATATGCGCAAAGGTTTGGCACACTGTTCCCCACGTAGCACATTGTAATTATTGTAAACAGCGGTGAGAGCTCATAATGCATCGGCTGGTTACGCCAAGTCAGTATAGGATATCATTAGAACGGACAAGTGCGAATTTATGTGGACTCCCCGCCTTTCTCTCTTCGCATTTATGACTTACTTGCGAAGCTCCGACGCGTAACTCATCTTTCGATGCGATGCTTTCGTGCGACCGTCCCGTAATGTCTACAATGCTCCACGCCGTCGCTTTCTCGGGTACTGTTTCTTCCGAGGAGTAATAACGTACTAACAACTGAACCTAAGTTGCTGTCGGACACCGACACTTCAGCGTTTCTGTAATAATTTTCCATTAATAGCGAGGAGATTTGCATAACCTATTTCAACCAGGCATGAACGTTCTGCTAAAGTCCAAATCTCCTCGCGATTTTCTTCTGTTTCCACGGTCTCACAAAACGTATGAAGCTTAATAAGTCCCATAACCAGATTATCCTTGCCTAATTGTACATCCGTAGAAGGGAAAAAGGAAAAAAGCGCACTTTTACGTTCATTCTGAATGTCGGAACATATTTATTCCACGCGTTTCGAATTACAAACACCTGTCCCCTAGGAAGTTATTTTTTGACGCACTCAAACGTTTCGACCTCAGAATTTTCGTTTTCACGATACGCCTTTTAAAGTCTTGTAACAGTAAACAGAATTAATATTAATTACCCCCAGAATTTCACGTTGCAGATTCAAATGATAATTTTTAATGAATGTAATTTGAAAATTCTGAAAATGTCCTAAATAAGATAGCTTGGTTTCTGTATGAAACTTATTCAATGAATATTCAGCACTTCATTTTGATTAGTGAGTTATAAACTGGTTGCGAAAAAAAATGGTTAATCCTGACTTGACAATTCTGCCGTTACGTAATTTTATACTTAGTGACAGTCAGTTATTTCTAATATTTTGTTTTACGTGATATAAAAGACATTATGATATACTGCCATAACTCTTCTAATCAATACAATTACACGTTAGAATAGAATTTTGACTTTAATAATTAATTTCCAGTGCAATTCTAACAAACGTAGCTAACAGGAAAATTTTCCTATCAGGTACTGCATAAGAGAACCTTACATATATATTTTACAATATTTTTAAAAGACTTTATTATAATTCAAAAAATATTTAATTAATAATCAACGTTTTCGTAATTATTTTTCTCTCATCTGGTTGGCTATTATCTGGTATTCTCCTGCGGTAACATGGCATATTACAAATATTTCCTCCATTACATAAAACTCGTGAGTTATTTTACTTATTCGACAATTTACTTATACTCAAAGCGATTTTATTCAGCTTAATTAATCAGGTAACCGAAAACAATGTAAAAATTCCATGAAGTGAAAAAAACTATACAACATTTTAAGTTACAAATAAGTATAAATATTAATAATATCTATATATATATACACGAAAGGGGAGAATAACAATAATTTTGTCATAAGTGGTGTAAGGAACAAACAATATATTAGTTCAAATCAGAAATTTATGACATTTTTTCCTTCTAAAAAAATTGTAAAAGGAACAACAAAAGTATTATCCAATCCTAAATATTGTAAGGAACAATGAATTCAAAATTGAGGTCAAAATCTTATTAATAAAATAACATTATATAATTTTATATATTCCGCTACGATTTACAGTCCTAATCATGGTAATTTAAAGTGGTATATACCACCTTCATTTATAAATTAATAATTTTTTTCTATTTTATTTTCGTGAATGACTTGAGTGAACCTATCAAATTCCATTGCCATGTTCGCTTTCCTTACCGTTAAAACATTGCAATTTTGACGCAGTATCCTTGCGACTGACCTCGCGGTCTTAATGGTTTACTTGATCTCGGATTCGTCTTTCATGACATCACCAACGAAATCACGACCCTCTTCTCCGCACTTCCATGGTTACCAAACAATTATCTCAACAACCATTTCTCATTCGTTAACACTGAAAATGGTCTTTTAACTACACTTGTTATCTAGTAATCTGCTCTCCGTTGCCAATTAGAACTGTCCATATTCGACGTAATGAGAAGCTAATGCTTTGAAGTTGCAAATTTTCTCATGCTTTTATGAAAACAATTAATTATCATCCTCTTGATTTTGAGGAAAAATAACACCATTCACATAATGAAATTTTGTAGTACTTAATGGGTGACGGCTTCAGTAATTGGGGCTACAGGTAACTCCTCAATGTGCAATTAAATGTGAAATTACCTTTTAATTAACTGTTTGAATCACCTTTTGCGAAAATAACCTAATATATTTAGGTATATTTAATAAATAATGACTGTCGGGTGACAATTCATTTAACTACAAAACGACAAAACATTTTGCGTTCATATCAATAAATAATCTAAACTTATATATACAATAATTAGATGAAATAGCAAAATCACAGACAAAATGACGTGATGATATAAATACGACACATTTTAAATCTTATATAAATTTAAAAATAATATGAGTGGTTTATTGTTGGTATTTCTTTCACTCTGTGTTCGTAGGGATTTTGTCAAGTAGGGGAATTGAACAACACTGCTCATGAGGGATATTAAATTATGTATTATTATATAAATATTGTATTGACACTTTTACAGTTAAAATTTGTCATCGAACTGTTAAACTAGCTGCTGTTTGGAATATTTTAATCGCCGCCTTACTATTTCAATGAACATTTGTTACGTCCTCATACAATAACGTAAAGTTGATATTCATTTACATGTAACACTAGTTACTTCATCTACACTCCTCACACTAAAATATTGCTCCAACAAAAGTAAATACTAAGTATAACGTTGGCATTTACGACTACCTAATGAGAAGTGGAGTGGTTTAAAACGCCTCTTAAAGTGTTGCTGGAGTGATAAACGAGGACTCTATTAATACCACACGCAAGAAACAACATATTCGCGTATCAATGCAATTAAACTTTACGACTGCGGCTGTAAATAAAAGAGGAGTTTCTTGTTTCTCTTTTAGAGGGTTCGCGCTCTCACATAAATCATAACAAGCAGCCGATGTGTCCCTTAACAGTTAGGACGACGGTCTATTACATCCAATGGCTTTGTCATTTCTTATATTCATGGGCGCCGACATTCAAGGCCATTAACGACTGTTAACTGAGAGTTACTACACCGTCCGGAGAAGCGACTCAATAATTTGTGCAAAACCGGGAAAATCATTGATCACTAGGAAGACCTGAATGGAATTCTATCTGCAATGTTGTTTTAAATTAGCAGAGCGGGCACCCAATGTAGTTCTTTTGTTAACTACCCTCGCCACGATAAAATTATTTTAGTGAAACTATAAAAAATTATTGTACCGGAAATAGTGGCAATTACTTAAAACAAATCGATAGTCAAAGTAAATATAAATATCCTTTGCAAATAGAGAAATTCTAGTAATTCCAATAAATAGGTTTGGAAACGTTTTAATTTTTGGGAGGGGGGTTGAATTTATATTATACTACGCTATATTTATTAATCAGTTAATGTTATCTGAATCTTTAAGAAAGAAAATGAATAATTTTCGTACTTCACTGTATTAAAAAAGTGGCAGATCTGGTACAATTAAATTATATCGCGGTATGTTGAGTTTTTTTTGTATGATGTTGGTCTACATAAAACTTAGTCACCTGGAACGAGAAAGTTACAGTATTAGTCTATACTTTTTTTGAAATTTAGTTGGCATGTATTATAAAATATTTGAGTCATTAAATAATCAGTAATATCGCGATACAATAAGAGAAGCTTGTGAATACTATCGTAGTGAAACATTTCACTATAAAAACAAAAAGTTTTAAGCGACATCTACAACATTGGTATATGAATGTTTCTACGGCCTTCCAATGAAACATATAAATTATCCAATAAATAAATAAACTGATCTTAATTCGGAAAAATTAGTGGTTATTAAAAAGATTATTTTTTCATTTGTTTAACAACGTTTCGTCTGTAACTTAGGACTTTCTCAAGTATACTTTAGAGTTTATTTAGGACTTTGTAGTAAGGTTAATATAAACCTTTATGAATACGAGATTACTAATAATAAGAAATAGCCAAATACAGATAAAATAAGTGATGATATAAATACCGCACATCGTTTCCAGAAACCTTTTCGACCTTTCTTCAGGTTTTGACTTTTTTCAAATGAAATGTGCAGTTGTCGCTCTAGACTGTTGTTGTTTCTTTAGTTTTCTTAGCAACCGAAGAACGGAACATGGTTTCCAGAAACTTTGAGTGGTATTTATATCATCACTTCTTCTGTCTGTATTTAGCTATTTTTCTATTATTAATTTTCAAAACATTATTCATTTTTATACATCCAGAGAATGCCTTTGAAATATTACTCACAATTTTAATTATCAACTATGTTTTGTATCAAATTTTGGCAGATATTAATGGAAAAACTTGGCACAGTATAAAAATTATAAATGAAATCAGGTTTATATAATTTTATGCAAGAAATTTTGTCTAATGTTTAAATATATTTTCTTAGAATTTTAGGTATGTAATACGCAAAGTCCTAATTTTTTGCTATATACACCTGATTCCTTAATTAAAAACGAAACGTTAAGAGCTTATAGCTTATACATTTGCTTTATCAATTATAATTTTTTTAATTATTTACTGCCAGTTTATTAATTTACTTTTTAAAAAAATTTAATTATTTCTTACTTGATGCTAGTTTATTAATTTATATCAAATTCAAAATTTTTCAGATAATTATTAAAAAAAACTCATGTTTATTTGCAATTTTTTTTACGCAGTTCCTGGTAGATACAAAGTTGGCCTGTAACATTAAATTTTGGATTACTCCAGGATAATTGTGTCTTACTATACGGTTATCAGTCATAATTATTTTTGACTCAAACGGAATGATAGCCAATTTCAATTTCATTATGGAGAAACGTATTGCGAGCTACGGCAGCGGGAGTGTAACAAGAGTTCCCAGAAACGATGGTTTAACATTTAATTCAGCAACCGACAAATGATTTCTTGAACACCTGTTAATGTGAAGTATGAAAAATAATGCTGCCGAAGGGATCTGTGTTATCTGCGGGATGGAGGGCTATCAGGACTCATTATTCTCCTCCCCCTGGCTTTTATGCGAAATACGTGCGTATCTTGTTGTTTCTGCGGGCGGGCGGGCGCGCCTTCCACCAGCCACCCCGATGCGCCGTCATTAGTGTAGGAACAGACTCTTCTTTAAACAGAGAGAAACCCACACGACCGTCGACGCAGACACATTGCCATTGCATATCGCTGCGCCTACATTAAATTAAATTCCCGCCATGCATCATCGTTCAGGACCCGTGCGGTATCTGATATATGACTGTGTGTATCCACGGAGCGGGCAGGGCACACTTCTAAAATAAAAAGAGAGAGAGAAAGAGATCCTCATGGAAGTTGGGAAAGAATTGGGGCCTCGAGGTTGAATGCCGTGATGGTGCTTTGGAGGAAGGGGGACGGGGGAGAGGGAGGGTTACTTGGAAGGAATGCTATATTTCAGAGAGATAGCAAGTAGGGATGGTTTTGTAAATGAGCCATTTTCTTGGGGACTTATCTGTTGGTCTTAAAAACCCTGCCTCCTGTTCACCCTCGCCCCCCCTCAAATCCCGATATTAAACACATGCCGACTCTCCTTGTACTTGCCTTAATTACTGTTTGTGGTGAGTTTCATGAACATTCTTGGTCACTGCTCTGATAGTAGACGAAGTTTCTCTTCTGAGATATTCCAGTCATTCCTCGACGTGTTATAATCACGGGAACATTAAAACACGTTTAATTGTACATCAAAGACTACTAACTAATTTGTCTGATTTTAAAAAAAAATTACCCGCATTGTCAAAGAAATGCTGGTCCTTGATGGTGACTGAAAGAATGAGGAATTCTTGCATTGCCAGTTTTTTTTACAACGTATCGTGTATGAGCGTCTAATACATACTGTGGGATCCAAAGAGTCTCCTGTGCTCAACTACGCTTTGGCTGAGCTATAAAAAAATCTTTGCTGCATTGTTAAGCCCTAGTTATATTCAGACTAAATGCAATCAACATGTAGATAAAATTCTTTCATCCAAAATAAATACGTGAGCAAACAAGATAAAATATGTATTTATATAAAAGAGTATTGCTACCATATATACTAATGATATGGGTGAATGAATACTAATAATAGAGAAGTCAAAGTTCTTAAACGATGATTTTAGAATTATTCACGAAAAGAAACTGTGAGGCACTGGTTAATCAGTCAATGAGAACAGCACTATAACTTCATTATTTTTGGTACTGGATTCTTCTTATGGAAACAATTTAATTTAAAACCGTCTTTCATTCAGGGTACAAATATTTAGAATATATTCTGTGGTGATGGGTCTTGGTCTCGTCTGGGACTTGTCGTTCTTACATTTAGTTATAATTTTTTTCACATTTAACTAATACAAAGGACCTAATTAAGCACCAGCAGTCTTAACGGCATTCACCAAGGTTTGAATTATAGAACTAAATATTAAATGCTCTGTAATATAAGTACCTAAATGAATATGAGACAAGAGCAACATGTCGGACAGACGTGAATAGTCCAGGAAACACCAGGGCTTTTGTAATTATTTTCCGGGTAACAGTGATTTTTCGTCGAAGTGAACAAACAAATCTCTGTACGCAGGTCGGCCTCCCGCGGGATTCGCCTGCGGCAGCCTGTTGCTTCTATCCCGAGGCTTGTTGGGGAACTAGCTAGCTGCTAGCTGTGTGAACGAGCCTATAAAATGAAGGAGAACGGTCTATAAAAGTCCAATATCCAGGCCGTGTCTTTATAGCGAACATTCCAGCCAACACTTCCCCCCCGCTCGCCCGGCAGCTCGAGCTCGGCGATCTGCTTCCACTCTTGTCGCCCTGCGGGGTGTTTATGTAAAGCCAATCGAAAGTCGACAACTTTATACTGTCTACTCTCCTTATTGCCAATTTAAATAATTAATAACTAATAAGTGGAGAACTTCAAATAAATTTTGCGACTTCATTGTCATGATTAGGTACCAAAAAACATTATTTAGTTGAAAAATTCGCAACAAAGATTTTTTCTTAAACAAATTATATTTAATAACTATCTGAAACTAGTTAACATTTATATCCCTAACCTAAATTCATCCATACATTCTGTGGTTCGGTATAAATTGTTAAAAGCCTCAGAAACCTGGATAGCTCTATTTCAGAATTATACTTTTCTTCGTTAAATAAAAATGTTTTTTACATAGTTAATAGTAGTGAACATTTAAAACTAATAGCTGTATATGCCAAAACTATTTTCAAATGTTTTGCACAGCTAAATAAATTTTAAACGTCAATAGTGTAGTTCCCGATAAACAAAGTTTCAGCTTACGTACAACTGAAGCCCGTATATCTGAAAATTACAGCACAATGGCGTGAATCTAATTTTTAGAATTCCAGAGTGACGTTTTATGAGTAATAAAATCTAATTGGATTAATGTATTATACCCCTGGGTAGTAAATTAACCCATTACAAGAAATAGCCTCTATGCCAACAATTACGATCAGAATAAAATGTCGAGAACAACCTCGTCGCAAATTTATTAAAGTAAAATCAAAAGGAAAAATCGCATCGTGAAACACGCTATGATATAGCAAATAAAGTTGGTAACATTTTTAACAAATATAAAACTGCATTAAATTCAACATTTTACTAATTTACATTTTTAATAGCGAACAAATTTTAATAGATATTAATTTACGTACGGATATTAATATTACATTTAAAAAAAATTGATTAAATAAAATAATCTTGTAAATTATCAGTTCTTAAAGTTCTCATATTTATTTAATCGTGGACATATTATCTGTGGTTATTGGTATACTGCCGGAGAGTAGAGAATCACTAGACGTTTGTCTTGAAATTTTTCCCCTTTAATCCTTGAATAACAGGCTCGAATCGTACTTGTTTAGTTGGTCGTCTTGATGTATATATATATTTTTTTGCTACAGCTTTTGACATTATCGACAGAGAACGGTCATGTATCATAAGCAAATCACTTGCCAGCAGCGGTCTCAAGTGGGAGCATGCAAAAACGATTTTTTATGTTGAAAGTCCAACCCTTGCGCCCCTGGCAGCGTGCGCTTGAAGCTTCTCCGAATGACAGATTGCAGGTTCTGCCCCTTCCACACTAGCAACCCCTTCCAACAGACATCTGCACGCAGACCAATCAACTGACAAGCACTCTTATTCCAAAGATAGTATTTAGAGGAGTTCTCACAAAGTTTAAGTCTTTCGGAAATAATTTTGAAATTTACATGTTTAAAATATTTTAACTAACGTTTTGTTGTGTAGATTCTGGAAGTAACAGTTGGGTCGAATGTTAAAATACTCTTATTTTATCTACTGTTTACTGAAAGTTACAAAAAATTAAAAAATACAGTAACAATAACAGAAAAGTAGAATTGAACTGTATTCTTCTTTCCAAAAGACGTCTTTATTTATTTTACTTTTCCCTTTCAGACCTGCAAAGTTTCTTGTATGAATATCGTATTATATTGGCAGGATCTTGACGGAAATTTTACCTACATTATTATTAATATTGGATACATTTAATTATATATTTTTAGCACTCACCCCTCAAATATTAGATTTAATAGTAACGGTCACATTAAGTCTTCAGTCTTCTACGTTTAATTTTTGTGTGTGTAGACTCTGAAAGAAATAGTTGGGTAAAATATTACCGAAGCAAATTTTTATTGAAACACAAATTAATTGGATTTTATAATGACGTTTCTAATAAAATTTTGAACAAAAATTATTATCTTTGTGAATCTCTTATTGTCAAAATATCTTTAAAAAGCCGGCTAGAATTATGCCAATATAAAATAGTCACTTTCAAACGGAATTAGCCAAGAAGAAATAAAGTGTTCGTATTATTAATTTACAATATGAAAAGTTTTATGCCTGTATGAATAATAGGACAGTTTTATATAAATGAGAATTAGTTGATACATCGATGTCGAGCAGTAAATATTCTGAATATGTATTGGATAATTTTACAATTTCATTCGCATTTATTATTGGTTATTGTTATTAATATATTTACTAGATCAATTTTCCCTAAGTATAGTATTTTATGATGATTTAACACGGTGTTTGGATATTTTTAATTAAATCTTTTGTTCATTCTTAACATTAAATATTAAAATAATGTTGTAAAACTGATCTAAGTATTCTAATAAAAAAGGAAACATGATGTTATACACGATTTTATCGTTAAAAATCAATAATAGTTTATATATAACGTTTTTGTTTTTATATTTTTTACGTAGTTTTTTTTTGTAAGTGTGAAGTATTTGGCCACCTGGCAGTCGCGGCCAGTGACCTCCCCCGCCTTTTGAGGGAGACAGCCCCAGTGACGAGGGGACATCGCTTTTTTAAAAGGCCCTTCCTTTCTTTATTCGTGAAGGTCGTGTCGCTTACGTCCCTTCCCCAAGGCCGCGGTGACCGACCTGCTTCCGTTTCACCTTGTTTCTGTAAGCCAGCCTCAGTGACTAACTCGGGCTCCTATTACCTCGTATATAATATTCAATTGAAAGCAGCATTGTACCTGTGATAAAAATCCGGATTATAGACTGAAACAATAAGCGATTTTAGATAGCCAAATAACACACAAAACTTAGTGCTAAAAATCGTATTCACTTAGAATTTTTTTTTCTGTTATTTAGCTGTTTATGTACGTAATTATTTTACTTGAAATACAGGCGTTTTATATTTTAATTTCAATTATGTGATTTTGCTAATAATTAAATGCATATATATATATATATATATTTTAAATATTGGACCGTATTTAATATATTTATATATGGTTTAGAAAAGAACAAACTGATTCAACAATTTATGCTATTGAGTCTTGTTTTTCTAAAAATAGAAAATTTGTGGAATTATTAATTTTTAGATTAATACTTCGTTTTAAAGGACTCCAGTCAATGTGGTATAAAAATATATAACCACGATTTATGCGTGAGTAATGGTGTGATGACAGAAAATAGTAAAATAATTAATACAGCTATTCTTGGCCTTATGATTAATGAGACATAAATGTATTGAAAATTTGTTGGCGGTTCAGTTCTAGGATCAAAGAGCACAGACTAATGATTTAGTACCAATATTTCCTGAAGAAATATGAATTTATTCTCAGAAATTTTTCCCCCAAAATATACTAGTGCATTGCTAATAAGCTTTTATCTACAACACCCCCTTTTGTAATTATCAAGACCGCCGAGGTTTAATTATACAAAATCTGACTCTAAAATTCTGCAAATGATGCCAGTTGTTTCCATGGTAAAATAAAACATTAATAAAGGTCTAGTGCCAACCAATTTTTAATAAATCTGATATCGATTGACATTAATTTGTACCTCATCTTTGGAGCTGTCGCCATTAGTGGGAAACGTTTCTGTGGATGTTGATAATTGTTGTTAGCAGCCTAATGAAGGTTCCTGTGTGGGCCAACTATTTATCTCCCTCCTTCTTCCCCCAACCCCGCTTCGCCCCGAGGCCATGAAGCGTCATTGTGGCACGTTGTATTATTCTCGTCCACCCCTCCATGCCTCGTTCCAGCTCAGAGTGAGCCCAGATCTTCAGAGAACTGCACGATGTTTCTTTTCTGCTGGTGTGTGTTTCTGTTGTGTTTCGTTCTGTAATTGTTTTTGGAAGCATTTCCTGTGATCTTCGAGTAGGTAAATGTTGCTGGTGTCGGAGAGAAGTCGGCTGGAGTCTGCTGCGGCCATGAGGAGGCTGAAAACTGGCCAAAGGGTGTTGCTCAGAGAGGGCGAGGATCCTACTCCGGCCACCATCTTGAAGTTCGCCTTCCCAACCGTCGCTGAGCCAGAAGTATATGTGTGATCTGAGGATAGAACGCGTCGCAAATCATTAAGTCTCTTACAAGTTATCGTGATAATTTTAGAAACGAAGAACTGTAACGTATTTCCTCACAATTTGGCATATTTATCAGTATTTTCAAGGGAATCCAATTCTGCCGCATCGATTCCTTTTCGTAATAGCAGTTAATAACCTTCCAGGTGACTGATCAGTCCTATCACATATCGAACTTTCCGGGTATAACGAACACTAAATTAATTGACATATATTTTAATTTTATTACATTCTAGTTCGCTCCTGTACACATTTATAAATCCATGCTCTTAAATATTTCATATGACATTGTGTATACCAGAAATATTTGTATAGATTCAGAAAAAGCAGTGCACACGAAACAATAATTTAGACTGAATTTCCATAACAATTAGTGGATTTTTTTAAAAAAAATTGCGTTTCTTTGTTAGTGCAATTATATGCAGAGATAATATTAGACCGCAGAAACGGTATTTTATGTATTTCCTCAGCCGGTTTAAAGCGCCAGAAAAAAATTGCAGGTTTCTATAGTTACATTTGATGTGGAATTAATTAGATACATTAAGTATCTGAGACTTTCTCTCAGAAATTTTGTTTTCAGTGTATAATCCAGAAAATTATTATTTGTCATCTCTCCTTTTCTTGCATATAAGCTGCCTGCAGTCGTAAAACCACAGAACGAAGTGTGTGTTTTTTTAAAAGTTTGTACCCGAGACTAAATTCAATAAAAGTTTTAATCTCTTCATCTTTCGAAATCCAGCAAAAAATCGTTTGAGCCAAGTTCGGTCTGCGATGCTCGTTTCGACCCTTACAGCAAACACAACCTTCCGATAAGCGGGAAATATTTTAATGTGTTTTCCGAAGCGTAGAAGTTTGCTTACTGACGAGTGCTGCGCCCCCGCGTGACGTATGGCTCCCATGGCCCCCTCCCTCCCTCTTTCCCACCCCCGCCAACCCTTCCTTTGCTGTTTGTCGCCAATATGCTTCCATAAGCGGGTTCGTGCTCAGACATACATTTAGCCAAGGTAACTGCTCCTATGTAATATGTGTGTGTAATCGCGAGTTAACATTCTAGGGACGGGCGAGGGAGGTTTTTCAGGGGGTGGGAGTCCTGTGTTAGAACACTCACTAAGATAACGTGCTCTCCCCAAGATTTATTATTTAAGCTGCGAGATTAATTACAGCATCCAGACAGTCTGTAGCGGATCGCCAATTAGTTTTAAATAGATAAAGATGACCGCATCTAAATGTGGGTGGAATACTTTTTGAACGGTTTCATCCATTTCCAATTGAAAATTTGTAGGCATGTGACCACATACGCCTTTTAATTCTCGTTTGTTTATATTTGACAAATAAGCAAGTCGTAACTTGTATTTATTTTTGGTTTACTGCTACACGTGGACTGATTGATTCTCTTTTGTATTAATATATGTATAAAATTCTTCTTCGCGGTACAGAAAAGTACTTCTGTAATTTTATTGTTCGTTTTACAAAGATTATGTGGTTTCATGATTATTAATATTGCTTTTTTGTAGGTGATGTAATTTCTTTATACACATATTTTGAAAGTATAGTTTTAATTTGAGTCTGTGAGCCATTTTTCTATACTTCATTTTCAAATAATTATTTTAATGAAGGTTGATTTATAATTTTAAATCACTGAAACCCTAAGCAACTGGATGATATAAGTATAATTTAAAGAATGTGAAGCATTTCATGACAATTTTTATTTGCCTTTAAGGCAACATGTGTTGAAATAATAGGTGTTTTTTTCCTTTGCCCTTAGTTGATTAGAAATGCTTTGAATTTTCAGTGTTCTCATACCAACATTGCCAGTCGTTTTTCTATTGAATATTCTCCACAGTTACAGTACAAATATTAAATTTGTATTTAATAATTTTAGTAAGTAATTATAATTTGAACTCCAATTTATTGTTTCAAGTTAAAATTGAGGGATGAAGTGAAGACTCGCTTATTGTTTCTTTTTTCTACAAAATCTAGAGGTTTTTAATATTCCGTTACGTTTTTTGTAACAATATTCCCGTTTGATTTTATAATAATGAATTTTAGCTTTGTTTAGAAACGGCCTTCGGGTATTGATCAGCATCGACCCCTAGAATGACCTGACCCTAAATAAACGTTTCTCCAAAAGTTTTCCGATAGTGCCTCGTTGGGCTGATTAGACAGTCACGTAATTCACGCCTGCCTTCAGATATCGGCAAACAAAATTTAACACATGTTTCATCACGTCAGACGAGCACCGTAATCTGTTTCTGATTATAGCTACGACTTCTCAATCGTTTCCTCAACTGCTGAAATGGAATGACTGCTTAAATTAATTCATATTAATACTGGCGGTTGATGAAAAAAAAGATGCGTTATATTTCACCGCGGTTATAAATTGAGGCGATTTTTATTTAGCAGCTCCTTAAGTTGACCGCGTTACAAATTTTACGCCGCCTGTGGTACTAATTGCTTTTACTGATGGAGTTAGCGGCACAATGTTAATTGATACACGTTTGTATTTTAAGCACCTGCACGCTTAATAAAACGTCGGCTTTCGTGTTTCAACCTAATGCATGCATAAAAACCTCTTCTCCGGCCAGAAAAGAATCTTTTTAACGGCTCTGTGAAGCACACCTGTCACTTTCAATGCAACGAAGGTTTCAATTTAGATTTTACACACGGAGCCTCATTACTGCTTAGTGTCACGTACGGTTCTCATGGAGAAAATCAACACTTGCGGGAAATGTAGTGACTAGCGCAAATGTTACATTAATTACCAACAGTTATTCAGCAGCTGCTTTTTTTTGTATAAAAAATACTCGTTTCCCCTAAAAAAAAAGGTCGATCGAGACTACTTCTGGGGCCAATGCATCACCTCGTGCGCGAAGTTCTGTAGGTATTTATTTATTTCTCAGGTTGGCTGAATTTTTCCCCCTCGCTTTCAACCCCCAACGAAGTCCATTCCTCTTCCACCCACGTGTGTGATTCATGGCGGGCATTTGTTCTAGTGGAAGGTGAAGACAGGATGCGTCCAAGAAGGATAGCTGGTGTACACACGAGCTAAAAAGAAGACGCCGTGTGGGGGAAAACAACTACATACATACATACATACATAGCGGGAGGATCCTAGCTGCGGGTAGGGTGTTGACAAAAAAGATTTATGAACAACAGTTGGCAAAATTTCCCACACGGAGGCAGGTGAGACCTATTAATTTTGTGAGGAGCTCTCTAGATTTAGAAATGATTTACGAGATTCTGAGTCTTGAAATTGAAAAATAGTTTCCTCCGTCGCACAAAGAAGAAAGGTGTGAAGTAAATTTCCTAGTTGGGCCTGTTAGGATTGCGGCTACAGTATTTGGATATTGAACCGCCTGCTTTGTGTCGTGTTTATTTTCACGCTTAAATATGTGGTTCACCGCAACTCCGTTTTGTCCCTTACAAACACGCCTTCCCCTTCCTGTACTCGAATTTGAGCCGCCTGGGATTTCCGTTGTAGGCTAATAATTACTCAATACGGTCATACGGTTATCCATAAAATTTCTATGATTCAAAGAGTACAGTTATTATAAATTTAAGCCTATAATTAAAGGTGAAACTTGCATTCAATTATGTTCGCTACTTTTTCGGAAGCTGTTTTTCATTACAAATTATTTTTTTGACTTATTCCTATCTGTGAAACACCATAGTTTGGGTTATCCGAAAGGCGATGTTTCCGTTATCTGTGTCGGAGCAGTGATGCCGGTCGGCGTTTGTGTGTCCGTTCGCGTATGTGCGTATGTCACGCGGCTCACGCATCATCTCACTCCGGTCACGGAGCAGCCGTAAATCGCACGCTTGCACTTTGTCGGTGGCCGCTTCGATTGCATCCGTATGTCACTCAAAACCACGGAGAACCTCCGTCTTCTCCATTCTGCACAATCGCGAAGGGTCATGATGTGACCCGATGACGACTAGGGCGTTTACAAATGACTGGAGATAACACGAGACTTTGTAAACTAACGATCGCAACGGCTCTCGCGGAAAACGATTGGGTTAATAGAATAATTATCTCGGCCGTTACAAAGTGTTTGACTAATTAGGGATGTCTTCTGGGGAAGTGAGGTCAGACGGATCCTGCAAATACGTACAATCTAACATTGCTGAGTTAACAAATATGAGATAGAATAGGAAACAGGCTAAGTAATTATCATTGAGCAGTAGTTGCACCATTGTGTTCTTCATGATTACAAAATGTTAAATGAGAGCTCTGAGGCTCAAGATGAACTGCTAACAATTATAATTGAGTTTGCTTGTGCATAAAGATCCTAAGCGCACTTGCACGCAGGCGTTACTAATTGATTACGCCACAGCGCTTCCGAATTCAATATCAGAAAGGGATTACCTACGACTAATTAAAATTGTTGTCACGAAACGAACGTGCCCGATAACGTTTCCCGTTTTTTAGTTGAATTTGCTCCTCGACAGTGCGTGTCCTGGTCAGTCTGTGTGTGGATGTGTGTGTGGACATCGGTAGACAGTGATGCATTGCATCCGGTCCCGGCACTTAATTTCGCATGAATTCTGTTTCTACGCGCTATGACTTGCATGTAATTAGCTCTCCAAACCACGGAAATAGGGGGGGAGGTTCGACTTGTCAACAGCATTATGAGAGCACGTGTAACGAAACTGCGACAGTTATAATTAAATAAATTCAAGATAGTCGCCGGAATCCACAGAGTAAAACCATTTGAAATTTGGCTCTGAGTCCCCAAGACTTCATGTCGTTCATACCGTCTGTGGTTAGTTTCTTATTTTCTTGCTATAATTTCTAAATTCACAGATGTACTCCAACTTCCTCACTATAAGCCACCTTCATTTGAACCGAACAGTACACAAAAAATTAATAAAATTATAGGGTTACTTATTCTACATTAATAAAACTATATATAAGACGAATACGAATATTACTATATAAGTCTCTCGAATTATTTGTTTGCCAGTATTTTGCATAGTCACAAAGTATTACTATTATATAACATATGCCATGCTAAAAATCCGCGCTTCCTTTGCTGTCGCACACCTTATATATTTTTTGCAAATATTTTCACTTTCATTTACTGGAAACATGTTGCTTTGGGTCACCTTATAAAATGGTTGTGTTATAAAATGCAGATAGGCCGCTGATTAGGGTAGCTTTCAAATTAATGTTTCAGTGTTTCATTCACCTCGTCAGTGATCCATAGAGATATATAAAAATAATAATGATATAATTAAAATATATATATATATAATATTTTAGACATTTAGTAGTTTTGATATCGGCATTAGGAAACAAAAACCGAAGTTTTGCCAATGTCTCCCATCGGTTAGATTTCGCCAGATGACCTTCCCCATCGCATAACCGAACAAACACTTAAATGATAGTGCTATTAAATGCAGTCGTTTTCCGTGTGTGCTAGTTTACAATCGGTTTAAGCCGAGCGAGCTGGTTTGAATCGCGGTCAGTGACTGTTGTGGACTGTATATCGAACGCCAGCTGTTCGAGTGGCAATGCACTTTTTAGTTGCGTGAGGACTCGTCCACGAAACAGGCAGACAAACAATTGAACGTGGATTTATCTTGATGTTGTTGTCTGCAGTCTAGGCTTCGCGTATAAACGCCGAGTAACTGTGTTTCAACCTTTTAGTTATTTTGCGACACGTTATTCCAAAAAACGTGAAGACAGTTTTCAGTAAAGAATTAAATTAAATTCAATAAATCAATATTTATTTTGGTGCGTTTAATGCATAGAAACGTTGGAAATTTTGTCATTCTATGACTGGGTAACAAAAATGATTTAATAACTGGCGGTCAGTTTCATAATAAAATAAAAAAATTATGTTTATATCGTACCGCAAATGTTTAATATTAGTCACGAACATATAACAAAATTTTAATAAATTTCTCCAACATTATTTATTAATTTTGAATTTGTTCCTTTCGACAATTTGCTATAGTCAGCTATATAATAAAATGTATCATTTAATAAATTATCAATTTAAAAAATAATATCTATTTTACATTTTCTTTAAAATGAACAGACAAAATTAAGTGACAAAAAATTACCAATTTAATTGGTTACTTCCTTATCTAATTAGTCTTTTAATGCAGACTTTTTTATATTTTCGGCTTTTGAAGTATTTAGAAGAGAAAATATTTATTTTTTCTTTGAACGTAAAATAATTAAAATGTAAACGAATAAATATACGGCCTGGAGACATAAAATTATGTTTATTAACAAAAAATTACTAAACGACATTTCGTCCTTTTAAAGGACATTTTCAGGTTTATTAATTTTGTATATAAATCATAAAAAAAAATTAATTACCTTCTTGTTGAATGTAAAGGTTTTTTAATTCTTGATATTTCTGACTTTATGGAACATTCAATATGGCTCATACTGTAATATACGCTAATAGCCTAGCTAATTTTTGTCTTAAATCATCCTGATGAACTGATTAGAGTCTCTCGAACTTAAAATACTTTTATACAGCAAACAGACTTTTTATTTTTAAATTGTAGTTTAACAAGGCTACTCTGTTTTGAAGTAAAGACCAACTAATGCAGTTTCTATGACATTTTTGTTTACAATATGTTTTGGCCTAATCTGAGACACGGTTTTGAAACTGAACAAGAGTATATATTGCATTTCTGGTATTCTCAGTGGTTTATTGTTCATTAAGCCCCGCGGTAAGAAGAATATGAAAACGTGGGTCGTTGGCAATGACATTTGTTTGCTTTCGCTAACTCGTTGGAGAAGTAGAGGTCGGAGCTGGCGAGATGAGTCATTACGGTGCCAACATTTGCAAAGCACAGACATACACACTCACACATGTGACGAACGCGGCTTGCATAGCAAGTGGTTAGGTGGGGAGGGAGGGAGAGAGACAGAGACCACCAGAACCAACTGCTGCGAGCAGGGGGTGGAAAACGACCCTACCTGGAAAACTAATATACAAACGCCAACACATTACGACATCAAACTGGAACAAAAATATTCTGCTCAAAATACATTATAGTAATGTGGCGAACGTTTCGCCAGCACAGTGGGGTCATCGCCAGGCAATGGAAACTATTTCTTAACGTTCTATTAAACAATATGGAAGGTAACATAGCGTTTAATGTTTTATTTTGTCATTGTAGTTAGCGAAAAGTTAAAAGATAAGTTTTAGATTCGATGTATAAGATCGAAAAATTACAAGTATTAGGCGTACCTTACTTTTACTAGTCCCAATCATTCACTTGCCGTATTAAAAACAAATTGTTCACTAACGTTTAAAGCGTATACATCATAACTTTAACCATTACTTTTACAATAATTTTAGTCGTGCTTCTAATTTAACTACGATATTTTATATTTGTTTATTCATAATTAACGTTGACTGTTTTCTCTAATCTCAGTTTATTTTTATTTTTAACTTACGCGGTGAAATTTATAAATTCTCAATTAAATTACACTCTACTACAGTTAACTGCTAAATACGGAAACGAGACTCTTAAATAAAATTATATATATATATATATATATATATATATATATATATATATTGAAGAATAAAAATTGAAATTCGGAGCCTCAGATTTATATATATTATATTTATACTTATTATTTATAAAATCATCTGCAAATTTTACTAATAACATTTTTTTTAAACGACTTAAAACAACTCAATAAGATTTTCGAGTGATAATTCACTTTGAAATGTCGAGTAATGTGAATTTTATGCGATACACTTGCAATTTTATGATAAAATTAGAAAAAAAAATATATAATATAATATTCGCTGTAAATTTGACGCTTTGCAATTCAATTTTTATTCTTTAATGTTTTATAATTTATATGTGTCGCATAAAACACACATCACTCGAAATTTCAATGTGAATTTATCAGTAGAAAATTTTATTGAGTTGTTTTAGGTCGTTTAAAATTTGTGTTATTACTAAAATTTTCAGATGATTTTATAAATAATTTGGTACGCAGAATTTCATTTTATTGGAGCTATACATTTTAATTTAACGATCACGAAATCCAATTAGATTTCTCCCGGCGGAAATTTTTATATCTTCTGAGAATCATAAGCCCCTAACCTACTACCTGAGTGTTGCACGCGCAACTGCACAACTGGCATTTACCACCGTCCCTTCTGTCCGTTTTAATACTCCGCAGACGATGCCAACAGAAGCGGTCACTCAATATTCAGAAAATCACGCTTCTGAACTCGTGAGTGGACGGCTGGAATCAGCTGAATCCACAAGCTAACTTATAGCCTCTCCCTGGGTACAGAGCTGCTCAAAGAGCCAGCAACAGCGCCACCACCTTCCCAGGATTTATAGAAATAGGTTACGGGTCCACTCCATGTTAAATGCATCAGATACGAGTTAAAATTCTACGACGTAGGGGGGCCATCAACAAGAACGGGACAAAAGTGCGCTCGTCGTGGCTCAACCTCGTTCAATATTTTAAAGGTGAGAATAAACTGGCTTCTTCAATTATGAAACATTTCAACGATAAAACTGTAACTGAACAGACTTGGAGAAATTGGTGCTCCACGTTGTTTGACTTAATTTATAATTCATTACTTATACAGAGAGGATGTAGAGCTCATCAGTCAGTATAAGCGTACTAAAATTCATAAATTATTAAAGTACAGTAACTAAGTCAGTGAGAGTAAAATTAAAGGAATTGATAAAAATTTCGAATCAAACCTCATGATTTTTCAGCAATCGAGCTTGGAATATCTTGCAGCGCCATCATACGTGAACATCAACTGATTATTATGTAAAGTCATCATTTGTTTTTATTACCAGTCACAAGCAAAATTTCTGGTATATGCGCGTTCCTTTTCTTACCTCACATAGTCCCTCCGGTGCAGTTTATCGTTTCTCGATAACGAACGCTGTTTATTCTCTTTGATTCGGATATGATGAGCGTCTAAGAAGGTAAGCGACACCTGATGAAGTTGGGGGAGGTCCTGCGGCTTCAGGAAGAGGGGTGAAGCCGTCCGAGGGAGGGTCGCAAACGGGGTGGGGATGCTGACATCTTCAAGTACAGTGTTGCCAAACCTTAGCAGAACCCTTGCGTCCTACCTTGGCCAAATTAGTCACTCAGCAGGTCCGCTGCAGTAAAAAAAAAATTGGCATCACTCGGTTCCTTGGTAAATCTTAGTTTGGGACCAATTTCAGGGAAAAGTAATGAAGAGACGAAATTTATGTGTGCGACGTACTGACCTACCTGAATCTGGCTTTATTACCCTCGTCAGCTCCCATGCGATGCAACAATGGTTTAATATCACGCGAATGTGGGACTGACGTCAGAAAAACGAAAGGAATATTCATTAAAAAAAAATTGCGTCGACGACGTTAACTCATTCCGGTGAAGAAATTGTCCAAATTTTTCTTTTATTCGTGTCTGCCACTAGACAGATGCCTGGTTGTTGCTTTTTGATTACATCATAACTCATTCAATAGGATTTTTGTTTGTAAATCATTCTACATGAAAAATTATAATTTTATTATAGTAGTAATTAATAAAGTAAAATATTTGTCACTAATTGGATTACGAACTTAGTCATTTATATCACGATTCTGATTTGACGTTCAATAAATATTATGTTTTGCATATGTTCATTATTTCTGCTCAACATGTCGATTTTCCGCCGCCTCGGAACATCGCTTCATGATTTTTCTTCAGTACCTATATTCATCAATCTCTTTATTCACCTTTCACTTTAATCTTTGCTTTCCACCTTAGACAATCGAATATCGGGTGTAAATTTTGGTACAGGTGTACCACATTGGATTGTTAACGCGCCACTTTTAAAATTTTATTACACTTAACTGAATTTTTTTATGTAATTCTTGGAGCGTATTAATGAAGCTAATCACAAAAATTGCACCTCAAATTTCTTTGAAGCATCTTTTGCAGTCGTAAAAAACTAATACTGCCAGTTTGAACGACAGCGTGAACCATTCTCTATCACTCCATTTTATTTGTTTCACTGCTCTGAGAAAATATAGTAAAACTCCTGGATTGTATTATTTGAGTGTGATTCATCTAATTGCTAATAGTAATTATTTCTTTAATCTTTTGTGTCTGAGAGTGCCAATAGAATGAGGTCACCCGGGCACCTGTCAATCACGCAAATAGCAGCCCGCAGAATTCTACGTCCTAGTGGACAGTCAAAAGTTCGTGGGGCTTCCGGGGCCCGTCAATCGTCGGCTTTGGAAGGTCATCAAAGAACTCTTCGACGACCTCTGCCAACCTCATATTTCGCGCCCCACTTCCTTCTCGAACATGCCTGGAATTCCTCGACAGGTAGCTCTGAATTCCAGGATATACGTGGAACGTAATCCTTATCAACTTTAATCTTATAATGGAAAAACTCGGCACGGCCGTTACGTTTGCCGTCTTACAATAATAACAAAAATTAATTTGTACAGACCCTCAGAAAGGCATATTACCAGCCGATAGTCTACCACGCTGGTTTCTTTACAAAGTCATACTTTGTATGCGTCTGAGAATTACGCCGCCGTAACAGAGTATATCATTATTGCATGTCGTAATCAGGTGGTTTCTTGCGGAATTGTATGCAACCGCAATAGAAAATAAGACTCTAGGCCCGACATCCCGACACTCGTACTTAGTTTTACCCTGAAGACGGCGGAATGAATTACTGCCTCCATTAAACAGCAGCAACACACTCAATGAATTGGGGTGAATTTATACGAGCGTAATTCATATGTAAACAATTGATCAATAAGTGACAGATTGTCGAAATGAGAAGTATTAATTTTCATTAATCTCTACTCTGAGTGTTTTTATATGGTGTATTATATTATATTCGTAATTAATGTATACATTTAACTGACTTAATGTATGAACATAGCCAAAAATGACACCATTGTACCCCTGATGTAGTCCTAGATTCAGGACGAAACGTTGTGAATTTAGTTTATTGTTAATAAATTACAAATGGCATATTGGTTGCCTTCCAACATTTATAATTAAATACCAACCCTACGGCTCTCCCATTGTCGTTACGCTTTTGGCCCCTTTGGATTTTGTCAACTGACCAGTGCAGTTGTGTTTCTCTAGGCTCTTCTTAGCACCTGACGAAAGGAACAAAGATCCCAGAAACGTTGTGTGGTATTTATATTACCCTTTTTTTGTCTGTATTGGCTGTCTTTCTTAGTCATTAAATACCTAATTATTTTGAGTTGAATCCGTCATCGGCTTTTACAGAAAATTATCCAAATATTTATAATAATATAGAAGTGAATGTTTATCCATTTGCAAATAAGAGTACAGGGATTCGGTAGTATTTCTTTATTGTAATGACTCGACTTCTAAAATCCATTCAAAGGTATGAACAGTGCTTTTCTTTAAAAAGGAAAAAAAACGGCTAGGCGTCTTCTTTTCATGTGTCACAAAAGAACGTACTCTTGCGAACCTTTAGAAAACACGGCGATATTGGCCAAGGTCAATACCCGAACACTCGCTGGAACTGCGGGCGACCATGACGAAAGTCAGAAACTCACACACACAAAAAAAGAGGCGGAATAAAACACAAGTATTACCGTAACGAGTAGGAATTCGTCGCAACGCAAAATTCATTCTACAGTGTAAGTAATTGTAAGGGAAACAGGGACGGCGCACTCTGGCCAGACACCTCTACACCTCTCCTTAAATTGAAAGGTTCGCGTGGGAACTTCTCCCTCAGCGGAAATTGACCGCATAGACACCTGTTCGCGTGCGCCGGAAAGCAGAAGGAAGTTTGATAAGGATTAGAGATCGGACGTCACACCCTGATAAATGATTAGAATGTATTGTTGCCGTCGTCTGGGCAGCGAGTAGCCATATGTCCGTTCGATTTCTCCGCACGATCTGCACGTATATAGGCGTTAGCAGATGCTCTTTATCACATTGCTTGGCGAATTCACTTCTGTTGTTATTGATTAGGGCAATCGCACCCCCTGCCCTCCACCCGCACTTCTACAACCGCCCCTTTGCGGGGAGTTCGGGTCTCAGGTGGACGAGGATTTTAGGTCGAGCCTTGCTTCAAACGGAGGACAACATTGCACATCGATTGCGCACGATCGATCGATGAAACCGGAACGAGTTTAGGATGAAAACAGGACGAGTTTAGGATAACAGGAAATTCCCAAGCGGATGTCGTATGTTTTATTAGACGACACGCGAAAAAAATCGACGGGAGAGACAGTTGTCAAAAACAAACACTAACTTCATTCAACATAATGCCAAGATTTACAATTATTTTTTCCTTACCTGCTTCTCTGAAGAAAAAAAACAGTTAGTTTTTCTTTGTGTTCTCTGATAAATGGGAAAAAGTCGCGTTTAATATAAAAATTCGAAAGAAATAATACATTCAAATCACCAGTGTAAAATTTTACAATTGAAGTATCACCACTTGTGTAATTTTATATTACCTTACTTACTAAATACTCTATCAAAGTGATGCAATTATTTTAAAACTGTGGCAGTTTATTATAAAATATCATTCCTTCCAGAAATGGGTCATGCTCAATTCTTTTTTGTATTGGTCCGTATTCTAAAATAGTCCCCTAGTATTATACGGGTTTGCTCTATGTTGACATTTTTACCATTATATTATTTTAAAAAATATATAGAGAATAGTTGGTGACTTATTTTTTGTGAAATATTAGTTTAAATGAATCTGTTTTCTTATTCATTCCAAATATAAATCAATAACTTTATTTTGATAGATTAGACGTCTATACATATACTTAGAAGCAGCACATCCTTAAATTTCTACTCCATAACGTTGACGACGTCATGAAGGTGGCATTTTCGTTCCTGAGACTCATTTAATTGCCGTTATACAGTCAACCTTAGATTTTTTTGATTTATTTAACACCGTTTCCAACCTACCCTATCATTTAATTTAATTATCTTTAACATTTTCAAATACAAAGGGATTATCAATCGAAAGACTGTACTCTCATTGTTTGTTAATAAAATAAACAACATAGCCGTTCTTTATCAACTATTATTATCTGCGAAATAATTGCAATCATTAAACGTTATATTAAATGTTATATTAAATGTTATATAAGCTTCTGAGATAACAAAAAGATAGGTTTAGAGAAATTGAGTGTTGAATGTGAGACATTGCACTAAATTCCAGTGCTTGGTTGTCCTCTTTCGAATTTGGCTCTAAACGAACAAATTATTTATTCAACAGGAGAAATTGTGGTGAACGAATTATTGCTAATCGAAAACTAGACAGCACATTACTATTCATTTACAGAAACAAATAAAATTAATGCGGTTTTCAAAGTCAGTTTCAATTAAAAATATCAGTCATTTTTATAGAAATATTTGGCTCGAACATTCTGCATATAGATAATAACCTGATTTTATTAAAATAGGAAACAGAAAAATTATATTTTCTAGAGCAACAAAATTGTTATGTTTCCTTAAAATTAACGTTAAATAATTTTTTCTCCCATATTTCATCCACATGTTAATATAATTTTTGATTCTGTCGAAAATTATTCAACTCATAACTTAAGGCTTACAGTGAATAGAAATCGAAAAATACAGATATCAGTCAATTCCACAGGAAACACGTATATATCTACTGCCTGTTGCCGTCAAGCTGAGTTGAATTTTAATTTATGAGACTATAACGTGAAAGAACGAGAAGTGTTTTTATACATACATACCTGTTCTGTGTGTGGGGGCGGAGTATTAGTTTGCATCCTGCTGTTTCGTCGAATATAAATGTATTTACGCAGCCTCCAGCCACACAGCCAACAGACTTATTTCCATGGGAAACAATATCCACGTGTATATAATCTATCGTTAAGTTCTTGACGCTGCTAATCTTTGTTTTTGAAATTTATGAAACAAAGTATTTGATTGAACGATAATGATGAAATGATTTGTTAGTTTAATTACAATTTTCTGCTTTCGAAAGTGTTCTTCGGTTACGTACGCTTTTCGCGTCCTTGTCCGGAGCGGAATCTCGTGGTCGGGAGTCCTGTTCTTTCTTCTTTTTTTTTTTAAACTATGATGTGGATAGCAATTCCTGTTAAAACCGCGATAGACAAAGAAGCCATAGTGACACTGTTGAGTGTGCAGCTAAATCCTCAGACAAAGGAAATAAATCTTTCCCAGCTGAATTTAATCCACTTCCGACTAAACTCAAACCCTGGACTGATCCTGGGCACACGACTCTCCAACACAGAAGTTATATTTCAATTCGCCCCAGCCACTACTTAATTAATTCAACGCAACTGTACCTTCAAAATTGTTGT
Source organism: Zhengitettix transpicula (assembly GCA_037074705.1). Taxonomy (NCBI): domain Eukaryota; kingdom Metazoa; phylum Arthropoda; class Insecta; order Orthoptera; family Tetrigidae; genus Zhengitettix; species Zhengitettix transpicula. Next base: position 70,865,973 of record CM073591.1, read on the forward strand.
CCTCTGTTGATTTGTTGTATAATCTTGATTTATTTCATGGACACTTAAAAATTATTTATTTATCTTGCTAATGTTGCAATTATGCACCGGAAGCTTTCTGGACGTTTCTAATCCATATGAATGACCTCGCTGTTTCGGTTAGTTTTTTTTCTTCTCCTCGTCTTCGCTCGAAGTCAGTGTACGCGCATATAACAGGTCTTCCTGCAACTGTTGCAGTGCCATGTAGATTCGTTCTTAAATACGGTTTTACGGTTCGTCGAAAATGCAGAATTATACACGATTGTTCGTCGTACCGTATTATTACAGTACACAAATTATTTTAAAAATATTCAGGTTAAGAAAAGATTTCTTACTCAAACTGATTTTGATAGTTGAAGTTTTTACAGTAAAATATAATTCAAAAGTTTCGTTTGGGTTGTCTTGTCACCTAATAAATAAGCAGTATACGATACTTATTATACTTAATTATAATTAGTGTATATGAACAAAATTCAGAATTTATTAAGTTTATTTTGTCGTTTGATAAGCGAAATACTGCACATGAGGTCCAATATAATTCAATTCATTGTTTGGGATTCAACTGATCATTGTCTATTTAATTAAATTGATTTATTAGTTGTTAGAGTCAACTGAAGAGGTCCCTGAACGTAGGGAGGAAATGTTTTATAGTTAAATGCAAAATTTAAAATTTTGATAAATTCTGATTCTGGACACTATCTTATATTTGATACAAGTCAGTTAAGTTTCAATTTTTATTTATTTCCTATTTTTTTCAGTTCAAAAAAGAAGATTTGTATACTGTGTGTATATTTTAAAAGTTGAATCTGAATTATTCAGAATAATTTAAAAGTAAATTTCAGGAATTATATTTTCGGGTTTCATTAAATTTTATGACGAAAAACTGGAATTAACTTTGGTCTGTTACAGTTTAGCAATTGAGTTAGATTCTAGTCTTTGAATAGCCCGGAGTAAAATCTATGGTTCCTACACATTTTTAAGAAGGTTCTCATGTACATGTGGCATCTGTTGGAATGTTCCTCAGCTGAAAAATCGCCAGTGAGGACGAGAACTTATGCGTCGCTTCCTCATTCCAGGCCGGATGACACCTGGTATATAAATACTAATTGGGCATAAATGTCAACAACGGGAATTTATCACGACCATTAATAAGTGTCACTAGGTCTCGTGAGTATCGTTCGGTTTCTTGGGCAAGCTTTCCGGAACCAGTGATACGACTAGTTGACTTTTCTTTATAATAAAACTGTTTAATTCAGCCCATTCTGGACTGGAGCTGTACATCGTCTCACTACAGAACTTAAGATAAAGAAAAACTTGACTGTACTCCAATGCAAAAAAGTCACATATGTTGCCTTGTCAATTTTGAAAATATATTTTATTAATGGGACAAGTTTTTCGTCGCCGCTACGACGTTGGACCACTTTTCGGTGTTTATCAAAGTAAATGATGAAAATGGACGTTTATTTGCCGTTCATAATAAGAAATAGGAGAAAAGTGAAAATCGAATCAGGTCTCCTTGCGGAGTTTATCTTAATTTAGACTCACGGCCCAAGTTCTTTACATGACCAATTATAACCTTCGAAGGTTGGGGAACTGTAAATCTTACTCGGTTTAAATTATTCAATAATGTTATGCGGCCAATTTCTGTGGCAGGTGTAAGTTAGAAAGTAATATTGTATCGTACACAACACCGTGCTTCATGCTGTTTCACGAGTCCTGAGTGTTGTTATTGATTTATTACGAAGATACTTCTTTACAAATATAACGTTATTGACGGTCAATTACTGGACGAAAATATTTTCACGCCTCAATTATTTGTATTTAGTATCTGGTAGATAAAGGGTAACAATATAAAATTTACTATCAAAATACGAAATATTAACGTTGAGTTGACCAACAAAATAGTCTCTATTTTCTTAACTACACGTGAAATTTTTGGTTTTCATACAATCAATGAACCACATCAATCGATCAAAATTAAATGCCACCTTGCGGGTTATATTAAATCCCTGTGAAAACTGAAAATAACAACGCACCCACGTTGAATTTGTTCTCTACAACAAATTTGTATTTCCACGATATGTTTCCCATCACGGCTGTTTCTACAGACTCATGTTTTGTGATACGGATGCAGATAGGGTTCACTTGCTAGGAAGAAACAAGATGGGAGGAGACAAGCGACATCCATCATGGCAGAATTAATTCCGACCTTTCCAAGACACGCGCAAATTCTCAACCCCCGCCGGTGATTAATTAATGACGCCCCGACTGATATACAAAACAATAAAGCGAGAATAAATGTAACAACGTCACAACCACCATTCAGTCTTATGTAAAATGTTAAAAATTATAATTAGTATTGCTGATACTGTGTTGGATTACGTTTCCGTAAAATTGAGTCGTTACACGTCGTAACAGATATTTCATTCCTATAATGTATTCCAATGAATTTAAAACTAATTTATATTTTCAATCATAAACAGTCCCATGTAATTGGCGTCCATCCGTCGTTTCTGCATTCCTCAAACTTGACAGGTTCCAGTATATGTGTAACACATAACTAACTTGTATCTGATTGAGCTCTTGATTTGTATATAATGACATCTATGCATAGGGAAAATATCTTACGTGTTATCACTTCCGTTGCACAACGGTATCTTAATTATATTTTACTGAATGATGAATTTATCGATAATAAAAATAAGGGAGAATTTAGTTTCCAATAATTTCGCAAGATTTTTTTATAGCTCAAGGTTAGTCATAAATTGTAATGAAATGAAAGTGTAAAGTGAAACAGAAACTCTACGGGCTGAAAAGAATAGTGGAAGGAAACTGAAAGTGTTAATCGAGAAACCTGTTGGGTTTACTTAGCACTATATAAATGAAAATGTGAGTAAAAATCACTTCCTTAACTAGAACAGATTAATGATGCTTATGAAAAAATTTTGGAAATTAAACACACGCCCATGTGACAGACGTAATGATAACATTCACGTTTAGTTGGATATTTTCAATTAGCAAATTATAAGCTTTCGAGGAATGTTTTACTTATGTATCGATACTAATATATTCGAATGTCTTGCGTAAATTGTAACTTAAACTTTTAACATTTATTGAGTTTGCCGCAATAAGTCTGTTACAAGTTTCACATTTCTTCATCCAGCTGACAGTCCCGATGTTGCATTACGGGATAATATTGGCAGCAATAACTCAAATGGAGGTCGTTTGCGAAGAAAAGTCCTGAAAACTCAGGACCGGCCGCCTTTCTGTACGTATTATTAAAAAGCCATTCCTGTAGCGAGTGGTATTTACATTCGTAGTCGCTCGAAATTAATGGGCACTAGTGTCGCGGCTCAATAAATCTGCAGTCGTCGACTAAATTCCAACCCCCTGCCAACTTCTCTCCACCGTTGTCATTCTTTGCTGCATTAGTGATGTAAGTTCTCTTATCGCGACGTCTTTGATGAATTATGATTTAGAAAAGAGTTGAAAAAAATGGTAGTCTTGACGCGGAAAAGAAAAATGCATCTGTATTGAGAATTAATGTCATCGGGAAAGTGATAAGTTTAAGTATTAGTCAGTGGAAAATTTATAACTAATATATATATATATATATATATATATATATATATATATATATATATCTGAAGTACATTAGCGATCAGGAATATGAACTATCAGAACTTTCGACAATAAATGAATAGGATTTTTTGGGGTAAATAACTTTGCACTCAAAAAGCTTTTTATACTGGCCACATGTGATCCATGAGTTTCCAACGAACTATTAAAATAAGTAACCTTGGACATGACATACCTCGTGACAGCTATAGGGCATTTACAGATGGCCTTCTGTCACTCTAAACTGCCATTGAAAGCATGTCATTTCAATCAAACACAAAAATTGCATTCTTAAAAGGGTGAGACTCTGACAATCTTATGAAGACAACTGTCTCTAAAGCCTTGCTGACGTTTTTTTTTGTGTGCGCCACTTAGCTTTCGGTGAAGTGGTATCACATCAAGGTTAAAAGATGGATGATGTAGAGGGTAGGCGAAGTGTCATCGCCCATTTAGCTGTAAATGTCTTCATTAACGAACGAACTACTGCCATTAGTAACGTGTAACGGTACAGTTACCATGGATCTAAATGTGATAATTTTTTTACTTTACTTCCTTTATGACATGTGAATCAATTTTTTGTAATTCTCAAATTATCTCATTAATGATTATATAAAACAATTTTTTAATTATACGATAGATAGATATATTTATTCGCCATTAGCCCTCTAATGAGTAAATAGGATTCGTCACAAATGTACAATAGATAAATTACATATAAAAGGAATTAATAGTAAAAGTAATAATAAATAAGTTACACAAAAAAATTCATATCTGTTCACGTTTGTCTAGTCACCGCATTCATACACACTATCTTTAAGAAACACGCACTCAACACTGATATTCATCTCCTGTCGCTAGGTACGGAGGGATGTCGTCATGGATATTTACTAAAACAGAAAGCAGAGGTAGGAAAACAGAACCAAAAGAGGAAAACTGGACACACTATTTACATATTTATAGCATATTCGGCAGTTACCGAATGTGAAACCGATTCCAAAATTCGTGTACGGAATAGTACGTTTCTTTTACAAGAAAAGTCTACACTCCTTGACTAATGAGTTGTAGTTGTTGATGTTCTTTACATGTTCAGGAGGGCTGTTAAATAGTTCGATACCGGAATAATGAACGCTAGACTCGTAGAGACTGAGGCTGTGTTTGTCAGACCTGAGAACTGAACGGTTTCTTGGGTCGTAGCCATGATTGTCGCCGTTACTTGCAAAATGATTCATATTGCGTTTAACAAATTTGAGTATTTCTAATTTGCAAACGCTAGGTAGAGTCAGAATATGAAGTCTTTTGAACAGCGGTCTGCAGCTTTCTCTAGCATCTGAACCTGATATAATTCTAATGGCTCGTTTTTTCAGACTGTCAGTAACGGAAAAGTTGCTTTAAACACCTGATGGAAAGTAGTGTAAAGTTGGTTAAATTATTAAAATGAAAAAATTTACGCGTGATTGAAAATAATGAATAAGAAATATAGCCTTTTCAGACAAAAAAGGTAATATAAATACCACACAACGTTTCTGGGATCCTTGTCTCAACGTCAGGTGCTTTTTTGTCTGAATTGGCTATCTTTATTATTCATTGGTTAAATTATTATTTATGTATTATATTTTTGTGTGTATTGCTTGGCCATTTGAACATACTTGAATACATAAAAGCTTTGTTTGGCAGATTAAGAAATAAATAAGCGGGCAATTTTAGGTTTCATTGTTAACTACCTCTCATTTATTACGTTGTCCATAATCTTCTGTAAAAGACTATACAGTTTAAAAAGTCTAATGTTTAAACAATTCATTCCACAATTTTTTAAAATACATCTGGTGTTCATAAATTAGCATTTGATAATATTTTATGGGGGCATCATGGTAGTTATTAATCGTAATTACTACGCATTAAATTTTAAATAAATTTCTCCGTGCCTGGGCAGAGTGTCACGTAATTGGCGAAGCAAAGCCGCTGCCCCTAAGCTCTAATGACGTCCTCAAAGTCGCGTCGCCCCCGCTGCGGTGCTGAAGTACATTTGTCTTAGCCTTCCTTGCTACCTGCTACTTTCTGAGCTGACCATGGCGGAGGGATCGAAAGACTTATGGCCTCGAGTTGGTCCTCCATTCTTTCTTCCGGAACGTCGGTCAGCGATCATAGCTACTGATATTTGTTGTCTAGACAGCGGCCCTCTCTATGGCGAGGAGTTGCGTGATCTAGGACACTGGTATTGGCTTTGTCTAAATTTTCCTAGGAGGATGTTTTCAACTCAACACAGCGACCGGTAAAGTGGATCAAAGTGTTGTAAAACATAAAATTATTCAAAGAAATCTGATATGGAGGCCGAAATTTAAATAATGAAATAACTAATAATATGTGGAGCAATATAAAAACATTTTAACTTAATTTTGTTTAATACTTTCACTACTTTTTAATTCTTCTTCTTTATCTTCTTCACGTCTTCAAGGAATTTACATACATCGACTCTAACTGAATTAGAAATAGGTCGAATGACCCCTAAAAATACATTTAAGCTTTAAATTTTTGTCTTGGACTGGTAATTAGATTTTTTATTTAATTTCCTATAATTCTTTTACCCCATGGTTTATCAGCTGAAAATTAAACACTTGTTCTAAATTTTTCACTAGAATTTATTCAAAATAAAGTAATTCAAGGAGCTTTGTCCAAAGCCGTAATCATCGTTTTGATAAAATATTTTAAATAATTTTACAATGCATAATCATAATTATTAATATATATATGAACTCATACAACAATAATTCTCCTGATTTACATTATTTACGTTCACATTGTAAGATGTAGAATTATCTTACTATACTCACCTAGATGTTCCTATAATTGTGGAAAATTTAGTACATGTGTTTAGATTTCGACTGATAAACCTGGGATGAAACAAACATAGACTATTAAATAAATTACATTTAAGTTTCACTTTCTTTACGCAGTTAATAGGATAAATGTGTAATAATTTTAATCGAACAAAAAAATAATAATTTCAAAGCATGTTTGAAAATGAGAATATTGGTCCCAGTTCCGGGATTAAATATTCTGATGCTGTGTATATTTATTATGTGCAAATTTATGCACATTTTTTATCCTTACATGTTGAGTGAGAAAACAAGAAGAGGAAAAAATTCTTAAAATTGACACTGACTTTCTACATCAAGAGGCAACTGCGATAAACAAGATAATAAAATATAAATGAACTTACGTAGATGTTACTTATTAGTGTTACTACTGTAAAACAATAATATTTCATATAAATATATGTATGAGGGAAATTAATGATTAGTTACAGGAAAACTGGCGTGCTTTAAAGATTGGCATCGAACCTGAATTATTCCACATTGCAAGTGTTGCATTTAATTGAGTTATCCTGTCATTTACATTTTCAGACACAATTAATTAACTAATTGAGCATTTGTCATTGTACTATGTCTTATAAGACATTCGCTAAATTTTATTTTTTATTGTGTTATCGATAAATTCTGCGCTGTGAGTTACGACATGGTCAAGGACGAGTCATATCGCAACAAAAGGAAACATTCCCCATATTTCAACTTCTTATTCGAGTCAGAATGGTAATAATTTATTCAATGTTGTAGTAGTATCAGAAAATCACATCTTAAGAAGGAAATTAATGCAATTATCCTCACCTTCTAATGGGAGTTTAATTATTTTCTGGTCTAATCGAGCACACTTCAATACATAAATTATTTGCTCTCCCGAGGTCGGGTTGTGGAAGATTTATTATCACACTGGCCAGAAGTCTTCCCTTTCTGTTGGGGAATAAATCAGACGGCGATCCCCGGTGCTTGGTTGCTTTGCTTTGCTGCGATGCGGAAAAGGCCTTGAACTGTTGTAAATGCTACCTGCACCACAACTAACGCAATCTCGTCAACTTTAACTTCGTTCATGTGCTGCTACCTTTGCGATCCTGATCACGTATCACGACTTTAAAATGACATTTATCATTCTGCAAGTCTCTTCGGATGAATAGATAAGTGAGCCAAATTACCCTCTTCCTTCAACGTAGAGTAATTTCTTTGCCTTAAAATTATTTGTTAATGGTAATCTATATCTGAATGTGTAAAATTATTCAGCACTCAATCTAAATTAAACATTTCTGTCAAGTATTTTACCTTCTTGTCGCTACTACAATTCAGATAAGTTTTCTAAGACTGAACTATATAAAGCCAAGAAAGTTACGAGTTTTACAAGTATTAAATCAAATTAAATTTGTTCAAGGGATCTGTTTTATCTTCCAATCAGTAACTCAACTGAAAATACATTCCTTAAAAGACCGAAAAATATTTTACTCACATTTTTTCGCCTTAAATTATTTCTGTAGGTTACAGCCCTGACGATATTATTTACTTAAGTATTGAAAAATTATTGAAATTATTTTTTATTAAAAACAAATCCATCAATAAATATAAACCTGTATTTTTAATTTATTTACCATCTGCTTATCAGTCCTTCCGGGAATAAAGTAATGTACAGAGTTCTTAAAATTAGTTTTTTGGCTCAAACTTTCACTTTTGTGTCTCCTATTAATAGGATAGGCCTTGGTTCTATCTATTTTTTCTTTAAAGGGTTACTTATCACTGACTATTTTAGTATTAAGTTTTATTGATTTAATACTTCAATTTACTTCTCTGCTGTATATAAAATTATTGTACGGTTTCCTTGTTACGTAGTTTGGAGAACAAATATTTTACTTCCTACTAAAAACGTGCCCCGTAAAAGGGTAAATTTGGCTGACGGAATTTTAAGTTTTAAGCTTTTCCAACGCCGCATGACAATTTTAGATAACCCTCAAACTCATTTACGACTTCAGAGAAAAGCCGTTCAGTGAATAAAATACTTGATGAAGAAGTTGGAATCAGGTTCGGAAAGTTCGTCATTAATGATCGACATGGCCAATGCTAGTTTTATGTCGCTAATAACTTCCTCACTGCTCTGGATAACAATGAAAAAAAGTTTCGTCGAAATGGGTCAGCCCGTTTTCTTAAGAAAAGACAGACAGTAAGTTACATTGGATAGGTTTTCGGATCCCACTATTAAATGAAAAATTAAATTAACTAAACTCTCGTGAATGTACAGAAAAAAGTGCTAAATTTTTTGTGCCTCTAAATGTCAGAGTAGAGATTTTCACTGTCAGTTAAATCGGGAATAAAACAAAACCAGTCATTTAAGTGAGTTGATTTTCCGGATGACCAGTATTTTGTTGGCATTTAGTTGTATATAATAAAGCGAAACATGAAACCCTGCCAAGAATACACTCCCTTAATTTGTCTCAATAAGCGAGATTGAGAATGAAACTTAAAAATAAAGGGTCCAATATTGAAAACGTTCGTTAAATTTAAAGGCTTAACGTAGTACGTAACACATAGTATTTTTCGTGTCATACTCAGATGATCGATTGAATGTGTCATTGTGTTCATTAGAGATACAGAAACAGTAAATATTAAAATGATGGCGTCTTCCCATACCGATAATCGCGTCGACACACTTGAGGAGATTCACGTCTCCGCTTGTGAATTCAGAAAGGCTCGAGCACGCCACGACGAGGCAAGCTGAGTCTGGATTGCTGTAAACAGCGTGAAAATTAGTGTAAGGGTCGACGAGGAAAGGGAGGGTTATGTGGAAATACGGCGCGAGAGAGACGTATAATAGTCGCCATAAAGAAAGCTCCTAAGTGTCACGCATCACGCGCTCCCACCTGATGTACGAGTAGAGCCACCCCCGCTGTTTATATCCCACTTCATTTGGAGATGAGAACGAGGAAATTGTTTTCCTCGGAATGCTGTTCTCGTTTGGGAATTGTGCGCCACTCCGGGAGAATTGTGGTATTACAAGCTCTTTACTTCACAAGAAGGAATTTAAAGATATTGGCAGTCAAGCAAAACCGCGCGCTAAAAAACGCGAGGAATTCCCAAAGGGGTGATTCGACCCAAGAAGGTTTCATCCGAGATTGCGGCGGAGTGCGAGTAATTCGTCCGCGACTCCACTTATACGAAGTGTCTGTTCAACACATCCGCTGTCGGTGCATAAAATCCGCCCGTAAGATCATTTATACTGCCACGCTTCTGGCAATGCTTTCACCAGATTAGGAAATTATTTCAATTTCATCACGGAAAGCGAAAAGGCTTCTTTTATCAAGAATTTTGGCGGACGATCTGAGTAAAATTTAATAATAATTGTCGTGCTTACCGAAATGATTGCTTATAAACTTGGTGAAGCGTGTAATCAACGTTAACTTGGCGTTAATATGTTAATATGAACCTTTGACATCATTTTCCCAGTATTGTCGGGTTTTCTTCCCTGTCACGCATTTTTCGGTAACATTTTCGACCTCATCAAAATATCTGTAAATCTTGTAATTACAATTCAGTAGTCTGAGTCGATTTAACGTACTCATGGAAACTTATTAGAATTAAAAGTAGTTACAGAATGTAAATGTATATATTTTAATAGGAAAACTTGCAAAAATCTACGTTATAGTATATTTATTTTGGATCATTTATAATAAACGCTAACGTGGAATAATACGATGTGTCAAATCCTAGTATCACACTATACATAAACATAGTTATATTTATTTGAAGTTGTGTCGCTCTAGGTTCTTGTGTTTTTTTAGTTTTCTTAGTCCCTGAAGAAAGGAACAAGGTTTTCAGAAACGTTGGAAGTTACTTAAATCAGCACTTCTTTATTTTTTATTTAGCTGTAAACGAATCAAAACACCCAATTTGTCAAAAATAATTTAATAACTTGAAAACATAAAAATTAACACAACGTTTCGTCCTCAATATAGGGCTTCATCAGGTTTACAATGGATTTTGATAATAAAATAATGTCCAAATATTTCCAAATTCTTTTATTAATATCAATAAATATTTATATTAATAAATTTTGTGTAGAATTTCCAAGGCATGCTCTATCTTCGAAGCTCGTTATAAGAGAAACGAGCATAACGTTTTATACCTGATGAAGTCCTAGGTTGGGGACGAAACATCGTGTTAATTTTTACATTGATGCTATTAAATTATTTCTGACTCATTTGGCTGTTTAAATTAATTCCCGCATAATAAACATAATAAGTGCAAGTTTTGCCTTCAAAAGTGAAGACAAGCATACATAAAATATTTTAGATGTCTAAAGAGTTACTGCATTTAATTTTTTTGGCAATCTTGAACAAAACCTCAGCATGTGTTTTATACCCGGAAAGTTGATTAATGTCTGATTCAAATATAAGAGAGTAATTTTCATCAGCCCGATTCCTTATCTCGTGTGTCCCGGAATGTTTCTTGCTTGCTTCGTAACGCTTTTTAGTAACTACACAACATCATTCAACTCAGGATTCTACAGTAGCAGGTCTGTGTGCAATAACTTCTCAAAGATTCCGCAGCTCTTATGAAGATAAGTGTAACTCGTCTTGTAATTCTGAAATCAGGTAATTAGCGTATTCCGACCCACGCCACACGCACTGATGCCTTTGTGAGGAACGACCTGTGTTATGAGTGCATATAGTAAGTACACGTGTTTATTTCACACCTATATTAATTTCACAAATCAGGTTTGTCTGCATTTAACTTCTCACATTTCGATCGCGTTACGAGACATTAGAAATGTATACATGTATTTGCGTAAACTAATTTAATATTTCTACGTTCATTGCCATTATCAGACAGTAAGGGAATGCGTGAGGGTTATGCTAATTTTCGCTGTACAAAACTGATCGACACCATTCTTGAAAAGTTACACTACATGTTTATTATCATAAGTCGAAAGTGCACCTAGATAGTTAATCACGAAAGCAGGCACGGACGAGATGTAACCAGTAATTAAAGGTAATAAACCTTAATCGTCCCCCCTCCTCCTCCCACCGTCAACGCTCTCAAGTATTTACTTGAGCCCGTAGAGAATCGTCCTTGAAGATAGCGTACACGGCGCTATTTGAATATTCAACGAGATAAATACTAAACAGCATGGACCGCGGCGAACAAGCCTCGTGCTGAAAATGGAGTTAGTGTATGTGAAAAGCGACTTTTCTCTAGCAGTTAAAAAAAATGGAACAGGTGTTCGCGTATTTCACGCCACCGGGGATGGGGGTTAAAAACTGATTGAGAGATTTGTGTGCTCGGGGGTTGAGTATTGACTAATCCCCTCCTCCAAAGCTCCGAGCGCCAGGAACCTCCGGTCAAAAACAGAACCAACTGTGACACGGGACACACACACACACAGGGTTAAATAATTAATTCGACGTTCGAAACCCACCCACCCCTTGTCAGTCGATCTCTTTTGCAAATGGTTTCCGGGGCGCTTGCTAACATATACAGCCGAACCGGTTCACCGGCTCGCTGCGACCGGGGAAAAGGGCGTACAGTCAACAATGGGCAAAACATGCCAATTATCGATTATTACACGACCCACTTTGAGGTGCACAGCAATTATGCCGCAAATCTCGCGTTGATTTGCGTCCAGCTCTGACGGTTTACCTGTCCTCTGCACTTCGCATTTGCATAAGCCCCTCTCTCCAGTTATTATTTTTTAAACGCGGAGCTTTGAGATTGTCAAGTTCGTTGGTAGGATTTTTGTGGGGACGAGTGCGTGCTTGAGAGAAAACGAGGGCTGGTGTAGTGTTTTTGGGGGTATTAAGGGGAGTAATTTGTGTGACCTGTTTGAGGAATAGCCCTCTTGAGAGTAATTATTGCGCACCTATATGTGAGGGAGTGGGAACTCAAAAGGGTGGCATTTGCAGCATATGGCACAAACACACGGCAGGGGCGAGAGGCTGGAAGCTGTGGTTGTCGTTTTTTTTTAAGGGGGAGGGCACTTTTAATTTTAGTCCGTTACGGTCACTTAGTGTGAAGTAATTTAATTTTCTTTCAACTGCATTCCACACTTCCATTTATCATAATGAATTATAGCTTGTGTGTAATCTTATGTATTTACTCCGTGTCTGCGAACCAACATTCTCCCAACGATCTGATTTATATTCTTATAAATTGTTTGAAATTATGTAATTTAAATATTTTTTTTTTAAAAAAAAGAAAATCATGATTTGACTTTAAAATGGTTTCAAAACATTTTAATCTATACTTATCGTAAAACTATGTTTGTCCTTCGGTACTGCGGATTAGGTTATGAAATTTGGGTCTCAGTGGACATGTGTACCTTCGATTTCAAATTTCGGAAACAAGGTCGTATGTCGCCATCCCTCACGTGATGATTTCAACTCTTTATCGCTAATACGTGTTTGACAAAATACTGGCTGCAAAAAGTTGTGCTGCTTTTTTCTCTTTCCGTTGTGTAGAATCGAGTGATTTTAGTTCGTATATTAGTTTAATGTATCAGAGGATCCGAAACCGATGTCATCTAAATTCCTGTCCACATGTTACGTGGAATTTGTTCGCTTTTCACAAAAAAACCGTCGTATCATTATGAAACTTTTTTCCCTTGGAAAAATAAAGTTTTTAGTGGTATTTTCTTGACATTCGATAACTGAAAAAAATGGCGGATGTTATAAATATTTTTGAAAATATTTTCAATTTTATCAAACTACCAAAAGCCGTCTCTTAACCAAATGGAGGACGTTCCACTACTTGATTTTAACTTCTTGGATAAGTAAAACGGCTGAGGTGGTAAATAACCACATTTGTAAAATTTAAGCTTTAAATTTAGTCAGCCCAATTCGTGTTTATTTTTATAGGTAAACAAAATATTTGCTGTTAAGATAAGACGAGAAGATAATATTGTAGTTAAAATATAGAAGTTAGAAAAGCATCAAATAAATGTGATATTATTACTGGAATTTTTTATAATTAACGCTTTAAGGAAAATAATATCCTATCATTACCAAGGGTATTAAGCCCGCAGAATTTTGTCATCCCCATATTTAGGACTGTCAACATAATATTGTAATTTATTCATTTGTAACTAACTAGGTTTGAATCTTTACGAATTGCGTCCGAAGAAAAAAACGGGGAACATATTGAATTATTTTATCGTTTTAGCCAATTATTTTATTGCGCTTATAGTTTGAATTAAATTGAAACATGCGTAAATAAACCCATATTTACTTTTATGTAACATTGACCCAAATATGTCGCCCAATTTTTTTTCTGCTTAATCAAACACAGAACTTTGCAAATAAATAATATCATGGCATTAAGAATGGGCCTCACTTTTAAAAGCCAAAGTAATTAATCAAGAATTCATTAAGCTCTGTCAAGTACAAGAAATGTGATTTATAGGAGCGCTGTTTTATTAATTACTGTCTGCTAAGCTTAGTTATTTATTGACGTCGTGAGGTGTAGCCAACCGCAGAAAATAACGTATTGCACGTGTCCGGTTGGTCTCTTCAGCTGCCTCATTGTGTAAGCTGGAATGCGCTGGTATCCTCGTCGGACGGGAAGGGGTTTTTCCGTGGTTGAGGAAGGCGAGTGTGGGTGGCACGTTGTGCGTTGATGAACCCGGTCCGCTGACAGGATAGCGCTCTGTGGCTGTTAATATTTTCCTGACTCCCCTACCTTGAGGGAAGGAACCCGTCCAATAAATCACGGATTGCGGCCTGCAGAGGAGGAAGGTCTGGTAATTGCTGTAGCCGTGGCCAATATCGGTCCAATTCGTGTCTCGTTACGGAGAAAGACTAGAGGAGCGCCGAACGCTCGCAACACTGCACCTGTCAGATATGAGATACGAAGGACCACATGCCCAAACTCTCCGGAATACCCATCGACGGAACAGTGCTGGGAGAGCGTCTCCTCTCCTGAAGAATGGAACGCTGCAGATGCAGCTACTCGATATAATTGGCGAGTTTCAACGGTAACAATGCGACAGCATAAACTATTTTCTGTTATTTCTGATCATCATTGGCAGTAAATCGCGTCGTTAAACAGTCCATCTGAGTCTACGGCGGTAACGCGGATGAGCTTTAATAGTGGCAATCCGCCATTTGAGTTTCACTAGATCAGGTTTCACATTTTTCCTGGAAATAAGAAAATAATAGTAAACACTCATCCCGTAAAAGTAGCTAGTGGTATACAAAAGCCAACCTATGATTTTCATTCTCCAAAAATCCTAATGTAGTAATAATGAAACGATTATTCTGTAATTACGTGTAAGATATGTTTTTCACAGAACTTTCTTTGATATATATGCTGTACTGAGCATTTGTTTGCGTAGGCAGACAGTTACGACTAATAAGACCACGGCCTTTGTTTTCTGAGAAAAAGATGGCTGGAAGAAATAAACTTCCCAAGTTTCAGTATGTCAGATTAATACAAAAAATCGTCGTAATTTGGTACAATATGTGTTGTATAAGTTAAAAAATTATTATTAAACTACTTAGTTGAGGTTAACGTTCACGTGATGTCACACACTCCATCCATGACTTATTTGGTTTTTATCACTTCTAAAAATACCAACACTTGCAGTGATTTTATTTAAAAAAAATATATAACATCACTGCATATTAAACTTAATTTAACTTAAGGGTCGCCTGACGTGGTCCGCAATACGTGGTAGTAACGTTGTGTAATATGTTCCAAAGTATTAATTAAAATTCTTATTCTAAACTGTCTGTATTCCGCCACTTTTTTATCTTAAAAATATCGTCAATTTTTTACTTATTTAATTAAATTATTCCAAGTGCTTCAGGCTTTCAGTGTGTCTGGGTTACGTATTACTATAATAATAATTAACCTCTAAGAAAAATTAATTTATACCAATACATTAAAAGTTTTACTTTTTCTCACATTCCGTCCATGATTTATTATTTGATTTTTTTACTTCTAAAAATACCAACACTTGCAGTGATATTTTTAAAAAAATTATATAACATTACTGCATATTAAAACATGTCTTCATTTTTCTTGCTCAGGTAGAACCAGATCATTTCTTTTTTGAGCAGCATTTGCAGTAACACAACTTCTTTGACTACTGCAAGTACGGAAATCGAATAAAGATAGTACAAGATTGGAAAAAGTAAATTGTATATTTATATCGTATGCCGTTAAATTAAATTAAAATTTTACCTCATCGTCATAGTTTCCTGGTTTCTACATGTCAAATTGTTGACGGAAGCGAAGTGCTGAAAACAATGGCCGTCGCGAGAGTGAAATGCATTAGTATTTATTACCCACTTGTCACAAGGTACAGTCGGTAGCTGGTTTCACTTTCTCGCCACGCGAAGCAATTGAAGCTAACAGCCAACTGCACAGCAATTGCGGCTTCGATGTTGTAACGTCCCCTGCGTTGCCGCGGTTCCGTTCCAGCCTCCACGATCCCTTCCAGCCAGACCACGAACTAAGAACGTCAGTCAAAATATATTCACATCTCACTATAAAAAAATGTAGAATAAAACATTTAAGTAATAAAATAAACTAGACAATATAAACAAACCAATATAAATCCTCGACAATTAAAACCACTCCACGTTACGCTTTTGCAATTCTTTTTTCGCTACTTTAGTATATTACTTAATGACATTTTACAAACTTTTTTTTTCACCAGAATAATTTTTTTAGATCACGAAAATTAATACAAGGAAAATTACTCAAACTATTAATAATGTGTAATTGAAAATAAAAGGTCTGTGTTAAAAGTATATTACTTTGATAAAAAAAAGAAGTCAATTCAATACTATCTTTGTTTTGAGGTAACCTACTTTGCGAGGCGTGTCGTTGTTGCCATCATCTAATGGTAGCAATAAGGATTGAAGAAATGCTGTGTGGTATTTATTTTATCACCTTATTTTATATTTCCATTTGTTACTTTTGTATGTAATTAGTGTCCAATTGAAATCAAAATCGTCAAAAATAAATCAACGAAGGCGACAAAACAAAAGTAGTATTAAAGGAGGCAATGTATTTAAAGATACATAAAATTAGGATATATTCTAAAAAAGGCATTAGTGTCTGTTGATAGAAACGATGCTGTGTAACACAACGTTGTAAAGGCGGGTAAAAAAACAATGAAGGATAATATAGTCATTTATATTTATCGAGCTTCCAATAGTGGACGTGACCTCAATGTTTACGAATATAGAAAGTATATTCTTATTTAGTGTAAACATATATTATCAGTTTTAACATAATCTTAAATAGTAGACTAGATAAAAACTGAAGTAATTGGGCTTTTTAATTATTATAGATGCTAAACAGAATCAAACGTACGCATTATTTAATCTGATTCGTCGTCAGTGTTACAGTTATTCGATTTAATAGCTATATATAAAATAATTTGTCTCCTACTATAATAGCAGACTGACGTGACTACAAAGAACCTGGCTGTAATCAAATAATATTCTTATACTTGCTTATAAAGCGTTGAATGAAAACTTGTTGACAACCGTGGCATCATTATTTATATTCAATAATATATACAATTTGAGTGGTACTTTTGCACAGAAAATTAGTAATGGTAAGTACATTTGCCAAATTTACATAAGATTATCTAGTCGTTTCGTGATGGCACGTGACGTATTTATTCCTCAAAATTTATTTATATATTAAAGTAGTATTATCAATATTTATATATAAATACTTATATACACGCTTCATATTAATAATAATAAATCTCAAGTTGAAGAAGACATGTTAACACTTTATATATTAAGGCCACACTGAAACCATATATGATTTTATTATTGTTTTTATTAATTTCAAGATGTGTCACAATTCTGAGCTTCAAGCACATTTGGAACATGTATTCTTTTCTCCCACGAGTTGTACCAACGTGTAAGAATTGTTTTGGGCGACCTTGGGCCTTTAAATTAACAAGCGAGCTAACTGGACGCAGATAAATCATGCTTCAACACACTTTCCTATGAGACGTATAATTAATTAAAAGAAATAGAAAGGGAAGAGAGCTCAAAGTAAAATGAAATGGGGAAGAGAGAAGAAGACGGCGACAGCGCACACATGGCGAAGCAGGTGAGATGATTAACTGGAACCCGCCTTGGGAAGGCACCCACTCAGTCTTGTATGTGAGTATTGAAGCTTGAAAATGTCTAACGTGAACTGTAACGACAAAAACACGTCTCAGCTTCCTTTGCTATTGTGACCATAATAACACCGCTGAATACAAAATGTATAGATGTGTCGACTCTAAGAAAATAATGACAAAATTCCCCAGAATTTTAATAAATTAATATTTTTATTTTATATAGACTCCACAGTCTCAAGCCGATATATAAAAAATAAAAATAAAAACACTGAAGTTATTATCATTCGGAAATTGAAATTAAAAATATTAAATGTCGAGCTGATACAATCTGCATTTATTCTACATTTAAAATAAAATAACTATGATAAATTCAGTATTTGAACAAGGGGAAAATTAGTAGGGTTCTTTGTTTTCCTGTCGGCGGTCGGCAATTTTTCACATTAGATGCGACCGGGTGACAAAGCAAGGTAGGTTCGTAGTCAGTAAGGTTAGCAGGATTTAAGCAGCGTTGTGCAGGAATGCCGACCCGAATCGCCAGTAAATCACCCCGGGGCGGTAGCGCAATCACAGCTGCCACGTGATATTAAAGAAAGCAGCACTTTCACACGCCATGCCACCACGGCCAGACTAATCGATACGCTATCTCAAGGGCCGCGGACTAATTTCATCATTTCACTCTCTGCAGCAGAGAAGAAGCGACCTCCCCCGACCAAACATGCCACATATACAAGCCATTGTTAGGGTTGTAACTCAACGTATGCGCCATCGTAAATACTTCAGTCGGCCCGAATTTACACTCACTCGCGAGGGACGGGGCGGCGGGAGGTGGACAGTCCAACCCCTGCGAAACATCACTCCTGCCTTTATAATCTTGCCAACATACCCTTCCCTCGTGACCGTAATCACAGGCCAACTCTATATAACGTGTTACCGTAAAATTAGTTCCGTTTACTTAAGAAAAATCCTGTGTTGTTCTCACTCGTCTCACCACCTCATTAACATAAAATAGCAATGAGAACTCGACTCTCAATCAACCAGGATTAAATTTAAACGATTACAATTATTTAAGTCCAATGAAGTACTTGAAAATATTTTTGTAGCGAAATCGTCAGATATATCCATAAATTTTCTGGGTTTAACGTCTTATATCTTACGTAATATATCAAACGTGAAATTTATATAAAATCGACATCGAAATTTCATTTCAGTTTTCTTGTGATATAATCCATATTAAATATAATATTAGTAACGATAAGCTAAAAACATGTAGTAATATCTCCGACTAGAAGAAGAGGACCATCTCAGGAAAGGGCAAAAAAATACATATACACTACGCCGGGAAACAGTGAAAATATCTTAAAAGGTAAGTGTCTAAATGATAGGAGTCAGAGTAATTTGAAAGTAACGATTTACATCATCTAACATTAGAGCAAAAAAATTATCACGCGAACTTCACGTTAACGAATATAATTTAACAACGTCGATGTGAATATAAAATTTATTATTTGATAATATATAGGAAAAATCGTATAATATTATAAAGATACAAACATTATATTACGGTACAATAAGTTAAATAACTGACAAAAATTAGAGCTAAATAAATACCATATAACGTCTCTGCTATGCTTGTTGCTTTCGTCACGTGATTCGAGAAACGGAAGAGCCGTACAAACCAGGTGACGAACTCGGAAGCAAAACTAAAACGAATTTAAACGCAAGGGCAATGGAAAAGTGTAACAACGGATAATAGCCACTGTTGAGTTTCAGTTTGTACGTTAATTGCACTGATATTAGATTTAATATGAAGTATTTCTGACATAACAATTATATCTGACTCGATATTTAAATTAAATTATTTTTAGTCACACAAAAAAAAATGAACACGCCCACAAGTTGCAGCTGACATAATTCTGGAAAAGCATCAAATTTTTCTTTCAATATATTACAGTTATGAGATTTGACTACTTTCGCTCTAATAAATTTCAATGTGTAATAAAATTAGTTACGTAGAATAATTATCGGAAAATTTTAATTCACAAAATCAGTGAATATATGAATGGCACTATTATCGGTTCACAGTAAAACAAAAATGAAACAAGATTTTGCATTTTATTTATTCTCCACCTGTCTGACGTTAGGTTAGCCATCTACAGCTGTCTGAAGTTCATTAAAAAAATAAATCGCCTGTGACCAGGCGAGCAGCTAATTTTAGAAGTCACGTTTGTCCAGAGCGTTGGCCAGCATCCAGGGATTTCGAGTGGATCTCTCGGTGGCTTTGTTTTCGCTGCAGGTTTCCCGCGCTCGCCTCCGTGACGTCACAGTGTCCTACTTCAGACCAAGAGGGGCCATGGACATCGTCACTGTTTAAAAAAATAAAGATAAGTAATTTAGCTATATTGTTCGTCAAGGCCTACCAATCATTTAGCATACACTTTATCGGATCTACCATTTTTAGGATCTTTATAAAGTGACCAAACATCATTGTTAACAACCTTCGGAACCAGAATAGCCCTTAGGCTGACACAAGAGACTATGATTAACTTTTCGGAACACACACTCCGGAAAGTGCCTATTGTTACTCAAGTTTAATAAATAGAAACGAACTTCTGTCTAAATTATTGATCGCAATATTTATCACATGTATTTGAAATACCTGGAATTTTTTATAGTTTTTTTGGAAAACTATAAAACTATAAAAATGACAATACGTAAAATTAGTTACAAAATGTTATTTTACTGAAAATTAAATTATACACACAAATAATAAACTGAATGCAGAATTCCGGTTATAATAATGAATTAGAGAAAGAGAAGTGTTTGTTGTTAAATGAATACAACTACATTTCATATATCACTAACTCGGAAATCAGTATGTGCAGTATAAAAAAATATATATATAACTTATGCCGTCTAAAATCGTGTGATAGAAACTAATTTAAAATAATTAACTCGATAAGAAGCTGTCTAAGTGGAACTGATATATCGGAGATTAAAAATTCCTTGAGTTAATGGCAGATAGCTCAGAAGTACCTGAAATAGGAATGTTGTAGAAATAAGGAAGTTGCAAGCTACGCATACAGAAAAATGTCTTAATAACTGCATCTGTGGAAAGCTTTTAGCCTTTTCTTTTAAATTATGTCACTGGGTTGCCTTATCTTTGAATTTCCCTCGCCCGTGTTTGGTTGTCACTAGCGCCTCCTCTCCCGACGTGAAAACTTCTCGTACTTAAACTGTAGTATCATCATTGCCATCTAGCGGTGGAACGCTGAACTTGGTGAAAGTCAGTTGAGGGGAACAATGGGTTAAGGGAGAGGGGGAAGGTAGAAAAGAGGGGATACCCGTGGGGTTGTGGTGGGGCAGTAGGGGAAGGTTAGAAAGGGATGGCAGATACTCAAAACACGTGGCTAAAGCTTAGCAAAAATTCTATTAATACAATTTAAATTCATGTGTTTCGAGGAACAGCAGTAAAATACCCTTTGAAAGGTTTTCATTTATTTGGCGGTAGGAGTTACTTTGGAACATGTGTTTAGAAAAAAACGAGTCAATTAAGTTAGTATAATAATTATTTAATCGATACGGATTTATTCGTGAATATAAACGGGGCTATAAATTGAAATACGTAATCATTATGAGGGAATCTGTATGAGAGCATTAAAGAGGAAATATTGTTATAGTGGATGAAGATAAACAGAAAAGTTGAATAATTGCACATGAAAATGACATTTAACAGTTCACCAGCCTCTAAATCAGAATGTTTAGCTGGCAAAACACATATAGTGAGAAAAATCTGAAATGTCTATTCTGAATTTTGGTGGGTTGATGTGCGTATGTGGGGAGTTAAGAGTCAGAACATAAATTATCACCGTAACCAAAAGAATAGTAGGGGATGAGCGCAAATATAGTGAGAAATAGTGAGAAATGATAGCAAATATTTTCTACATGGTTATTCAACATTCCATACAGAATTAAAAATTAAGAGTTACCAAATCACTTTAATTAAATTTTGAGGTCAATCCAAATTATAATATCAAACAATTTGTATGTGAGTTTTATATAATATGTTAATATACTCATTTTACTACAATTTTCCTTATTATACCTTTTTAAAATTAATGAATGAATACATGCTTTATTAAATCTGGTGGTACGAAGTAAATTTTATAATTATAAGAACATAACATACTAACATAAAATATGAACTATTGAAATTTGAATTGTAAGGATATTAGTCTAAAATAGTAATTATAAGTGAATTGGTGTAAAATAGCTTAATTATTGAAAACAAGTCCAGAGCAGTCTACTTGAACTAGCTTTTTACTGAAATCTACCATTCTTCACTAAAATGAGAAAAAACCTACCCGTAGATGATTCGATAATAATATTTGTAAGTTACAAATCCGTTCTCAGAATACTTAACATCACATACAACTAAGAATGAATTTTAGATCTATAAGTTAAACGACGGGGTCAAATCATATAATTAATAACTACTACTCAAATGTGGTTACCCGTGATTCACTACGGTCTCTCATAAAAACCTAATGTCACTCAAAGTCACCGAGTTGCTTTCGGACTCTGCTAAAGTTATGCCTTCATCGTGACCTCAGCTGAATCACTGCTATTAAATTATATGTATGCATCTGAGTAATTACTAAAAAAATGTATGGCACTTAAGAATGAATTTAATATCGATATTTGACTGGAAAATAACATATTATGCCATTTTTATTTGGCTTAAAGTATTGATTCACAAATGGTAGAATAAGCGCTATTCTTTCTGCTTATTAAAACAATGTTGTAGGTGTTAGATTGATTTATTGGTCCCACTAGTCCTCTACTGAGGAAGTACGACAAGTCAAAGAAATTTTCATAGCCAACATACACAACAATAAAGTACCCAACCTGAAAATACATAAATGTAACAATAAACAAAGACATCACACACATACATATAGAAGAATAATACATATAAAAATATGTACAAAATAAAAAAAAGCAAATGAATATATTGTGGTATACATTTTATGAGAAAACAATTTATTTGACTATTGATTAAAGGAACTATTAACTATTGATGACTTGGGAATTGAATTAATTATTAATCGAACAAATTTTAAATACAGTAACATTTATTAAAATTTATATTTAATTAATTCTTATACACAAACTTTTTACATAAATTCTTGAAACCTTCGGGATGTCTTATCGGGCCTCTAACAGTAATAGGAAGCCGCAATGATATAACCAAATTTATAAAACAAAATATTACAAAGTATTAAACTGTATTTGAGTATTACTAACATTAGAAATCTGTAAAAATTTGACGGTACGAAATATTAAACCAGATTTACAATAAATCGTTGTACACGCCAGACATCGGAGCAGCTCTCGAATCACACTTCACCAATCATTTAATCGTTTCACAAATTATTTAAAGGATCTAGCACTGCACAGCCAAACCTCTGTCGATCTCCAAATATTATGGAAAACTGTAAAAATTTTGACGGCAAGGAAATTGGAATTACACTTTCCAAATAACAGTTCGATTCAACTCATTATGAAATCTACCAATGATAGTTCAATAAGAGCCAGTACAACTTTCCCTGCAATTTACATGTGTCTCCTTCAATTTCAAATGCTAATAATCGTAGTAGCTGTCTTTGCATTCGTCGACTCTTAGTTTAGACTCATTAACTTGGTTTTTAACAACCAGTCCGCACGGTCTGACTGCCACATACAATAACATTTCCGATACACCTGTATCAGAGACTCAGACCGACCTTTACTGTTACAGTTCGTATCGAAGAATCCCTTTTCTTCACCGCTTTCAACATTGCCGACAATAAAAACACTCTACATCTTTACGCAACGCTGACTGTTGCCTATAAAACCTGGGCCACACTATTATGCTGACAATACAAATATTAAATAATTGATAAAACATTTCATTACCATTATTGGTGGTCACTACTTTACATATATATATATATATATATATATATATATATTGTAATAATTAAACGAAAGGCGTTTAATAAATAAAAAATTAATCAACTTTACAAACAAACAAAATATTTATTTTAACAATAACACAAATAATTACAAACTTAAATATATCTCAGTCTCTCAGGGTCATAACTGGGTTTGATAATGGCGAATCATTTTATTTATAACCTTATCAACAATTTAACAATTACTGGAAAAGAAAGGTTACTTGTCAATTAAATTAGAACAAATTTAATTGCGAACGAAGTTAAACTAAAAGACTGACTCTAATTAACAAATTTTAATCAAAAGAAGAGAACGAAATCCAACGGCTATCTTTTAATTAGGTTTACATACTTAGTTGTTTGTAAATTGTACTCACGTCTGCCCAGAATTCCAGGATACCTTTAATTGTCGAAACACTATGGCGGGTTTTACACTGCTTCTACTCACAGATTCTGCACTGATTATAAATCAATATTTTATACGTAGTCAGGAACCCGGATGATCCTCCTTTCGTCCTCTGGGTAGACCGCTTGCATTGGGTGACTTCTGCTAACTCTACTCAGCTATGTGCACAAAAACTGTTTTGTGCTTACCAGGTTTCGTCGTTATGCTCTAGTGAATGTTCTGTCTTGAGCAAAATGTTCAGGGACCAATCAACTCTGTTGAATGCTAATTCTC
This sequence comes from Zhengitettix transpicula, assembly GCA_037074705.1. Lineage (NCBI taxonomy): Eukaryota > Metazoa > Arthropoda > Insecta > Orthoptera > Tetrigidae > Zhengitettix > Zhengitettix transpicula. The sequence goes on from CM073591.1 coordinate 70,890,240, forward strand.
AATATTTCCCTGCAAACTGTTTTTCACCTTATCATAATGCGACCTGCTCTATCGTTCTCCAATTAACAGTTATTATTCGACGACGTCCCACCGCAAACTTTAACTCGTCAAACCTTGCGACCTGAACTTCTCAATATCTTAATGCGATCTGCCTCTGACCAAACCTTCCAGCCAACTAACTTCTCGTCTCGCAATTTGAGCGCGCATACGCCTTCCGACAAAGGAACATGTTTAGCTTTTCTATTGTTGCTATGTTCTGTACCGCCGTAAGAATAGATTTCTCAAACAATTTAGATTTTCAATTTCACAATTAATGTCTTAATTAATTGGCATTACAATATATTAATAAACATAAAAAGCAGACAATTTGAAAAGGAGTAAGGAGAATATGGAAGTAAAATTCAAGACCAAAAACGAGTAATATTCATACATAAACGAGGAGGGAAAAATCGTTACATAAATTATATAAGAAATAACTGAGTATTTTAAGGAAAAGTATGGAAAACATATAACTCAGAAAAGACAAATGAAATATTATTTCTTATCATTTATCCTTTTTTTTCAGTTTGGGTATTAAAATGGTCAATTACTCGTTTGGGCCTAAGAGAAATAATATTTTTTTTATATTTCATCAGTGGTAATGTATTACGTGGAAGTGGCGAAGACTGGCTTAAAATAATAGAAATTATTGGTAAGAAAAGCGTATGGTTCGCAGATTACTGGCGTCCTTCTTTTTCGAAGCGACTTCGTAACCTATTAATGATATTGTACGTGTTTAACAATTGATTCGAAGACTGTATACTGGTGTATTAATTGAGAACACACGAGAGTAAAGTGTGCGTGCGTGTTCCCCCGTAGGCACTCGCGTAATGGCTTTTTAGAGCACCCTTCGAGCAACTTTGGAGCCTCTTATGCAACGGGCAATTCGCCGCCATGGGATATTACCCCTAATTACCCACCCAGCCCCTCATTACGATCTCTCACTCTCTCACGTGTTAAGCGCAACTCTTTGCAGACCCGGGCTTTAAAGTAGTTTCCTCACGTCCACTCATGCATGGATGTATCTGTGTCAAATTTGGTGAAAATGATACACTTCCTAATCAATTACGGCTTTCGCTTTTGCATATGCATTATTTCATCGCGCAAGCAAGCAGAGAAAATAAGCCGCGAAAGTTTATTCGATTTAACTCTGAAGGTTTTTGTCTATTATGACATTTTTTATAGTTGTAAAGGATATGTTTGTAAAAATATGTTTTACAGACAGGGAGTTATCTGTGTAGTAGAATAACTTTCACGTTCTAGAATAATTCTTCACGCATTTCGAAACTAGGAAATTTCTTGATTTGTTAAAGTTGACGAAACGTCAAGCCTGTGAGTTGTCGTTGCATAAGAGTTTTAATTAAACACAGACACTGGATATTTACACCTTCTACTGTTCTATATACTTCTCATCTAATTAGAGAAATAATGCACAATTGTGAGCTACAAGAAAAATAACAGGAAAAAATTGTCAAAGACGATATTAAACTCATACGTACAGCTCACCAATGTACCACTCAACGCAATATCATTATTTTAATATGCCTATGAGTTTTATAGTTATAGAAAAATCAGGTGCATTCAATTGGCCAAATTGTGGAAAATTTGAGAAAAATTTTCATACGTAACCTGCAAAAATGTACCAATAACTGTAGCGTGTGCATAAATATTTTCCTCCCTCCGTCGCTAACTATTTAATTTTCAGTAACAAAGCTTCTTAGTCAATAAAGATTTTCTCGGTCATATACGTATATTAAATAATGTGTTAACATTTGAATTTTTTTTTTGCGTAAAGGAATCTTGGGAATCATTCCACTTGTGCAATCACAAACACGCTGTGCCTCATTACGTTTACTGTTGTACTTGACAAATATATTAAGGAAATGTGTGACACCCGTCATTTAAAAAGGTACGGGTATTATTTTATAAAATATATTTTGTTTCTCGTGTCTAAGGCCGATATTTGATATGCAGCTCACGAAATCAATAGTAGGAGTAGCTAATATAATATGGTAAGGTGTTTATTAGCATATTTATGATAGTAACGACAACATTCCAATAAACTAACTTAATATTCAGATGAAGCTATCACAATGAAAGGAAAAATTGTTAAGAACGAGTTTTATGAGCCTCCTCTGAAGTGAAATCTTCATTCTGCCTTGTTCAAGTGTGTTATTAGTACGTTGGGCCCATGTGCTGCTCATTGAAAATGATTTGAATTACAACATCCACCCACAAAACAATGAGCTATGAGTTAGAGTTAATTTCTACTGTCAACTCCCACATCTTACTCTTCGTTCCCTCTTCCTTCACGTGGTCTGTCCGTTACGTACACTGAATCATAAAAACAGCAAGAAAGAAATCAAGTGAGGGAGAGCGGGAAAGAGAGAAAGAGAGAGAAGTTGCTAAAAATATTTAAATCAAGTTCCAGTATCCTACACGAACGCATAAATTGATCAGCGGCATAATGGACGGCTGGTGAAAAATGTAGGAATAAAACTACTCTCACACACTCATACACACACACGCAGCAGATTTATAGCCGTTCCTAACAGCATCTGGCGTCGTGTGAAATATACATGTAATTTTCGTAGGAAGAAGTGGGGGGACTGTGCGCCTTACAACGATCTGACCTTCGTACTCTTAATTCAGAAACCAGAGTGCGTGTTCAGAAAATCATATTTGATCGGTATGGTCGTTCTGAAGGTCGATTTTTTTACCATAACCACTAATAACGACAGTTATCCAATATAAAATGTCTCAGTACAAAGTAAAGATTCACATTTGTTTGTGGAACCTAGTTTAAAGACGTACAATAAATTTGCAAACAAAATATTGTACCTTACTCTTTCGTTTTACGTAATTTGATTCCTATTTTTCTCTACAGAAGGAAAAAAGAGACGCTCATGAATGATAAGGAAATAATCTAAATTCTTAACAAAAGAAATAATAAGGTTAGGTTCATGTCAAAGTTTGTGACTAGTATGAGGTGCTCTTACATAATGAGCAGGCTGTATCGGAAAACAACTGATTGACATTAAGGATAGAGAATTAAAGTGAGTGTCTGTAAGGCACGTTTTCAAGAAAGTCGAATAAGATTGAAACAGAGAGACGTTAGCAATGTTTCGATGAATTATACAAAAGCATACATGCCTATAGATATTGTCCAGAAAAATGTATTCTCGGATTCCCTAGATAAATACAATAGCTTATATCAATTTTATATAACACTGGATTTTCAACGTCTACGGATTCGGCTATACGAGTGCACGAATGAATAAAGAAATACCACTAAAAGCCATATTACACTTTAGACAAAACTGTTATTCCCATACGCATAGTTTTATGCTTTCGAAACGGATTAATGTTCGTATAACGTTCAAAATTATAAATTGTGAAGTAAATTGTGATTAGCGTTTCTAATCACAATTCGTAATACGTGTGATACTGTGCATTCGATTATTACTGTTTAGCTTTCGGGTAAGCTCGGGTTAGTAAGGCAAGCATGCGGAAGGCGAATGCTTTTTATAATAACTCATAACAGAGTTAACAAACCACGTGGCTCAAATTTAATGTGGAATGGACATGACTTTAGTTAACAAGTTCCCATTAAAGTCAGAATTTACTGACTCACAAAAAATCATTTTGTCAATCAAATGTCGTCCGTAAGTTTTTAAATGACTTTTTTGTAGTCAAAGCCTGCGGTGGAATTTTGTAAATGCACAGTATATTTTTCAGTATTTTATCACCTCTTTGGGCGACGTTATCTAACTAAAAGACAGGCGCTTATATGCACAAATGTATACATAGTAAGGTGTAGACGTAGATATTCAAATTTGTTTCTGCTCACTTCTTCAGTATAGATTTTTCTTTTGACAGCTTATTCCGATGGTTTACAACGGGCCGCTGTTTCTAATATATTGAACTTAGTACAGAGACAAATGGGAGTAACGAAAGGGATAACAATTAGTTCTGACAGTTAGTAAAATAAGAGCCTAAGAAGTGCAAAAAAATTAAGCCGTGAGAAATATATCGTTAAAAAATTTATTTTCAGTTTAAAGTCTTTTCAAATAATTTTCCTATTTTCTTGTGTCAGTAGACGTAGGAATGTATGACTTTTCTCAGATACACAAATCCAACAAAATTATTTCAATGTGACATGGTCTCTGGAGACTTGAGATAGATACAGACGTCATTCTGGTTTTCCATCTGTATTTATTTCTTTGTAGTTACCAGCAGACGTTATTCCAATTTTGTACATACCATTCAGTTGTTGTAATGATTAAATATAACACTAAAATGTTACATAACTTTACAATGTTTGATACAGTGAAAGTATGAAGTTTCGTTTACAATAATATCTAGTGGACTTTAGCATAATATATCATATTGATATACCAAGTAAAATATAATACCGAAGACGCCATAACAAGTTTGTAACTGAATATAATAGACCTTAATATATACAAGATAATAATAAGTTCAATAGTTTGCTAATGCAATAGGCCTACAATTTGCTTATATAAAAGAATTTCTAGCTCATCGACAAGACAGGATATTCTCGATTAGAAATTTGATGACAATGGTGAGGAACATTATAAATTATATTTTTTGGATAGTCCATTGTCTGGGAGTAGGAAGGTGAGCAAGGAAAAGACAGAAAACTGAGAAAAGAAAGCGAAAAGAAAAACAGAAAGAAAGAGGCAGTGTGCAAGAAATAAGTTAAAGAAAGATCGTCTAGAAGTTCTGGAAAGGAGATAGGATATGAAATAGGAGTGAAATAAATATAACTGAAGTGGCACTTGATTATATAGGGAAGTCGTTATATGCGTTGTCTATGTTTGGAAAGGAGTAAGGCAGAAAGATATATTTAAAGTGACTCAAGTCAGTGTTAAAAGATTAGGCAAGGCAAATGATAGTTGCAACGTTTAGTTTTTCGAGAAAAAGGGGTTAAGATACAGAACTGAGACACACGAGTACAAGCACTCTTTAACGAAATAAGCCTCCTTAAAACTAAAATATGTTACGTCTGTGTAAATGTATACTAATTAGATAAAATAGCCGAATAAAAGACGAGACTTAATAATAATATAAATACCACACTATGTTTCTGAAATCCTTGTTCCTTTCGTCAGGTGATTAAAAATGTAAAAAACAAACGTTTTGTAATATTTTTATTATGACTTTATTTTGTCTGTTATTTGGCAATTTTATCTAATTAGTATAAACCTACCAAAGTCCGCATGTTTCCGAGTGTCGGCTATCGAGGCGTCTGTGAGAAATGTATCCTTCAGTTTTTCGAGCTTCATTGGTAACAAAATTCAGAAATGTTCCCCTTGATCGTCTCCATAACAGTAGAAGTCAACTGTGACCGGGGATATTACAACTACTTGCGAATCTCCGGGATCGGTGTGGATAACGAGGCGGGCCGCACCTGAGATTCCGAGGCGTATGCAGATAGCAGTGCGTCGTCGTTCACGACTCGCAGTATTTCAACAGTTTGTTTGCTAATTGCTAACGACATTTATCTAACGAGACTCGATGCGGCGGCAGCGTCGTGGCGGCTGTTGTCGTTAATTAAGAATTTGCTGACGTAATCGCGTCCTGGGTGGTCTGAGCATTTAGGTATTCATGAGGCGCCATTTGTTGCGCGGGCTCCTTTCTAGTTTCGGGGCGGGGCTCTTCGCGATGTGGCCGGAAGAGGTGACTGCGATGGGAAACGGACACTTTGAGGAACGCATGCCAACGGGCGTCTACGATCACGTCCGCTGAAGTCGTCGGTACCACTTCCCGAATACCACATCGGCGGAAGGCGGGCGACGACACCGGACAAATTTGTCGTGGTAAGAGTTCTCGGGTTTCCACACGCGTGCAACAGTGATTAAACTGCGACGTTTCGACGACCAAAAGGTATGTCGACTTCTTCCAAGGCCTGACGACAGAGCTGTTGATCGTCTGAACGTCGTGCTGGAAACAATGTTGTACCCGTGAAAAACCTGAGAACTCTTTCTGCAGCGGCTACACCGGGCTAGCCTTTCATATTTCAACAGATTTGTAGCCAGCAGGGGTAACTTCAATAATACTCATGAAGAAAGAATACGAAAGATAGCCAATTCAGTCAAAAAAGTGATAATATAAATACCACACAACGTTTCTGGGATCCTTGTTCCTTTCGTCAGGTGCGAAGAAGATCCTAGAGCGACACAACTGCACTTTTCAGGGACAAGCATCCCATAAACCTTGTGTAGTATTTATATTATCACTTTTTTGTTTATATTGGTTATCTTTCTTATTCATTATTTTCAATCAGAGGTAAATATTTCATTTTAATACTCATGAATGTCATTAAACTTCTTCCTTGTAACGTTGTCGTCAGTCACACTGAGCAGACCAACATTCGAGCGGACTCCATTCATTGAATATTCGTGATTTCAAACAATATGAAATGTCTGGTTGGATTCACAGACTTTACCTTTAATGATATTCATAACAGTAAATATAGGATGTTCAATAAAATAATTATAACAGCAATGAAGTCTGTTATTTATCTTCAGGAGCAGAAAGTAGCCGGTGAGACACTGCACGAACACGATTCTTCGTCTTTCATAGAAAAATAGTTTATTGGATTCCAGCTTCACTTAAACCAAGGACTACGTAATTTTTTCAACGATGCTATGATGCTACCACCACATATAGTTTAATGGGCAGGAATCGTTATTATTCGTGGTCAAACACCAACTACCATTAGCACCAATGCTGTATCAGTAGGAAGATCTACGGAATTCCATGACGGTCAGGATTTATACTTTACCCTTGAATAAAATATTCATAATTTAAAATTAATATGAGATAAAATATCTAATGCATAGAAACTTAAAGTACCAGAATTCCGTCCTGTGCTACTGTGGTAAAAGCTCGCGTCAGTTTCAGTTTTCATTTCATTCCGGAAGACTGGATCCTTTTACACAATCCGTTCAATTCTTAATTTTCTCATTCCTTTCAGTTTAGTTGCGCTTTCAATAAGTGCAAACTAGGATGTTGCCTCGCATCTCAGAAGTCCCGGGTTCGAATCCCGGCGAGGGCATGGAAGTTGTGAGTGAGCGTTTTCGTACCGAGAAACTCGCACAAAATTAGTTCCCCGCCCAAACGAAATGGAACAGTGCAAAAAGTCGCTAATGCCCTCAGCCGTTGATGCGACTATAAACAAGATTAAAAGAAACGAAAATCGTGTTGTTGGTATCATGAAGAGTCTCTCATTGTAGTAGTTTCATGTTTGGCATTTAAGAAACCGCTGTAGGAGGAAACGAATAGAATATCCCTTGATCTCGTGGAAAAAGTTCAGTGTCCTAAGAGAATTTATATTGGAAACTTCACTTAAAACGACGTTACTTTTTAATTTACAATATATAAATATTTATTTATTTACGGAGGATTACTATGATGCATGACACTAAAATGGGAATTGCTACAAATTCTCATGAAACGCTTTTGGCGACTCTGAAATTTTCGGTAAGTGGAAGTAGTTCTTTGGATTATTTTTTCTTAGTTTAAAAGTTCTCCGTCGAAAAAAAAGCTTTTAATATATATTTTATTGCATCTCAAATAAATATAATTAGTGAAAATTGGCCACATGCCGGAATTTATCTATAAACAATCTACTAAAACGTTCTTCCCTTTGTTTAGGAAACTCTTCAAATGTGTATTACTAAAGAAACATTTGAAAGATGTTGTTAATTTGAATTATTTTGTCCCTCACCAACAAGAAGAAACATTATATATGCTAATTATATTGCTAATTTTAATGTATATAAATGAATTCTGACCTTTGGCCAATTTCCACTAATTATATTTAATACAAATCGGTTAAAGTTTCTATTTTTAATTATACTTTTCAAATAAATTTGAAATACCTTTAAACCGTATCAATAAAAATTTTAATCTCTAGTATGTTAACGTTATTAATAGAAACTTTCGCTCTCCTTGGAATTAATTTTGAACTAGAGGTGCGTTAATTTTTTCTGCCTACTTTGGATGGCAACCTTGAATGTGGCCACGGGACTGTAACACCACAATTGTTGGTTGTCATCAGATCTTGCAAGCAGTTGTTCTGTTTGCTGAATAAATTTATCTAAAGTTTCCGTAAATTGTAACGAATTTATTTCAACACATTATATAAATGTTGAAATGTAAAACGGTTCGTTAATAGTCGTCTTCCATCGATGGTGTATGTTGAGTTCGTAATGCGGAAGTTATCATTACGTTCTGTAAAAAAGAATTTTAAAAGAACAGAAATATGGTAATGTCACTTATATGTAACATCCCACGAAACGAGGATTGAAGTCTTAAATAGAATCCAGCGTATTAAATTGGTAGGAAATGAAGTAAGATAGAGGGACTGGCTTCTTATATCATTTGCTCACAGTACAGTGGCAAGAAAGGACACCAACGTCGGCATGACACTAATCGGCACTAAGCACTCAGATCACGGAGAGATAATGGCTTTGTTGTTGGCTTGCAGCACTAACCTTCCTGTCAACGCGAACGTCACAAAGTGTGCAACGTTCTTCGACGTAAATGAGTAAAAGGGTCTCGAACACAAGATATACAGCATGCCCGCACAATGAGACATTAAGATGTCAAAATACAATTTGTTTTGACAAATAAATCATTAAGTGCAGGGAACAATAAAACTCGTTCATGGATAGCTCGAAACACATTCATTCAAGATGTTATGAGGTGCTATGTTCTGAAGGGTAAATATTTTAACCACATTATACGTTATCGGGACCGTAATTTGTTATCATTGGTTATTGAACAATACTTACGGCATTTGCAACACAGTTACTTGATTGACATTTACCGGAATAGTTTTTACGTATGATAAATGGATAAATCGATTCCTTCAGAGCTTCTGAATGCCAACAGTTATATGTAAGCGTACAACATGACACTTATTCATACGATTTAGGAACGTCAAATGTCGGGCTTACATATTAGACACAGTTCATATAGCAAGATAGTTTTATTACTGACTGTAATGGGACTATTTAAGAAACAATACTAATTTTTCTATGAGACAGACGTTCGTGATTATCAATCAACAATTTTGTCTGCATTATATGCTTTCCGGTATTGAGTTACTTCTGCTTTTGTTTACTTATTTTAATTTATTAATAGTTAATTCATTATGAAAAAATGTACAAAACAGATGTTTACACTCTTCTTGGAAAGAAATGCAAGAGTCCTCATATTTCTGAAGAGGATCAATAGTTTAGGAATAATAGGGAAACCAGTAGAAGGTGTTCATTAGTGTAACGTAAACAAATTGTTGGTAGGAGTGTTTGGCTACTTTCTTCATTTTGAACGCTAATGTACCAATCTCTTCGCATCACAGTCCTACAACTGCAGGTAATTTTTTATGTCGGGGGAAAAAAATTTTGTGCACATACTAAAACTGTTCCAAATTTTAAAAATTTAATTTGTTATTTATATTTTGCCTCTATAAACTTTATATTTAATTTTTTACTAGTCTTTTATTATCATACAACTTTCATCTCTGTAGAAGAATAAAATGAATTCATCATACCGCTACCCTACATAGAAACTTTTATTTTTTACAACTGAATCACGATTATAATGATTTTAGGTTCGAGACCACTCTCGTATAATGCAAGACAATACCATTTCAAATACTGCCTTTAACATTCCTTCAGATCATAAACAGAAAATGATCCCTTAGTGTGTGAGCAACACCAGTATTCTAGAGCCTACTATCCTGCGAACCCATATAAGTTTTGTCTCGGTGAAAAAGATTAAGTTCCAATATGAAACCTTCAATAAGGCCGTAAGTTCAATTTTGCTTTGTACCTGTCTGAGAAATCTTAAGTTTTGATTTCGAATGACTAAACTGCCTAAGTGTACATAATAAACGAAAAGCGGTTTATTTATGAATGATCTTTGGTGCCCTATGCACGCCCACGTGTAACTGCAGACAGGCTACATGTAAGCTAGTTAGTAGCTCTATGGGAACGTAGAGTCGGTTAAATGATTAGACCGTGTCAGGCGGGGCTGCCACGAACCTCCATCGGGCTGACATGGGCGATCTGTTAGCCACCACCACGCTAATGGACGAGGATTAAGAGAGACGGGACTGCGATTGGCTCTGCTCCGGCAGGATTTACACGTCACAAAACAAAGCGAGGCGAGGCCAGCAAGATAACAGCAGCCGGGGAGATTACGAACCAGATTGAAAAATAAACCACTCTGCGTCCAACGCGAAATACTGTCAATAATGAGCAACTCAGATATCGAGGCTGGTTGATGAAACCAATTCCATCAATGTCTGCGCCCGGACTGATAAAAAAAGAGCAAGTTCTCGGTCCCTCGGACCTATAAATTACAATTGTCTTTAAAGGTCGTGATTATATGAACGTAAAAGCTCGTGATCACAAATGTTGATTCTTATAATTACTTAGAAATGATGTTGGCACAAATAGAGACCCGCATTTTGTATTGCAAAATACATTTTATGTCCGCTATCATTTGTTAGTATTTTGTGTTATGATAAAAATAAGTAAATCTGATAATTATCAGTTTTTTGTGATATAAAAAACTAACTGGTAAACAGATGGCGTTAACACACACCGCGATCGGGGTGCCACCTCCATAACCCCCCACAAACGGAATACGAAATTGCTTAAAGTATAAGTTGCCATAACTTATATTCTATCCCTTAGTACATTTATATGCAGCCAATGAATTATCCTATAAATGTCTGCCTGGTAGCATATCAATAAAGTGAAAGGGACAGAATATTCATGATTTTATGCGCTTTGAAATCAGACGATAAATAACCTTGTATTTAATTTCTATGCCAATTTCTTCTTCAAAGCTCGCTATCTGGACATTTAGTTTCAAGATCTCTTCTCTTCGTGTGTTTGATATCGATACAGAGGGGGAGGGATTCTTGTAATTATATCCAGTCATTTACTTTACTTGATGTTTTATTATCGTTTCTGTAGGTAAAGGAGTGTGTATAGTGCTCTTTTTAAGTATGTTTTGACATCTGACATTTTCCTCGTCGAGATTTAACAATTTATCTTAAACCAAAATCTGACAGTCCTTAATACTTAAATTAACTGATTTGAGAAATAAATAACAATTATTATGCAATCTATGATTCTAAGAATTTACGTGCTATTCGCACCAGTCTTAAAATCATGGCGACTTACTAAAGTGGTTCGAAAACAAACTCGAAATATTGCAATTAGCTTCAGTTTTTATGTATTTGGAGAGAATACTATAGTTAACAAAAAAGGTAAATATGGTTGTGTTAGTCGTTAATACATGCTGACGAACAAACGTATTCGAGCCCTATTAATTCTTTTAATAGCAGAGTAAACGACGTGTCTTAAATCATCACCGATACACGTCCTAATAATGGAAAGTAATTCAATCAATACCTTAATTTTTTCAATTAAAAGATAACAGTGGAATTGTAAATTTCCTTTCCGTATGAATACTTGCGTAAGAATATTTAAAAATTTAGTTATATTTTTCTGATGTATTATATTTCGGCTGAAATTATAATTTTATGTTCCTCTACATTTCATGTAATTAATTGTTTCTATGTAATTTTTTACATACTTGTTTTATAAATTATAATGTTTGAAAATTTTGTTTCCTTGAAATTTTTAGATTAAAAACTTGAAATTAATACCATATAATTTAATCTCAAAACATCTAAAGAGTTCCCAAAAAGTTGGGGATGAAACGTCGTGCCTTTTTAAAATATTTCTTTTATAAAGTTTTAAATTTTTATTCATAATAAATTTATGACTTAATGGGTATATGTTTTTTCATCAATGTTCCAAATAATTATCAATACGGTTCACGGGTGCTTAAGAAAATTCCGAATGTCAACAAGTTAGAGGGCAGAAATTGTCATGACACAAGTGTCATGACACTTGTCAGGTGTGGCAAATACAAGTGAAAAAATATCGTCTGGTACGACAGTCATCTTTAGCTATATAGTCCTGGTAGGACCAGAGTCTAGACACCATTAGAGTACTCGGATAACTGGAAATCTCTGAAACAACAAACCAAGGCATTATTGGTTAGAAAATAAGCAGCCATACGATAGAACTTCCGTGACTGAGGTATCTAATGATCAGCGTTTTGTCTATGAGCTGATACCAAACCGCTGGCTTACTTGCTCTCCACAGATGATAATCACTGTCGGTCGTTAAATCGAACTTTCCTCTCGTATATAAAGCAAATAAATCTGTTGTCAGCATTCCGCAATAAGGTACCAGGTCGTCAGATAGTGAAACGAATGGCACATAGACGGACGGAGAGTGTGCCGAAAACTCGTATGACTCACATGGCAATTATCCTGTTTTCCCGTTCGAGATTCACGCCGCTGATTCATGGCAGCAGAAGCGTCAATCTAAATTGAGCCGTCCGGATCATTAGCTGTATCTTTTGACGTCTGCGCACGATCTCGCCCTAGAATGTGACCGACTTGTTTACATCTTTGGGAAAGGCGGCTGGCAGGCCACTTTTTCATCGCAGACCGACAGCTGCGGGCAACATTGCTCTTTACTTTGCCGGAGCAACCTGCAATTTCAGCGCAGTCCTGAGAAATCTGCTTAATAACCGACCGACTCGAGTCGCTGGAATTAATTTCGTGTGGAGCCTGTTGCTGGTGCGAGGGAGAGAAAGTGGACCGGACACAAGAAAGCCCCAAGGAGAGGTCGTTCTCTGAATTAAGCTCGCTCCTAAATTCTAGAGAACCCCCGTCGCTTCCCTCTCGCTTACAGTATCTCTCACTTAAATTTAATATATGAAACCGGAAAATCAATTTTTCTCGAAAGAAAAATTTATATTCCTAATTCCAAAGCTTTTATATATTTATTTCTTTTAATTATTTTAGTAGTTAATTCTCGTCGTGCAATACATAAGATTTAAATATCACGGTTGCAAGAGTAAATGGTATACTCCTCTTATTAACCAAATAACACTCACATTATTAGCAAAGTTTGTTCATATTCATCCCCTCGTCCCTACAAAACCGTCGTCACCTAAATGTCTTTCCAACCGAAACGCAGTCGACTTCTTACGGATTTATCTATGACGCCGTTCCATATCCGAGGTTTTTGACTGAAGCAACTTTCTTTCCACATGACTGAAAATGTTTTCCGTCAGCTGTTTTATTGTATTATTATTATTACTATCAGTATTCGTCAGGTGAAGAGGGAATGATTTAGCAATTTTTTGTCCTATAACGAAAAATGATGGAAACATCTGTGGGACATCTAAGGTACGAATTCTAAGATAAATTAATAATAGTAAGCACACAGAAAATACTTCATGGAAAGCTGATCGATTATATAAAAAGGCAGAAGTATTTTGAGTTCGTGATTTGATTTATTTATTCCATTAGTCCTCATATGAGGAAATATGACACGTCAATACATAAATCTTCAATATAATATAATTGGATGCTACAATTACAAATGAGTAGAATTTTACATAAAAATACTAAAATTCGGGAACACAATTTTCCCTGTCCAACATAAATAAAATATTAATAATTTTTTAACTGTACCAAGGGTATAACATAATATTTACAGTTCTAATAAAAAAAATTTAATACGTACTAGTAAATAATTACCTAATGAACTTATATATGATGTAACTGAAAATATGAGGGTTTAAAATCCGATGGATAATTTATAAAGAATTTCACGTGTATTAACATAGAGTATGATAACTTCTGATATCAAATTGGTTCACACGGCCCAACAAAACATTGTATATATTTCCAGTCTTGTCTTCATGAGTTTATTTTTGTTGTTGACAACTTTGTATTTTGTATAACGCACGTTACTAGACTTCACTGACTGGTGTTATTTTTTTTGTTTTGGTTGTTTCAGGTGAGTGCGATGATGAGAAGAATCGTGAGCGGTGAGTAAGCTTTTTCCTGGTACACGTGTCAGCTGCGAGGATCGTGCCAGACTGGTCGCTCCATAGACACCGCAGCCTCGTTGGCGCACGTCTCCACCGGTATAAATATCGCAGCACGTAGGTGTCACATGCTGAGGGGCTGATCACCTCGACACTACACTCCCACTAATTGCTGTTAGTTAGATCTTCGACTGTAGCGTTTGTCGGAAGTGAACGCCTCAAGGACTGCATCTCATAAAACACGCTGATAACCATTAGACGGCAGAGGTGATTGCCAGACTGTCACCTTAAAAGACTAATTCTCGTGTAGGCACGTGGCCAGCGTGCTGAATCCCTCCGTCCCGCTTGCCACAGTTGTAAACACTGTCCTCGTCCTATATTTGGGATCGTGAAAGGATGCTGGCCGTGGACCTATATATTAACTTCATTCCTGAACCATTTGTTAACATAAATCTAAGACACCAAAAATCATGCCTTTAAGTCTGGTCGTGAAATTGTCTTCCCACAGATAAAATTAAAGCCCAGACGGAACTTAAGAACAACAATCCTGGATTAGTAAAAAATTTCTTGTGTCAAATAAATGTAGTCTAGCTGGAGAGATATTAGAAGTCCTGACAAATGCGCAGTAAAAGAAGGGTGAAGGTGGAGGGGAGCATTGTAGTCCAGAGGGAGCTCCCTCTTGGAGCAACGCCACTATCGTTCTTAGAATATTCATTACAGTATTACGAATACATACAGACAGTAGCAAAGACTTTTTATCATAACCTGTACTCATAATCCCTTAACTCTTATAACTGATTTTTTTATTGTCCAACATATCTTGAACTGAACACAATATATTTCTTGCGTCAATGTTTAAATACTTTTTTACACTACCAAGTTGTCGAAACAAAGGCTCGTGATTAAGTGAGCTCCGGTCTACCCCCACTACGGATTGCGAATCTTACGTTCACACGTCTTGCTACACCTCTCGAGCCATAAGTAGTAGCAACAAAACTACACTTTTGAACAAAGAAGCTTACAAACAAATTATTCCCATGCGTTTAATATAACGATAGCCTATGGCCTCACATCACAGTGGACCCAGGTTCGAATCCCGCGCGGGGGCATGGATGCTTGTCTGCGTGAGAGAAACTTTAGACAAATTAGTCCCCCGACTAGAAAAATTGATTTCCCATACTGAGTCGCTAATAACCAGAGATGTTGATGCGACTGTAAATAAATCAATATTAAAAATAATTAATGATTCATAAGAAATATATTTCACATTTCTTGCGAACTAAAATATTCAATTTTAGTCCTCTTTACTAGTAATTTCTTAAGCTTGATGCCATCTCTTTTCATATCCACTTCTGTAAACAAATGAACCAATTTTTCAACTCTCGTTTCAGGACCCGTTATGTTTTATTACTTTTTACCTGTAGAACAAACATTCTCCGGTACTTCCGCTATTCCAAGTTTAAATTGCTGTAATTTTTATTTTGCTTGCAAAAGTAATTTAATTAATACCTTCTTTGCTTAGTAGCTATGAAACGTATGATTCAGTGTTTATCACATCAAATCTGTTCTCTATGTGCCGACAGAGAGCGTTGTCTTAATTACACGTGACTATGATTATAATGAGTTTTAGTCACGCAATTCGTTATTACGTAGCTGAGTAACAGCAGCAAATGCTCCAGTTATTTTCCGTAGGTTACTGGTTGTCGCTAAAATTGAGAAACCGCAAAAATTGTCTCTGACATCTCCGTTAAAGCACAACATTCAAGAACTTTCATTACATATTGTGTGAAATAAATATTGAGGAACGCTCCAGTCTTGAAATCAACAGAAGTAGAGTCGTACTGATGTTTAACGAGTTCAACGAACATTAAAAAAAGTCTCACAATAAATAAGCAATCTGAGCCCTACGTAGCTAAAGTAATTTTCATTACATATATCAAAATTGTTTTTTTCTGACGGATTACATGAATTATGAAATTTGCAGGATGTGAGCGTCGATTAATGCGTAGCTGTTAATTCTGAATAATCCAGACTGCGGCTGCGTTCAACTGCGAGCTGCTTTTATACTTTATTGCGGGCTGTGTTTACAGGTTGTTACTTATTGCAGTTACATTTCAGGATCAAAGGCGTATCTGTCTCTATAAATTATATTTAAATTTTTCTACGGCTTGAGGGATATTTTGGGCGACATCTGAAAAAAAAAGGGGAAAAAAGAGTAATATTTCGCAACAATGGCTGTGAAGAGGGAGCGAATTCCCTCCCACACACCCCCCAAGCCTCCCCCTATTCAGAATTATCCAGCGAATGAAACTGGATGTGTTTTTTACACAAACAAAGCACGCACGCGCGGTCCAACCCTTCTTCTTTCGCTTCTTCCTCCCGCTTCGGGGCTGGAAGGGCGCCAAGGTAAAGAATGGTTGTATTTCAGCTGCAGATGGATGGCACTGTTTTCTCTGCGCCGCCAAAATACTGGCCAAATAGAACTAGAAAGGGATGCTGGCTCCGCACGCACCACTTCAAGCGCCGCAGATATGTTTCATAAACTTCACGGGTCGTTGTTCTCCAAACTTGTCACTTCACCTTAACGCTGCAAAAAAAAATTCGGCCATAAACTTCGCAAAAAAATACCTTTGTTTCGGGTTTTATTGCAATGGAATTTTTACGGTGCCTGATTTTATCTAGAGTTAAGGTATCCCTATAATGCTTAGCTTTGTAACTGATTAAGATGGTTCTCGATAACTACCAGTTATTTTTATTAATTTTGTATTTATGAAAGCACGTAAGTTGGCAGACGTAGCATTTGGAAATAACTCCATTTCTTGATTGAAGTTTCGTGTGATTTATTGTGCAAGTAAAAGTACAACTTATATTATTATTTTGATATTTCAGATGTATTACTGGCTGTTGATCAGCCATTCTCGTTTTCATACAACACTGAGAGACATAGAAACATTTTCTAATCTATTTCCTTCTCCCTGGACTGTTTCCATTCTTGTCAAGTCTAACGATAGTTGCCAACGTATATGCCTGACTTTCTTTCAATACTGCTAACACGCGCCAGTATTAATACCCCCCCCCCCCCAGAGATATTGTCTCATTCAACCTTTGTCTCGTAGTTGATCCACAAATTTCTTTTTGGCTCGAAAAAAATCCATTTGCCTCTTCAGACTGTCATCCTGGATTTGAAATTTGTTGTCAATGCCGTGATGAAACTTGTAATTGTCTATGATCCGGACATCAAGCTTCCACTCCCTGAAGACTAAATAAATGCCACCTGCCAATTTCACCCCGGACTTTATAAATTTAACTCTCAGTCTAAAGTCACTTACCTCGACAGTCTGCTGTCAGGAACCTTTCCCAATTCACCCTTTCAAATCCCTTCCTATTCTATTAAAGGATAGCAGCCACCATGTGGATTACCCTCATGTAGCCTGTTACCCTAAAATAAAACTGAGTGCCCTGAATCATGTACGCAGGTCTACTTCTTAACCCTTGTTTCCCTGAAGATAAACAGAGTTTTGTACTATTGGAACTATTTTGCTCCTTTCTTCATTTCCAATCACTGAAGCTTTGCACTCCACTCCACTCCTCAACATCGACAATGGAATAGCCGATTAACGAATCTACTACCTTCACTCCGAATGTAATGATTCCGTTTATTTGTGGATTTGTTCCCATTAGTGAAGCCAGAATTGATGACTTCATTAACTGTGAACATGTACAGCTCCAAAAAATTAGTTTAGAATATGAAACACAGTTACGTTATCTTCGAGCCACGCTCAACATCTTCGAAATCACATTGGCTGAATAGATCCTGATCTGAACCCTTCTTTGACCTAGAGTGTCGAGTCTGTTATATCCGCAGTAGCTTATGCGATTCCGGAAGTTACGAAGCAAGATGGCCACCGAGTTCCCCAGGAAGGAAGGAAGTTGGAGGCTCGAGGTGCGAATATCTCTGTGGCACTGGCCCGCTCCAAACTTTCTTCTTCCTCCTTGCGGAGTTCTGTTGGTCGTTTCTTCCCCCGAGGAAAGTAAATCTTGGCGGCGTATGAGTTATAAGCCTTTGCGCTACACGGAAGATGAACATCGCTTCACTTATACTGTGTGCCCCTCCGAGCTTTGTTTACTGGCGGCCCACAAGTTACTTTTCTGTGTGAAGTAAGAAAAGTTTTTATGAAGTCTCAGAGTTAAATTATAATCGACCCTGCTATAATAAAACCGAGGCTGTGCTTCTTTGTTCTTAATTTATTGAGATTCTGCACTATCGCAAGGAGCATGATGTAAGACGACGAAGTTGTTCTTTAAAAAGAGGATTACTAGTTCCCAAAAGAAAGCGGAAAGTAACCACATCAACTGATTTATTAAGAATTTATGTATGAAATTGCAGAAAATAGATATAATACACACTTCGCGGTTGGTCTCTCTGAGTATCGAAATATGTTCCGACAAACGCTTGGACGAACTACTGAATCATAGTATTTAGATAGAAAAAACCATCCAAATGTGTGCACATGTTCTGATGGAAAACAGTGAATAAAGAATACTGATTTATAATTCTCCATTATGTAGAGCAGCTGAGAGAAAATTATTCCTGAATATTTCAGTTTATGGTTTAATAACAGTATCAATTTCAATACATTCTCATTCAAAAGTTTTCCATATTACCCGCATGACTAAAATGAAACTGAAGTTTAATGCATCAGAGAATAAAGTCCTGATAACCAATGCAAAAATATTGAAAATTAATTAACCTGAGTAGATTATTGACCGATCTTTTGGGTCGCTGCTTCTAAATTATCTGTTCTACGACAGGAATATTGGACCATTTGTAATAAAAACCAAGTGGCTGGTAACAAAGAAAGATATTCGTAAACGCCTAGTAATGATATTTTTAACGCCCATTACACCCTGAGATTGATTTATTCTCTGTGTAACTTCATTGCGATAGCTCCAGGTGCACCAGACATTTGGGAACGAGCACGGAACACGGACTTGACTGCTCATGAGGAAGCCGCAAGCAAAGCTCCGGCCCCTTCCAAGTTTTCCTCTATCCAGCCTCTTTCGTTCTTCTCCGTCTTGTTTTCAACTTTCTCTTCCTACTTCGCCTTTATACCAACTTTACTTCCCGCCCCCTCACGCACCTCCCACTCCACGATTTATGGCTCATATTATAAGCGTCCCGAGAAAATCCCTGAATGATGTATTATGGTAGTGTATTCTGAGAGTGAAGTTAAACTTCCCCGATATTGGCAGCAGTGGTTTAGATCAATACCTTTGTGGCCAGGATACCGCAGTGATTTTACACTTAGCTCGAACGCAAGTAAAGGATTTCGTCAATGAGCTTGATCCTAAAATTTAATAAATCTCATAATCCTTATTATTCTAAAAATTGGCTGTAATTCATTGGCACCAGTTGAACAAATGTACACGAACCGAAGGTGTCAGTTGAAATACACGCTGGCAATTTTTTGAGAAATATCTTGCAGTATAGAAACCATGACCAGGCTTTTGCTTTCTTTGTATCCGGAAAAAAAATTAGGGAATGCTATGTTTTTTTCTTCAGATGAATGTTTTGAGCCACAGATCAAACTGCACCGAAACGACATAAATTCCACTTTATTAGTTTACCGGGTATCAGTTTTTTCCGAGTCGCATTTATGTACGTTTTCTGTTAGTCGATATTACCTTCATAATGTCATTACTTAATCCGCATGTTAAACATTTTGCTACTACGTCCATTTGAGATCAAGTAATTTATAAAAAAAATATTTCCGATGTTTTAGACATTTATAATAAGAAATATTTATACGGCTGCAACCTAGAAGCATGTAAAAAAAATTATATCACTATCAAGAAAGAACTTGGTAATAAATATGTGTTCCTCATTCACTAGCTGCCACTATTCTCGAAATACTGTAAAATCTAATCTTTCGAATTTTTCTCCCTCAGGTGTTTCAACACACCTACATACGTAGTTTATTTAATGTATTATTAGTAAACATAATTTTGTGGCATAAGACTGTGTATTTGGTTATTTATAATATTATAAATTATTTCCATGGAATTTAAGTGACCCGAATAGATACTGGAGAAATAAGTGATGAATAATATATGATCACTTCAACCTTAAAGGAAAGGAAGCTGTGATTATTCGTTTAAAATCCAACCTTCAAGAAACTCATAATTTATTCTAAGCAGTAAAATGTAATCGTTTCCGCCATTAACAAAAATACTCATTTTCTACTTCTCTACGGAGTGTGATATTTAGGTGTAGGATTAATATAATTGCTATGTTGAAATAAATAGCAATCGTCTCTTCCATGGGCCATGGGATTCTTTGATTTTTGCACCTCTGAGCATGGCGGATTTGGTGAGGCTGGCAGGGATGCAGTTTGCCCTTCCGACCTCTGCCGTGATGGACGCTCCCAAGTGTAAGCCCACCCCAACCCCCTGCTATTGATTGGTTTGCTTAATTGGGCGATGTTTGGCGCCGGGCTTGATTGCCCTGGGGGGTGGGGATTAGGGGTGGCAGTAGCCGCCACTGTGCGATAGCCGCGCCGCCCCCACCTCACTCCCGCCCGCTCTGTGGTGCCGACAATTCATCGGATATTGCACCGGGAAGGCCCCCTCCAGAAAACACGCGACATTGTTCGATTAATTTAGCAGCTACCGCATCCACCGCCCCCCCCCCCCTCCAACCGTCCCCAAATATCTCATTTTCACCGATGATAACAAGATGCTTTTCGCCGCAAAACACAAAATTGGGTGAAAATTTTAAGAACATTTTCCGTCACCAAGATTTACTATGCTCTGGAACTACAAGAGTGACTACCTAGAATTTCAAACATTTCTATTATTGCACTTTAATAGGAAACTGGTGTTACTGTAATGATTATTTTAATAGTTACTCCGTCCAGAACCGTCCTCGATCTGGCGTTATTATTTTGAAGTTTGATACTTTAGTTAAATACTATGAAATGTACTTGACTACGCGTAAATTATAATATAATTTTCTTAATATGTATTGTTTTTAAATAATTTGGAGTTAACGAATCACAAAATTCACGGCAAAAAAAAAAGTACTGTTTCTACGTAGCAAAAACGATGATCACTAATATGAAGACCTAATTCATAATATTGTTAAATTTCCTCATCTTCAAATACTTTCATGAAAAACAGTATATATCTCTCTTGGTAGTTATTGAAGTCCTCGATAATGTGTAACGTTCTAAATATACGTCGGGTTAGAATGTCAAGCTACTTCATTTGTCACTTCAGATTTGTGAAAAATTAATAAAATATCCTGGCAATCGCCCAAGTAAATATTTGTTACCTGTTTGTTGTAAGAATTGAAAATATGTTGAACTATTAATTATTTTCATTTTCTTGAAATGAAAATCTTAATTTATTATTCAAAATATTTTTTATATACAAATCTTTCTTCTGTTATTACTATTCTGATCTCTCGGCATTATTAGCTTTTGAAGCTCAGATTAAAATAGCGTGATTTGGCTATTCGTGTGCATCTTCACGTGTTGCACATTAGCGGAGTTTAAAGAAGTTTGTTCAATACATGAGTCACTGTGCCTTATGCAAGGGGAGATAGCGTGTTCCCCTAGACACTTTTTCTCTCATTTATTACGCTTGGAGTTTATTGCCACGTGGTCTCTTCATATCATGGGTTCTCGATACGGGGCTATGTAATTATTTTATAACCAGGGGAGGGAGCGAACCTTGATCATTTAATACGGTAATGCTGATAACATAACGTCAGGCAAGACCAAATTCCATTCTAATACAAATATAAAATCGCCAGAGTACTGTAAAACAGAATTATTTGACGTATGAAACTAAACCCAATTTTACAACTTAATATAAAATTTAATCAATTGTTTTGCTCGATGCTTTTATGAAAATATTTATTTTTTACTTAAAATTACAATTTAAACGTTCCTTTGCTGCAAAATTATTACGTATTAGACTTAACGTGCAGATATCATTAATTCCTTTTTCCAATTTTTTTTTTATGCCGGACTATGGAATAATTATGGAATTATATTGGATGTAATAAGGATTTCTGAAATTTTGACGGAATTAAATTAATTTTAGTTTTACATTCGTTCTATTGCTTTAAATAATTTAAGGAAACTTTTTGTACACGGAATGATATATATTTTCCTTAATAATGTGGTAAATAAGGGGAATTAAATTCATAATTCGAAACGGAAGAGAATTTTCTCAATTTAACGATTTGAGTTAAGAGAGGATTGAGATTTGAGGATTAACAAAAATAAATTTAAGGTGAGTTCAGTCACTTTCAGGGCTTAACTATTACTGTAATAAAATACAAAGCAAATTTCATGACTGATATTTATCGGGCTTTAATTTTACTTAAATTTATTGGCTACTCCGAATGGCGATTCTCGAAATTCCAGTCAAATTATAGATTGATACTTCGTGATAATGTACCAATAGAAACAGTACATCTATTTTATAAATAACACGAAAGCTAGAATAAACGTATAATATAAACAATAACATATTTTATCTTTCACTCAATCAGAAATGCTAAGAATGAAGATAAAATTTTTATTGAGAAGAGGGTAGTAAATATAAATGAAAGCTATTTCGATTTTTGGATTGAAACCACGGTAAGGTAGTTTGAAGGAAATGTCGACTCTACTTCGTACAGCTCTTCAGTAATTGTCCAGTTTTTTGTTGTTATTTTTTTGCGCGACCTCACTAATTTCTCAAACCACCACTTAAGGGGGCTCTCACGACGCTGTAGGCTCCATCATGTGTGCATAGTTAAAAGTCTCTTTGCGGCCGGCTCATTTAGGCTCCCACCATAATTGAGAATTAACATCAATTAACTCGCATACGCCGCGCCCGAAAGAGGGCCAGGTATGAATTTTAAGTTGATAGGGGTCGTGCGAGAGAGGGTGTGTGTTCAGGCAGTCGCGAAGCAGCGAAAGGGGTTGAAGGGTGTGAAATTTGCGACAGCTTCCTAGAGGGACGTTGGCAAATGGTGCTAAGGGGGTGAGCTGTGAGGAATTTGTCACTAAGGGGGTGTGACTGCGGGGGTTAATTTAGCGGTATGGGTGGAGGATGAATGTTTATTGTCGTTCCCTAGACATAGCTGAAGTGCCTGTAAGACAATGGGCAAGTTACATGCGACGATTCATGCCTAAGTGGTGAGTAATTTCATGTTCCGCACTCCGGAAACGTTTGCTGTTTGTGTGTTTGTGTCGCAGTGGCAGAAGCAGTGGTTTGTGTATTTCTAAGAAACACGTTGTACCATTCTTTACATGGGCGAATATTCGTAATTAAAAATTATTTTCTGTTGGATATAAAAACAGCTGAGCATTCAAAGTAATATTGAGTAATATTACCCATCATCAAGAGCAAGAACATTGTTGGTCACTCTTATTATTTAATAATTTCATTAAGGCGTGTAAAGAACTAATGGAGTCAAATACACCTTCCCGATGTATATGTATATGATAGATATCATATCGATTAATTAATAATAAATAATTAAAAATATATATTTATAAAATTATATATAATGTATGATTATTTATATTTTAGAAGTTAACAAACATATCCAAACTTCCATACTTCTGGCTACTTCATTCTAACTGTCTCCACATTGGGTTTCTTGTAACTTATTCACCAATATATCGCATATATCACTATAAATTTACATCAAAGAATTATTTGTTACTAGTGACGTGAAGATAACAGCAGTATAAATCACTTGATCAATTGAGTAGCATTAATGCTGTAACGGAAATGTGTGAATAATAACTGACTGTATTGTTAAATACTATTAATTATAAAAATAACCTCTCACAGTGCTAATTTTTTTAACTTGGTCAGGTGTAAACAACACTTTAGAGATACTGACGAATGTGACCTAGGGAATTCGACACCTCCTGTTTTTATATGCATGTGTAATAAAAATTTGATAGGACTGTGAGAGATTATTTTTATAATTAATAGTGAATAATAACGTAGAGGATCAACTAAGCAAATGATGAAATTGCCATTTATATATTTATACACACATACGGAAATTATTCTTAATAATCCTACTGGCTTTTGTTCGTTGTTTAGTTCTCGTGAATTTTGATTTTTCGCAAAAAAAACCCATAATTTCTTCCTTTATGTTAATTATCACTTAGTAAAGTTAATTTGTACGTTTAACGCCGTAAAGACGAGAAAATATTTTTTTTCAGGCCACAAAATAAGTTTTGGGGAGATTTCGAGTGTCACGCATCGTTGAAATTCTGACATTTTCGGAAAGGTTAAAGAACTTGGCTTCGCCCGGGGTTGAACCTCAATTAATTTCGATCGTCATCCATACATCGGTATAGATTCTACATTTTTTCAGGTAAAGATTTTTTTCTTGACAACAATATTCGAGTGACCTCCGTTTTCATCTATATTAGGGATAGTAACCTCATCAAAACGGAAAGAATTATCCTAATACTTAATTTATTACTGTTGTATGTGCCGAATCTAAGACGAGACTATCAGAATCTTCTAACCAATTTAAGGTTAACTTTCTTATATAAACAGTTCCATTGACGTAAACACAAGCACTTGTAATAATCCGCCCTACTCTCAAAGCAACAGCCCTGAATTAATTTCATACGTGACACTTTTCTACTGTAATTTTTTTTCCAAAGTAACGCTATATTCACGTGTTGTACTTGGCCTAAACACAGAAATATTAGGTCGCGCTTTGCCTCTCAAGAGACCTTAATTAACAAATTGCTTAATTAATAATATTAATAATCAAACCTATGTTAAAATAAATGCCTATAAGCCAGAAAAAATTATTACTAAAATTAAAACATAATATTTAACAGACAAACTGTTTCATCCCTGAGTTGTACAATTATAATTAAATTCAGTTATAATTTATTATGAGAAAATTTAGATTATCAATTTTCTAACGTTGCAAATAAAACGTGTTTGTTAAATGTTATGTTTTAAATTTGATAATATATATATTTCTTAATTGCAGGTATGTATCCAAACATCACTCAGACCGTATATTGGCGACTGGATTTGATCGTTGCGATACTAATTGATATATAAAGCGCAACAGTACTCCTAAATCTAAACTTAGCAATCTTTCCCTTAAGCATATCTCACTAAGTCCGCTAGTGTAAAAATAGTGGCCCAAAATCTCTAACTCCCATAGTTTTATTAAGTTTATGTTCTATCAATTTATGGTACCGCAATTTTAATTTAATTTCCGTAAAATCGTAATGGAACGCCCAGTCATTAATACGCCTTTGTTAGAAATTTTAAATCCCATATAATTCTATGATTAAGTAATCCCGCATTGATTTAATGTTTACGTAGGTCTGTAGAGCTTCGTAAACAAGACTATCACAACCTTTTTCCTGAAAAGTTTTGCGCTAACGAGCGTAACGTGTGTTTCTTGGGGGATGATTTATGCAACTATTCCCCCTAAGACGTCTCTGCATATTAATAATTAGACTGCGGGTTAACTAGTAAGTCGTGTATTCGGCAAGTATAGCGGGCACCAAATTAGTAGCAGTTTATCGGAGAAGAATTATTCTTATACGACTGTTTAGACGCAATATGCCACAGTCTGCGGTGTTTTTGTGCTAGAAAACCACCCCTTCGCCTCATACTTAATTGGCCGAGAATTCCATCTTTTATTGCTGCTTCTGTTGGGCAACTTGTATCGCGTAGAAACATGGCCCCTCCCTCGTCTTAATTCATATGCAGCCCTTGTCTTTTAATAGGCTTATTCTGAGGGTGCGAGAACTTGAAGATAAGCTTTATAAGGCGCATGCGAACTTGCTCCGAAGGGGGGAAGAGTTGCAGCAGCATCGCAAGAAAACACGCAGCCAAGGAGACAAGGGGGGGTTTCGCCATTAAATTGGAATCCCCGCTCCCTCTGTTACATATATAAAAGGGAAATTATTGCTTTTGTAATTTGCAGCAGAAATTAGTCTCAATCCCTTCCCTTATCGTTAATTACTTTTGCGTTATTCTATCTTTTTATCGCAAGCCAGACGAGGAAGCAGAAGGGGAAATTTAAAATATTCGTCGCAATTTTTAACAGTTAATTTGTGGCTTGGAAATAAATATAGCCGCAGAATAAGAGGCAAGGAGGAGCGTTCCTGTTACTTAACTACTATAGCGGAAAAAAATTCAATACTTTCTAGTTTCAACTTCTTTTAAAATCGGTAGATTAAGTAAAAGTTCATCCATCACTCTACCAGAATTCTGCATTGTCCAATAATATCGCATCATAAAATAAAAAAGAAAATGAGCTGGATAAAGCATTAATTAGGGTCAAAATTTACGAGATCGTTACACTTAAAACATTACAGTAGCTTTGCCATAGAGATTGTCTTAAGCTGCTACAATAACGTTGTTCGAAGCATTAATTTGAGAAACTTTACAAGCTGACAAGGGATTAGCTAAACTGGCTAAACGAGATTGAGGTATTTATTTTAAAAACTCGTTTAAATAAAGTACAATAATTACATAAGCTAAAATACAACCACTAATAATATATAATATATATATATATATATATATATTAAGCCTTAATGTTTTATATTAATGGATTAGCATAATTTCATTATAGTCTTAATAGACACTATAATTTTAGATGAGTTGATATCACCTCATAAATAAAATATTACAACACGCAGTGCAACATTTTCACTGTAATATTTTGATTCGCAATTAACTCCGAATCTTTAAAATGACATGCTATTGAGTGCACTAATACAACGCATAACGAATAATAATGCTTTCGTTGATATTTACATTTGGAGATGCAGGGAATATGATAGAAAATACTCTTTGTTTAAACTGTTTCTTGAATAATTTTCAATCCACCAACTTTCGTCATGTGGAAATACGTAGGCAGTGGCCTATTGTTTTTTTTTTCACTGCCAAAGTTAGACAAAGCAAATGGTATCGAGATGACTTAAAAAGTTGTTAACCTATCTCTTTAAAATGTAGATTTAAATTTTGTTAATTCAACTCCTATATTTTTATACCTGCGATTTTCTATTATTTTAGTAATAGCACATGGAGAATTTCGTCCTCGCTCCAGGTACTCGTATTGAAAGTACTTCTATATTTTTTATTATTTTGTCGGTGGCCGTGATTTTTTTTTCTTTCGTCTGGATGCTGTCCACAGCGTGATTGAATCAGAAGTGAGAAGAATCGCGTTCGTCCACGTTCTTGTGGCACAGAGTGAAAACGGGAGGAAATTTCGCTAGATTGCACAAATCCAATCTCGCAGGACTGCTGCTGGGGCTATAGATTGGCGAGAGCAGGGGGACGCGCTACAAGGGACTAGGAAATTGCTAGTTAAAGGGTTCCGAAGAGAGAAAACTTTGGCCAAGTCTGCCCCGGGCTTGGGGGTAGGTCAGGCACTTTTAACCTCTCTCGACAGTCTCTAGCACACCCTAAAATCTTCCTCCGTTTTCCTGTTCAGATTATTTATATATATTATTTAAATGATTCATAGTCTCTCTTGTGGAGAAAATAAATTTATATCTATAACAAACTATTTATTTTTAAAAACGAACCCTACAAAATTCTCTTGGAAAATGCCGGCATTACTGTATTAAATTTAATTTGAAAGATAATAAAATAAGGAGAAAACTAATCAAATTATTTTCCTTAGCCACTCCACTTCGATTTATATTAAGTTGTATTATATTATGACTTTACAAAATTTTATTTCGATTATTATGTAATTAATAATTAATTAAATGGATTATTATAATATATGTACAACGCATGGCCACTTCCATCTTTTCGATAGTATTATTAAATATGACATAACAATATATTTTTTATAATTCTATACTAACGCCAGAACTGTAAAAACGTTATGTAGTTTCGATGGAAATTCTATAGAAATATTAGTCCATGTGAAAATAAACGCTATAGACTACAAGTAAAAGCGAGAAATACAGAATAGCTTCGTTCAGTATTTGTTTTTGGATTTAAACAGTTTTTAAGAACAAGATAATGAAGTGTCCAATAATCAGACAAAATTAAGATGAATTCCACTGGATTATTTTGCTTTTAACCTTTATATTTGATTTAATTCATATGTGCGTAGTGTAGAAATGTTCAGTAATTCACTAATCATATTCCTCATTGCGAGATTATTAATTCTAAACGGTTTCGCTACTACAGTAACTTACATTGTAGATTTTGTTAGGATTATTACGTGTATAAATCTTGTAAGTGCATAGCTTCCTCCTGTACTCTATGGGTTCCCCATATCTCAACAATCTTCAAGTGCACTAAACTAGTCAAGCGCTTAACTTAGTAAAAATCTAATTTCCTCTTAAAAGCACTATCGTAGGCGTTCCACGGCCATTTCCTGGGCGAGACGCTATCATCGTTAAATGTTTTAACACCTCCTTCTCATTCCCCTTTAACGGGTCAAAAGGAGTACGACGGTAAATCTTAAGCTAAACAATCGCAAATTAAAAAATAATTCTTTAATATTGTCGCCTTGTGAACAAAAATGGTACTTCCGTAATATTATTTATTTTGAGATATTTTCAGCTACTGTTTGCAATACTGAAGTGTATTTTGATCTTGGTGAAGGGATATGTGTTAAACGCAAAATAATAGATTCCTTTCGAGTCGTAAATTATTTCGCGCGTTTATTGATTATCTTTTTGTTATGTTTGCAGAGGCGGTATATAAAAGAAGTGTAGGTATTTTTTCGTAGCACAGTGTAAGCATGCGCCGTTTAGCAGTTCTGCAACTGTATACGCGTGGCGGCTCGTATTTAACTCATTGAATCCTCTTAACATCTCAATAAGTCGTGACGTAATCGGCAGTTTACGTACCGCCAGACCTTGACGATGAATGTTTTTTTCCCCTTCCATTTATTATCCTTGGTCTTTACAGTTCCCGGCCCCAGCAGCGTAAATGAGAATCGCGTGCTTTCATTTCGTAATCATAATCGTTCGCGGAAACTTCCACACGATTTATTCCATTAATTTTCCTTTGACTGATTTGTATGATGCCTACTCGCGATGACCTCAGGTGGCCCGAGTAACGGGAGATGCTGGAGAGAGGTGTTCCAAGCGATTGGTATAATAATGAGACCTCGAACGTCTTCGTTGGACACCTCATTACTAGTACGACTTTCTGCATCTGCTGCAATGTGAACTGTGTGTTTAGAGGACAGGAAGCAGGCCCCTGTGACAGCTGCTGTTTCACTTTGCAGACTATTTTACTGCGTCCAGATAACAGTGAAACATTTCCCACGTTAGTAATTATTTTTCCCTACTTTTTTTTTTCGGTGTATATGTTCGTGTATGAGAGTGAGTGTGCCAGCGCCTACACATCTCAATTATTTTAACAGTCGCTCTCCATTAGCTATAGCTGTTGCGAAAACACGGTGGCGAAAATCAGCAAATGTTTAATAACATTGTTTTGATTAATTTAAAACAATGATTTAGTGGCTTATGCTCCCTCTGCCAGCTGTGCTGGGGCTAGGAAAGGGGTGAACTGTTATTTTTTTTGCACCCTCCGCACAAACATAGAGTTCATTTTTACCCCCGCGTGTGCAGGAGGATAGCTTTTTAATTAAAACAAACAGGACTGCTCTACATTCGGAAAGTTCGCCACTCGGACGCAGAATTTTACGTCGATTGAATGTTTCGTACAACTTTAAAGTTATGTCACCATGGGGGCGCCGTGGATCCCTGGTGATTAAAATTTCATGTAATTACTCAGCTATTCTGACACTAGTTTCGCCAAGTAAACGAAAACTAGTTGATGGTCATTCCTTACTGTGAAGGTGTTAAAACATTTAACGATGATAGCGTCTCGCTCAGGAAATGGCCGTAGAACGCCTCCGATAGTGCTTTTAAGAGTAAATTATATTTTTATTAAGTTAAGCGGTTGAAGATTGTTGATATATGGGCAATTCATATCAAACATGAGGAAACTATGCCCTTACAAGATATATACGTGCAATAATCCTAGTAAAATGAATGCTGATGTACCAGCGAATATTGAAATGAGATTATAATATGGTACGTCTTTTTTGTATTAATTTAAAGCCAAACTGTTCTGAAATGAACCGTAACTGTACC
Source organism: Zhengitettix transpicula (assembly GCA_037074705.1). Lineage (NCBI taxonomy): Eukaryota > Metazoa > Arthropoda > Insecta > Orthoptera > Tetrigidae > Zhengitettix > Zhengitettix transpicula. The sequence goes on from CM073591.1 coordinate 70,920,392, forward strand.
AAAATTAATGGCATTTACGTTTTTTACGGAATAGTTGTATTATAATATTAAATAACATCAGTGGAAGATACAGACAACACATTAATTCGAAATTTTTTGTGAAAGTCTCACTGTAGTAAATTTTATACCAAATCATTTTTTTCTCATCTCAAAATTTTATCTTCACATACGCAAATAAGCCTAGTTATATGCAAGAGTATTTTACAAAACGATTACATTAAGTATAATGAAACGAAAATTCTGCGCTACATTTTCTACAGAATACCGAAAACGCCACTTTATTTATGCTTTTTTTAACATACATACAAATACTTTTATATAATTTGACATAACAATCTACACGTTAACAAAAAATAACCAATTGGAATTTTTCTATTATTCCTATCTCTGTTTCTTGATCCTCTGTATACTATACTATTTTGAAATAAAGGCATAAAACTTTGCTCTTTAAAGTAATTTTTTCCAGTGAAAAATTTCTTATTTTATTAATATTAATTGACATAAAAATAACGTTAATGTGCAGAACTGGATGTCATTTTCATAGTTAAAAAAACAGATATGACTTTTCAGAATCTTCCAGTAACAAGGTTTCTATCGTGGAGAAATAATTTCTCACTGTTTTCCAAGACGTCAGCTAAGCTCTCGCCGTCAAGTGAGCCACATTCAAGAGGCGTCGTATAACTTTCGTTTTAATATTTTATGTGTAGCAATGGGAAAATAATAAGCTGTAAATATTGTAATTTGCGTTTTACGGAAAAAAAAAGTTCAAGAGAGGACTTTACGTTGTCGTATTCAGGAAATGCTCCTCCACTCACGTCATTATTCTTGATGGAATTTTAGACCGCAGAAGGAGTCGTCGAAAATAAAATCCTCCTCTCTCGAAGAGCCCATAAGGGCAATATTAAATCGTCCCCCTTGGCATTTTATTTGGCTCTCACATACACGCGCGTGCGGAGGCAGTATGACGTGTGCGGAACACGCTGGAAATGAGAAATTCCACAATTCTATTCGTCTGGCTGTCGCAGCTTCAGTTAACCACAGTACAGTAGAGTACAGGGTTCGCTCGTAAAGCTCTTCCCCCTGTTGGCGGTTGTCTCGTGCGCATAACTCGGCGGTACTCGCACGTTGCCTTTCCGTGGCTCCACCAAAACATACTCTAGCTTCCTACAAACTACCAGGTTTGCCCCGTTTCGATGCAAAAATGTTCTCTTGTATGAAAGGTTTATTGTCCGCAGATCACTTGTTTATTTATGGGACTTTCCTACAAAAAAATCTTTAGCTAACCTCCCAGTCCGATGATGCCGACCTCATCAGACGTGTATTGTTAATGTAATGCATTAATAATATCATAGATAGATTCATTAATCGTTTACGAATTTGTTCTAGGGACAAGTGCAGGCATTTTGTCTGTTCGTTGTGACAAATGGAACGTGGATCGTTAGTCCAGGGAGAACGACAATGTCTTGTTACATGCAGTCGAGCTTTAAATATTTCGTTTCAACGCAAACAGAATTTTAGTCATTGCATGGAATATTATATTGAGTCCTATTATTTCGACCCAGAAGAAATAAAACGATCAATATGCTAAAGACATATTAATTGGGTCAATAAATAATTTTTTTTGTATTATGTAGAGCAGATTAAAATTAAGGCAGATCTAGTAGAAATAGAAAATGAAATGTTTAATTTTTTTAAAAAGAAGGTAAATGATATATCTGAGTATTCAAATTTTTTATTATTCCAAGTATAAAATAAAAAAGTAGAAAATCCCATGCAGAGCACGATTAGACGTAAAAATTAAAAATTTAACGTATCTGAGTCCGTAATTGTAAGTACATATCGTTCTTTTATAAATTACAAAATACTGTCAACTTGGATAAAATACTCTTGCGATTATTAGCCGGGTTTCGATTGTCAAAATGACGACAATTAGATGACTATCCACTTTATCATCTTCTGGCAAAGTGATTGTCAGCTTGAAAAATATTCAACCAACAATTTTTTTATTTTAAATTAATGAAATTAAAATGTGTATTCGGTTTTCTGTAATTTGACGACGGATTTCCGTCTTTTATAAGGACGTTAAATGAATTAACTATAAGGTCATAATAATTTAAATCGACTCGGTGTTAAATTACCCCCATATAATGAAATATTACCAATGTTATCAAACGCAGAAACTTTTCATAACATCAACTCCTTTCGTCTATTAATATTATTAGTCTTACATATCTCGCTTAATGTGTTTATGGAGTAGAAATCATTCACGACAATCTGATGTTAAAGTTTTTTTATTTATTACTGGATTATTTTATATGTATATATAACTAGAAACAGCCGTGATTACCCGTGTCGGTCTTTAAATTTAGGTTTCTCACTTTTCAAAGACGTAATGTAACGAATGCAAAGATAAATAATTTAATTTTGTAAAAATATAATGGTGTTTACTTAAATTTTAAGGCTTGGCCTACGATTGTCGCTCCTTAATCCGTGTGTGAGCAAAACGATTAAGCTAATTTTGTAATAGTGTTCAGTTCCTCATACTACAAGACTATACCCCGTGACGCGCTATATATCTCTCTCACTCCACAAATTAAAGCTCAACTACCCTCCACCCCCATTGTAAATTGCAGAGGTAGCAAATTCCCGCAAGCTTCCGCACCCAGCCGCTACGCAGCTCCACTGTAACCGTTTGCATCGTGGCGTTCACAAACGGGGTTTTTTAATATACGGAAATCTTTTCGCCACCACTTCCGACTACCCCTTCCAAAAGTTAATAATCGGTTACACAGCCCACCTTCACTCGACCACATACAGCTCTCCTCCCCCGCACTACCTTTCCGCAGTCCACCCCCCACACATATAATACGACTTCGCAAAAAAAAATGTATAGAGGGGACGGTAATAAAGTTGCTTTTCACCAATGCACGTTTTAATTTCGCGGAAAAGAGTGTCTTTTTATTATCACTTTAAATATATATGTTCATTAGTCATTAAAATAACTTCGTCCTTCTCTCAACATTAATTCAAGCCACCATTTAAATTTCCGCTCCAAAAAATATGTTTTTGAGAATGATTATTGTACTGCGTTGAAAAATTATAAATTCAGTTATTGTCTAATTTATTTTGTTGCTATATTTCTCGAAAGAAATTATCGTCCAAAATATTTTAAACCCGACGCCGACATGTAATGTGTTATTGGTAAGCCGATTTTATTTTCTACTCAGTGACAGCGCAATGAAACGAACGAGCAATTAGAAAAAACTGAAACATTAGCAGCATGGCATTAAACTAAATGCATTTCAATCAAAACTTAGTTTTACTTTCGAAAACAGGGGTAAATTTTTGAAAAATTCTTATGAGGATTTGTTTTAATCTAAATTTTTTGTTTTATTTTAATATAGTTATTCTTATTTACGATTTTATTTCATATTGCATAGCCACTGCTGAAAATTTATTTTTCCTAATCACCGATAACTATGACGTAGGAAAGTGTTATTTTACGATGTACTACCAACACCAAACCATTAGTTCCTATAGACGCGAAAACGTCTACAAAAATAAAATTTATATTTATTACTGTAGTCTTACTGCCAACAATTGAACAAATCGAGATCAATTATAAATTATTTTGGGCACGTCCAAATGGTTCGACTGTATCCCGACAGCACCTTTAACTATTCTTAAAACTACATTTCAGATAATTTTTTTGCTTCCTTTCCTTCGATAACCTCCACGAAATGAACCATATTGTAATTTTAATGGCAAAAATGAATTAGCAAAAATGCAATCGAACATGTGAACGTCTGGTTTTCGTTGGTACCTGTTTTAAGTTATGCAGACTTTAGATTTAAGACTCTTAATGCTTTATTTAGCAATATAAATTATTCATAATGCTAGTTGCTATAAACAAATATATTAAACAATATTATTTTAGCAGACAAAAAACTAAAATTGTATTAACGAGTAAAGAAAAATGAAAATACAATAGATATTTATTTAATATGTTAATTTATTGGGTACTTTGGTTCTCCTACTGAATCTTGCTATAATAACACTATTTTCAAATGAAAATAGTGGGCAACTTTCAATTGTTTGACTATTTGATGGAATATCTGTATCTGATGCTAAATTCGAATGTGACACCCATGCCTTCATCAAATATTTCCTTTCGGATTCAGCTTAAAGTATACCATTTCACCCTGTTCTAATTTTTACATAGGAGACTGTTGAGTCTATTAATGCTTTATTTATCAATATCAAATATACATAATACTAGTTGTTATAAAAAAAGAGCCAATATATTACAGTGTCACAGTAGCACAAACTGTAGGTACTGACAACCTTACAACAGGAACTGTACCGCTATGGTTTTCTGCTGCCACACTTATGCCACTAATTTTTGTGCCAATTACCATAGAAAACTAACGCTTAATGGTAAAAAAAACTTGTTTCAAACGTCAAATTAGATTCATTCGTTCTCATCACTCTGTTTATGTGCAGTCTCGTTATTATATTATATTATATTAATATTTTCTCAATAGATCAGAAAAGGAAACATCCCGAAAGTGTCTTTCACCTCATTGGAAGTGAGAAAACTGTAAAACTTGATACTTTAACTTAAATATTTTTATGTATAATATTTTCTAATTTCTGCATGATTCTCTTACCTCCAAATGACGAAATCAGAAAAGGGTGTGGTAGTAATTTTTTTAAAAAAATATTTAGTACAAATGTCTGGTTTTATTTATAGAGTAGCTTTATTCACTGACGGCCTCTCGCAAATTTTTCCTTGTTAGTCCCGTAGGATTGGTATAACATTGTTACCCCCACCGCTGCTGGAAACAAATTCGGCTCTACAAACAACATGCAATCGAAACTGCTTCATCACAGTGCTCATGTTCAGTTAATCAGTCAAATCGTGTTAAACACAAAATGCCCGGCTTCGTTCGTTTTTCGTTTTGTTTGGGCCCAATGCCGGGATGAGAAATGAAACTGGGCATTGTATATGCGGGGTCGAAGGACGGACTAGATGAACTGTTCAGGCGTGCGAGGGGGAAGGGGGGGATGTGGGAGAGGATGGTTTTGTTTCATTTTGTGTCATGCACCATCAATCACTTGGTTAGCACTGCATCACGGCTAGATGAACCAAAGCCACGTAATCAGAGCGACGAGCTCTCGGTACCGGAAATTGCTCCTCGCTGTGTCGGCTGCAATTGCTGTTAGCAAAGCCAAAATAAGGGGAAAATTATCAATATACAACATCCACATTTCACACTTATTCTGCTCTCTCACTCAATATTTTATTAATACAGTATCCACTATATCGTCTACAATTTTACTAGTTTAATGATTCCAGCTGGTTCCCTCGACTTTGAACACTTGTTTCAAATTCTTCTTCCGCATTATTTTACAGTTATACTGTAATTTTCTTCTAATGCTGTCGTAACCTATTGTTTCCGTTTGATATTATGACATTCAGGAAACCCTTTACATCTTTATATTTTTCTTCAGAAAATCAGCCAGCTTTTGAAAAACATCATTTAAATTCAGTTTGCTAATAGTTTAGCGGTTCCTTGAATTTCAAGAGAAAATAGAAAATCAGTAGATCATCGCAAAAATAATTACAATAGTGGTTCAGACAATTTGTCTTAGACTTGTCATTTACTGCATGTCCAAACGAAACTTCAAAGAAATTTCTTCATTTTTCTTACTTTTTCTTTGATAGGAGCTTTAATTATATGGCAATATTTTGTACATAAATATACGTTTCATTACGGGATTGTGAAATTAATTTAAAAAAATGGAAAATCTTTATTTGCAGGATATAATTAATTAGATTATCAATGTTTCTATTGTAATACAAAGTTCACCCATATTTTGTTTATTAAATGGGTGACGACTTGAGGTATAAAATACATTTGACGATCTACTATTTTATTTCTGTGTCAACCCTTACATTTCTACTATAGCTTTATTCAAATGGAACTGATTTGATCTTGAAGCTCTTCCTTGCGCCGTCGAAACAAAATTATTGTCCACCCAGCTGCAGTGAGCGTTTGTTGATATTCATTACTGGCGATGAGGCAACGTCCGTATAATTCTCTGCTCTGATTCGCTGACCGTCTAAACGGTTCCCATTTAAAATCCAACACACTCTAGTGTCAATTATGTATAATTATGTACTTGATTTTCTGTATTCCACCTGCAGTGTGTTTATTAATAAAAGAAAGTCGTTCATGAACCTGCAGTCAAATCTGTATATGTTAAGATTGTACGATTGTTTATTCGAATGTTCTCTTCGCAAATATTACTATAGTACTAAATTGTAAACATTTTGAAGTAATTTCCAACGTGACGCATTATAAAACCACACCACATTTCACATAACACTGCAATAGTCGCTATTACGTAAATGCTCAAAACGTGTAATTCAGTTACGAACCGTTGATATTTCGCGTCCGCATCCACGCAACGTTGTAAACAGCTCTTTCCGGTCGAATTCCACCCTTCGTCTCACAAACACGAGAGCTTCGGAGCCAGAGATATATATATTTTCCCACACAGGGTGTATTTTTATCGCGTTTTTCTGCGTTCGCAATCCGCACGTCTGAATAACAATGATTTGTTGGTCTACATTCAGCAAATGTTGGCAAGGCTGGCCCGGCAAACTCAGAGAAAGGGGTGGGTTTATCTGGCCATTGTACTAGCCACCACGGGGGTGTTGCAGCCGTGGGTGGGGGTGGTATGAATGATAGACCACGCCTACCAACCTATGCGGGCCAAAATCTTCCGCAGAATTATGATGTACAAGCCTGTGAATTCCCTAGTGTGGGATTTCCGTGTTTTGTTAGCTCCCATTGTCCTGGGTTCGATGACGGGCTCGGTGATAAGTTGCAGCCCTGTTGTTCGCCGTTGTTTTGTTGGTGGTCTGGTTTCAGTGTAAGCTACACACCTCAGGCGCCAGAGACCGCGCTATCGTAATTAAAATAATTCGTCTTTTATGCCAGATTCCCTCGCTTTCTGGGCAACGTAACGCCCCTCTCCCTTTTTTCATTCACAATACGTGTCTTAAAAACATTAGCCTCATACGACTCAGCAGAAGTTGTAAGTCATTTGCACAACTCGCTTGTAGATCACTTTCAAGCGAGTAAAGCTGAGTGATTGATCGATTCCCATTAGCAGGTCTCGTAGTGCTTCGGATATTAACGCTTCTAACCGGAATGCTATTTTCGAATGTAAACCCCGCCCTATCTTCAATTCTACATTCATTTTATGCAAAACTATTCATTACTAAATGGTTTCAAATACTGTGAACGATTCTGGACCATCAATTGTCTATCGGCGTTCATTCACGATATGAAAATTATGGATCGAAATTTGCAAGCTCAATATTCACAAGTATCTAACCTTCAATTAAAATTCGTTAGTGATATATGAAACTAATCTGGATCTTTCACAGATATTTCTTTAACTATAGGCACATTAAAGTCGCACTTTTGTGACGTAGGCATTAGCAACGCAATAAAAATGTAAAAACACAAAATTTTGACTTTCCATATGTTTAAATTCAATTCTCTACTTTATGAATAATTGTAACGTGACGAGGAAATTTCTGTGTCTCATTCAGTATCTGGTAATAAAGATGTGATTAATTTTATATTCTAACGGTATTCCATTCATGACCACAAAATGCTTTATTTACTGCACGTTTAGCAAGAAACGCTGTAACCCGTAATCTATAAATTTTCAATTTGGCCTGTTAACGAATACTGCGTCGTATAATCTCATTGGAGGTCATGAGAATGTTTTTTGTTCTTCATTCTCTAGTTCAGATCTCAAACTGATGAGACATAAAACACCTAAATCGATTAATCCACAGAGTGATATGCACTTCCTCATTTATTCGATTTGTGTAATAGAATCAGTCGAAAGACATTAATTACTATTTTTTCCCCGTGTCCGCCACATCGTGCAACAATAACGGTAGCTCAACAATGGCTTTTAAAAAAAAAGAGACAGCTAAAACATCCATACACGCACACAACGACGACAAACGCTGAACTGTTCAATCGTCAAAACACAATACTGGATATACATTACCTTTTTTTTCGCAGTTCATATAAAAATTTTAATAGCAGCAGCGAAAGACTGCGCTCCGGTCACTAAATTAAAATGAAACAATGCGAAATTCCCCGCCCACCACCCAAACTTCCACACGTACCATATACGCAGGGGAGGGAAAAAAAATAACACAATAACGGACGGAACGCGCAGAGAGAGGAAGCAAGCTATCCATTACTGCGTAACAAACAGAAAGCGAAAACCTCCAAGCGAAATATTTACGATGGCAAGAATTTTCGAAGAGACAAATATCTGATCCTATATGTTAGATTCTCTCCTTTTGTTGACAATGTCCAAATTAGTTGAGTTATATTTCGTTAATACTAGCTGTAGATTTTGAAGTAAAATACGTAAAATGCTACCTTATTTCGTGGCTGTTACCAATATGGCTTCCATTACTGATATTGTGTAATGAATCTATAAAAAAAAAACAATTGCCTGTTTTTGGCATTCTTTTCTTAAACACAACGATCATTGTTAATTTATAAAGTATAAAATTACTTAGTACGGAGCAACGAAACTTTTTAAAGTATATTTTAGTATGCATGTGAATCGCTTATTAAATATAACTAGGTGCAGTCGTTATCCTGGTTTTCATAATTAAACTCAGGGACTTCCATACCCTCCGATTTTACTTCAATATCTTTTCTTTTGCGTTATTTTAAGTAACGCCCCTCCACCACCATGCCGAAAGGGGTTGAAATTATACACAAAAATTCCTGGAGAAACGTTATCTCAGTGATCCCGAATTACTTTCTTCCAACGAATATATCGCCTGTTTTTACATGTTTGAAATTATCCACTGTCGCCCCCCCCCTCCATGGGGTTAAACGGAAAATTCAATGTCATAATTAAAATCAGCGACATTTATAACAAGGATTTGACTCAAAAATCTGTTGTTTTTTTGCGTTATTTTATATAAAACTCCTCCGCCCCCACCCCTAAGTGTGCTATCAATTTCACTGACCCCAAATAATATTTATCCCACGCAAATATCGGTCCTTTTAGCATGTTTAAAACCCGCCTGGGATTGGTAAACTTGACTTACCCCCACAGTGTTTGTTTCCTGTTCGAAGGGAATACTTGCACGAAGTTTCGTCATATTGGCTCCACGGCTGTAGATTTGCATGCCGAACATACAAACACAAAAACAAACTCTATTTTAGAAACGGATGAAGATGGCCAACTGAAGGTCGAACGCTTCCATGTAACATAAATTATTTATTGTATCAGTGACAGTTCTAAGAATGTTTACTATATCAAACTTCATGATTCAGTAAGCCTCCATGCACACGATCGTCTGAAGAAATTTAAAAAGTACTCCTATCAACAAAATTTCATAGTTGGAAGATAACTCTATACTTAAAGAATTATTAAAATTATATTTCACAAATACGTCAGGACGCATCACTATCACTACCTATTGCAAGGTGGTATTTTGTATATATATATATATATATATATATATGTATTACAATATCCTGTCCTACTAATTCACTCAACGTTCTAACACGGCGACATCCACTTTTCATAACCGCAAAAAAAAAATCCCTCAAAATATTCATATACATTAATATTCACAACGTAGCTTTATAAATTAAGAATAGCGTCCGCTCTCCCGCTCTGTCTCGCAGTAATCACTTCTTTATGTACAGACAGAAGCAATGCGATCCAATTTTTATTTAACGGCGTCATTTCATTAAAATGCATTGCAAGCAGCAGACACAACAAAATTGTATCCCTGCGTATGTTTATAAGTGTGTGTACGTGTGTGAACGTTACTGGCTGGCTGCATACGATATTTCAATCCGTAGGGCGATTAAATTTAATTCCAAGTCAATTTCCCAAATTGCTACGCCCATAACCGTTGTGTGTCCATCATCCTAAATCGAGTTTATGATCATGAAATTGTGTATTAATTCCGACCAACTGTTCTCTCTCAGTCGCGCATGGCAAAAATTCCCACAATATTTCGAAAGTTATTCCGGCGTGGCACAGTTTCCTCGGCTGAAGATGGAAAACGTTGCGCACGCCAACCGTCGTCGTATCGGGGAAACAATCAAGGGGAAATGTGCCTTCCGGCAGGACGTTCAAGCTCCAGAAATTGGAAAACAGTTCTGATCTCCCCAAACGTTTACAGAAGACTTATTACCGTGCCTTGACTACGATTGGGGAAACGCTTTCTCCTCAGCCATAAACTTCCGGTAAATGCGACGGACACATTCTTAAAACTCAACTCCCGTATTGAGTATTCAAATTCGTTTAGTAATTGGAAAATCAGTAAATACATAATGCAGATACGCCTTCCAAATGTTGTATACATTTTACATGCACTCGCCAGTATCTTAATAGGTTCTATTTTTTCTTCTTCTACTACAGAGACATTATGGGTTTTCCTAATTATATCGGTGCTTCAACAACATCAACAATACTCTCAATAACTAGAATCATTGCTGACCATTCTGCATTTAAATGTTACAGTAAATATTTCAATCTTTTTGTAGTTCTTTCGTTACTTGTCCGTTTCTTCCGCTCTTAAATTACATCTGTTTAAGGTATTTTTATAACTGATCAAATAAAATTGAATATGTATATAACTGGTTATTGATCCTTCAATTAGGAACTGAATATCTCCATACGTTAATTTATATGTTCTCAGGAAAGATAATGTTCCGTTATTGAAAATTTGCAGCACAGCATACTTTTTATATTTCTTTGTTTCACTGTTAAAAAGTAAATGGGTTATTACGGAAGGTCAGTAGTCTCAAAAATCATCCATTGAGAGGAGAAACCAATCATTCGAACTAAATTTGTAAGTAAAGTTCGTTCCTACGAAATATCCAAACGCGTTTCATGATTTGTGTTTAAAATTCCAGTGTATTATACGTCGGGATATATAGCGGCACTAATTTTCCAAAAGGCTTCAGTTGGCTGGTATTCCCGCAGGAGTTCAGGATCAGACCTCTGCGCAGTCCTTTTGTGTTTCATCAGGGTTACACGGCACAACATGAAAGCTCCGACCAACCCTGTATGTATCTGCCGGCGAGGGGGGTGGAGGCGAGGCCGGGGGTGGGAGATTAAACATCGCGGCGCAAATGAACGCGTCGTAAATATCCTCTCTGGCCGAGGCCAAAAACCGATCTGCATCCCTGATATTCTCCAACATGCGTACACTAGGGGCAGGGTGCAGCCTACGAGATCCTCACCCACAAATATATATTTTTGTGCTGTAAAAAGCGGCTTGGCAAGAGATATTACAAACGTACCAGTCAGCAAGCTTCTCCCGATGAAGTTATAAGCGGATCTCACCCCCACCCTCTCCCCCCACCTCTCGGCCGACGGTCCAACACATACACATTAACCAAGCAGTCTACGCCACTTGCAGAAAGAGAAAACTATGCATGAAAAGTAGAAAAAATGTGTTAAATATTACATATTATCTATTGGTATCTGGTTCACTTAAAAAAACAACTAAATATATATACTTACATGTAAGCTACTGCCGGTCACGGTTTAAAGAACAAATAAATATTCTGTCTTTCATTACTCTAAATCCAGACAATCACGCATACTAGGTAGTAATTCTTGTATTAGTCCTATATTTTATACATTTTTATGGTATAAAAATTTAAGCCAAGTATCTCGAATTTATATTATCTAAATTCCTCATGTTATATTTAACATAATGATATAAAAAATTAAGTTATACATCATATATCCGATGTGTTACGTTACGTGTGCCATTAGTTATTATAAGTTAAACATTGTAATTCTATTTAAATAATGGTTAATACTGGGCATTTATTTTATAATTATTGTTTTTAGTTCACAATCGTTGGAAAAAAAAGTTTTCCACTGTCATGGAACAAGATAGTCAAAGACGGAAGCAGAATAGAGAGGATCTATAGTATCAAAGCACAAAGAATTTAAATTATCTTCTGGGTTTACCTAAAATATCTGCTCAAAATTACGGGAAGCATTTTCAATGTGAAAGTACGAGAATGAAACGTGAGATGAAAACTCGTAAAGGGACTCATTTTATTTTACCCGCAATGTGTTGCTGCCGAATAATGTTTAATAATAAATTTAATAATAAATTGATAAAATATTAAATAAAATCTTATGTGGTATTCAGTACAATGAAAAAAAAAGAATTAATTGGACTGACAAACCATAATACACTTGTCGGTAGACAAATATAGATGTGAAAGACAGAAAAGAAAAATGTTTAATGCTGTCAGGTGAAGAGAGTGGACTAAATTAATGTACAATATAGCTTTGGAAATGATTATTATTAAGCAGATAATTTATTTCGGAGGCCGGGCAAACATTTTTTTTCAGACACACTTCCGAGAAAATTCATACACACATGGCATTACTAAATATAGTACCGTAAATGTTAAATACAACAAAAAATCAATTCACACGGTCAATTTGTCTGAAAATATGTCCATTAAATAACGCATATTGCTTTTCCGCTAGTGGAACACACCGTAAACAGTATGCCGGTCGTTCTGCGAAATTCGATTTCGTTTTCACGAATCCAATCAAGAGCGAAGACCGATCCTCTTGCAATTGGCGGCCGCTGTTATTTTAAAACATAACAACATTATCGCCTGCCTCGCTAAGTGGAAATTTGCGAGCTGCGGATAGATGGGAGTGCATGCGAAATGAGTTCGCATTTCTCTCGCTCGCTACCCTCTCTTTTTATCTAGCTTCGCATCAGCTATTTTGCTTTCGAGTATTGATGTACACTCGGTGACACGGGAGTAATGAGAGCTGCATTACAAAACCGGGTAACAACTTACACCCGAGAATGACGCGACAAACGAAACTCAATATTTGTTTCTAAGAAAAAAAAATCTAGCATATTATTGAATCATAAAATAAAGAATTTAAAATATTTGGTTCGAGATTTTTCGCATTTAAATAATCGCGTAGTGTTACAAGTGATAAAAATTACGTCTAAAGTTAGTTTAATAAACTGTACAAATAGTTTTACGAATGAAACTAGAAATTAATGCGGAAAATAGTCCAGTTGTCCATGATAAAAGTTACTGGAAATAAAATCCGTAATAATACTAACGAAAAAACTGCGGTTGTTCATACATATTACACGGTTACAGAATTTTTCCTACGGTCTAGGTTATATTAACCATCTGTAACCATCTAAAACGATGAGTAAACTATGTCTAATTTTATACGTTCCTATTACAGTGCATAAGCATCAAACTATTATTCTGTTCTCCGATACTCCAAACTGTATTTACCTTTTTCTGACATAAATTTAGTCAAAACATCAGCGTATAAATTATCCCTGATAATCTCGTAATCCTGTTGCATCAGAGTGAAACCAATCGCTGATAATTTACGGATGACACTCTGCGGATGACTCCCTTACTACAAATTTCTACATCACAAATTTGTCCAAATATTCAAATAATATCAAATATCCATCATTTACAGATCCACTAAAATCCTTTCATACTTAATTAAAAACCACAAGGACCATCTTGACACCACAGCAAACATTGTGTTGTTTACAAAATCTCTTGCTCTAATTGTAATTCCTGCTACATAGGGCAAACAAAACGTTCCCTTAATACACGTATCAAAGAACATATATCTAATATCAAACTTACCATTGATAAACTATCTGTAGTATCCAAACATATAAACAGTTCTAAACATACATTTGATTTTAGACATTGACTCCAGGTAAAATTCCAGACTCATTTCAGAGATGCTTCACATTAAATCCAACATCACAGTTATTATGTACAAACAGACACTATTAAACTCAATAATTGCTATGATCCCTTATTATTACGCTAAACCTTCTGTTTTCCCATTGTCGTTGCTCCCTTATTGCTTCGCCACCCCTTCGGCTCTCCCATTGTCGTTGCGTATTCGTCGCTTTTGAGTGTTGTCAACTGACCATGCAGTTGTTTTTCTCTAGGCCCTTCTTAGCACCTGACGAAAGGGACAAGGATCCCTGAAACGTTGTGTGGTATTTATATTACCCTTTTTTTGTCTATAATGGCTATCTTTCTTATTCATTAAAATTATAATACGTGGACTCATCTTAGTCTGATGGCTTCGACGGAAAAAAGCATCTAATTGTTTCTGAACGTTTGGGTGATAGCGTTTCAGTATGAAACTTTCCAGATTGATCGTATTTTCCACATCAATAAGTTTAGGTAATAAAATATTAATATATATATATATATGATATTAATAATAACTTGTAAACTTTAATGTAACTGCCAAAGTCACGTACCGAAGGAATACCATGGTATTGTTGTCCGCGACTGTACCACCTGCTAAATGCCAGTCCGCGTGGTGTTTAGCATAAGAGCCGCTTAGCAATCCCTCTAGTGGGCAGTTAGACACGGCCTCCATCTCCATTAATACCTAACATGTCAGGAGCGGCTTCATTGGTCATCTTCAAACTCATTACAAGTTTAAATATAACCGAGAAGGCATTTAACTCGTAAAGTTTCCTCCGGTTATGTAAACCAAATTATGTACTGCTTTTTACATTCAACTGAGTTGTATTTCTAGTTTTGACTTAGAGTTCCACTATTCCAGATGACATAGACGAGGTAGATATTACCGTAATTACATCTCTTATCTCAACCGTGTTATAAACCGAATGATCGAATGGTTACACGATTAGTTCCGTATTTCCGTCTCATCTGGAACGTTAGTGTCAATGATCGATAGTGTTCAAGAGGTTTATTCAATTCTGTCGAAGAACGAATTTCCGCGAAACACTACTGAGAGTATCCTACTATGAAACATTTCTTCTTCCTTTGCCCTATTTCGCGAGTAATTCTCGCTGATTATAACCAAACAAGAATCCCTGAAAACCCCTCAAATTAAATATGATGAATTATCTATACACTATTGGGCGGAATTATTCTGATTAAAATTGTCTTCCACGAGAATAGTTGGATTGAGCCATTCTTCTGAGCTGAAGCCAAGGGACCGAGCTATAAAGAAACATGGCTTGGATTCTACAAATAAATAACTCAGCAGCGCGAGGAACGAATGCGAGGAATTCCCCATTCATGATAGTTGATTCGTGCTTCGGTACACATGGGTACTTCTCATAACTACAGGCCTTTGTCCGTTTCCAGAATCCTTCCATAGCCGTAGGACCCTGAGTGGAAGTGTGGAGGAATTTCCGAGACCGCCCAAACACATTGGTACACTCGGAGTGTCGTGTACGATAGAGACGGCGATAGAAGCGATAAATCTCCCCACTTGCGGTCTTAGCGTGTCGGCCATGTACATAAAACATCCAGCAGCAGGGACTTTTCGGCTGAGATTAATAGCCATTGTGCTGTTCTGGGAGAGAGAGAGCGAGAGACGCCGAGATGGGAGTCTGGAAGGAGCGAAGAAGGAGAGCTCCGATACGAGCAAGTAGCGCAGTGACAAGAGGAATGCCGCAGACACCTGAAGGCTGTACACACACGTGTAAAAGTGTGTACCTCTTTACTCGGAAACACAAGTCTCTAGGAGTCGCTAATGAATGCAGACCATTGCAAAGTCAAACCTCTAGAGTGCAGCTCGTTACCCGAAGCAAACGACAGAATGAACCATAAATTGGACCATGTGCAACCTTATTTCCAGATAATCGGACAGATTTGTCACTGTCACCAATAAAACGCTTTCCATGAGCCCCAATTCATTATGCATGGTGATCAGCACTGGTTTCTTTGTTGTAGTTGAGTCACATTTATTCTTTCCACAGTAACGTACATCTCGTCTGGAAGCTTAGTTATTACACACCTAAAGACGTTGAGCTTTGTTACTGCTAATGACATTGAGATGAAGCAAGATCGAACGTGTTCAACACCACCCCGACTTCCCGATTGCACGCCGTCAAAGTTCTTTGTTTTCCAGCTCAGCGAGCAGAAAAATCGAATTCTCTGTTCATAGTCGAATATGGCTATCTAGTTAGTAGTGTGATCTGGAAACAGTGGCGAGGGGAGCGGAGGAGGTTCCTCCGTTGTTAATTAGTGGTTCAGGCCACGAAGCACACAGCCCGTGCGCATCGTCGCTGGTTTTTTCTCCATGACAAGTACAGTCCCGGGCTTTTGTAAATGCACTCACTTTATCGCTCTTCCCAGAACACGGAGAGGCCTTGATTCCAACGGAACTCGGGAAAGAAAAGCAACGGTTTCCAATTTTCTTCTACATTTTATCATATAATAACGAGTCAGTTTTTGAAGAACAGCAGAGTCAGATACAGTTACAGAGAAAGTGTAACATACGATACAGCTTCCTTACTTTTTTGGCGCCCGGAATGAGCTTCCTGCGATGTAAAATTGATTATGCCGACCTCCGTAACATTTCTGATGACGCTTTCCCTCCAAACATGTTTCGGTTTTCTCTTCTACAAGATTACAGAAACATTTTAAATTAACTATTGGCTTTAGTGAAGTTCCTTTCCCCTCCAATAATTGACAAAATTCCTTCAATATCGTGATGAAGGCCTTCGTCGACTCAATCGGTGACCTTTACGGATATCAACTTATTTTAACAAACAAACGTACGCTATTATTGTTGAATTCACATCTCATAAATCTACTATTTCATGAGTCTTGCTTTACCATGAGACAGACTGTGTTTTAAGTAATTTACGTAACACTAAACATTAACATATTTTAATTTTGATAAAATGGCCGAAACAGGTCAAAATTAAGAAGAAACCGACCCAACGTCCCTCCTAATTATCCGCAGATCTCATCAGCTGTGAATCTAAACGCAAATTAAAACAACATTTTTGCGGTCACCACATTTTACCTTCTTTGGACTGTTGCTCCTGCAGTCATACGTAGATGTGCTTACTCTGAATTTCAAAATATTAATGTTAAAATGTACTCGGTAATGTGCTTTACATGTGAAGTCTGGATAACCAGAAAAATATTTATGGCATGGCTGACAACAGCTTCTGCAGAGGAAACGATGCATTGTGAATTACATTCGTTTCCAGCCTGCATCAGATACTAATGGTGGCTGTTATACTAATAATCGGTAATGATCTGGATATTTTAATATGAAACATCATTGTTGTTGCCAGTATTTTGATAAGTCTTTACCCTTGTTTGTGCAACGCTTGAACCACGCTGTACCCAACATAGCCGCATGCGCCCAAGACGCTGAGCTGTAGTAGGGGGTTCTTTTCCCCACTGAAGATGAGAGATTATTCTCCGCGGGCAACAACTACCACACACATACGCTTGCTCAAAACTGAAATAATTCAGCCCAGCAAAAATCAGAAATTCATTCGAAACTGTTCACGTAGATTTAAAAATGGTTTAAAATATTTAATAATAAAAAAAAGTGTCCTAGAACCGAATATTGAGAAATAAAATATTATAATTTTTTTTAGTCATCCATAGGTTGTCCCAGTGTTGGATAAAATTCTCTCGGGAT
Organism: Zhengitettix transpicula; assembly: GCA_037074705.1. Taxonomy (NCBI): domain Eukaryota; kingdom Metazoa; phylum Arthropoda; class Insecta; order Orthoptera; family Tetrigidae; genus Zhengitettix; species Zhengitettix transpicula. The sequence continues at coordinate 70,937,963 of CM073591.1, forward strand.
TCCAGCGTTATCATCTTCTGATGATAACGCTGAATATTATCGAAACGTCGCGAGCATCCGACCATCTTACCCGGCTGGAATCCCGACAGGATTTCTTCCAAGTTTTTTAATTACATTTGAAGTTGTACGAATAATCGTTTTCGCAAATATTTACGGAGTTGTTATAACGATAATAATTTTTTTATTCATGTAATGTCCCACATCAACTAACAGCGATAACGCCATGATAACTTTGCGTAATCAGGTTGTGACTTTTCCTCTTTTCCTGCAAATTATCTTTGACGGATTCATTTAATTATATGCTTCTGCAAATACCACGACTTAAATATCAAACACAAACATCAGTCCGTATATTTTAAATTTCTAGAATATTTCACAATAAGTGGCTATTTATTATTGATTGTTTCTCACTAATTCACAGATACTTGAGAAAGATGTTTCAATTTTAATACAGTGGCTTCATAAATTCTTAACCACTTGAATGGTGCGTACCGATTCCGGATGATCGTGTTCGCTATTCTCTCCGAAGACCTTAGTTCCATCCAATACCCTCACTATTGTTCACTCGCCTGCCCATTTTAAATTATTCTATTTCCTTCAAAATTTTGAGACGTTTTCCTCAATTTCGTAAAAATATCAGTTAGTGCCAAAGAAAATATTTCACCTTTCATGTGCTCTGTTTTCAGCCGCATGTTGTCTAACTGGACCAGTCACGAAGCAGCAGTTAACGGCAGTTTCTGAGGCGGCAGGTCATCGATTCAATCTCAAACCGAGGATTGACACACGCTTCCAATTTTTAAGCATAATATTCTTATCACAATCAAAGGTCTACGGTGTACGTTTTCCAAGTTTAGTTCATTTAAGAAATAATATTTTAACGATACAGATGTATGCAACAGATCACGACAAATCAATTACTGGGAATTGATTTTTTTTGCATGGGCGTAATGGGGTCAGATCATTTTAACTGGTATATTTTTTTCTGTTCATCCGCGAATAACAGAGCAGCGATGTGATTTATGTAGGGAATAATTATGAAGCGAACTTCACCATTGCAGCATTTTACCTATTTAATTTTGTTAGTATTAGATACACATTGTCAACATATTAATTACACTTCATATTCTGTGCATAAGAGCCGACTGTCAGAGCACAGCTTTCGCAGTTTCTCGCATCCATTAAACGCGGACGCCGTAAAGTAAACTGTAATTAGCATTAGAGGGTTAATTTACAATCCAACTACTTGCTCGACCCTCCCTTCGCCACATCCCTTCTCTCCTTTAATTTATAATTCCGTTTTTTTTCCTATCCTTGTTCTCGTCGTGTTTCTCCTGCGCGTTCTATTCCATTTATTTGATTACTTTTCTTGTGCAATGTTTTTTCTCTCTCTTTTCCCCCAAGTAATAGTGGTTTTTTTTAGAATGGCCATCTATGCAAATTTATTCGTCCAACCCTCCTTGCAATATACTACAGTAGTTTTTTTTTACTGCTTTCAACAGCAAGATGCATAGCCGAAGCAAGATTATATGTACGAGGACAGAGGATTGCAATGTTTTCTTCACAACACAGATGATCACCCTTCCTTTCGTAGGTGCTGTGATTTATGCATAACAGAACAAAAAGAGGTGGCTCCAATTAAATTTAAATAAATACGCATGAAATTTTATAGTAGGTTCCATTGACTGAAAATCCAAAGAAATTTATTACATGTTTCAGTTTAGATTAGTGTTTATGGGAGGTAGTGAAACAAAGTAAAATAATCTACTACTTCGAAACAAGAATCATGAGCTCCTCATGAGAATACTGATCAGTAAATATTCTCTATCAAGAAATAGAATCAGAGTTGGCGCGTTGGTTCCTAACGAGTTGTAACCATCTGTTCAGAGTAACCGAATACGACAAAAGGCGCGAGCGTGGTGTTGTGGGGGTGGGACCGGTATATCACGGGTGGGCCGTGGATACTGACAGTCCTCAAGGGGATGGTAAAAAATAAAAGAGGGTGAAGAAGGAACGCCCACCCGGCGGCGTCTCCTCTCCGGAATTCCAGCTTTGGGGAAAGCACTCCATGTGGAAAATACAAGTGTTTATATAAGTCCTTGAACAGCAAGGGTCGAGTGGTGGATTATGGAAACCTTTCCTACTGTAATATTGCTTTTATCAACACGTTTTTAGAGACAATTAGACAGATAAGGCATTCATTGCGTTCATACTTTGACGTCTTCTTGAAATTACATTTATCGAAGTCGGCTATATAAATCCTTATGGAGGAAAATTTTGTTGAAAATATTTTCGCAAATCAACGTTTCTTCTAATTTTCCTCTACCTCATTTACTTTTTTTTATACGTAATTATTTAAGTGATTATTTTCGTCGTTAGTTCGGCAGCAGTTTGTCTGTATGGAAATAAGAATTGTACGACCACACCTTCTTGACTTCGCGGAAAGGTGAAGGATCTCAGGCCTTCAATTACGGTTTTTTAACCGAGTTTTCCATTGCCATTGGTGCATCTGTGAACTCGGTAACATGTTTTTTGATCGTGTGCGGTTCTTATGTTGAACCATGGAAATATTGATTGTTCGGATCGGTCTCCAGCAACCCCCACAATTCGCTTTATTTGGAAGGGTTCGCCTCTTAATCCACTTGTAGATAGTGGTCCCGCCCCGGAGACACCGCGTTTCCGGCATCGGCGCCCCCTAGTGCTGACCCGTATGAACTTCAAGCTCCCTCGCATTCGTGGCCAAGATCCTATCATCGCGCTTTCGACCCACTTCTCCGCAGACAAACAACTCCACATTCCTTAAAACTATAAATATAGGGGCTATCGGAAGAAACGCAGTCCCATTGTGACAAATAACTCCGATAAGCAACTTTTACGCATTCATTACTTCCGGATGTCACCTTATCTTATTTCTACACAATAATTGCGAGGCAGATGAAGATTCCAGCCATGTAACTTAGTTTCAATTATGTAACGTAAATCTCTGTACATATTGACCGATTAGTTTGTATTTCTTCACCAAGGACTATTCGACTAGGTTTTCCAAATCATCTCCTATAAATATTTTCATACAACCCTCTTTCCATCTAAATTTATGAAATACCTTTAGTCTGGAAACCAGACTACTCTTCACATTAACGAGTTTGAATTTGAACGACAACGGCCTATTTCTCGAGAGGAAAAGTTTCATGCTCTAGATGGTTGAACACTTGGCGGAAACATCACCTGGGACCTGGATTGAATAAGTCCATGAACGAAAAGATTTCGAACTTACCTACGTATTGGGGTGTTTTCTACTGCTCTCTCTTGTTTCTATCATTTCTTCTGCAGTGACTCTTTTCTCATGCTCCCACTCCTTCACCTCTTGCGGTTTATGTTCTGCCCACTGCTCCCATTTCACATACATTTGAGAACCTGATAATGAATGTCTCCGATAATATCAAGTTTGCACTGAGATATTGCATTTGAATGGCGCTCTACATCTTATCTTGCAGTTACAAATTAGTATGACCATTCGATATGTATGGTAGATACTCGGATCATATTTCATTCCAGAAGTCCTCTTTGTATCTACAACAATGAACGGAGATGTGTTTTCTGGACAGATTTGCTTTTTTTTTTCAATCGAAAGCGTTTCACATTTTCTCTCGAAGGCTAAACGTCTTGAACTCGACATGTTACCTTCAGTCATCCTAAAATCTACCGCCATCGGAAGGGCGTATGAAAATGACCAAGAGCCCGACCTTCCTGACGCAAGTTTTTCTACGGTTTGCACTGCATCACTTTTAGGCGAATTCCGGGTAGGATACTTAAACTACAGCCCGGGCTACCTTGCTCTACCCTTCCGCATCAACCCCTTTCAAATCCCTTCGTATGCTATTAAAGGGGAGTTGCCATCACGTGGATTACCCTCATGTACCCTGTTACTTAAAAAAAACTTAAGGCCGCATTAAGTTTAATCGTGGAAATAACACGTACTCTTTTCTCAAGTTTTAGCAGTTGTCGAGGTCGAAATTTAAGTAGAACCTTACGGCCGATCTGGATCAACATGGATGGTGTCGCACTACCGCCGTTTTTTCCTGCTCTTACTGGCTCAGTATAATTATGCTTTAATTTTACAATCACGATATCCGAAACAGATATTGTTCAATAAATAGATACCAATCATTTATCACTTTTCCGTTGTTAATAAACAATTATTTCTGTCTTTGAATTCGTTAATTACAATATTCACTACATAGTTTTTGAAATTTATAGTCCTTATCTCATAATACCCAGTGGTGGCATGTTTATGGGGGCTTTTAAGGACCTAGATAAAATAAATATTATAATTTTTCGTTTGGACTGTAATTATTGTGCAGTGAAGGAGATGAATTGGCCAGATGAAAGAGAAGCCCTCTGGGCATAGAATGCAGCATTGACGTAATTGAGACATTCGCCAAGACTTTCTACGAGACACTGATTATAGCTTTGAAACCTGTAATTTAACAGCGCGGAAGAAAGAGCGCGAAATGTGTGTGACTCGTTAAAATAAGGCAAGAAAAAATTACTTTCCGATTATGTGAGCAATCCTGACCTACTTACTTACTCCTTTCGTACATAATAGGGGGGGGGGGGACGTTGTCCACTTCTGCTCCAATAATTTTGTGATACGTCTTCCAGATCTTATGAATTATCGGTACTGCCACTGATTTTTGTATCAATATTTTGATTGTGAAATCGAATATGATAAATTGTACAGATTCATTTGCGGTGCTCAGTGTTTCTTTTTTGGTCTGGAAATTAACTTGCTTGAGCCATACAGTGACTTTCGCTGTGATCCTCTTCACTGATCCACATCAGGAAGTACTACAGACATAACTGTGAGCAGATTATTACAGAGATGAGTTCATACTCGTATGGGTCGTGTACTTTTTATGCAGCCAATAAATAAATCTTTACTTCAATACGTCTTGAAATATTATAGATTGCAACGGGTTGTTCCAGATAGTAATTGAAAGTCAGTTAGAGCTTTTAAGATGTATTTGGACGAAGAAACAGGTCGCTGGGTTTTCAGCATGCGTTAATCTATGTAGTAATCTGCTCATAGCTATCTCTGTAGACTTACTCGCGGGATATCCCAGGGGGCTTGGAGCCTCGTCGCTGGATGCTCATTATTCCAGTTGCAACCTCCCCCTTCCCCCACCCACAACCCCTTTCATCCCTTAAACTAAACCCGGCCATCCGTTACCTCAGTGTCGCGTTAAATCTTCCAACCTCCTCCCCGACCACCCTCCCTTCGCCATACCCTCTCAGGACTACAGGCTCCAGAAAACAGTTCTTGGTTGGTCGCAAGAAAACGCGAGATAAGTTAGCGCCAGGGAAATGTATTCTAAGGTGGAACAAGGGTCCGGCTAGCTGCATCCAGGCCCTGTTTCTCCAAGTCGTCAACAATCACCGCAGTCTCACTTGTGATTCCTCATAACGTTAACCAATTAAAACGCGTCATTACTGAGCAGTTAGGAATTTTCGAATTACACTGGATTTGGATACATTATGAATGGGCTAAATATTTTAATAAGGCCTTTGAAAAATTAAAACCCCGTTGGAAACATAAATTTATTTAATTCAAAGGACCGGGGCTCATCATTGGAGTATATTCTTCTTTCGATATCTTTTTTGAGATAATTATTTATTTAATAAAATAGGTCATACATTCATTTCATCTGAATTTGACAGTTTTATCGATTTTTCCCATTTTTAGGGTTGAATAAACGACGGTCCTCTTAATAAATAAAATAAGGCAGCGGAAAAACAATTTGCGAGGAAAATTTTCGAGTACGTTTACTTCGCTGCATTGATGAAGATAAATCTTGATCACCCGTTGTGGCGTCTTCCCCCGAATTCAGCGCTTTCGGGTCAACTGCACTCTTTTTCCTTGGCTTATTTCCGACTCGGCGCTACGCCAATCCGGCTCCCTAAAAAGGAAGGGGAGAAAAAAGACTAGTATAGATACAAATATATCTCTTTCCTTTTGCTAGAGCGGAGATTTTTATACTTATTTCGACGCTGGAGAAATACGGCGCCTGTCGCAGCATTGGCCGGCGACGCTCTCACAAGCGATGCTCTCTTTCACACATTCCCGGCCACGAGACGCTGAAAAATGTAAGCTGCTTCTTGGAAAGAAGGCCTTTCTGTCTCCCGGAAGGTGGAAAAAAAATAACTGCTGGAGTCTCACCAAGAAAGTGAGAACGTGAAATCATGTTATGACCGACAAACATTTACGACGTACTGAAAAATACGTATTTCAAAAAATTAGACCTGGCGGGAGACAAAATATCACCGGAAAACTTATTCAATGCGACAAATAGTCTGATTTCAAATTGATTGGTTTGGTATTAATTATTTAAAATTTTATTACGTTAAAAATTTTGTTGTTTGATATTATGATGTCATTGATATTACATGAGCAGGAATCGTAAATATTCCCTCTTAGTTAGCGTATATTTTTATCTGAATTATACATAGTCCGAACAATGAGGAAGATGTGGATAATTTCAATCGAAGTAGTCTACAAAGTATTTTTAAGGTTAGTTTTTTGTTGTAGGGAAAGTCATATATATCTATTGAGTTGGCATCTATGATTAATTACTTCTTCAGGGTTAAAACAAGCGAGAGAGAAAATTAAGGGAAGATATGAACTTCTAATTTGTAGAATCGGTATTTAGCGTACGAATGAGACATTAGAAGTACGAAATATGGAACCGTCGCAATAGAATTTTGAATATGCAGCAAGGGTCTCAGATTCTTCGACTGTTCGCAGCTTTAACAAAGAAAATTATGAAGTGAGATTTCGCCTCGTTTTTACGAAGGACAGCTCACGGGGCGCGATAAGGAGTCACAAAACGTGCTCCCATGTCGGTAAAACGCGGCAAGAATCGATTCGCAACGGTCAAAGTCGATATCTCGACCGCTACACGCAGCATCGAGGTCGCAGGGTTAACAGCCAAACGTGTTGCGAAATGGGCGTCGGGGTTCTGGAAGCGGCCGTTTCATTTTATCTCGCTAATCGGGATAGACGCTTTTAATTTACGGCCGGTATAGCACTTGCCTTTAATTAAAACATTCTCCGCTTTATGAAGACGTGTATGGGATGTTAATTGTCAGTACGAGGCCTCGGGGGCTATTCCGCAATACGGGATGGGAACGGACCGCACCGGGCTCAACTCCGCCCGCATTTATTTGGTGTTGAGGTTTTTAACAGATTGTTAAGTCGTGTTTGAAGACAATTAACACTAATTGGGAGAGGCCCTACGCTGGGAATGTAGAGTTGGCCGTGTGTTTTAATAAGCGCGGGATTAACACAGTAAGATCCCGGATGACGTTCGGCCCTAATGGTATCACAACACGAAACGCCGTATCGTGTTTGCTGCTCCTTCCTTACTCCTCGCTCAGCGTTTCCTTGCATATAGAACACCGTCGCTCAGGGAACTTAAAATACCGCGTCACTAATTACAAGCCGGCTCTATAATGAGCATTGCTCGGGAGGAGGATGTTTAACTTTCTTCCTCTTGCCGCAGTCCATTACCATGGATACCGGAAGATTGCAATAATAAACGGCTCAATTTCTGTTTGCCTTGAAGGAGAAATCTCCTCTGTGAACATAAAACATTTCATCTACTTTCCAAGCCTCTCTTTGGACTTAAAATTTATAATGGGCCATTACAGAGGCGAACTCGTTACAGCAATGGTTGTCGAGGATGAATTTGTTAACTGCGAATGCTACTGTATATAGCTATATATTTGAATATGGTTTAGAGTGTTACGTGCTGCATACTTGTGTCATTAAGTTATTCTTTACTTAAAAAAAAATTAAAATAACCATATTGCTACAATTTTAATGACAACGTAAATAATGATTTTCATATTTTAAAAATTTTGTTTTAATACAACAGACACCACAAATGATTTCAATTCACGGATTAAATGAAATTATCGTTCTAGTCCTCTTACATATTGGTTGTCACATTTATTTATTTATTGACGTACACTTACAGGTGCACAGCCACGAAAACTTTCACATTCAATTTGGGACAGTTTGTATACAACTTTCTAATTTTTCGATTTCGCCACCCTTGAGCGTTGTACTAACTTCGTCGTTCCATATTACTTGTTGAGAAACGCCATTCGTCTAGTGATATTTGAAGGATATAAAGAACTGCGTCTTTCTCAATGACGAATTAGTACTGAGACAGAAATTTGTTTCTTGTCAACGCATTTTGCAGAAGGGCTGTATTAGAATTCATTTCGATTTGTTCTCGATTAACATTAGGATTTTATTTACATTAATATAAATTGGCCTACAGCCTCAGAATATTTATGTATACACATTATATATGTATACACATTATATTCTACATCACAGAAATGAAAATATAACACGATTGTTTTGAAAATTAATAATAAGATATAATAGCTAAATACAGACGAAAGAAGCGATGATATCAATGACACACAACGTTTCTGGAAACCTCGTTTCTTTCTTCAGGTGTCAAAGAGTTTGATAAGTGTATTGTGCGGTTGTGTCGCTCCTGGGACAAGAGATCAAGAAGTGGAGAATAATCAGAGGCTATACTCAAGAAGAATTGTCAAAAAAGCTTAATATATATATCCTTGGTTGTGAGGTATTTATGTCCCCTTTTTGTATTTGGCTATTTTATCTTTTTATTAAAATACATCGTAATGTTTCTTCCCCCAGATTTGAGAACTCTTCAGACGTTATCTAAAAATTATTTGTGAAATATAATGAAACAATAAAAAGGATTGAATACAAAACAAATATAATGTATAATATAAAATGGTTACCTGTATTATTAAAGAAACAATTTAAATATGTTATAAATGTTTAAATTTGAATAGAAAATTAAAGTAAAAAAAAATAGGTCTCTGTCACCTTCCAAGGCGGAAATGAAAGTAAACAATGTGAACCACACACCTCAATGATTAAATTGTTTCTTTAATAATTCTAGTAACTATATTTTACTTAATTTATTTATTGGTTTGGAATTTAATCTTTTTATTGCTTTTTTCGGTATATTCCTCGAATAATTTTTAAATAACACCGAAATAGTATAAACGATACTATGTATTTCAGTTAATATATCCAGTGATTATAAATAAAGATTCTGACTGTTGACCAATTTCTACTTATTTAAGTCAGAGTTTTGAGACTCTTCTTCGCACCTGACGAGGGACAAGGATCCCAGAAACGTGGTGTGGTATTCATATTATCACATTTTTGTCTGAATTGGCTACCTTTCTTATGCATTGATTAGGATTTTATAATAGGTAGTGAAGAATGTGCATCAGAAATATGACCCATAACCTTTTCTCTGTCGGAATTATTTATCGCCTAACGTGAGGGTTGAAATTTTTCTAATTTTATGTCGTTTGTACCTATCGTTGGAAATTAATGTGTTCCAGTATAATATACCAAATATTGCATAAATTGTGTTTGAATATTTAAATTGTCTGCAACTGAACTGAAACTTATGCGTGAAAAATTAATTATGTCGTTTGAATCGTCTCATCTTTATGACGATGCACACAACGTTATTCAAAAACGTGGATGACGTTATCATGTACCCGCTTTCGGTGCTCCCTGCCACGATCGAAATCGTATTTCATCGCATATTTCAATAACGTCACGTGCAATTTAAATAAAGAAAATTATTAAATGAAAACCCCCTACCGTGACGCAATATTTACAGTGACTATGTTTTATGCAGTCAACAATTTGGGGCTCACGTTTCCGAAAGATTATTAATTAATTAATATGCAATATATATACCCTTCCCCGAAAAAAAGTAGATAGGTAGCTATTGGTTATTACCAGTGGTATTTCCAATTAAGCAATCTTTATTATGCAGTAGCAGAGCGGTGAGCGAACATCGATTCTGTTGGGAGGTAAGAGCCTGTAAACTCCCACTGGCCGCTCGAGTATGATGTTTCGCCCGAAACCTGTTCTGCTCCGCTATCCCGATATTTATATTTCTGTCACGCTCGCCCGGTAAAACGCTTTCATATGACCGACCTCTCGCTCGCTCTTTCTTTGTCTTTCAAATGCAAATCGAGTAAAGTTTGAAATTAATCGTGAACGATGGAAATGTTCGTGTAAGAACCAACTTCTCGATGAAGTTGTATCCGGACGAGTGTTGCACGCCGACTCATTCACGACTGTTTACGACCGTCGAGAAATTTATGCACCGAATCTCTTCTGAAAATACATAACAGAGCAGAGCAGTTACTTACGTCAAAGAGTTTCCGATCAAGAACCGTTCGTACAATTTTTTTTAAAAACATTTCTAAAATTATTTGAAATCTAGCTCCTCTAGCTCCATACTTCGAGACTGCGCGATTTTACTATTTATTTTAAATTAAAATCTAAACCATAAAAAGACATTTTCAGTAAGATAAACCTACTTGACTTACATCCTTAAAAATGTGTAATTAAAATTTGCCTCCCGAGAATACAGATTAGACTGACACTAACGTGGAAAATAATGACCATGCAAGTCAGTGTGGAAGCAAGTAATAGATAAATAAATTGACCAAAAAATATATTTCTTAACTCGTCTTCTCCTAAACATTGATCGAGTAAAGGCTTCTGTGGGATACGAAAGACTAACCACGGTCTGATAGGTCGCCATAAATTGCTGCTCTGGAATCAACACACAAACCTTTGAAATTGCATCACTACACTTTTTAATAAATTATTTGTCCGCCATTTTTTCATGAAGGGTGTCCTAATATAGGTCTGTGCAACAGCTACTGATAAGGGAATTTTACCTGGGAAGGTTATGTATAAATGATTTTTCCCGGATGTCCGTTGAGCGAAGTAGTCTCATTATTTCTTCTTTATTGACTATTATTTAATTTTCAGGCAATTATTCAGTCAGAACAAAAATAATTCTAGATGATATACCAATTGAACAGATATCACATTTCCAACTTAGGATGCGATATATCATATGAACAAGATTAAGATATACAGAGAATAATTAACATTTTTCAACATATATGTGGCACAATAAGAAGAACACTGAAGGGAAAAACAAGGAAAGAAACGCAAATAAAATTTTATAAAGTTATGGCAGTTCACACTTTACTATACGGGGCGGAAATCTGCACGCTTAGAAGTAAAGATCTAAGACAACTAGAAACATCTGAAATGAAGTTTCTAAGAGCAGTTAAAGGATGCACTAGAGAAGAAAGAATTAGAAATGAAACAATAAGAGATGAACTAGGCATACAATCAATAACAGAGAAGGCGATCCAACTTAATGACAAATGGAAAGAACATGTACATCGTATGCCGCCACAAAGAATTTCCAAACAAATATAACCCAATAGGAAGAAGGAATGTGGGAAGACCGTCGACGATATGGTGAAACCGGAACAGGCCTAAGGCCTAATCCTGGATTGATAGAAGAAGGTATATATATATATTTGATTGAAATTAACCCAATTTCACAAAAAGAAAAAACACTGATTTGTTGCGGTTATTATCTCTTTGACAGAAGTAATAAGGGTAGTCAGTTCACAAAAATACTAGTCGATTTTCAATTAAACTTCGTAAAGGACAAATTAGGGAATTGTGACCAGTCACTTTGCTTTCAAATTTCATTCTAATTCGGCGAATGACCTTATTTTTCAGTGCAGGCTATACGTGATATTGAACCAAAAATGTATTTTAAATTTTTATTTTACCACTTCGTATTCAAATTCTAGTTCGCGTCCGTTGTTATTTTTTCCTATTTATTTTCCTTTTGACTTTATTTACTATTGGATAAATATGAACGCGTTTATTTCCTACGTAATACTTAATTATAACGGCTTCGTGGGGACCTGCTTCCGTGATACCCTCTGTGCTGGGGAGATAGATGAGGGTTTTGAAGCGCTTCCGCCGCTCTGAGTGAAACGTCACGTGTGAGAGATAGAGGCCAGCTTCCTTGCCACGGCACAAGGGACAACACTCACCATTCCTCCTAAATTCAACACCACACGTACTCACAATTTTAAAGGGTTGCCTTTTTGAAACACCATCAAAGCTGTATCTTACTAAATAAAATAATATACAATTATATTTCACCACTGGTTAAATTATGATTAAATGTATTGAAAATATTTAATTTTTCTGCCCATACAGAAATCAAGAGGATATCTGGATGAAGCATTGCATGATTCATGAACAGTAACAAGCTCCAACAATTATTTCCAATTATTGTAAATTGATTGGTTCCCACTTCTTTCAAAAAGAATTTTTTTTTTTAATTATGAACGAAACTAATTTCAGACATCAAACGATTCTATCGTTTCTACTTTACTTATTGTTAGTAAATATCACAATTTAGTTACATTAGTTTTAGCTGTGAATTCAAAAATATTATCCTAGGTGTCATAGCCTATCGATTCATCTTAAACACGAACAGACTCGCAACTTATTGCACGGTCTTCACAAAAGTATTTATGTGTGCTTTTTTTTTTCTCACCATAATTTCGTCCACGTTTGCTGAAATGTGTTAAACCTATTTCCTACCGAGTTCTTGGCACAAGCAGAATTTGCCGTTCATGTTCCATACATGAGCCATTTGATACAAGGTCCAATGTCCTGTAAGGGATTTCGCAATATCAATGTGGCTGGACCATGGTGTTATTTATGACCAGGGCTGTACATACATTAGCCAGTGTGTGTGTGTGGAGGATGGTAGGGGGTGAGTTGGGTGACATCACTGTACAACACCCCTAGGGATACAATAGCACCACCACGGCAACAGTTCACGTAGTAGCTTGTACACTCCGTGCTGCACGAATTCATCATCGCTCTCTTTTTTTATACTTCTGTTATGTTAAAATATTGTAATATGTTAAAGAAACTCAATTTAAAACCGAAAACCACAAAGTTACGTCAAAATTTAAACATAATGACTGACGCATGTATAATAAATTATATACAAGTAAATTCGCGTTTATTTCGCTTGCTTGGCGTCTAAATAATTGCAAGAATAGAAACCCTATAATTTTGCCACTCACGCCACTGTGTAATGGAGAGGGATAAATTGACCTGCCCTTTTGAGCGTAGGAAATTCGTTATAACGACTTAGATACGGAGTTTGTGGGGCCAATTTTGTGCCTTATTTCCATCAGTATTGATCTTCTGGCGGGCAGATTAAACGTGTTGCTGGTCGACCTCAAAAGTTTCTTCAGACATCAGTCGTTGATGAAGCTTCCCAGAGTTGTATTTGAGAAAAAAAAACGCATCACACCGGAAGTAGGAACGGAAATGATTCATACTAGTTCGCTCTGAAATAAAATTATCGTTCTGATAAGAATAAAAAAAGTAATTAATTCTCGTAATTTAAAATAAATTCTAAGGTGATTTGAATCTGTCTTTTGTAAACATAAAGTAACCTGTTCCCGATATTTGCCAGGCAGATATAAAGATTATTCGGTTATTTTGATTCGGAGACATGGCTTCGTTGCTGTCGTTTATTTTTACATTACTTATGTGTTACGAGTGTTTATATTAAGAGCGAAATGCAGCTGGTCCAACGCTCAAAGAGCTACACATTCACACACACGCACGCAGACAGACAGAGAAACGTTACAAATATCAAAGAGTAGTTAATGTTTTGCTTGGGAGCATTTATCATTTCTAGGAGAAACACAGAAAAATAAAAAGACACTACGCAAGTAGCGATTTGTATTGCGAATTTATTCTTGTTGAATGAAATGGGGAAGTACGAGTATGATTTCTAGCGGCGGCGTTCACGCGACACTGCGAATTAAACATCCAGATGCACTTACTGATTATCTCGTAAATCGTGCAGGATTTAAAACCTAGGAAAAAGAATAATCGCAGACGGCGAGGACTGGGAAGGGGGGGGGGGACAATTTATCGCCATTTGGCACGGAGGGGGTGGGGGAGGGAGCTCTAAATCTCTCGTCGCCAGACCGCAAGATTAATTGGCCCGGTTCTGTTTGTTTGTCGCAGTGGCTGACCGACCCAAGTCTTCTTTCACCCTCCCTTAAGGTCAAGCAGCTTCAAGTCAGATTCCCCAAGCGAATACTAAACGTTAATTGAGTGAGATAATTGTCGGATTATATTCAGTCGGACGGAAGTCTTTATGGGTTAAGAATTTCCCAACACACTAAAAATATCTCAAAATTTTAAAATTGTCATTATAATAAAGAACCAATAAAGGACCACACGAATTCGAATCTGAAACCTTTACTTTTAAAAATTAATAAAATAAATCATTTTATCAACTTAATAAATAATTAATAAAAATAAAAACCTAGAGACTCAAACTAAAAATATATCACACGTCTCCTATGCCGTTGTGTCGCATTTGTGCTTTCTTGGCATCTGAAGGAAGGAACAAAGTTTCCTGAAACGTTGTGTGGTATTTATATCTAATTAAAAAAAATTATTTTACAAATGAAAAATTCTTAAAATTATATAATAGGTCTTCGGTTGCGAAAATTGGAATAACTACTAAGTGTTTTACATTAAGTTACAGTTGACAGCAAACACCTACAGGCTGAATATATTTCAGTTACAGACAGTTCGTTATTTTAGAGAACACCTATATGCAAAGCATATAGTTTGTACTATATAGTGCTCGAAAATGAGCCAAAATTGCGAGGGGAGTTTGCGCGAAGAGCTCTGTAAGCACAGCGCCAGAGAAGCTCGCCATTACACGCTAATATTTTAATTTTCTTTCCTGAGAAAATGCACGAGGCATCCATATAAAGCGCACACGAGCCTAATTAATTAATAGCCAGACCGGAGTTAGAGCGGAGCGGAAATTAACATATACACGTGTAGTGAAATTCCAGGACTGGACAACAACCCTCGACACCACCCCCGGTCCGCCCCTTCCTACACTGTATATAATGCAGCGACTGGCCTATCCCTGTTGGATTATAACACATTAACATGTGTGTGCCCCTGGGGGTAGCTAGCGCCATTTGCATGCATCATACTGTCGTGGGATTGAGCGCTTCAGGCTCCAAAAAAGAGGATCACCGTTCGACGCACAAGGAAAAATAGGTTCCTGACAATTGTTGCACACGCCCCAATTTAGACGACCGGGAGGGAAAGGCAACATGACTGAATACGGCACTTCAAATTACAGAGGGAAATATTTTTAAGCCACCTGCAAACAGCACAACAAAGAATAATAGATAGAACGGAAGCAAGAGCTAAGGAATTAATAATAATATCTTTCAGTCAGTAATTAATTCTGCTTTAAGATTGTAAATGACCGATATTACATTCTAGTTTTATTCTACAATGCATCAGATTTACATATATATATATATATAATTCTAGGAGCCATAATATATATATTTAATGATTAAATACGTAATATAATATATATATATATATATATATATATATATATATTATGTAAAGCATTAAAATATGGAACCAGAATTATCAAATTATTTATGAATCACCTTTGATTCTCAAATACTTTGCAATCAAAGAATTTATCAGTTTCATTCATTGCCTGGAAACAATTTTCATGGATATTGGCAAAAATTATTATTTTTATTTGATATATACAATAATAATAAATAAATAATAAAATCTCCTTAAATTAATATCAGGGAATACCCACGAATTTTATCCCATTCTTCAATCGCTTCATTAAAATTATATTTTTCGTAGTCCTACCTGAAGAGTTTTTACTCTCGCAGTATTTTGGTGTTTTTAGAACAATCTATGAATAAGTTAATTGTAGTTTTTCTCAACTCCGAATATGATATGATGTTTGTAATGGAAGTGTGCGATTTATTATTAAGCTCGCTTTTACTTGTAGTACGGCTGCTAAATGATAGCGCAGTACCGGATTTTACTGAATTACGAAAAAAAAATGTTACAAAAAAAAACTTTTCTCGTTAAAGAGAGCGCTGTGTCGTCAGGCCGCTGCAACGTTTATATTTACAAGTGGCTAATTCCCGCAGTGAGTTCTAGTTTTGCCTCGTGAACATCCTATTTCTCACTAGTATTTAGATGTCTTACAGAAAAATTTTCAAGGAGTACATTAATTGGGTTAAATGAAGTGAGTTCAATTTTTACCCCATGTATTATATGAATTAATAGAGTTGAATTTGATTTCCGGAAATTGATGCATGAATTTTCCAACTTAAGGCCGTTAATATACGGGGCAGTTTAAAAATAAATATTTATGTTTTTACATCTATAAAGACGTAGAAAATACAGTCATTAACAGAATATAAATATAAAGATTCAATGGATTAGCAAATATCCTACATATTTATTGCTTAAAATTAATTTATTTCTACAATTACATTTTTTGGTTAGGTAATTTATTGTCACATGATTACCACAGTTCTGAATATATTATTCAAACGATTCAAATTTTGGTAGGCCTATTATAATGGAAAATAAGATTATATTTATACTGTACAAAAAGTTTGTTTTTCTTACTGCTTTTCAAGTATTAATTGCAATACCTATCGGCTGGAAGATGACCGCAATTCTAATATTTGATATCTTCTGTTGATAAATACACGATATACTTTTATAAGTGTTGGTTTCTTAGAAGTAATGTTATCCAATTGCTAGTTTGACGCATTTGTTCAGCATTACACAGGTGATGAATTAACATCTCACCAATGTACTGTAAATCCTACAGCGATTAGCTAGTTAGAAAAGGAATATGTAAAATGAAATAAACTAATTATTTGTTATTTTCATATCCGTTCACACGAACATGCGTGGTTGTGGGTGAATAAAAGCAGTGACTCTTAACAGTAATAATACAAGAGTAAATGATTATTTCATTAGCTTATATGGACTATTAAGCGAATTTATGTGAAAGTGAAGAAAATATTTACTTATAAATATTCAGTTGGGGAGTTAATGAGATATTTTATTTGTAAAGAAATTATAATTATTTTAACTACAAATTACTATTTTATGGTTTTGTAATTCATAAATGTTTAAACGCGAATTATCAGTTTCTTATTTTAGTAATATATCATTATATATATAAAAGGTAGCATATTTCATCACGGTATAGAAATAGTAAGATATCATAATATATATATATATAAAAGGTAGCATATTTCATCGCGGTATAGAAACGAGTGTCCGCAATATGTGAAAAATATAGTAATAGCAGCATGTGCCAAGAAACAAAAGAAAAGATGCCCATGTCTGTTCGCAAAGTAAATTTTATTTAAGTAAATTAAATTCTTACGAAGTGGAGTTCAATAAATTTGACTGTATGCAGTATTTAAAATAATTGTTTAGGCTGAACTTTGCTTGCTGGTAGTATGGCGCTGGCAGCCAATGGAAGCACGCATTGGTCTTAAGCGGGCGGGTCGCGGTCTCCCGCCGCCATTGGATAGCGCGCTTTATCCGGGACTGTTCGGCTGCTATCATCACTTACTGTGCCCTGCCAATTTGGGACTATTCTTATATGCAATAATAATTAAACATCTCTTTAAATAATAATCTGATGGTTTTATTGTTTGTTATTGTCAGACAGTTGATCAATTGATTTCTATTAACCCGAAACCTCCGAAATATATATATTCCATTGAGAGGACATACGAGGCCTGTGGTATCTAAGTTACATTCTTCTTAAGGATTGTTTTTTACTATCTTCCGTGCACCGCGTGACGTCCACTTTCTCTTTCCAACCCCCGTCTCTTCCAGGGGAGAAAACCCAACTTTCTAATTCCTTTATGAATGTTCTGAATGCACACCTGCTTCTTCTTTTTAGTTCGCATCAACAGAAATAAAATTAATGCTTATTTACAATATGTCTATTGATGTTCAGCAGCTTCCTACATTAATTTTGAATCAGAAAATAATTTTTAAGTTATGGTCCAAAGTGTACGACTTCTCTGATAATGTTGTAGAAAGAAAATATTTCAGTCAAAACCATTAATTTCCAGTTATGTAAGATACAAGCACGAGTTTGGCTGATGGCAAAACCGATATCGAGTCCCAAATTGCCGTTCTGAGCAGTTTGCCAATACTAGTATAAGAAATGCCTCCCTCAATCGGGCTTTTTGTTCGCGGATATATTTTAGTATCAAACCTAGCAAATATATTTGTGGGGGGGGGGGGGTCAGTCTATAACCTCTCAGCAAATGGATTACCAATATACGTTCTGCCAGTGGCGAAATTTCCTTTGTGGATGTGGGTAGGAAGATTTTACTATACTGTCAGAACACAATAAAAAATTTAATTACAGTCAGTGGTCAATGTTTTAAGAATATTATAAAAGTAAGTCGTAAAATTGACTTAAAAAACATGAACCAAAATTGTGAATAAATATAAATGCATACTGCACGTCAACTTAAATATCGGTAAAGTAACATGCGATAATTACTCCTACACGAATTGAAAAGCAATTTGAAACATTGTCAGTTGACATTGTTAGGAGTCACTCACGTTGGTTTGTTTACACAACCCATAGTCTTGTGCTTAAAAAGTTATCGAGAACCAATAAGTCATGCATAATTAAATAATTTAATACATACGTACAATGCAAACAGAACTTAAAAAAACACATAAAGCACACGGCGCTCACAGAAATGCATTACGAAAAACAAACTGGAAGCAATAATTCAACAAGGCGTTATTTATTTTAAAAAAAATTAAAATAGATTCACAGAATCGTCGAGCACTTATATTCACAACACTGTTATTCACACTACGAGCAAAAGCAGCAATACAAAGCATAGCATTCACATTTAACATGATGAAAAGATAATCACTATTGAGTGGGAGCTGTTTTAGTATTTTAGGGGGTAAATTTTTTCATTCGTAATAAAGGACGATATTCTCAGTATCTTTTAGCAACTGGATACGACTAGTAAATTTCCTAATTTCAGGAAATGTAGTAAAATTCAGTCGCGTTTCTTCGGACGCCTTCTGCTCTTCTTAGGAAAGCTTCCGATACATCAAGATGGCTGCCGCTAGTCTGTGGCATTGTGGGTACGCGTTTGGGGTCTTCACGGCCGAGTTCACGGCTCAGGCGGGTCGATGAGCCGGCAAAAGCCGCGCTGCCATTGGAGCAGGGAGAAACCGACAGCCGCGTGGTGGGGAGCGCAGCGGCGCCAGAGACGTGGTGGGGAGATGCTCGCAGCTGTCATGGCTGCCACATATCGTGGCGCTCAACTGCTCCTCTCAGATCTCGGTCTATTCTCTTTTCGGAGATGATCGCTCTCAGGCACATACGCGAATAGAATTTTTTTTTTCATCCGTGATATGAAGTAACGTTAGTACACAGTTTGCGTTTCCGGATTTTATAAATAAAAATGAATATATGCCTCCTTATTTTTTTATATATATTTTACTGTTTAATAAATAGCTTTATACCCCCAGTGACGAATCGTAGCGTGAGATCTCCGTTGCATGTTTCTTATAATTAATAGTCCATTGCATTATTTAATATTATTTGTATCGTTTCGTATCAATATAGTGCACGAATTCTTTCCCTCGACCCCCGCCTATATAATCATCTGTAGGAAATTACTTCTTTGGGGCTGATATTTCTATCCAGCTCGATAATTACACAGGTGTATCTCCCCCACCCTCCCCCTCCAACAACTAACAACAGGCGAAATGAGACGTTCGGATCGGTATCCTGAGGCGAGCCGTATGTTTTCAGGTTGGTCTGGTTGTCCCCGTTCTCCGTCTCTCTCGCACTAGAAGCGCACACATAGGGGCTGTTTCAACCCTCGCAAACGACCCCTGCCTGCCTGGCTTCTTTTATAGCCTGCCCTGCTTGCTTGCCTTTTCCACCCTGTCTGTAGTAGTCCTGGGAGCCTCGGTCGCGACACACACAGGAAATTCTCTTGGATTCGGGATGAGCGGGACGGGAAAATACCGGAAAAACAAGGTATTCGTCATGATAAATTTGTGAATGTCGTTCAGGGAGATTTTAAATGTACAAAATAATGTTATGTGAGGGAGAAAATACAATCGTGTCATTGTGTATCTTAGTAGCCTAAATTTTGAGTTTCTCTCTATTAAATGTGTTGTAGAACATCCTGAATCGTTTACTCCGGGTATTACAACTCGTATCCAAATCGTGACGGAGCACGTCAACGACAACCTCATTTTTACGGAAAATCTTTGGCGAGCAGCCACGTGTAATAAATCCCCACCGAATTCTCGTGTTTTTAAGGGCTGTGTCCATCGTTTCGGTTCCAGGCACTACAGGCGAAAATCCTTCCTGAACGGTGCATTATTATTTGGCCATTGTCGGGCCAGTGGCGACGTGTTAATTCTCCGCTATAATGCGCGCGGCTCAACGTTTTAATAATGGCTTTTAAGAGGTCCGCGTGGACGCCATTTTATGTCGTCATAACACAGGGATGCGCGCGTGGACGCTTGCATACTTAATGCTGCTGAATTGCACAAAAATCTGTTTTTGTTTTATTTCTTTTTTTGTTTCAACTCCCGTTCTAACTTCGAAATAAAGGACATTCGGATGTCCGGGTCGTATTTTTTAGAGACCGTTGAAAGGTACAAATGGGCTCGGGAAATATGATAAATAGTGTGTAGATGGCGACGTTTAATTTGTATTTACTGAAGTTTCGTTACGCATTAATTTTTGAATGAATTAATTTTCTTAGGGTCCCCCGGTTATATATTTGCGAGCTTTCGAAAGCGTATTTGACGCCAGTTTCTTGCCGCCCGTGGACGATAACGGGGTGCGATATTGTTTTGCAAGATATTCCTCTTGTTTGCGAGTGTGTGTGTGTGTGTGTCTGTACGCGCCTTCTAATGGCTTGTAGATTGTATGCATAGATACGGCCCGTATATACGACTGTTAAGTTAATCTGCAGTATCTTCCCAGCCTCTAAGCATATCCCCTTTCAACATTCCTCGAAAATAACAGCATTATTATCTACTACCGTGTAAAACGTTTGTGACGTAATAAAGTCATTTTTATTGGCTGCAAACATTTTAGCTGAAACTGAGGAAAACACTGCCGCTGTATCTGGTGTTATAGGTTCGAGATTATCATTCACAGCACTTTACACGCAAAAGCTCCCTATTTTTTTCCCCAGACAGTGCAGATGTGAGAGTTTTCCTAAGCTACGAGTACAAAAGCCAAAATCAATACGCCAAGACCCGGCTGACTGCAGGAAAGAAGAGAGGAGCCACGCTTGCCAACATAAACGCGTTAACATTATTACCATTGCAATAAAAATAAAGTGTCCTGGACAAATCCCTTTGAACCAAAACCGGACCTAGTAGAAAATTGGGCTGATATAATTTTTTTTTAAATAAGAGTTTCATTGTATGTTGCAATTTGTACTATCAGAACAAGTAATATTTGTCATTATAATTTATTTTAGCGTTGTATACAGTGAAACAGATTGTTTTTCTCAAACAGTTATGAATATTATTACAAATACATAATAATAATTGCGGTTATGGTGAAGGAATTATTCAAAGAACGGAATAATGGATGTTTATTTACATTAACACTACGCATAACAATTTTTAAAATTTGTGTCACATGTAATATTCTAAAATAGTAATACATAATCCAGGATTATGCTTACATTATTACAAACATTTTTTATGACTTGCCATTTACGTAATTTCTGATATATTTTAATACATAATTTGATACTGGCAATAAGTTGCACTCTTTTCAGTCTCTCGTAATTAAACATTGGAATATATTTTGTTGTCAATCTTTTTGGGAGAATCAAAACGACATCCGAACGTTCCTTCAGGTTTAAAGCAGAGATCTAACACATTCTAAGGTCTGCTATGTTCAGTCCGTCCCAAAAATGTCGTCATCCTTACCAATTAATACACGTCATGTAGCGAGAGCAATGTACATTTATTTTGGTATAATATTTTGTCTGACGTATAACATTAAAATAAATAAACATAATTCCCAATAAGTCAGAAGACGTTTAATATTAAATTTAATGGTTATATTAAAATTGAAAATTAATAAAAAAGAATTAGGGAAAACTAAGTTTTGTTCCTAATCTGAAACTTAATCATTTATAAATAGTTAAAAAAAAGTTACGTCCAGATTCATACAATCAAATTAATACAAAAGTTCAAATCATTGAAGACAATTTTGTCACAAAAATTAATTATTAAGGTGTTGTCATTTTTAACTGATGATGTCCCACATTAAGGACGAAACGAGGTGAGTTTATATTTTATTTGTATTAATGTGAATATATCTATTTCCGTAAATCTCTAATATTGAACTTCATCTGTCTTAGTAATAAAGTGTATTTATGTTACGGACCATATCAACATGGCATGCATCAAACTCTAAATCACATGATGTTCTATGACATGATAATTAAGGTTTCGATAATGTTATTTAGTACAATTACTTCTGAAGGGAAGCTACGACTGAGGTATACCCGGGAGAGCTTGTTACTTGGCTGGAATATTATAAGTGATTATTTACACGCGGTATATTATTAGGGATTCCCGATTATTTGAGCATACTTGGTTGTAGGAGTTAAATTGACTGTCTGAATACGAACCGCCTAATACTCAGGCAGACGGTACAATGTTGAAGATTTGTAATTGTGCTCTTCAGTTACGAGCGTGTGCCAGAGTGCGCAACCCAAATAACAGCTCCTATGACTACAATCACAACCCTGTTTATACAACTTTTTCTCGTCTCAAGGAGAACCGACAATTTGGTTGACCGTGTTATTACCGGACTTGGTGAGCGACACCCAAGGATACCGACTAATATTCCCGTCTCAATTTTCCAAATGCACTCTTTCAATAATGTGGGAAGCAACCAGTTTAATACTCACTGTTTGCCTTATGAATAAACATCCTCCTTTGGAGTGGGCTCTCGCAGTGATTGTATTAATCCACTCTTCCATCTCTCTCCTTTTCTCCTTTCTCGTTACGTCTTCATTACGGAGTTAGGCACGGAATGTCCTCCTCTTTCATTACTAAGCAACGGACCCGAGGCATTAATAATTCGTTTGGCTGATCTCTCATTTTGTTGAAGACAATTTGTTTCTCTCTCTCCCTTTTTTTTTATTCACGGCTTGCTATCTTATCCTCTATCGCATTCCTTATGCGATAGATGCTGGTCATTATAAATCAAAAATATCAGATGGGCAGCCATTTATATCAGGGAGGAGGAAAGTGGAGTGGGAGGGGAGGGGAGGTAGAAGATTCAAGGTTGATAATTTATTGCACAAGTACACGGTGTTCAAGAAGTGTCCACAGGTGTCTTTCTCTGTGACGTGACTGTGTACAGGCGCATCACCCAAAATTACTGTAAAATTACTAGATTCAACGATAAAAATGATAGCGCAATCAACAGTTGCTTGGTGTTATATCCCAGATTCCTCCTTTACTTACTTCAATTACTCTGACTCGTTACTGCTACAGCAGTACTTACGTTACACCGTTTCAAATGTACATTTTGCCATCATATATCTACATGGGTACTAACTATTTTTGTTTCATTTGAAACTTGTCGTCAGTCTTGGAACGTTTATTAAGTCATATATATTATTGTGTAGTTATTCCACAACGTAATTAAAGTCTTATATATTACGCCAAGATTTAATCGTACAACAAAGAATGTTTAAATGCTTTCTCACCAAAAAAATGTGTCATTTATGCCGTCGTACATAAACTTTATTTCTGAGCTCGTAAATGAGGTATTTTTGCGTTGATATTATTCATATTACTCCACATCACATTACTTTATAGAAAAAAAATCTGTTTAATTGTACTCTAACGTCGTTTAAGTTTTAGGAATAATAATTTATTTTTCATTTGAATAATTAATATGTTCATTTTCTAAAAAAAATCCTTACCACGTTATATTTTACCTAAAATCAAAAATTGTTTTTATTTGTCACTTTTTGCCCAAAGTTTTAATTTAGAAACCTAACAATACCGCACCACTTTAATGCGTTCTAATAATAACACATTGTGTTGATCATTTCATTACAGGACCGAGTAGGGAGCTGCCTTGGGATCTGGTGGAGGATGAGTAGGTTCTTTGCGAGCCACCGGGTACCGAGTGCGCATATAATGAGACTTTGGGACGTACTTGATCTATAGCCCTACATGTTTATGTAAAATGATAGCGAGCCTTCTAGGCCAATGAATAGAGGGAGAGTTATGTGTAGCCGCATAAATCTTTGGGCTGGAGCTGCGTGCGAGAGCCAAGCTATCGGAGAAATGCGTAAGCTGGTTGCGTAAGGAAGACCACCGAAAATTTGATCGTAACGCAGTCGTTCGCTCTGTACGCAGTGGTACACGTGGTTCAACTGTAGTCTGTTGAGTTCTGAAAATTAATGGTCAACATGAGTCTTCTTCGGGGTGTGAATACTATTATTAAAATACGTCGCGATTACAGAGACAAACAACTAGAAACAGTACTCAATTGATTCCGTCTGCATAATGAATTCACGAAAACATATAAATGAACACTATTTAAATAATTCAAAGTAAATGATACAGAAAAATAAGTCAATGTCAAGAGTTTAATATGTAGTTTTATAAAAACTGCACAATAATTTCAACAATCGATGTGTTCACGTGTTTACGTAGAACAAGAAATTTTGGGACTAGTTCTTAAATATTACTGACATTGAATTATAATATTATTTTACTGTATAGCTACAACACGTGAATGGTCATACACAATTATGAAATTGATTTCAATTATTGCTTGTCTACGACTGATCGTAATTAAATTTCAGTTGTGTGGAGAATACTATGATTGTTAAGGAAAATCCCGCATTTTTAGAATAACAGGCTACATAAGGGTAATCCGCATAGTGGCAACTGCCCTTTAATAGCATAGGAAGAGATTTGAAAGGGGGAAATGTCT
This sequence comes from Zhengitettix transpicula, assembly GCA_037074705.1. Classification (NCBI taxonomy): domain Eukaryota; kingdom Metazoa; phylum Arthropoda; class Insecta; order Orthoptera; family Tetrigidae; genus Zhengitettix; species Zhengitettix transpicula. The sequence continues at coordinate 70,962,865 of CM073591.1, forward strand.
AAATTAAAATGAAAGGATGTTGTGATCTGGCAATGAGAGCTTGATCTTGTACATATATTTTCAGAACTAGTCATAAACAATGAAAAACTTTAAGCTTTAGAGAGAATAATACAATATTAGGATTATTTTCGTCTGATGATTAAAATAAGAAGTAAATTGACCGTAATTACAGAAAATAACCACTAAGATGACTAAAGAATTAAACACCTGCGTTACGTTTCAACCTCCAAGCAGGTCAGACAGATTTTTGGTTCAAACTAAAACTAGAGAAATATATTTAAAGCACAAATAGATAAATACAATTATGGCAGATATGAATGTTAATGTATCAGAAAATCATAGATACATTTGAGATATTCAGTACCTTACTTGACATTGATTTATTAAGGTTGGTTTGAATAAGCAACATTTTATTGAATGCATCTTTCAGAATAAAGTTTCTCTGGCACAACAAAATTAGAGTTTACTTGTAATTCATTCAATCATTAAAACCAAGAAGTTATGAGGTAGGCTTCATTTACTTTCAGAAATGATTCCTTTTTTGCCGACAGGTTCATTTTATTATCATATTGTTGCTTATAGAATTAATTGTAAAAGTTTTCTTTATGTTATAATGGCCAAAGTAAACTTTAAATACAATACATACGTGTTAAAAATGTATTGATTAGATAAATAAATTTACAAATAACAAAACAAGAGTTAATAGAGATCAATAATAAGATAGGTAGACAAATATAGACAAAAGAAGTGATAATATAAATACCTCACAACGTTTCTGGAAGCCTTGTTCCTTTCTTTATGTGCGGATCATTCACTCTAGGCACTTCCGTTTTTTCTGCACCTGAAGAAAGGAACAAGGCTTCCAGAAACGTTGTGTAGTATTTATATTATCACTTATTTTGTCTGTATTTGGTTATCCAACTTATTATTAATTTTCAATCAGACGTAAATTTTTCATTTTAATGTAAATAAAGCCAAGTTTACAAACTAATAATTATAAGCATTAGAATTAAGTCGTACTAGATTTTTTCTAAAAAAAAATCAGCCTTGGACAATTAACTCTGGTATCAAAGTAGAATCACCTCTAAAATTTTGCATATTAAAAGTAAACTAAAGGCATATAACATCAAATGTGTCTACAGTTCCTATTGTTTTCTGTAACATAAACTTCGACACGACTGATCTTTGTATTGATCTCTCTTTTATTCTAGTTTTAATTTGAACCAAACCATTATTTGATAAAAAGCTTCATGAAGGTCGTAACATTACACAAGTATTTAATTTTTTCGTTGTATTATTGATTATGGTCTCTTACTATGACCAATTTCCTTTTTTAATAATGCATTACTCCAAAATAAAAATAAAATCTGAAATTTCAGAGTATAGTGTGACAGTAAACTATTAGTTCAACCAATTTTGTGACAGTGATATTAATGTAATTACTAGCCTTTATTTTAATTTGAAACATTAAATTATTTAAACGGGCTTCTTACAAATATAATTATATGTTACGGTCGTGGAATATCGAATACTCCGTTTCTTTACATTCATAAAGTGGGGCAGAGTTTCGGAATGTCGAAGAAAATCTTTCCGCTGTTTGATTATAAAGCACGAATGTTTGTCGTTGCCACAAATATCTTCGGCGAAGCTTCGCAGACGTCCGTCGGTTCGACCCCCAACCGCAGCTGATATTACAACAATAATTGGTCCGCGGGGTCAGCGCAGTGGCTGCCATCTATACAATGGGGTGGGTGGTTTTGCATACCCGTGGAATTTGTAAGGTCTTTAAATCAAGTGGCAAACAAAAGGTTTTCCCAGTGCTGGGGCAACGCGCAGAATGCTATGCACAAGCAATATATATTCCAGAGAGGGTTACAGCCCTCCCCGGTTAATTAATGTAGTTAATGAGAGTGTCACAGAACTGTGGAGAAAGAGGAGGCAAGATACAGGGTGGGCGGAGATGGATTTTGGCCGCAGGAGGTTCTTTAACACGTGTCTTCGATTTGTAATCAGAAGCAACGCAAAGGTTTGAGGTATATTCAATTAAGAAAAATCGAAGGAAGAAGAAGTTGTATATTTACTCCTGCAGTAGATAAGATGGTTATATTAATTATTCCCAAGGAGATTTAGCGATCTGATCATTAGTGACTATTTCAACGAATTTATAGTTGATATTCGAATGGAAGGTTAACAGCATTAATTAACATCGGTACCATTTATACTAACTTTTTTTTCTTACGATCGTAACAAAATAATATGTTGTAACGGAAAGGCTTTACTTTTCGCTGGCACGAACAAAAAATTGCGGTAATATTATTTCAAATTACTTCCTGAATGAATCTACGACAAACTTTGCGTACCATCAAGTGTTAGATTCACAACTTCACATAATAATGATAGGCCCTCTTAATTTTCTTTCCGTTATTTTACGTGTCTGTTGAAATGGTTCAGCATAATTTTAATAACATATTATTTAATAAAATGTATACAATTGACAGTGTCCAGTTCTTGAGGTTTTTTAACTATGTACGGATGAATTGAGAATATTCTTTCACGTCACTTGAATTTTGGAACATATGCTTACTAACTTTAAAATGTTTCTCGATAATTATTTTAACGCAAACTTTACATGAAAGTAATTACCTTGGTCGGATTAGATGCACCGTTTACTTTTGTATTGACCAACTTCCTAGTTTCATGATATAATTTTATTAGGACATGTTAAGATATTTCGTGGTATGTTTTTCGAATGAAGAAGTTTCGTTAAACTGTGTTCTTTTGATATAATGTGTCGTAAGTTCCCTGTTATTTATGAACGTCACTGATACGACCACAGTTAAGTTTCAGGATTGATTTACGCTGGGTATTAAATCGGTAAATGCATACAAGGAACTGTTGCCGTACCGGACCAGCTTCTTTTTCACAGTCGGTCCGATGTGTGTCTAATCTGTGTTTTAGTGTACGCAATTTTCGCGTAATAATATTTCGTTCCCTGGGACTGGCGCCGCGTAATTACGAAAGCAGCTCCTGGGGCTGGAGACCACACGCCGTCACTTGAAATCTCCCACGCAGGATTCCAGTGCCAAGACACTTCCACGGGACCGGTCGGGGATATTAAGAACCTAAGAGGACCCCCGACCGATTAATAATGCTGAAATCTTACTCAAGTCAACTTAATAAACGTTGAATTGTACAATTCTTCAATTAAGAAAGCTTTAGAAACGCTTGTCGAATACGGCATCGGGATTTACTGTGACGTGATTATTTTATGAGAATTCCTTTACTATGGAAGTTTTATTTGTCTTCAATCTACTTAACGTTAAAAATCAAAACAAAAGTATAATGAACTGTCTGCGTACGTTACTGCCTCGAGGTAGTCAACAGGAAAAATTCCAATTTAAGAAACGAAGTAAAAAATATTTTAATTAAGGGACTCTTCTTCGAAAGGTTAAAGTTATTGACCGCTATAAATAATTAATTATTTAAAATTGTACTTAAGTTTCTTTCATGGTTTTCTGTTTGGAGGTTCCTGGCTTATTATATCTTCATTTAAAAATACTGTTTACATATATTTATTTTCACGATATTAACTGTATTTGCATGTTTACGTAGAAAGATTATCTTGTATTCAGAGTTATTCTATTGTTTCAGAATTTAATCATTTTCATTATTGAGTTAACATTTTTTATTTTCAAATATATCAGTTTGCTGAGAACTTGGAAACTCTTTCTGGTACAAATACCTTGGTTTACAAAACTTTCATGTGGTTTTTGATATGAGATGCAGATAGAAAACATGGTTGCTACTTGTCTTATTTCCATTCTGAGGAAGAACAAAGTTAATAAACTTATTATACTGAGATGTGGGTAATATGTTATGTATATTGCTGCTTATAGCAACTGTAATCGTTCGAAGAAGAAAAGAATAATCATTTTCAATACATTATCATGAGAAGAAAGATTCAAATATGGTGAAAGAATCATTAAGTTTTAAATGGTATTATAACTATAACTAATAAATTACCGATTCCGCTTATATAAGCTTAAAAATATTATATAACATAAATTATAAAAATAATATAAGTATAATAAATCAATTTTCGACCCTTTCTTTTATTTAGAATGTAACAACGTTTCGGTACATAATCGTTTCTTCTTCTGGTTTTCTTCCAAATTATTATAAAAAATTAATTTCGTATCTTCAATTTTTCTTCCAAAATATATAAAAAATTAATTTCCTAATTTATAAGAAAACCTGTGGAAGATACAAACATGAATCGAAACGTTGTTAGGCTCTAAATAAAATGAAGCGTCATTGTAAGGTCGAAAAGTGGATTTTATAATTCAGAAACAGACAATAAAACTTTTATATATAGATACAAGTTTATATATAATATTTACAAGACATTTCGAAGTGTAATGATGTATACAAATAGGAATAATAGATAAAAATTAAATTGATAATATAGTAATTAATGATTCATGACGAAATTACCATATTTACTAGTTTTATAGTTTCCATTCATAGTAATTTGACATAATTTTGACTAAAGTTGTTACTGGACTATGTCAACTTATTCAAAGTATTCCTGCCAATTAATTTTTATTTTCTAGCGTTTTCTACTTCTATAATTATATATCTTTCTTGAGTTACTTCGATTATTGTAAAAAAAATTATTTAATTCAGAATTAAATCGATTACAGAAAATAAATTTAATAAATAGTTGAATGTATTATCAAGTTCTTCCAGGATATTTCTATTTGTTATTTCTTATATTTAAACTACACAGAAACCGACAAGATTGTTTTTCACCTTTCGTCAAGAGAAAAAAGGTTTTCATTTTCATAGAGAATATAACATGTGCATTTATAATTGCACATATAATTAAATAAAATATTTCAACACGCAGAACATATGCCCCTTTTGTTGCATATTTTTATGTTTCTCATTTGTAACATGAAGTTCAATGTTTATTATTGTTAAGTTTCAGTTAAATACATGTTTCTTCTTCTGCTGTTCCCGTCCTTATATTGTGAGCTTTGGATAACTGTAGCCTTTTAAAATGTAGTTTCATTGTTCAAAAAATATTTTCGTAAATCTGCAGAAAAAAAGCACTGAAGTGTTTCAATGCATTGGAATTAATCATTTAATTCCGAGTTTATTTGAAGACAATTTTTGAAGTAGATCGTCAAAAGAAAAATCTTTTCCGTAATCAAATTTTATCTTTTAAAATGTTTGCGTGGAATCGATATAATAATTTATTGGAGCGCGTGTTAGTGTAGGCAGTCGGTCCACGGAACCAGTAGGCTAGTTTGTAAAGCTTGAGCACATTTTGTGTTGGCATGCGGATTGTTTTCCTCTGGAATCAGACCTACTACTGTCAATTAGAAACCGCAGAGGGCGTCGGTTTTTCTCACTTAATTTTCGAGCCGGCAAACAGCTCACGTCTTCCTCGTGGAAATTGCCAGCGTCCATCTTCTTCTATCCCATCTCCGTCCCACTCCGCCCTCAATTCTCTCCGGAGAGACACCTCGCGAATAACAACGAATATCAGCCCCATCACGTAGCTACAAAGGGGATGAATTCGCCCCAAGAGAGCGACATAAATATAAAAATACATCGGGCCATCCCTCTCTCGAATGAGAGTCCTCGAATCCGGGATGAGGTATGACCGGGTATTTTGCAAGGGCGGTGTATATTAGACTATATATCTCTGGAGGAACGCGGCGTTTGATTGGTGCTCGACGGACGCAAAGTGGATCGGGAATGGCGCAAGGGGGGGGGGGGCAGAGGGTGAAAATTTTCTCTCTCTCACGTGCAATTCATTTCGTGAACTGAGGAATGTGCGCCGTGATGAAATGCGAGGAAAGGGCACTCTGCGTGAGCTATTACTCAGCGGTGACCGCGGACCTGTTAATAGATCCTGGACACAAATTATTAACCTGTCCACAACTTCTTCACCAAAAATTCGCGTTAACACGGAAATCCAACATAACTCACACTCCAGTTTTTAATGTAAGTGAAATAGACATTACCCTAAGTATTTTTTACTGTATAGTGGGGTATCTTTAGCAGGAAAAACGTAACAGAAATTAAAACTATATATGTTTGCGTTTGCAAATAATTCTTTAGGTCAAGTGTCATATTTTAAGGAGGCCCAATTCATCGTTGTCTGTAAACTTGCTCCTATGATTGAATGAGTGAGATCTTTCTGGAAATATTTACGTACGTCTGATAGATGAAGTGCCGGCAGTCTGCACAGGATCTATTTTAGACTTCCTACTTCAGTGGAATGCTCCGTCTCTCTCTCTCTGTCCCTCTCACTGTGTCTCTCTCCATATATGTATTATACCATTATCATTTTCCGTATAACGCTTATTGTCGATACTGATTGAACCTTTTGAGAAACATATGCAGTCATTCGACGTAACTAGATTTTCTCTTATCCTCCATTCATCTCCCAATTTAATTTGAATCATGAGCAGAAAGTTTTTTTAATGACCATTATGGCACAGTTCTGTATACGCATAATATTTTTTTTCTTTACTTTTAACTGCCTGATAGGATGTACGTGTATATACACCTATACGCATCTAGTAACTGTCTTGCATCGGTCATAAAAATTACTCGGCTGCCAGCACTGTGCCCTTGCCGACCGCCTATATTTCTCTTTACCAAACGTACCCGCGAAATTACGAGCCACAAAAGGACACTTGCGGAAACTGGAGAGGGGGGTTCCTCTTCCGCCCTGTTGTCAGATCGTCTCACGTAATATCACGTCCGTGGACCCACACCCACTGCAACAGATGCGCACCAAACTGAGATTTATCCTGCAAGGAGGCGAGGGTAGCAAGTTTTTCTTCCCCAACGCCGCCCTAAGTTGAGGAGCCCGGTGTCGTTTATAGCATCACGTTGTCTCCCGAGGGACGACGGAGGGAAAAAGGAACTTTCCGGGTGTCGTTCCCTCTCTCAGATCAAACTGAGGATCACAAAAATGTTGTGATGTTTCTAAACTACTTCAATAGAAAGCCTTTGCAAATCAGAACTCGATATTAAGAAGTATTGTCTGAAATGTTATATAAACTGTTATATGAATATCACTTTTTTCAAAAAATATTCCCGTTTTTTCCCTTGAACGTGATGTCACAATTGCTCGTTTCTTGCATATGGAAGGAAGACTCGCTGAAATATTCGTTGGGACGACCCCTTCCACCTGAAATTACAAATGCCTTTGTGTTAATTTAATACTAGTTATACAGAAGATATAATATATTCTAATAAATAATATGGTTATGTTTTAGTTTCAATAACACGTAAAATATGGCAGCTACTCTATATTTTCCAAATTAGATGTTTTGTAACGAGATTTATTTTTACTTTCTCATACCTTATATTTCATAACACCTTCTACAAGTGCATATTTTCGTTTGTTTCAGGTGAGTTTGACTACTCCGTTGCATCAAAGAAACGTGGTTCTGTAAGGTATGGCTAACATAAATTTAGTTAATAAACGAGTATATTAAAGATAAATATTTATTTAAGTTTGCTATATATTATTCTTCATTCAAAATACGGTACTTGGACTCTGTTTTAGGAAATACGTATGGGTAGACTTAAATTCATTCATATTCTTTAATTGGCAATCCACTGCATCACACAGAATCGCCTCGGTCATTATTGCCCACGCCTTGATTTAGGAACTGGCTAGTGTTTCCAATTGTGTAAACAAAATCGTCCAACGCTCCGAGCACCCAGCGACTGTACTTTTACTTCTTTTCGTTGTGCCTAGCCTTCAACAAGCATAACAGTGCGACATAAATAATACATTTCGTCCAGTGAGAGCCATTAAAGGATTATAAGGAATCCGTAGAGCGTGTTCTATTTTAATGATCTATCCTTCGTTTCTTCCTCTCCTCCTCCTCCTCCTTATCGTGTTTCGCGAAGCAGAAACAAGGGCGTTCCGCAAAAAAAGTCGCTGTCTTCCTCCGATTTCGTTCAGCGCTCCATAACAACTGCGGCTTGTCTGATCTGAGAAAGGAACTTGGACATGCGTAAGCAACGTGCAGATAATTCAGTCCAATCTGCAATATTACACCGTTCCTACCCATTGCGAAATATGAGCCAATGTCTTTAATTTCTTTTGCATTTTACAGTTCAGTGTCAGGATTTTCCGCATTTCATCAGCCGGAGTTCTTCACATTTTTTATCTTAAATAAGTTTGCTTGGCACCCAAATTGCATACGTAGAACACGAGGCAATAAAAAAAATTCCAAATGTCTTTGAATGTTAAAATAAATTTATTTTTTATTACTGACACAACATTTTGTTTACTTTCAAAGCGTCATTCGTGGTATGTTAACGGAATTGTATGAAGACAAGTAACAAAACTTTCTTTAAATACAGTTATGGACTTTCTTGTAGGTCTTATATGACAATTGAAATTAAATTAAAGGTTAATTAATACATTTCAATACTACAAAATAAGATTTTTACGACAGTTTCCAAGGAATTATTTTGCATCAAGGGAAACATTAGTTTTAAAATACATATATACATATGTATTTGGTGAAGGAGTTTCAATGGAAAGGAAATGGTTGCTGACCTTTTATTCACACTTCTCGTGTCGTACATTGGACACCCCTGACGACGTGTATATCCGACTGTGGATGCGACACACAGAGGGGAATAGCGTCACCCGAAAAAGTTCACAGAATGCCGCCATCACGGAGTCGGGGGAAAAAGATGAAAAAAAAAAGGGAAGCGTAAAGAGGAGAGAAGGGCGGCAAGTAGGAGCTAAAAAGCGCTTAGGAACCCGACTATCCTCCATTTATCTCGACAGCTCTTTTAATAACCGCCTAATTTTGAAAACAACTATTAAACCGATTCCTCGACTTCAATTATGATGTAGAAAGTTTACTTGACCCCAAAGAAAATATATTTAGGCCGTAGCATAGGCCAGCGAATGACGATCCTGATTGTGCATGGTGAAGGAATTTAATTAGATCTAAGTATTAGCATAAATGCAACAGTAGTAAAATATGAAAAGAATGAATAAGAAAGATAGTCAATACAGACAAAAAATGGGTAGTATAAATATCACACAACGTTTCTGGGATCCTTGTTCCTTTCGTCAGGTGCTAAGAAGAGCCTAGAGAAACACAACTGCATTGGTCAGTTGACAACACTCAAAACCTTTGGCTATCTCTCTTATTCGGTAATAAAATATGTTCCAGTATGTGGGAATCTTTAGCGTTATATCCAGTTTCACCTCTCAAAACCAAGCTACGTGTGCAATATAAGAGATCACATAAAATATTGTATAATTACAACGAATAAATTGTTGTATGAAGGCTACTCCAGTTGTTTACTGGAAAAACAAGATTGCCTTCGATTTATATTTATTTCTAACAATTTTGGTATTTTTTTCACTTGCGTAACCTCAGTCGCTGTTGGATGAGACACGCAGTTGGAACTCATAGATATTCTAAGCGAAGCAGTATCGTGAAGAGTTCCACGTGTTGACAGTTCGATGTGATCCGAACACGAGCGTATTACGCAGAGTTGATCGACAGTGTGTGGTCTGTTCCCATAAATGCCGATACCTGGAGCTACGGTAGGACTCGCTCTTGAATGCACAATTGGGCCCAGCTCCGGGCGACCACGGATTGGAACTTCTACTTGCAGGAGATATTTTGCCACTGATAGCGGAAACGCTGTTATGCCGCTGATTCCATCGGCAAAGTGTACTAACCAATGCTCGCTCAAAACAGTCGGTATTACGTTGTTTCTTTTCTGATCGGCTGCTGAAATAGCTTCGCCGTTTTCAGTTCACGAAGGGGTCCTTTTTTATGTATACATACGGAATGTGTACGTCAAATCTTGAACAATCTTGATGGATGGTAATTACAGTGCAGGCGAATAAGAATGCTGGTCATAACTCGCAGCGTGATGTACCATCTGTCAGCGGCCTCTTGATGAGCGCCAACGACAGCTGGCGTCAGGTAAAGAATGGACGGATGTACCGACGTGCAGGTAAGAATCCGAAATTCAGACCGTCAGAGCTAATAGCGGTCGGCTTGCGACTTGCAATCGAAAGGGTTATAAATGCAAAATTTCATTCTTTGTGAAACATTTATAATTGCAACCTACTACCGATTATGATTCTTGTTGTCCAGCCTCAGATTATGTAACGTTAAATTTAAACATCGCCATATTCGTCGAGATATCGATCCATTCCACACCCAATCAACGAAAATAAGTACACTTCCAAGCTTCATATTTAGTAAGAAATTATTTTCATATTTTTAGTCACTTGAACCAGTGACGAGCAAAAGACTGAAAAAGATGTGGCCAAGAGAATTAATTTAAGTCATCGTTTTTTGTTGTTTTCTTTTCTATCATGTTTTAAATTCTACAGGTGGTATCATTCTATATCTCCCTAATAATGTTATTGCTACCAGGTGTCAGCAATTTAGCTCATAGATTCTGATTGCTAAACAAATAAATTTGAAAAAGAAAAAAAAACCTGTTTTCTTGTGTATGTAGGACGCAAAACTACAAAATTTCTAGCTGTTACAGGTTCTGATAAACTAATCACTTTTCAACTTCATTACGACGTCCTACACAGATAAACAGAAAAACCTAAAATATGCCAATTTATGCATATAATGAATCCTGTGAATTTGTGATATTTAATTTGTGAATCTCGTCATCTTGACAGGGAATGACCATAAACAAACGCCAGAACTATTTTCTATAAGGAAAACAACAGAAGTAAGTTCTTAACGGGAAACCGTAACGCAAAATAAAATAAAATTATCGTTCATTCATTAATTTTCGAGCCATATTAGTGACTCCAGTGTGACGAATATTTGTCTACATTGTGAATCTAGCTAATAATTTCATCAATTTAATCTTTCGTAATGTCTGAAGACTGAGGGACAATTATATCCTGCAATTCTCAAGGAGTATAAGAAATTCGGAGAGATGTTTGTTGGGATTGATGGAATAAATTCAAAATAGCATCGTGAGTGTTGCATATATATTTTTTCCTTAGCGGAGCAATTTTATGTAGTGTCTTGAAAGAACGTCCAGAAAAAAAAATGTACGGGAAACAGCGAACCGATTAAGGACGCTGAAAATCTGCGTTTTTAGGAAACACAACAGACATCCATATAAATAAATAAATTTTCTAAAATTCTAGACGATGCTCTTTCCGTCTTTCCCTCTTCAGTGAATCCTTGAAATTTTAATATACAACATTCACCCAAATACGAGGATAAAGCTTGAATAACTCGCATACTGACTTTTAGTTCGTCTTTCTACTAAACTCTTCTTCGCAGCACAGACAATGGAAATCAAGAAAGACGACTCTCAAACTTTCGCCACCCAATTATCACAAACTTTCAATTTCTAATTAGTACCGTAGAGTTAAAGAAAAACATATTGGCTTTCTATTCAGAACTAGCTGTGTGCCCGGCGTTGCCAGTGTACTTATTTATATAAACCAAAAAAGGATTTATTTCTATATTAATCTTTAGTCATCGATTTAACCTAAATCTAAATGTTCCTAGTTCCGTACATACTTTCAACCGATATTTCATTATTTGAACAGCTATAAAATACAATGAGTTATATTGCATTAATCCCAACATACACAACTTCGAATTTCTTCCTAATTATACTCCTCTAGTATTGTAGAATATAGTTGTCCCTCAGTCTTCATACATTACGAAAGATTAAATTGATGAAATTGTTAGCTAGATTCACCAAGTAAGCCAATAGTCGCAATATCAGAGTCACTAATAAGGCACGAAATTTAACTTAGTTCCCGCAATGTTCGTAATGATTTCGTATTGTTTTTTAATTATCATTCGTTGGAGTATTTCTGGATAATATTTTACTTTATATTCAATACAAATATTTCTAACTTATTTCGTGACGGAGAAAGGAACTATTTCCTTTGTTCGTCGCGTAGTAACGTCTCTACCTCGCGTGATGTCACGGTCTTTTCCGCGCATTAATTTAACACAAAATAATCACACTTTTTAATTATAATTCTGGGTGCTTGGAGTTGTCCTTGTACTTATTTATATAAACCCGAGAAAGTATTTAATTCTACATTAATCTTTAGCGAAGATGTGATTTAAACTAAATATAACTTTTCCTAGTACCGTACATACTTTCCCCCGATAGTGCATTAATTCAACTGCTATTAAATACATTGAATTTCATTCCATCAATCCCAACAAACATCTCTCCGAATTTCTTATACTCCTTGAGTATTGCAGTATATAATTGTCCCTCAGTCTTCAGCCATTACGAAAGATTAAATTGATGAAATTATTAGCTAGATTCACAATGTAAACAAATAATCGTCATACTGGAGTATGGCTCGAAAATTAACTTACATTTTCCGCAAGGATAATAAAATATTTCGTATTGTTTTTTAACTTCATTCAAGGAAAATATTTCTGGTTTATTTCCTTACCGGAAAATGGATCTATTTCCTTTGTTCGTCGCGTAGTAACGTCTCTCTATCGCGTGACGTAATGGTCTCTTGGCGCGCAGTAATTTAACACAAAATGAACACGTTCCCTATTTATATTACGAAATTCTCAGCCCCTAAGGTACAGTTTCTCGTGTTTTTAAGAATATCTGTACCATGTTTTGTTCAACCTGTTCACGCGTTTAAATATGTATTCAGATTAACGTAAATACATACGTACAAATATTCATCCTTTTTTAGAAATAGATTAGGCGTGTTGAAAAGTTTTCTGAACGGTATGTTTGTAATTCTGAATAATATGAAAGCGTAAACCTGGACACTTGGGAATCTCAAATCGGGAAAATTAGATTGTTTATTAATTTAGCGGTACTAATAATTATTTAACAAAAAATAGACATACAAATTACTAAAGAGAAAGCATTGAAACTCACGACATATAAATTAGGGGCTTCCAGCTGAGTAAGTAATGGACGGCGGTGATACAAAGAAGATATCTGATTGATTGAAAATAGAATGCTTGATGGCACACGAAACATAGCCCTTTGTCGTGGTTGTGCTCTGAAGTGCAGCCAGCAGACCGACGCTGAAGCCCGACATATTTACTCCTGTAATTATAAATGATGTTTTGAGGAACGCGGTTCAGAGCAGGTTTCACTCAGAGCGACGACGGAACCGAGACCCAGCCTCAGAGATGACCAGTCGTAATAATGTTCCGGATGAAGCTCTGAGCGGTGAGAGCTGTGGCAGCGGGAGTGCGCGGGTGGAGCCAAGCCTCATTAGTGCCGCGTTGGTTGCGTGGAACCGGTCGCTGTCGCTCGTCTGGGCATCGGCGCCTCATTACCAGCGCAGTGCGTGTCTCGCGGCCGGAATTCTCACACAAAACACCGCCGCGCCGCCTGCCCCGGGAATATTTGAGATTCTGCTTGCTCGACGTATGCTGGAAACTACCGCTTTTGGACTAGCTAGATAACTGGCATATCTTACAGCGTGTCGCTGCGGCTATTATATAAGGTGCCGCCTATTAGAGACGACCGCATAAGACGGCATGCCTCGGCCTTCAGAGAATTTCAAATTGAGCTCCTCGAGTTCCACTCAGGGGAATCTTTAATTGGCCCACGTTTTGAGCACCGGTCACTTCATTATAAGCATTCTTGGCCTGTAATTACTGATCCACTCGCTAAGCTCGGCTCAGGTCCACGACACATTACTCGACGTGCCTCTTCCTTTCGTAATCGTGATTACGCGATAAAATTGTGTAAAAAATTTATTATAATTCATAACTGGTACCATAGCTGATTAATAAAGTTATAATATCAGACTCTTCAAGGATGAACTACTACCGAAACCAAAGCAGGGAAAATCGGTAATTGAAATATTATTTTTAATCTGACGTTCAATGCGTGGGAAAACTGAGAAATGACACCTAGTATTATTACGAATGTCAACTTCATTAGTGTAATTATACAGAATTTGCATATAGCGAAGATATATGGATGTTACCGTACAGACAGATCAATCGAAAAACGAACCTAAGAAGTTTTCTTCTTCCATGCTAAGCGAATTTTCATTGAGCCTATGTTAATAATAAAGGACAGAAATATATTTTAGAAGGTTTCCTGAGGAACAATTAAATTCTTTTTTTTCAGAAATCGGGACCTGTGTGAGCTACCTATGATTTAAATTTTTTTTCCCCATGAGTGATTGCGCAAGTAGTTGCCAGGAGATCTGTCGGCTTCGTTACGGCAATCACTTGTTTCCTTCACCTTTCTGACGGCAAAAGTGCCAACAGAACCTTTTCGGCTGTTGCTAGTTGTTGCGCCTACGGATACGACCTGTCTGACATTTCACTGTTGGCATTTTCCTTAGTTTGCCCCTTCCACGACATTTCACACCACGCACCTAGCACACACGACTTTGACACCTATATACGCATTAACTAAGGCTCAATATGGCTTGTGACGGATTGGATGCCGTAATGTTACAGTTTTCTGTTACACGTGGTCTATTAATTCACAGAAGTCGCACGCTTTAATTATCAATTACCTAACGTGAACACTTCGTGACTAGACCGAGCTTGAAGCTGATGGTTGTCGTTGTTATTGTTTATACGATTATTTTTGTTGTTATTATAACAGAGTAATACTGAGTAATACTGGCGATGACTTAGTTCAGAAAATTGTGTGTAGGATACTTAATCTATTTATTTTTCAACACGAATTTTAACAATTGAGCGTACCCCACCGTTAAATCTCACATATATGTTAAATTCATAAAATAAAAGTGTCCATCGTGATCCTTTAATTCAACTTAACTTTAGTTATATTTGTATAAAGTCTTCTTCAGGTGAAGATGGCAACGGTGCCCGTCACTGAAACGTCGTGGTGAATTAGCGATGCCACTCGGTTTAATTCCCGAGAAGAAGTTATGCAACTACATCGGGAAAAACTCCAAATATTAAAAGATAAATATAGTAAACAAATTAAAGACTCAGAAAAGGTAGCCGTTTCTGATCAATAATATAGTATACGTTCTTTTGAAAAGCTTTGTATCTATATTATTGAAGTTAAATTTGTATAAAGTCGTCTTCAGGTGAATATGACAACGGTGCCAGTCGCTGAAACGTCGTCGCGAATTATCGATGCCACTCGGTTTACTTCCCGAGAAGAATTTATGCAACTACACCGGGAGAAACTCCAATCATTAAAAGATAAATATAGTAAACAAATTAAATACTCAGAATAGGCAATAATATATTATACGATCTCAAAAAGTATCTAGTTCTTAATATTTTACCCACGTTCATATAAAAATTACTTTTAATACATTTTTGGATTTATAGAATTTGGTACATCACTGATTTAAAAGTTTCAAATGTTAGTGACTCAAAAATATTGACTTTAACATAGAGTGAAAGAAATATAAAAATTTCATATTTGTCGTTAACAATTTTTAAAGCTTAGTTTTTATTCTTAGATAATATGAGAAATCAAAAGTCACTTATTTTAAATTTATTCCGTTTAGTAAACAAAAAATTGTCTGTAATTTATTATATTCCTGCTTTTTTATAAACTTTTTAACCTTTTTCATTTAAGGCTGTTGTTATAGTCAGTCTGGTCCCCTTTATTAACTGAATTCTGTTAGTTCCTCTACAAAATTCAACTCGTTTAAAGATTGGTCTTATAGGAATTTTGTAAACATCGACTCCGGAGCCTCGGGGAACAGGTTACCTAACATAGACAGAATCTATTAACTCTGTTACAACACTCATAGGGTGTTAACAGGAACAGTAGCACGATAAGGTCGTACCAAAGTAGGAAATATGTTATTTCTCTCCACTCGAATAAGCAGGAGTGGACGTACGAGCGCCCATGTGGTGGGGGTGACCACGGGGTGTGGTGGTGGTTGTCGGGGAGTGGGGGATGATTTATATTATCTGATCGCATCTAAACTCTGATTGGCTGTTAGTCCCGACGAAAAGTTCAAGAACCTTTCGCCGCCACTTAGCCCGATGCCCGAGAAGGGAACAATCATGTCCAATTATTGGCTGATTATTATACAAATAACATATCTGATCGTCGAAGGAGAAGAAGCAGCCAGCGCTCCAGACAGGTTTTCTCTCGGAGCAGCTACACGAGCGGTTAGTTTAAACTCGAGAGACGAGAAGTTAAAAAAAGACTTCGATAGAAACAGTTTTCGACCCAATAATTATGTCTGTAATTTGATGGTTGGGGAAATGTGTTCCATTAGTCAAGAGGAGGGTAATTTTTACTTGCTGCCTCGGTGGTGTGATAAATTATTCTGAGCCGTGGCATGTGTAATTTTTTCCTCTGCTCTGAGGGTGTAATCAGTCAAGTCTGGGCGGTGGAATGTGTTTCAAAACTGCTTTGCATGTGGGAGTAGCGCTGTCGTCCTTGAGCCAGCCAGAGCTACGGCGGCGTGAGAATTTCTGTCGTATCCTGGTCTCCGGACACCTGGTCTGCGTCGCACTACCACATTTCTTCCTTTGCAAATCGGAATCTGGGGATTGTCATCTCAAGAAAATACATCAAAGTAACACGAAGAAAGAATTGAGGCGATTCGGGACTCTTGAGAGTTTCTGATGCCTTCTAGGCTACTTTTATCAGAAGATTCATCCGTTGCTTCTAAAATTGTACCATAAATAAAACTCACGGGGCAGATCTATAGATCCGTTTTGAAATAGTGAAAATGTCAAATATATCTAGAAAGTAATTATTAGGTAATCCAAGAAGTATCAACAAAAAGCCAAAATAAGTCAAACCAGGACCACATACTCGTCTAACTTCACAAAATATACTGACTACGGGAAGTAGTAGCCAATATACTTGTAAGAAGAGAAACTGGAAAACCTGACTAAATAATTAAAGTAGTCAAATAGTAATTGTCATCAGAAGCAGAAGGATCATAAAATAACCTTTATTGGAACTCAGATGATTCAACGAAGCTTAAAGGTTAAAAAAGGTTCCATTAAAATATTTCATCATCCTTTCAGAGTATTTGTAATTTTTCTAAACTTTCATATACCAAAAATATTGTTATTCTTATTTTTGCAAGACTGGAAGAAATTGGTGAGAGATCTCGAGTCAGCAAATAGAACTAAAATGCCAGATTTTAAGCGGAGATTAATAATGTCAGTTGAACTAATAAACAAGGAGATTAATTTTTTTGATCAATTTTTGTATACCATAGTCACAGTAGATCTATTCCGTCCAGATCATGTATGAGACATATGGGGTTAAAAGAAGAAAAATATTCTAGCTCATGAAAGAGCGCATCTCAATTATTTACAATATATATTTAAATACAAAAGGACCAATTGAACACATCGATTATAGATATTAATGGGTAATTTCCTGTATATTAATTCCACTTTTTTGGCGCAGCCTCCAAGCACCAATTGGGACTACATTAGTGGTATTACTTTTCACATTTGTTATGAGACAATCAAAATGATAATCACTTCGTGAGTGAGAGAGTGTGGGAAGGGTAAGTACTTGTCGCCAACACTCGGCCCAGAAGGACCGAGCTTCCGTCCGATTTATATGCGAATCTGTCTGCGGAATGGAAGCAGCCAATGAATAAAGAGAACGACCTCGCCTTCTCTGGGTGGCAATCGGAAATCGATGTCGCTGTGCAGGCCCCAGGCAGTCAGTAATGGGCGTCATAGGTGGCAGTCGATGGCCAATGAGTGATGGGCGTTAAGCGCCGCGGCGGAGGTATTAGCGCCATCGATTCGGACCAAGCGTCGCCGCCCTCATCTCCCTGCTTTCGCAGTTCGCGTTTCATTTCCATACAGCCTGGTTCGTCATTTTCGTATCCGTATCTATGCCACTGATTCCAACCACTTTTCACTTACATTCGTTTCTTCCAATTACCAACCAGTTTTTATATTTCAATTTGTTCTGCATTATGTTAGTTTTGTCATAGGTATATCCTTACGTTATCAATCTCATATTTTACGTCAGAAATTTTATATTTTCATATTTTACTGATTTATCTGTTCCATATTTTCTGCCGAAAATGTCGTTTATTTTTTTGAGGTATCCATTTACTCCGTCTTAATCTTAATATGAATAAGAAAGATAGCCAGTTCAGACAAAAAAGTGATAATATAAATACCCACAGAACGTTTCTGAGATCCTCGTCACTTTCGTCAGGCGCGAAGAAGAACCAGAGCGACACAACTGCACTTGTTACTGGACAAAACTCAAAAGCGACGAAACGCTACAGTAATTTCCTGTATATTAATTCCACCTTTTTGGCGCAGTCTCCTAGCACGAAAATCGTTGCGTTTTCGTCACTTTTCAGTTTTGACAACTGACACGTGCAGTTGTGTCGCTCTATGCTCTTATTCGCAACTGACGAAAGGGACGAGGATCCCTAAACGTTGTGTGGTAATTATATTATAACTTTTTCGTCTGAATTGGCTATCTTTCTTATTCATTAATTTTAATCAGACGTAAATATTGTCATTTTAATATGAATATTAATATCTGGATAATTCTCTATTCTAATGTCCGTCTAGAATACAATCATCACAGTTCGACTACGCCAAATAAAAATTATATTTTAGAGATAAATTGTTTTGGCAAACTAAATTGTGTTGATTAATTTTTTTTCTGTCGGTTTTGTCAACTGACGAGTGCAGTTGCGTCGCTCTACGCTCTTCTTCGCACCTGACGAAAGGGGAAGGATTCCAGAAAAGTTGTGTGGTATTTATATTATCACTTTTTTGTCTGAATTGGACAGCTTTCTTATTCATTATTTTCAATCAGACGTAATTTTTTTTCATTTTAATCTTAATATCTTGAGAATCCTCTCTTCTAATGTTCGTCTAGAATTCAATCATCACAGTGCGACTGCGCCAAAAAAATTATATTTAAAGATCAATTGTTTTGGGTAACTAAATTGTGTTGATTAATTTGTTTCCTGTCGGTTTTGTCGACTGACGAGTGCAGTTGTGTCGCTCTAAGCTCTTCTTCTTTGCACCTGACGACAGGGACAAGGATCCCAGAAACGTTGTGTGGTATTTATATTATCACTTATCTTGTCTGAATTGGATATCTTTATTATCGGTTAATTATTACCTCAAACAAATTTTATGCGGAGCTTAAATTGTAAATCCATTCAAGCCTCGAGAAATGCAACATTATTTCGCTCCGTTAGAGTATTTGTTTGAGGTTATTCTCATTTATTAAACCGGTATGTTCAAGAATTGGAAAATTTGTGCTGGTAAATTCCTGAAAGCGATACAGAATACTGTAGATAATGAGATTTGTGAATTTTCACTAGTACTGCGATATGAAGATGTTGACGCAGGTATGATCCAGATTAAGAATCGCAGAAGACAGCTTCTAACGGCAATAGTGTCATAATATGCAATAATACATTAAATTCTAATATATAGTAGAAATCTACCCACGAAACGTGTACTTTGATGTTGTTTATGTAACAAAAGAAGGAGATTTAACAATTTTCTAGAAAAAAAAACAACTAACGGTATCCTGCAAGGATTAGTAATTTAATTGCATTCTTAGAATTCTGACCTTTACAGGTTGCAGCCTTTGATATACTGGAGCATTGACGGCAATAGAATTTTTAGTGCTTCTTAACACATGTGCACAATTACAATTATATTTAATTACACTCATTACAAAACTGATGGCGTCATGAGTGAGTCGACGTATTCCGAGCTTTAGTCATTTCAATTCGGTCTATCTGGATCAATTAATGTTGTTGACGAAATTAATTTTATAAAGTTTTAGTAATATTATTTTATTATGCGAGAATATTTGTATACTGATATTTATTCGGTTGTGTCTCTAGTGGTCTACCTTCTTAGTGTCGGCGGCACAGGCGACTGGATTGCTGTGTTTTACTGCTGGGAGCAGGTCGATCGTAAACCGGTGACATTTATGGCGTGGTTACGGCAGTCGACCAATTAAAACCTCGTTGTTGCCAACTTGCCAACAGTTTATTATTACTTTTATTATTATTGAGGTAGGGGAGAGGGGTCGTGTGTACACACGTGAGCCTCCTCCCCTCTACCGTTTCACGCCGACAGACAGATTCAAGTGGCCTGCCTGTCTGTTTTACGACGGGCAGTAAAACCCTTTTGTTTGTTTGTGTTAGGTTGATGCTACTGTTTTATGGGCAAGGTCATATAATGGCGCTTCCGAAACTTGTTATATGGACTCGAAAATCAGCAAGTGGCGAAGAGTCATTTAAAACCTATAAAGTTGTTTTGTGTGTCTTTTTTTTCTTTTTTTTTTTCGTGGTGATGCGGGACTGTCATTAACCGATCTGCTTAAGTAGCGTTTTTACTGAATGGTCTCTCGCACTTGAGTGGGTTCTGGTTTTACGAGGATTTTATAGCCCCGTTTCCCTAACGAATTGCCGACTTTTAAGGGTTGTCAAGATTATCCGAGTACATAAACACGACATTTACTCCGACACTTGCCGAGGCTGTTTCAATTATTTGGACTTGTCAGATTGAACTCAACTCACGTAAACGTATGGAGTAAATCATTACACCCCGAAGGATATTTTTTTATTTCTAAAAATGAGAACTCGCTTGAAGCTTTAATAGAAGAAGTATAAATATGTCGGGAAACGGAAAATATGGAAAGTGTGACAAATTTAAAATCATAATCGATTTTTATGTGCGTGTTAAATCGAAAAATAATGAAAATGTAGTCCAAACTCAGAAATTACACGTTTCGTCTGACTTTGAAGACCAATAAAAGCTTAATATCCATCTCGTGTCAATCAGATTTTAAATTTTGCTATTAACAAAGACGTCAGGAACAAAAATTTTATCATAGATAAAACTCAATGAGTTGGTATCAACTGAAAAAATTGGAAGTGTGACAAATATAAACTCATAATCGATTTTCATGTCCGTGTTAAGTCGAAAAATAATGAAAATTTAGTCAAAATACAGACAGTGTAAGGTGAAATTTAAAAATTCAACGTTTCGTCTAACATTGAAGACCCCATAAGCTTCATAAAAGCTTAAGAACCAACTCGTGTCAATCAGATTTTAAATATTTCATTAACAAAGACGTCAGGAAGTTAAAATTTTGACAATGAGTTGGTATCATTCTGAATATTAATCGAGTTGTGTAATTTTACTATTTCAGTAATTAATCAAGCATGATGCCTGACTTTAATATCAAGGATTTTTGCAGCGTTCCAATCAAATTTGTGAACATTACAAAGAAAATGTTTGATGAAAACCAAATGGTTATCTTCAGAAAGTCTGAAATTACCTCTGTGTTTTTTAAAAGGTTTTATTAAGCAACTACACCGGGAAAACCTACGTTCATTAAGGTTCGTTTTGTTTGTCCTATGTAAATAGGCGAAATAAAATAGAAAAATGTCTAATAATATTAATATATTATTAACTATAAAGAACCTTTGAAATCAGGTTGTTTAAAAAAATTTCATGTGCCAACTGTGATTTAATTTTCATAGGCCAAACAAAACGGACCTTAATAACTGTTGTTGTCTTAATTGTCTATTAAATGAACCATCTCAGACTTTCTGACATTCATTTATCTCCAATCCTATTATTTCCAATGATAATACATTAGATTTAGACGTTAAAAACTGCTTGATATTGAACGTTGATTTCTGAAATAGTTGACATACAATTACACAGTTTTATCTTCTTGACGTTTTTGATAAAATATTAAATTTTTAATCTGATTGAAATGCGTTCGGTCTTAAATTAAGTTTAAATTTGACTTTATCGATTGTTTATTATTTAAAACCAAAATCTTTGGACTGTAATAATATTAACAATTAAATCCCCTTATTTCTAATTCGCGTTTTCTGTTCACAAATGTCCACTTTCCTGACCCCACTTATACAATTACTAAATATTCCGAACGATTTTCTGCTTATCAAGAGCGACAAATAAGAATTTCCCTAGCCCTTGTTAACATCCTACAAGGCGTGGAGATCTGAATATTTTTACTAGTTTAAATCTTAAGTGCATCACAAATTGAGGAAGGGGGGGGGAGGAGACAGACACGGGGTGATGGGCCATATATACGCATCACATTGCAGAGTGTTTAGCATGGGTAATGGGGAGGTATCTATATGTATGTATGAGGCTCGCTCGATAATCATGCAGGACGGCTGTGCCTGTCGACTATATCTTGTTTGCATCAGTAAATATTACCAACTGCTTTCAAATTTATGCAATACATATTCAGATGCACTCGAACGTCGCATCACATCTGCGGTCATTTTGTGGACAAGTGATGGGAAAGGTGATCCCAGGAAACGGAAAATAATTGTAAGTGGTCCCGATACCATATTTTGGTGGCGTAACGTCAAACAGAATTTTATACTTACAAAACGATTTTGACAAGGAAGGAATCGCATGAAAAAAATATTACGTTGAATTCGGAACCATTTATCCGAAATAGTGTAGACGATAAATTCTTTATTAGACCGCGCATAAGGTATTTTAGGCGGATGTAATATTTATGAATATAAACATGATTTTGAGTTAACTAAATATGTGAATTGTTTTCTGTTTTAATAGAATATCACTTAATTATTTTTTTTAAAAAGAAATGGTCTTTCATACTGCTTTTGTATCCTTGAAATTTTGCAGGTAAAACTCGAAAGTATCATAAAATAAATTACTTGTTCTTCTGTAAGAAAAAGACAATTGCATGAACGGAAACCATAATAACAAAACAGAATTTATAACTTTCTGACGTGGTTCGCTTCTTTGAAAGCAAAACAGATATGCCTTTTTGGAAAAGGAAACCCACACTGGCTGTAATCCGCTTGAACTATTTTCAGATAAAATGCTTAATTAGTTCTGGTTTTTCATCCTACTGAACCTTTTTGAATCCGTGATCGATTGTTCGCGTGTGCCATTGTGTGTCTAATATAAGAAATTGACGGCGGTGTGGTGTTTTCTTTATAAATATTTTATTTTATGTCCTCATAATGCCGTATAGTAAAAGTTCTTTATAAATATTTTAGTTTATGCCCTTATAATTCCGTATAACAAAACTTTGTAACTTTTTGTTAAGAAAAAATTTAATTGAACAAATTCAATCCAACCTCAAAGAGATGAAATCAACGATCGTAATATCGACTTCTCTTTGGTCATCGTGTGTTTTATATACGAAAATGACGGCGGTGTGGTGTTTACTTTATAAATATTTTAATTGAAGTCCGTATAATGCCATATAATAAAACTTGGTAACATTTTGCTGCGAAAAAAATTAATTGAACAATTTCAACCCAACCCATAAAATCAACGATCGTAATATCGACTTACTCAAAGGCGATACACTTTTTCTTTGTTGCCAACCCTGCCATTTATTGCCAACAGTGGCAACGGAAGAAATTAGAAGTAGGTAAATTAGGAAATGTAACTGAAAGAGAGTAAGGAGTATAGACCGACGTTTCGAAGAGTTAACTAGTTTTTCGACGGAGTAAAGATCATTAGTTCAGAGCTTCGACACGTGAGTTCGCTAGCATCACAGACTTTGACCTACTAGCTTCAGCGTAGCTCTTCTTTCCTTTGAAATACCTTTCCGCTTTACCCAGATCTACTTTTTTTCCTTTCCTCACCTCTCCTGTGTTTTCTTTTTCTTCTCCAAAACTGGCAAAATAACTCATAGAATAAATTATTCAACATTATCATAAATTTTCAATCTAATTTTACTAATTCTGTCTCTCTGTAATAAATATTTGCTTTGAATTTGTCGTATTAATTTCCCTAAAAGTTGAAAAACTTTAATAAGACTTCAGTTAAATTTTTGACATTTGGAATGGTATATTTTAATTCCATTAAAATGGTATATTTTAATTCCAAATGTAAGAATTTTAAGTTATTTCATTCTGAAAATGAAATAACTAATGAAGTTCATCATGGAAGGACAGGTGGTGATAAATGCAATGACTAGCCCAATAAGACTCCATTAGACGTTTAAAGGAAAATTGTTAGGCGCTCAATGATTATGATTATAATAGGTACGGCTGCGAAGCTTCCCCCAAGCACCTGCCGTCAGACTAAACTTTTAATATAACAATCTTGCGTCGTAAACGAATTCAATCACAGCGCATCGAGCGGTAGCGGAGGTGGTAAGTACTCGAAGGTTAGGCAGGAAGAGACAACGCTGTTGATAATGGAATGAAACACAATTCTCAGTCGAGTCCCGTAAAGCGCGCCCTGGGCTCAGCCAGCAATAACTCTGCAGCTTAGTAGAATCCCCTCCGCTGTGGTCTGCAAGAAGTTGCCTCCAGCACAAAGCTGGGATAAATGTCATCGCCTACCTACATGCTTGTGATCGTCGTCAATATTCTGTCCATTTGCCTCTTTATGCGGGCCTCCGGTGAGGCTACGAGAATCATTGGTACACACGAAAATGTATTTTTACGTATCTGAAAGATACTTTAACACTATACTGAGCATTTTTGTAGTTAACTCAAATCGGAGACGATAATGCGGGTAAGAAATTCTAGGTTTGGAACACAATATTGGAAAATAATTTGTTGGCTGCTGGACCAAACTGATATTAATAATACTATTCAAGATATCCTTAGGTAGGAAAAACAAATCCGATAGTTCTGCAATATAGCATATATATTTTTCCATTAAATTTGAGAAACGGAAGATCACATTACTTGTAGGGCTCTGCATAGACCGATTAATTTTATTCATATTTGCGGAATCTGATTAATAAAATGCCTGTAATAATATCATTGCTATCTATATAATAAAAAAGAATGTATATTTGTATGTATGTATTTATTTACGTTAAACTCTTTACAGATTTAAAAGCGTGGACAGATTTTTTAAAAAATGGTACACATATTCTTCTAACTACGAGAAACGGTACTGTGGGGTTGAGAAACCCCTTGCATAAATTTGGAAAGAATTATAATTAAAAAATGTGATCATTTTGTGTTAAATTACTGCGGGCAAAGAGACCATGACGTCAAAGCAAACGCGAGAGAAACACGTTACTACACAACGGTATTGTACAAAAATAAATAGTTACATATTTAGTAATGAAGTAAAGCAGAAATATTTTGATTGCATAAAATATATAATTACATCCAGCAATACTCCATCGAATGATAATAAAAAACAATACCAAATACTTAATTATCATTGCGGAAAATGTAAGTTAATTTTTGAGTACATTAAGTGACTTCAATATGGCCACCATTTGTTTACATTGGGAGCGTAGTTATCAATTTCATCTTTCGTACTGTCTGAAAACTGAGGGATAATTATATACTACAATACTCAAGGAGTATATTGAAATATTCTATTCGTAAAGAAATTCGGAGGTATGTTTGTTGGGATTGGTGCAATAAAATACAATGTATTTTATAGTTGTTAAATTAATGCACTATCGGTCGAAAGTAAGTACGGAACTAGGAGCAGCTACATTTAGGTTAAATCACTTCTTATTAATTAGATTAATATAGAATTAAATACTTTTTCGGGTTCATAAATATATACACGGGAAACGCCAGGCACGTCAAGACACCAAGACATCACGGGAAAAAGAGACGTTACTACGCGTCGCACAAAGGAAATAGTTCCTTTTTCCGTAATGAAAAATAGTAAAAATATTATTTTAATAAAAATTAAAATTATATCCAGCAATGCTCCATAGAATAATAATAAAAAACAATACGAAATACTTTACGATCCTTGCGGAAAATGTAAGTTAATTGTCGTGCCATATTAGGGACTCCAATATGGTTTCCATTTGTTTACATTGTGAATGTAGGTAACAATTATATCCTGCACTACTCAAGGAGTATATTTAAGTATTCCATTCGTAAAGAAATGCGAAGGTACCCTTGTTGGTAATCTTGATGCAATAAAATTCAATGTATTTTATAGCTGTGCAATTAATCCATTCTCGGTCGAATGTATGTACGGAAATAGGAACATTTAGGTTAAATCACTTCTTGACTAAAGGTTAATGTAGAATTAAATACTTTTTCGGGTTTATATAAATAAGTACATGGGAAACGCCGGGCACTTAGCTAGTACAAAAGGAAACAGAAGTTTCGAGTATTGCCTTTTATATCAATAATAAATAGGACTTAAACGAGTGAAACCGATATTTGATTCACGAAATAACTTTTTAGACTGTCTCGCGTTAAGGAGAAATTGAGACACGTGGTCTGACAACGTAAGTTTTTTTGGAAGTTTCACTGATGGCGGATCGCTAGAAAGAAATGAAGTCAGTGTCGCAATGCGGAATGACGTAGATTATAATGAGTGAAGTAGGCGAGCTCCCCAGATGGCCGGGCGCTACATACCTGGCCGCCATTGTGCCGTCGTCCCCAGGGAGATTGATGCCAGCGCCGCCAGTGTTTTGTGTTGGTCTGTCATGGCGGGACGAGTCAATAAGGCGACATTTCAATCTTCCAATTGCTCCGCTAACGCATTTTCCCATAAAAGAAGGCATGCATGACTCTAGGGTCATGGAAACCTTTCATGCATGGCCAGGTCGAGGCGAAGAACCCACGACAATTCAAGTGCTCATTCAATCTTCTACTCTCCTACGACCCGCGTCAGCACATGATCTAAACTCCATATAGTCCCATCAGTTTACGATGATAGGTAATGTTCTTATTTTAGAATTCAGACAACCCAGCAAATTAAATGTTCTTACGATTGAAAATTATCAACTTATTGTCGATCCAAAATGATTTTATTTTAATAGGAACTAAATTTTCTCTTCTATATAATAAATTCTTCCCAATCCTCCATTACGGTATCATAGCGTACAGCACTGAAACATATTACAGTCTATAGAAAATAAAATACCCATTTTCTTGAGATTTCTAATTCAATAATGCCGTCAGTATTTTCAAGCCATATAAAATCAACAAATCAAAGATAAAATATTGCGTAATAGCCTTCGACTAACCTAATGTAACCATCCTTGTATTTAAAATTTCGATTTCATATATATATATATATATATATATATACATAAACACGATAGATAAAGAGGTAGCTGGATAGGGGAAGCAACGAGATATCACTTAGGGATTTAGGACGTTATGCATATTGAAAGCGAAGTGACGTTTATAAAGATAATGTGCACAAATTGTGCAATATAAATATACATTTAGTTTGTGCAAAAGTCTATCACTGATTGATAAAAAGTTCTTGAGTTTTAATCTATTAAACCCGTTTGAAAACAGAACTTTTTATCCTACAATTACACCAGGAAAGACTCTATCTTTGATCAATGACTGATATTTCCCGATTTGGACAACTTCCGGTGTGGTTATTTGTCGCATAGTTTTTCACATACTCTGACAGCTCTCGTTTGGTTCGTGGTATGTTTGATTTCTGAAAATCTTGTGGTGGTAACCGCGGAACCGCCATCGATATCACGAAGCAGCGAAGTTCTTGGTTTGTTCCGGTCCGTGATCGATTCGTCAATACTTCCGTTAAATAATATATTATTTAAAGTTTATGAAACACAAACGTTGGCCAAATTTAAATGGAAACAGGACGACGAATGGCTTGGAGATTTTTTGATTAATGTTGCGTGAAGTTACGCAAATATGTTCGCCTTTTTTTATTATTCAACAGATATATTAAACGACAACTAACAGCCCATTTTCCTAAAATTTAAAATAAATTAATTACATATTCTTTAATTAAGAAAACAGCGTTTTTTTGAATTAGTGAAACGATAAACTGTGAGACTGGTGTTTACTACAAGACTGGCTGCATTAACGTGTTTCTGTTAGATATTTTGGCTACTGTCAGGTCTTTATCCGATACATATTTGACTATATCTGGAGGTGTTTTGTCACACAAATGTCGAAAATCACAACTTTTGTACTTCCAAACGGTGTGGATTTCAAGTCTTCGTCAACACCAGCGTATTTTAAATTGAAAAAAATTACGTCTTATGAAAATAATGAATAGGAAAGATAGCCAATTCAAACAAAAAGAGTAATAGTGCAGTTGTGCTCTTCTCAGCACATGACGTAAGGGACGTGGATCCCAGAAACGTTGTGTGGTATTTGTATTACCCTTTTTGTCTGAATTCACCAGCGCATTTTGTTTATTTCTCTTGGTTCTCCAGAAAGCTTCAGAAATAAAAATTATTTTTCTGTGTGTCAAGAATTATAAATTTTTTTGTATAAGTTTGTAAAAACGCTGTGTTGTTAATTAAAGATGTTATTATTAATATAAACATGAATTATATATTTTTAATGGCCACCAAATATATTTGATTTGTAAAACAGACGTAAAAATAAAATATCATTTTATATCTATCAGTTGCGAGTCAAAAGCCTAGGAGCAAACATTGTGCAGAGTTCTTTAATTATTTTTGTTGAAATTTCAGCTTTGTAACGGTCGAAATTGTAAGGTTAGAATTACAAACATTACACAAGCAAATAAACTATATTCACAACGTTTTTCTTTTCACAGGGGTTTGTATAAATACGATATCATAAGGAATAAAAATTGATATGGTGACCCAGAATTTTCATCAGAAACAGATTTATGGGTTTGTGACACTGAGGTAGTAGGTACATTGCTAAGTGCTTGTAATTCAGCAGCGTTTTTTATTCAGCTAGTGTAGTACGTTGTGCCGGGTCACATAAACTGGGCTGATGATGCAGGCAGCCCGCAGTGCAGAGTTCTCTCCCTCTCTCTCCAACCAGAGGGAACAAACAAATGAGCTCCTTGTTAACATTATTAATTATAAAGGCCGCCTCCTCGCGTTTGCGCCCCCAAGAGAACGAGGCATACTTCTCTCAATCTGCAGGGGACTCGGCAACAGAAGCAAAACTCTGTTCCTACGCAATTGTACACACGGGCGGCGATCGGCCGGTGCTTCTTCGTCGGCGAAGAGGAGCCGACATGGAACAGAGTTGCGTGGGGGTCTTTTTTAGTCGCTGCCTGACCTGCTAAAACTCAGAACGACAGATGGCCTTTCCTCCGGTCCGACAAAGAAGCCACTCTGACCGCTATCATACCCAGCGAAGGGCCTGGTTTTACGCAACGTGGAAAGGAAACAGAAGCGTAATAATAAATTGTCAAACCTCTATCAAGAACAACGGTTCTCTGTTAATTTAACTATTTGGATGTGCTCTTTCTCCTAACAAAAAGTTGACCCGCGGTAATTTAATGCTTTGCCGTTTGATAATTTTTTTCAGTTAACGTATGTAAATTATAGAACTACAGTTCAGTCAAAAGTTATTTACTTTTTTTTAACGTTTTTATTACAAACATATTGTTGAAATTTTAAGCAATGTGGACCATCTTCAATAATTCTGCAACAGAATCTCAATTTCTCACAATTCCCTATTCCTTATAATATCGTATTTATGCTAACCCCTGAAAAAAAACCTTTGTCAATATTGTTTATTTGCTTGTATCACATTTGTGATTCTAACCTTACAATTTCGACCGTTACAAAGCTGAAATTTGCAACAGAAATAATTAAAGAAATCTGCACAGTGTTTACTCCTTGTTTTTGACTCGCAACTGGAAAATATAAAGTAATATTTTATTTTAAGTCTGTTTTACAAATTAAATATATTTAACGGCCAATTTTTTTTATGAATCATAATATATTTAATTAAGAACACAGCGTTTCTGTACATATTTTTACAAACATGTACAAAAAATTTTTATAATTCTTGACACACAGAAAATAATTGTTATTTCTGAAGCTTTCCGGAGAACCGAGAGAAATTAACAAAATACGCTGGTGAATAGGAAAGATAGCCCATTCAGACAAAAAGGGTAATATAAATACTACGGAACATTTCTGGGGTCCTTGTCTCTTACGTCACGTGCTGAGAAGAGTCTAGACCGACACAACTGCACTATCAACCTTTTGTCTCAATTGGCTAACTTTCCTATTCATTATTTTGAATCAGACGTATATTTTTTCATTTTAAAATACGATGGTGTTGACTGTTTGGAAGTACGAAAGTTATGATTTTTGACATTTGCGTGACAAAACACCTCTAGATAAACGCAAATGTGTATTGGATAAAGCACCTGACAATAGCCAAACTATCTAAGGGAAACACATTAATGCAACCAGCCTTGTAATAAACACCAGTCTCACCGTTTATCGTTTCACTAATTCGCTACGGACGTAGAAAAGATCTCCTAAGCGAAATCAATAAATTTTTTCTGGTTGTAAATATAATTATGATACTTTACGGAATGGGGGGGATTGGGGAGGGGGGCGTACTGATCTTCATCCTAATTACAAAGACTCTTCGTGTGCATGCTCCCCGAAAGAAATGATAGCAGTTTTGGCACCGATACGAACAGTTTAGCGGAAACGTGCGATTGTTCCACGATTTTATCGGCAGGGCCAAATTAGAGACATGAGTTGTGAAGAACGGAGAAGTTGTGCCGATAATTAAGTTAGAACGCACCCTCCCTCCCCCCTCGCTCGCCCCCTCCCCCGCGGCAGCCATATTGATAACTGAGATTGGTGGGCTTCTAACTCCACCTACATAACTCAATAACTCGTAACTCATAAGGTAACTTTTCTCTTTCTTGCCGACTCTCTCTCCGTTCTGCCCCCTTCCACCATTCGGCGAGGTAGTTACGTCACCACGGCGCCTTTACTCGCCCTATCGGCAGATATGATTTCTCGACTGCAATAATAATAACCAACACGAAGGGTATCTCAAGTTTTAAGTAACTACCGTACGACTTAGGTACGGTGATGAATGCGGAAAAGAAGGAGTCATTGTGAGGCCTCAAAATGAGTAAAGAAAGACGTAGAAGAAAAACGAAGGGCTGTGTTCAGTTCATTTGGTATTCAAGGTGAGCTAACCTAATTTTAATATTTCGTGATGTTAATATCAAGCTGAGGTCCGGCTCTGTAGCTCGGAGATAGCATCTGGGGCAACTATTACGACCTGCGTCTAAAGTCGTGTTCCCTGCGGGAATTTCGCCGCACCTTCAGGACGAACTACAGACGTCCGGGACGATGACGAATATGTTGCAAAAAAAATGGCATTCAGTGTCTTCCTCTAAAAATCCAAGACTTGAAATAAATTATTTGATTTCTACAAATTTCTACGTTGACTGGTGCATACAATATAAAATTCGATCACAAGGTCACTATTAGATAGTGCGATTAAACGTCTAACATATTACACGTATGGAATTCGTCAGTTGATTACAGAATGATAATCTTGTAAAATCATAATGATAATACTGTACGAAGGATTCGACTATCCACGCCATATAGTGATTAATGATAGCTATTTCCGGGTTCAAAATAAATCTCGCCCTTTTTACAAAATAGGATAAATTATTTTTTATACAAGTTGGCCCTATACCACTTTTTATGATGGTTTAATACAATAGGATTTTCATTAAATATAAAGCAACCCCAGTCATCTAAAATTCGCTTACCATTACCGCGAAATTTAGTAGGAAAAAAATACGTATTTTAACTTGATTAATTAATTTTATTCCAATCAGAAAATTCATACAAGTTGCAAAGATATTATAGTCAACTTTTCCACTCTGATCTGGTAATAAAGGAACTGCAAAATGTCAGATTTTTATTTCACTTCGAAAAATCTGATATTTTTGCCAAAAATATTGAAATTTCTTATTCGTTTAGTAGAAATAAATGTATTTGCAAAGAAAATAATTAATTACTGAAATAACCAAACCAACAATTAATTACGAGTAATAAATTGGGTGTTAAATACATTTTAAGTTATTGAATGTGGTTCATTTTAAAATATACCGATTAGGATAATCACATAATTACATTTTAAAAAATTACAATAACAAAGCATAAGTGGAATAAGAAAAGAATATAAGGCTATGAATTACACTTTCTCTCCGCATCGGATCTCAATTACCCGGTATTATACTTTGAGATTGAATTAGCATCTATATAACTGCTTAGAAAGCTTACAGTAGATATTTTCTTTAATATCTGTTTGGTGATTCCATTAACATGTGTTCGCGGTACTCCGCTGATCTACTTATGTGGCGCACGCTTCTTTACGACTTTCCAATCTGCTTTTTCATTCGGTTTTTTGAGTGGCTAAATATTTGAACATGACTGGTCTGAGAATCTTACCTGAGACGCGGCACCCTGGAGAAAGTGTCTCCGTCCGCGGAGGGTGTCTTTTCTACCCAAACTTTCTAAACGTAAAAAAAATCTGACGTTCCATTTTTTCCTGCGTTATTTATTACCGCAAGCGACGGAAGAGACGATTTTTGGGGAAAGTCTTCTTCTTTCTGCGTCCTTTTGTAAGAGAACACCGGTGTGCAACGTTTTAGAAACTTTACACTTTCCCCCCAAATATTTTTTTTATGTCTCACAGATTTCCAGCCCCCTTGAGTCGTGTATTGTTGAACTTTACCGTTGGACTCAGGACATATTAAATCATTTTATGACGATACGTGCAAACAAGTCTGTGATTTCCCAAATGTTTGTATTCACCCTCAAATAAATAATGTGGCAGCGAATTATAACTTTCAGGCACGTACATAAACTTTGACAACAGAAGCATTTACTTTTATTCCAGAAAATGTAATATTATGATTCCTGATTTATTTCTAACAAAACATATTTCAATATGGTTACGAAGTTTAATAATGAGCCTGTGCGTAACTTGAGTTTTTAGAATACTTAGCAAACATGACACTGTAATTCTAAAGTAAGCCTTAAAGGGTCTCCGTCTCTTTTTTCACAACACGCTTTCGAGTTTAGAATCTCCATATTCAATAGCTAAGTAAAGAAGGATCCGACACAAAAAAAAGAAATGGGGTAGGAGAAATATATTCTTAAAATAAACTTCTACAGTTTTCGCATTACTGCGAAAGGGGTGGGCTGAGAAGTATTTTCCAGTCTAAAGGATGGGCTTACTTTTTTGCGCCACCCTTAGAAAAAAAAAGAACCCCAAGTGGAAGACAGGCGGACTGATATAAAATGGCGGCTCGAGTGGAGTAGGGTGGAGCGCTGGTAACCTTTCGTCCACCGAGACTGGATCTTCGTCGTTAGAAGTGTATTATTATTTGTAATGGCTTCGATCAGTAACGAATGAAAACATCTCAATTATCCTCTTCTTAGTTTTAGACAATATTGATTAAATTTATTTCATAAACAAAAGATCGCCTGTAGTTCGACCGAAGTCAATTACTTATAGTAGTATATATTCATTTTTTTCACACTCAAATATGAAAAACTATGGTAATTTCGTTTCTATTCCTATTTACAAAATGGTCCTAACGAAAGTTTAAATAAAAATGGCGAGAACTCGAGCGTGGTTGCAGATTCGCCTGTAGATAAAAATCACGAGATCAAAGCCTTCTTCACCCATTTTTTTTGTTATATATAAAGTATGACGCAAATACAAGATTTAATCACATGCAAGGGTGTATTATAATTCACGAAAAAAACGAGAACATTTTTTAAATTCCCATAATTTCGATTTTTGTCCTCACATTTCTTGCTGCTATTGACGGCTGTTCAGGGTGGAAATGTTTCAGACCACCTTGATTGCCTTTTACGACAACGAACCGTATGGTTATTTTAGTGTGCTTAGAATTTTAAACCTCCATAGGCATCGAACCAAGGACAGTCTTGTGAATTATGATAATTGTCAGATCACGGAGCAGATCAAAAACGATCTTCGATGGTTAGTTTATACACTTCCTCTTATTCATTCCGATTGAAGTGCACCATTGTCGGTTAAGAAAATGCTTTAAGTGCACGCGGGTCGCGGTGTGATGTAGTACCCGCAACTAATGCAATTATTCACAAGTTAGACGTTTTTCCCTTCCCCCCGAGCTCCGTATTGCTTATTTAAATCTCCCCTAGTGAAATGCTAAGCAGCGAGCACCTCACCTCACCGATATTGCCCGTGACTAAACCTAGCGGACCGGATCTTCACCGGAGGGATTTACAGTGGGGGCGGAGGGTGTGTGTAATATGCCTCATGAATATGTAGTGACCTACAGAATTCCTCGGAATAATATCGTCGTGTCTTGCCGTGGAGTTTCTTACGAGAGGCGAGAAAACCGTGATGCACCTTGGGAGGGGTGTCTGCGAATCTAGAAGACGCGCACCGGGGTACGGAAGACTTCAATACACCATGGGCGTTGTTCTTTGATTGGATTTTTAACCGTGACTCTTGTAAGAGTACAGTTCTTACATTCATAAATCTATACCTCCAGCAAATGGTCATAATGGTCAATATAGAAGTAGACGTTAACATTACTTACTAGATTAAAATAAATTTTTCAATACACTTGTTAAGAATTTGCACGTAAAAATGAACATGTTTACCAAAAGTACACGCAGTTACTAAAAATAATTGGAGAAAATTTCAAATTAATCTATATAGTACAAAAGGATGTATATTTGTGTGTACGTATGTATTAACGTTAGTTTCTATACAAATTTTGATGAGTGGACAGATTGCAACGAAATTTGGCACACACATTCTTAAAAACACGAGAAACGTACTGTGGGAGAGCGAGAGACGTTACTACGTGACGAACAAAGGAAATAGTTCCTTTTTCCGTATTGAAATAAAGCATAAATATTTTCATTGAATAAAAAGTATAATATAAAATATAAAGAAATACAAAATACTTTACAATACTTGAGGAAAATATAAGTTAATTTTCGTTCCATATTAAGTGACTCCAATATGGCGACTATTTGTTTACATTGTGAATCTAGCTAACAATTTTATCTTTCGTAATGTCTGAAGACGGAGGGACAATTATATCCTGCAATACTCAAGCAGTATATTTAAGTATTCTAGTCGTAAAGAAATTCGGAGGTATGTTTGTTGGGACTGATGCAAAAAAAATTCAATGTATTTTACAGCTTTTCAATTAATGCACTATCGGTCGAAAGTATGTACGGAACTAGGAACAGTTAGATTTAGATTAAATCACTTCTTGACTAAAAATTAAATACTTTTTCGGGTTTATATAAATAAGTGCACGAGCAACGCCGGCCACACAGCTAGTATTTCATAAGGTTATCGATACCTGACTGCTTTCATTTTCAAGTAGACAGCTGAGGACGTTTCGTAGTATGCGAATGACAGTCACGACTTGTATTTCACTATTCAGTGCGGTTCTCAAAATTTCTTGCAACGTTAACATAATTATTGTTTGATCAATTTTAATCTCTCACCGTCCTTCAGTTTTCGTAATTCGTTTCAAATAAAAAACTAATATATTTGTTTTTGTCATTAGCTGAGGAGATTCACTTGATTCATAAGTCAAAAATTAAATTCTCTTATTCTTTACTAAATACAGCACAAACAATTAATAAATTATATATTATTATTAATAGGCAAAACTTTTGTCCCAAGATTATTAGTTGGTTAAATACAGTTACAGTATATTTAATTTAAATTATGTACATAATTAATATCGGAAAATGGTAATCAGGTTAATCCAGCAATTAACTGGTAAATTGGAGATATTAGAAATTACTCTATAAAAGGAACATCGCAATCTTTCAGTGCCGGTTACAATAAATTTCTTGTGTTTAGTTAAATAAGTAACTAAACTTTAACGATGCAATAGGCTGAGCTTGTCTACTTTTCTTCGTTAAATTTATTTTTAATTCCTACCTACCATGGTAAATATTGGACGTTCGCGTATGTCATTCTAGGAATAGACACGGGCAGTATTTATCAATTGCCTGGGTTGTATTTAGTAAAGAAAAAATTAATTTAATTTTTGACTCGTATATCAAGCGAATCTCCTCAGCTAATGACCAAAAAAAATTATATTCGTCGCAAGAAGACGGATGCAGGAACGAGCAAACAATTTTACGACCTGTTTTCCTGAAATTCCAAACTTACGAAGTTTTACCATTCGTTATCGAGAGTAACGATTTTCCAACGGAGGGAGGGAGGGAAAAACGCCTCTCCAGCAACAGTGGATGAACAAACAGCGAACAGCGAGTGTGCTGCTGCTGCTGCTGTTCGGAAGCGTGAGTTATGTCCTTGTCAATAGGATTGAGGTGTGACGTAAATCACACCCAAACATAGCTCGGGGAGAGAGAGACAGAACGGTTTTCCGGACCCCGAAAACAAGCTCGAAGATAAATCTGGCAACGGCGTACCACGCGATGGAGCTGCTGCTGCTGTTGTTTTAATATTGCTGGAAGGACAGGAGCGAGTAGTATCTGTCACCGACAAACGGGGGTCTTTGAGAGGGGGAGATTTTATTTATCAGCATTACTCAGCTCATCAAAAAAATTTAGGGGGCGGGGGGGAACAATCAATCATTTATTATTTTTTATTTTCATTTTTTTTGGCCAATCATAGGGGGAGGCACCTACTCGCAGAAATTGTCGTGTGCAATACATCGCAATCGTCATATGTTCGGAATATTCATGGCTGAAGCTTGTATATCGTACCTCAATCAAGTTTTATTAGAATTACGGCGATTAATGGCTCCGCATGTATGTTCTACAGAAGCGGACTGATATCTGACATGTTGGAAACGTGACAAGCGATGGGAAACGTAGGTAATATCACCGACATAAAATGAGGCGACTGTCACTAAAAACGTATTGGAATCACGATCGAACATCAGTGTTTACATTGGTTTCCTCCAAGATTTACCAGCAAGACGAAAACCCTTCGTGCTAGACATTTCTACGCAAAAGTGATGGATTTCAGAACCGTAATTTGTTTACTTAATGACACGTTCAATTTCCGCACATTTCCTGTCGTAATTTTTCGGATCTGTAGTACATAGCTCATTACTGCATAATTCACATATTCAATTTACGAATTTTGTAATTGTATTTCGATTCGCCCAGATTTTGGATTAGTTGCGATATATATTGCAAAGGAAGGGGAAGTTACATGTATCTGTCACCATTGAATCAATAAATAAAGAAACCAACCAACATGTCAGAAACAATTTAATAAAATAAATGTAAAGCTCGTGATGACATTTCGTCTCTACAGGTGCACAAGTATAAAATGACAAATTAGGAAATAAATTATATTCAAGCTCGTAAAATTCATCTATACCAAAATGAATAAAAAATATGAGAGAAAAAATATTTATTAATTAATTAACAAAAAATTATTACGATATGACGTTTCGTACACAAGTTTGGGACTTTCTCAGGTAATATACAGTTTGGAATGCATTCATATGTATACGTATATTAAATTAGAAGAAGAAATATAAATTTCTGCGTCCTATGACCCTGTAACCGAAATGCCCCTAAATGAATATGATGATATTGGCTTCAATTAATTAAATAATATATTTATTTTTAAATTATTATCAGTTTTATTAAATAATAATTGTCAGATTATATTAAAATATTGAGACGTTTTAAATTTATTTTATTAAAATTGTTTTTGCCATGGTAGCCGTTTTTTGTTTTACTTTTTAATGGGTAGTAAATAAAGTGTTTCTTTTTATCCACAAAACAATACGTGTATAAACTATATTTAAATTGCAAAACACTGGGAGAGGTTTTAAGGGTTTTTTTTAGAGGAAAAGTCTATATGTGGGTATCTTCGGGGTGGAAACTCCCTTTTAATAGCACAAGAAGGGGTTTGAAAGGGGGTATTCGGAAGCGTAGAGAAACGTAGCTACTAATGCAGGACATACTTTTGAAAATCTGCATCAGGTGGGTTTAGTGTTTGGGGTATGCCTAAGAGCTGTAAATACTATAAAGGTTGTGGAATGTCCAAATTTTCGTGACTGGAATTCTCTTATTTCGTTTGGGGCTTCAAATGTACATAGAACAGATCTGCGAAGTGGGCTTTCATACGTCACCAAAGTCAATTAAATACTCTTTTTAAAAGAAAACTATATGAATTTTTGCTGTGGGTAGAATTTTCTTGAAACATCTTTGCGGCGGTAATTTTGATAGACGCGTTTCCGCTGTTCAAAGATTTCTTTATTTGCGACGAGTCAAATTTATTTAGCGAATGCACAAGCTTTGCGCCGTTCAACGGTCTACACAGTCGCATTTCGCATCCAGTGTGCAAACCCAAGGGCATGGAAGCTAATCCAGCGAATGCGTTCATTTGAATCCACTCCCCATCAATTCCTCAAAGTGACTCCCTCCCCTCAAACCGCACTCGGAATATTCGCAACAATGCCGTGCCACGAGTAACAAATGACGACCACAACTGCGACAATGACGGTCACAGATCAAAGTGGCAAGCTCATACACTGCACAGCCAGATATACGCGCACAAACACCTTGCGAACAAACACGCAGCTCACTAATCCGTTAATTGTAATCATACCGTCCAAATTTAGTGGAGCGGCCATCCTCTCAGGTAGTCAGTCAAATTCTCTGACTGGGAAATTAGGTTCTCAGGGGGAACAATCGATTATTTGTTAGCGTCATTATCAGACAAGAAATTGACGTCGACCGGGCTTAAAGAAGAACAACGCATAATATTAATAATAGACAGTCGTAAATATTTGGGAATTGTGATCACTAAATATTTTGTAGTTTATAGAACGTCAAATATTCTGCATTACTTCTCTATTTCTAGTTGTAATAGTTCACATAGACAAAATATTTGAAACAAGTTCCAGTGTCACCAGTTAAACAAGAAATATTGATAAGCAGAAAAAACCAAAAACAGTGTCCAAGCTTTTAATTTGATTAAATAATTAGTTGGAAGCTTTCAACTCTTTTGTTATAATCGTCCTTCCTGTCCTTTAATTAAAATCACAATACCTTTAAAAAATACCATATGTACTCAGTGACTAATATAAAACTAGGTTGTTTATTCATCAAGGTCTGTTCTTAAATTATTTAATAAAATTAAAACTTGGAGATTGTTTTTGTTTTTTTCTGCTCATCGACGTAAACGTCAACAGTCCTTTTTACTATAACAAGAAATATTATCACTCTCGTATATATAGTGTATTAAGATGTTTAATAGTGATATTCGGCAATAGTTGATGCCATAGTTTTGAGCCTACACGTTTATGTGCAGAAGAATATTTTATTAAGATTTCGAATACGAAGCATATTCCATAATAAAACTAATATTTTGTGAAAATAAGTGATTGAATACGGATCCCACGCTATCTTTTTAAGACTCAACCTTGATTAATATTGGTAATAAGAAAAAATGGCCAAATACGGACAAAAGAAGTGATTACGAAAATACCACTCAACATGTCTGGAAACCTTGTTCCTTTCTTTATGTGCTAAGAAAATTAAAAAACCCAGGAGCCAAAAGCGACAAAAACTGCACGATACAGTTGACGAAACTCAAAAGCGAAGAAAATGCAACGACAGTGGGAAATCAGAAGGTTTGAGCTTTGTCAACTGACTTGTGCAGTTGTGTCGCTCTAGGCTCTTGAGTTTTTTTAGTTTTCTTAGCTCACGAAAAAAGAAACAAGGTTTCCAGAAACGTTGTGTTGTATTTATAACATCACTTCTTTTGTCTGTATTTGTATATTATTCTTTTTAGGCCTATCAATTTTCAAAACAAACGTAAATTTTTCAGTTTTCATCTTTATTGAAATTATTAAATGTGATTAATTGGAAACAATGAAGTTGGAAGCTATAAGGTCGCATTTTAGAAAATAATGACGACATTAAGAATCTCCAAACAGGGGCCCAACAAACATAATTTGATTTTTGTATATACATATACATTTATTTATTATCTTACTGGAAACTGAAAGAGAAATGACTTTGAAATTTCCTTTGAGAAAAATGGTGCAAAATCGGCTTTTTATTGCAAGTCACTTTATCGTGGACCGAAATAACTGCGTTTGCTGTTTTTCGGTTC
Source organism: Zhengitettix transpicula (assembly GCA_037074705.1). Classification (NCBI taxonomy): domain Eukaryota; kingdom Metazoa; phylum Arthropoda; class Insecta; order Orthoptera; family Tetrigidae; genus Zhengitettix; species Zhengitettix transpicula. The sequence goes on from CM073591.1 coordinate 71,002,706, forward strand.
CCCTAAGAAGTTCTGTTTGGCCAATTTATTTCACCATTTCCGGAGGATGCATTTGCTAAACGGCCACCCACAGTTCGTGTTCACATGACCACAATTTAACGTTTTTTCTTCTCTCTCTTCCACACATATATTTCTGTGGTTGGAAGGGACCCTTCTCGCTGGTACTGTAAATCCATGGCTGCCAAAGGGGGTGACAAGGTTTTCCACTTAGGAGAAGGCGCTCTTTCCACTGCAAAACGGAATGATTGCTGTATCTTTTAGGTTCCTAAGATCCTTTAGTCTTTGATAGAAAGAAGAACTCGTAAATAATCCACAAAGTAGCCCTTTTATTTACGTTATATTTCTAGATCTATTGAAGAAAAAAATCACAGAACGAACTAGCGACACGTATAGATATCCTTAGATTTAAAAATCTCTGGTATTTACTTCCTATCAAAAACATCAATTAAAAATAATTTAAATAAATACCTGTTCATTTATTTTCTTTAGCTGCTGCATCACATATTGTAATTTTATATTCCTCAATAGACGAAACGTAAATGTTTGGGAAATACAAATAAAGATAAAATGTTGTATATTCATGTTACTACTTGTGCACTGTATTTATTAAATTGTGCTTTTAAGACTTTTTTCATAAAAAATTCTGCTGAAAAGCCACAAATCATGGACATCGTGATTAAGTCATCTTTAGGAGATCGCCAAAAATTATGTTATGTTCCAATTATATTAATTTATTTTCTATTATTTATGTTTTCATTGTATTTTTAACAATAAAATGCCGTTTTCTAAGCTCTCAGTGTAGCAAACACAGATTTAGTCATAAGTAAATTCAAACCAGGAATATGAAAAAATTAATCCTGAACTCTGAAAAATTTATGTCTAATCGATCGTTTTTTTTGTATTACATTTTGTCTCCGTTTGTATCCGCCATCCGTACATCTATCAGAACATGTTATTTTTGTTTGCTTTGAATAGCTTCTATCTCTATGCTGTTTTTTCTTGCTTTCATGAACAAACGAAAAATATTTCTATTGTAGTTTTTTTTTAATTTATTAAAATTAACTCTTGGTCCGGAGAGTTTACAGTCTATTGCAGTGGAATTTAATATTTTTTCGTACAAACGTTTTTGTTGACAGATTAGATTCCATTCGTGCAAAATATTTCTTATAAGTTTTACATGTGAGACTTTGAGGTTCATACTATCTCGCTCAGTTTGACTATCTTGTGTTGGTTTCATGCCTAATTATTTGTTAAGTGGCAATATTTGACCATGCCTTCCTTCTCATTTTATTTTATAGGCAGCGCTAATCTAGGAGTAACACAAGGGATCAATTGTATACACTTGGAGATAAAAACTGATTCGGCGCTTTATTTATTCGCGTATGACAAGTTTTTTTTAGAAGACTAAGTGATGAAAATAAATTATTACTATCATCAGTAGCCACAACGTCAGAAGATGGATATTGTATCTCATACGGATGCATGTATAAATATTTAAAGAACGGCAATTCTATTCCCACGAAGTGGTCAGAAGCTTCTGCACCATCTGATTACTAACCTGGGCTCACTGATTGAGTAAATTGCAAGTCTGTCTCGTTGAGGTTAACTGCCAATCCGTGTGTAGAAGGTTTAGTGTGACATAACGAGGCACTTTTCTTCAAACGATTACTGGCATTTTGTGTTTGCTCTCGGAGAAGGTCTGATGTTTCTTGTTAAGTGAATGAGGAACATCCGATGCCTACTTACGTTTCTATCCCTTGTTATATGTCAGTCCGTGGGTAATTCCAGACTACACGTTTGCATTCAATCCAATGGATTGATGCATTTTCCTTTTCCCACAATAGTATGACATACTTCACTAAAACTAGACCTCAACAGGATTGAGTTATAGGAGTATTTAATTATTAACCTTGGTGGTTAAAATGTCAATGGTACACAAGTTCATAAATTGATATCCATCCGATGAATATCGTATTTAACAAAAATGTGGTTGTGCAGGTGTTTCATTTATCTGTTTGGTAAATGAGTAAGGAAAAAATTATCCCGAGAAAGAGACCAAGGAAAATAAGCAAATGCACTGGTAGATAATTCAGCTTTTTCTGCTTATATCACAACTGTTTCGTGTTCGTAAACCAATAAAATTATATATTTTTCAAATCAGACGATCCAGGTTAAATTATAGCAACATTTTTTGTTTTAATCATAAGGCAATATAATTATTTGTTAATAAACGTAAACTGGAACTCTGAGAGTTCGTAAAGTTGTTTCCTGGTTTCAATATCATCCTTGTAAATTATTATTAAATGATCAAAGATTGAAGATTTTTCGACGACTATAAGATAACGACAGAGCTTTTAGTCGTCGAAACGTAGCGTTTTAATATATATTATACCCGTGTGAAAACCGAGAACTTTTTATCCTATTATTAAATGATCTGACAGTATTTCAGAGTTAACATTATAACTCCGCGATTCCTTATCAGTCATGCAAGCTTAACAAAACTCACCTATTCCTTATATATTACGGTATCATTGAAGAAAAATTATATATCTATATAATAAAAAAAATGATGTATATTTGTATGTATGTACGTATGTATTTACGTTAGTTTCTAAACAAATTCAAACGCGTGGACAGATTGAAACAAAAATTGGTACACGTATTCTTCAAAACACGAGAAATGGTACTGTGGGGTTGAGAAACCCCCAGCATAAATATGGAAAGAATTATAATTAAAAAACGTGATCATTGTGTGTTAAATTATTGCGCGCTAATTGACCGTGACGTCACGGGGCAGAGATAGAAACGTTACTAGGCGACGAACAGAGTAAATAGTTCCTATTTACGTAATGAAATGAAGCAGAAATATTTTCATTAAATAAAAAGTATAATACTCCATCGAACGATAATAGAAAACCATAAGAAATACTTTCGATCCTTGCGGAAAATGTAAGTTAATTTTCGTGCCATATTAATGACTCAAATATGGCGGCTATTTGGTTACATTGTAAATCTAGCTAAGAATTTCATCAATTAAATCTTTAGTAATGTCGGAAACTGAAGGACAATTATATTGTGCGATACTCAATGAGTATATTGAAGTATTCTATTCGTAAAGAAATTCGTAAGTATGTTTGTTGGGATTTCAATCAAATTCAATGTATATTAAGCCTAGAAATTAATGCACTATCGGTGGAAAGCATCTACGGAACTAGAACAGTTAGATTTAGGTTAAAACACTTCTTGACTAAAGATTAATATTGAATTTAATACTTATTCGTGTTTATATAAATCAGCACACGAGAAACGCCGGGCACGCAGCTAATTTCGAAAATAAAATAAAATTTCAATTGTTGACAGGAATGCAAAAACTCTATGTTAAACGAAACAAGTATTGAATATCAAACCATCATTATCTCCTACGAGGCGACGTACGGTGAATATTTCCATTGAAATGAGATTCCAAATGTGATGCAGTACAAGAATGAATCTCTTTAGTATCGATAGAATCGGCTATAAGTTTCTCCCTCCTTTCAACCGTCGTCTGAAAGATGCGGACCCCTCGATGTCACTGCATTGAGACCAGAAAGTATTTTTCTACTAAGTTAGCGAGCTGCACCTCCCCCGAACCCTGTGTATGTGTGTGTGTGTGGGTCTGCATTGAATTTGAATGCAACGGGCTGGGTAAGGGAGGCGAGATACTCCGTAGATTGTGCATAGTAATTTATCCGGAGTTGTCTCTTTTGAATTTCATGAACTTGGCAAGCAAGTGTGTGTCTGTGTGTGTGTGTGTTTATATAAAGTAAGGCACAATGTTGAATAATGCCACGCCACGAGTTGGACGCTTAGATCAAGAGAGGTGCTTGCGTGCGGCCCCCAGCTTGCTTCAAACCTTCAACAGATGCAAATAAAATTCAGCAGCTAAAGCGAAAACATTTACCGAAAACGACGACGAGCACAAAAGAGGTCTGAGATAACGGATATCTGTTCTACTTTCCAGTGATTAATGCAGGTCACAAATTTACAACTATATTTGAATATTCGTTTGAACGCCATATCCATAAAAGAAAATAATGAAAAATTTACTGCCAACGTCTACAAATCTACATTTATTCTGAACATTAAATTTATTTTCACTAATATTACTTACTAAAATCATAAAAACGTGCTATTTGAATGTAAATCGATTTATATGAAATTAAAATGAAAAGAAAAGGGACTTTGAAAATATACTCTTCTTACTTTAAACGATAGTAACCACTAAAGTAAGCAGAAGTGTATTTAATAATATAATAAAACTGTGAACAGGTTGAATTTCTTCTGGGAAGACCATTATTAAAAAAAAGTCGCTCGTCTATTTTCAACTGTTTAAATTCTATCCGAAAACCTTTATTTGATTACTCGTAATCGCTTCATACTTCATATTATTCGCTAAGCTTACTAGGACAATCCAATAATTTTGATATGTCAATATATCTATCGTACATATTAACGAGGAATTCATTGCGTTAGTTCTGATGCATATCATCGAATTGAGATAAAAAAAAGGATATTTACAGGTCCCGTACCCATAAATCATTTCATCTGTAAACTAATATCGGAATCGCATAAAGTTTTAGGTTAAATATTTAAATGGCTTGATTTAACAGTCTGTTTTATTTGATATATTATTCATGTCGGATATCTCAAGTGTGCCCACGTTTAATTTTGCTTAATTCATTGTCTATTTTTGAACATTATTATGGGAACAGTTTCACAGTTAATCAGGTTATTTCGAAAAAACTTATAATAATATGTTACATATTTGAGAATTGTCATTTGTTATTACTATTACAGGTACAAAAAAATTAGGTAAACTACTCCTAACTTGAATAAACACCGTAAATAATATTAAAGAAAATTATGGAAAAGTTACTCAAAAATTGAATTGACAAGTAATATTTTCATGTGTCCAGTAGTTTATTTTCAGAAACGAAGCTACACGTTTTACATTAGAATCGCTTCGTATTTTACCTTCCACAGGTCGAGTGAGTTATGGCATATCCGTAATTTAATGGCACGTTGTTGTTGAGCACTAGGAAGTAGTGGTTAGAGCATGACTAAGCATAACACACAAGCCGCTATGTTCTTTTTTAAGCGGAGCAAATGACTGGCTTCATGGCCGTTGGAGGGCGAAGATGCTCCTCAAAGTGAGTATATCGTCGTCGAAGCGGAGACAATGAGATCTTTGCTTTTAATTTCACGCTATTATGACTTCATGTGAACACTTACTGCTTCATACTTCATTCGGGATCTGGAAACGCGTAAATTACAAGCCTATTTATTTAACTTATTAATTAATATATTTTTTTTAGCATGTATAATATCTCGTGTATTTTTATTTTGTTGCAGGTAAAGTCATGACTCCACTCGCAGCTTGGAGAGTCTGGTAGGATTTTAATAAATTCATTATATTCGTATCCAATCCTGGAAAATTTAATAACAATTGAATGCGATACCTACGCAATTATTGAATTTCAAACACTCCTTAGTTTACATTAACATAATAATTACTTATTGGAATAAACGATAAAGAAACAGTTTTATGCTTTTTTCTGAAGACTAATAACTATGGATTTGAAATTAGTCTTTGTGTATATGTCACAGAGTTCCAAATAGGGAACAATTAAAATATGTTTAATAAACTGCTGAACTGCTGCATAAACTAGTTTTCTGTAATTAACACAATTAGGGGAATGAAATTTCAGTTGTTTCAGTTAATTTAAATTAAGTTCCTTTATTGGATTGAATTGAAAAAGCATCATCGGGGTTGTTTGAAAATCGGTCTATTATGAGAATGGATTTATCTACTAATAATTAACGTGAACTAAATAGCCATGAAGTTTAGAGGGTATTAACGGAAATTATATACATAATAATCACCTCCTATACAAAACTCCCAGTATGTCATGTAAGAAAGGTTTATGATTTTTTACGGAGACTAGATATATAAATTTAGATTAATTTTCCACATAACATTTCGATGCACTGATAATTATTTTGCTCCGACAGCCAATGTATAAAGCACTTTGTAATGTGTATGAGTAATAATAGCACAGGCGGAGAATAGTTCAGAAGAGGAACTGACAGCTTATCTTGCTACCACTCCCACTGACAACAATTATTTTTAGCAACCCTTATCATAGTCTTGTCCCTTGTAACCCTCGCCCTTTAATCGGCGCGTGTTAACTCTTGCGTGATATTAGATCCCGACTTTGCGAGTAATTTCGGAGGCATTAATTCTCGTAAAAGAAAGGATGGGAGGGGTTCGACCCTAATCTCTGCTCTCGCAACCCTCGTCGCAACCTTTAACCTTGCGTGTGGAGTGGTGACATCCGCCCACGTTCCCTTTTCTTTGCTCTGAAACGACTGACGGGAGACGAAAAATATATTTATACCGTTCCAAATTTATGCAGGGTTTCAGAAATAAAAATTTTAATTAGGTTTATTTAATGTTCACTTCTCTGGGTTTTAAATCGTCTCGGAAACATCGTCACGAAGAAAGGGGGGAAATTTATTTTAAATCTAAATACTTGATGTAAAATTTCATTGTTTCTACAAATCCTTTCAAAAGTAATTCGAAATTAATTTCAATTACTAAAAAAGAGATATGTGATGCTGATCTCGACATCAGATTAACCATACTACATAAATACATGCAAATAATAGCATTTTCAGATAATGGAGTGCTAATAATAAGACGGTAGAAAACAATAATAAATGTAAGGATTAAGTAAGGATAGTCTACAGCAGCACAAATAGGGTTAAAAGTTAACTACAGTAAAAATAAATTACGGAAACCTATAGTAATAGTCAAATTAAACAAATTCAAGTACTTCTAAGCTATACTCACTAGTGATAATAACAACTCCATAGAAATTAACCAGAGAATAATTCAAGGTTACTGAAGTTATAAAAGTCTAAAAATAGTTATTTATGTTAAAAAGAGTAAGAAGATAGACTAAAATAAAAATAGGTACAACATTAATAAGACATGTAACCCTGTATGGGTGTGAGAATGATGAAGAAAATATAAAGAAAATTTGAAAGGATGATCTTGAGGAAGATTGATGGATCAAGCATAGGTAACGGTACATGAGGATAAAACAAATGAGCTATATAAACGGTCTAAAAAACCTAAATTGAATATTCTATAAAAAATAATTAGGCTTAAATGGCCTGTTAAACGTAGGTAAAATGGAGGAAAGTAACCTTCCCACAGCTCGGAGGTACCAGAAGAAAAGGAAGACCAAAACTAAGATGGCTAAATGGAGGTTTGAAGGACCTACAAACACTGGAAACATAGTGGCTTAAGATGGGTGTCAATAAGGAGGCTAAGGTTCACAAGGGATGTAATGTTAAACTTATTTTTCCCTCAGTCCTCTAGTTTGTAGCGTTCATGTTCTGAGTATCACCTAGGTTGTATGACTCACAGTTTCATGATTTTTCCGAGAAACAGATTCGTTTCAGAAAAGACTGAACCGATTAAACAATTGGCGAAATTTTCAGAGTCATATATATGCTGAAGAATTTTATGTCCAATCCCTGCTGGAATAGCCCTGAGCAATTAATTAAAGTAAAAGCAACGTTCCCAGGGTTACAGAGTTGCATCAGCTCGTGTGGCATTCACTCACATCGAGATCATTTCAGAATAGGTCTAATTTTCAAGGGCTAGGGACATGCTGACTTTCCACATTTCATTTCACAGATGGTGCAGTTATTAATATCACACCAGTTCTTTTTCAGGCCACTCTTAATCCTTGTAATTAAGAAGGACTTGTTGAAGGAATTGATAAATAACCTAGTAGGATTCTCTCTCGTGAATGGCTTCGCATTACTGACCTACAGTGTCAGGTAGATTGTATTTCAAGCAGCAAACTGCGGTGAAGCCTGGGCCGTTCATAACTCTCACGTTAAACGATACTATAAACTAGATCCCATTTCTCGCAACAATATAGGGTGCAACAATGGTGGCCCTAATTTACCTGCGAAGTGGGGACATCCTCCGTCATATTTCAGCAGTTGTTTTCTTTTTTTAGTTTCCGCGGCGACAATAGGTAATAAAAGTTTTGGGTGAAATTATAAGAGCATCACTCCGTTCTAAGAGGTGTTACACAATACCCCATAACAGCGGCTGACAGAATTTGTGGAACGAATCTGTTGAACAATGCAGCGCTGATGCGCGTGGTGCCGAGGAGACCCCTAGTCGGCGGGAATTTACAAATGCCTGTTTTATCGGCCCTAACAACTTCATCATTAACACAGTTACTACAGACTTACGATCTAATGTACTAAATAACTTTATTTTACAATCGAAAACGGTGCAGAACTGCCCGAACCCAAACCCTACATGTAACGTTCGTTCATGGCGTCGTAACTACACGTAATATAACATGGATATCTGAAAAATTAGATTGACGGAACCAGTCAGATGGCATTTAGGTATGTGATTCAAATATTAGTTTTACGCTTTGCAGTTTCCTAGTATATGTCTTAATAAACTAAGAAACCAGCCAAATGCATTTTATAAAACCTCTTCAGGTGCATATATAATTTATTTTACAACTCTGAATATTTTTATTTGCATTTCTATATCGATAAATAAATTATATTCATATTTATAAAAAATAGGGGCCTTTGTGTACCTGATGCGGGTCCAAAAAAAGGAAAGATACGTCCTGATAATTTTTATTATGTTATAATTTTAAAATACCAAAAGAGATTTTTGACGAAATTTTACTGGTTTATTTTTTATAGATTGATTAAGTCAGATAAATATACGTAACAATCTTTCGTAATAACAATGAGACCAATTTCTCACATCCGTTATTGACGCTTTATTTCGGCATTTAGCATAGGACTTCACTTAAATTTGATTTAGGTAAAAATTAATATATGGTATTCAAATTATTTTATTCCGCTTTGCGGTTTTTATAGCTATTTCTTAATAATTGATTAAGGCAGCCAAATAAAAAAATTAGAACATATTAATATTAATAAGATGAGTGTAGTTGAATTTCTACGAAAGGAACTGTAATCTGAGTTTTATATTTTACAAAACTTTAATGCTAACACCGAGGATTAGTGGTAGGACAAATAGATCAAAACGTTTTTCAGTCTTATGTCACCAACACGATATGGCTAATGAGCCCGCACTTTTCCACTGGGTTTCGTGTAACTTGACCGGTTTTTCCAATGTATATTATTATTATATTGTTTATATTGTTAGAATTTAATTTTACTTTGTACATTTATGGCTATAAAAAAGCTTACGTCTATAATATTTTGCATAAAAATTCATTCCGAAGTGAACGTATATGCAATTAGCTTTGCTTTGGATGTTCTTATCCACTACTCTTAGGAATCGTCCTTACATTTTTTATAAACCAATGATCGGTCTTTCCCCATTAAATTTTTCAATTAGCTTGGAGAATTTTTTATATTAAATGTGTGAAGAACAAAAATATTTTAAAATTTTTCTTAATTATAGAAACATCGTGATACACCCAACCGCGTAGGCTGAATTCTTGATATCCAAGGACTTTGCGTTCCATTGTTTACTTTTAGCAAATGCGTGGAAGTTATACCGTTAGAAATTGTCCGTAGTTACCCTGCTTCATGGCTAATGGGGTGTTTGCTAATTTTTTGGGGGGGCTCCGCTTGGCCCTCGACCAGGAAGAAACCGTGTCATTTTTCTCAGAGCAGCGTTTGTCGTATTGTTTACCTTCGCTAATTTCGAGTGTTCCGCGCGGGTGGGAACTTTCTGCGCTCAAGAAAGGGACTTTGCGAGCGTAATCCCCTCGCAACAGGGAGCTTGTGAGACGCACTTGAGCCGAGGGGCATAAAGTTCTCTCCGCCGACTCCCGACTCTTGCTTGCATCGAGCTAAGCCTCTACAACACTACGGATGGTGGAACTGGGCGAAATAATCCCGCTGGGTTCGTGCCATAAAGGCCTGGTCCCGTGCACACAATGCCCTGCAAAGTTACATTGCAAATCGCTGCATCGCCCATGCATTAAAATCAAGAGATTCAGTGCGAAAGTAAAATACGCAAACAAAGAAATAATTGAATTCACTCACACTAAAATTACCGTTTTCAATAAATTTGTGGCGTAATATTATCTCAAATCTAAACAACCGTGAAAATTGGATTGTTCTTAACACAACTGTGAAAAATAATAAATTCTCCTTTTTAATTATGCAATACATTGAACACGCAAGCGGTTAAACACGCTTATAATGTGATAAATATTTTACGTACTTGTAAAACACTCAGTATTATATATTGGAAGCAGTACTATTTTCTTTATTATGTTTTTGAATAACAGTAATGAAACTAATAAGTATAGACCAAGCGAAGTGCCTTATCCTCAATATTTAAACAATTTATGGTTTAAATACGCTATAAGGATTTTTGAAATCAAATTTAAATTTAATTCTCAATCAATATTTAATTTAAAAAATTATTTCGAAGAATTCAATAATACAGTATGAAATGAAAAATGAAAAATTTTCAATACAATTGTGGCGTAATATTATCTCACATCTAAACAACCGTGAAAATTGGCTTGTTCTTAACACAACCGTGAAAAATAATAAATTTCCCCTTTTAATTATGCAATCCCTTAAACACGCAAGCGGTTAAACACGCTTATAGTGTGTTAAATATTTTACGTACTTGTAAAACACTGAGTATTACATATTGAAAGCTTTACTACAATCTATTTTCTTTATCTTGTTTTCGAATTACAGTAATGAATAAATTACGAATAGACCAAGCTAAGTGCCTTATCGTCAATTTTTAAGCAATTTCTAGTTTAAATCCGCTAAAAGTTGTTTTGAAATCAAATTTTGTAACTGTCAACGAGTTGTACTTATTCTTCAATGCCAATTCTCAATCAATATTTAATTTAAAAAAATACTTCATAGCATTCAATAATACTGTATTTCGATTACTTGAGCCGCGCTATATTGAACTGCGATGAACTGGAACCGTGTTTTATGATCAGTTTCCAATTTATTCACTATGCGGCATTATTAAAATTATTTGTTATTGAAACTAATAGACAATTGTCTCTACGTGTAATTTATTGTTATTTTATTTTGTATTAATATATTTTCCCCACATTATATTTTAAGTTAAGTTAAGTTAACGATTTTCCGTCCTACAAACTAAGGAAAGGCAGCCATTGTGTCTTAACGCTTATGTTTATAAAATTTTTGGAAGGGTGCATTCCGTTGTAATTTTCGTAAAGCTGGGAGCAAATTCTGTCATTAGTTTACCTGTAGTTATTTATAGGATTTTTTCCCCCCAAGATTTGACTTGAATTTTCATATTTATTTGTTTATTACGCCGTCTCTACTACATTTCCTAACACTTGAGGCTGTCAGGAGATCTATTTTTTTTCTTGGATACAGATAAAATTGTCTGTGTAGAAACATTTTTTTTTTAGTTGAAGTGTCGGCCACTCCCACCGTCCCACTTAATTCTAGAAATTTCGTTACGGTATGATTTGTTTCGGAGGTGGTAGCCTGACAGCTAAATTGTATCGCCCTTCTCCCCTTGCTAATGAAGACTCAAAAGAGAACATCGAGCAGAATTATCGAAATCCAAGCCAGTTATTATCTCCCTGGCTAGGAAGTAGTTAAATCAGCCAACCAAATTTATGTAAATGATTTTCCTCTATTTGGGCCGGGTTTGCGTGATTTTCGCGGCAGCTAATCGATGGGATTCTGTAAATACTTGGCGCTTGCTTTACGACGTATCGGGCGGCCATCAAGGTCACAGGACGCTGCCAGCCACATGCAACGTTGTTATTATTATAATGACGGCACCGAAGCTCTCCTTCGTCTCTAACTTATTTATTTTTGCTGCTCTTAGGCTGGTAATTGTACAATTATCTTCCACGTCCTCCCCGTTCCTCTCTCTCTCTCTCTCTTTTTCTTCCTCTTCTTATTTGTCCTTCTTGCCGCGAAAGGTTAAAGAGGGTAGGGGATGATCACGATAATGGAGAATTAGCTTAATGCACACTTTTTATTTAATGGTTCGGCCGAAGAATTATTACCTAGTTTGATTATTGCAATTTGGCCCGGGTGTTGCCGTGATTACGCATTTATAATTGAAACCGCTACAGGGCAATTGTTTTGAAAGTTTCAATTAAACACACATTGCTTTTGTGGAAGAATTGTTTACGATGGAGGAGACTTCCAGTAATGTCACTCCACCTAACGCGGGACGGGTTGTTACTTTGTTATCTCTCTCAAGGAAGTGACTTTACATCATTCTCATTATGTTTGATAACAAAATATTTTGGAGATTTGTGATAAAGAATGAAAGCTTCATCAGGATTCTCTATGTAACAATGGTTTGATCAATGAAGCAATATCCGAATTTGTTTAAATATTTATTATTATCAAAATATTAAATCTTTATCCGTATGATTTGACTAGCATAATAAAGCATTCGGAACCCAAATTTTGAGAACACTGAAAGTGTTCGGCATACTTCTATTTTTATCAATAAATCAAATAATTTAAAACTTGTACGACAGTTATCAGATAGTAAGAACTTTAACCTGATTAACGCCTAAAAAACTTAGATGGTATTTTATAACTTAAAGTTGCTACTTTTATATATCTTTGTATATCATATTTTCTCTCTAACCTCAGTTAACCCGAAATTTGTTTTTGACAAAGGACTGGAGACAGATAGAAACATAACAACATTAAATTTCAATTTTTTTATGTTAGCAAGTAAAAAAAATTAGTCTGTACTCAGGGTCAAAGTCCTTACAATTTAACATCAGCCGTTCAATATATAATTATTAACAAGATTGTGTTATATAATTTATTCTTTATTTCGTCCCAATATTTAGATGCCAATAAAACAAGAAGAAATCTGTATCATTACATAATTTTATTCTTTTTGACAATTATAATTATCTGACTTCATACTTAAATTAATATTCAAATTTTAAGCACGACGTTTCGTCTCTGATTTTCAGCAGCAACGTTTGGGACATTCATGTGGTAGAAATTTTTGTCAACTTAAAAAAATTATTTTATAATTGTAACACCCATGCACCTGAAGTGCTTCTATTCAGGGACAAAAGTCTTGATTATATTTTAAATATTAAAAAAAATCCTGACTATTTTATTGCATAGATTCATTCTGTCTGTTTATACTCCTCATAAATGTTAACATATTTCTAATTGTACTAAGGTGTTATATTTAGTCCAACTTCTGTGCTTGAGTATTGCTTGTCCTCAGTATGTTAATTCTAAGGTGGAACTTTTAATCGGACAAAGTGCACGCTCAGTAAAAATAGATTATTTGTAAATCTGCTCATGAAATCATGACTTGAGAATTACATTCAGACACAGTTTTTGTTTGAATGAATGGACTTATTCATCTCAACACAACTCACAGCAAAAACTGATTTCCGTGAGTGTTGCCACAGCACTGCGCCTCTGTTCACTTACATGAAAATAAAATTAATAGTAGAAATTATACCTTGTCTCGTATTATTATATGTAAATGGTGCGCAAAATTTAATTTTCATCATTAGAGAATTTTTTTTAAATATTTCACGTAATTGCCAAGGGTCGGCGCAATGAAAAATATTAATAATGGCACTATCATAGCCACAAATAAACCACATTGATTCGTAATAGTCATTAAGGATCATAAATGAAGTGTAATTATTTAAATGATGATGAGAGAATAATCACTAGTCATAAACCATCACGAATTTCAAGTAAGCAATATATTATTCTTACGCAACATTTTAGACGTCAATGATTTTCTTTAATGTAGTAACAAGTCAATTTTGACACTTTTGAGAAGCGGTACTTTGTTTTATTTAAAATACATGACAGCGGCTATTTATGTTCTTTTAAAAAAGTAAGAGATTAGCATACGCTATAAACAATAATTTCACAAAAATAGTCTTACTGGCAAGAGTAATAAAAGACATCAATTTTCGTGCGGAACTGGGCTCCCATATCCTGTTTCCTTATTCTACGGCGAAACGACGTAAGAATTCAGCATAATGGTTTTTTCTATTAAGTTAAGTATTTTCCGGTGCGACGTGCATCAGTGCATCCTGCACAAAGAGTTAATTTTGATATTTACAAATTGCCAATGATATATACATTTTTTTAAAAAAATCAGGAAATAAACAATACTATTATTTGCTTCATTGTGAATAATGCCGTGGGAGAATAATTTCCTTTCATGAAAAATAAATTGAACGCAAATAAGCCGTAAACCCAATTTGAAATTCAAATTATTCATCCGAGCACACGACCAAACACAGACAACGGGGAGCCCATGATTTATGTTACTTAATGTCATTTTAGCGCCGTGGACAAATTTCGGTATCTGGCAGTCGTTGTTCATCCACAACCCCGAATTCGGACCTCTTGGCGAGGGACTAGCAGTGTAGGATTTCGGGAATCTCACAGCATGCAGCCAGAGAAAAAAAATTCTCGAGCCAACAGCAGGCAAGAGATCTGTCGCCATAGCTCATACACAGAGGGCTCACATATCACCCAGAGCGGGACTTACATGCTCATGTCATATTTAGTACAGCTGGATCCACAAGTTCGGCACTTGCTTGATATCGGCCCTGGAATTAAAAAAAACTTGATGCAGGAATGAATTTTTAAAAGAATCTTAAGACAACTCTGTTTCAATAACTGTTGAAATCGTTGACGATGGTTGAATTAGAACTCTAAAGAATGCACAATTATAAGCGTGGCCAAATAGAGAGAGAGAGAGAGAGAGAAAATTAAATATTGGAAGAATTATCAGGCTTTCAAACAAAATTTGTACTTGTCTTGGCGGCAGAATACAGTGGCAATTTCTTGCTTAAGCGTCTAGAGAAATAATTATTTGAAAACTCTCATTTGACAACAGGTCTAACGACTTAATTTCGGGACAATATCAACAATGAAATATATTAGAATATTGTCAGATGTAAACGAAAAATTAGGTGAGTAAATCAACACTGCCAAATAAAAAGACGTTTAAACCGTCTTCTTCTCCTCCTACTTTCCAGGTTTATGCTTTCAGCCTGTTCCGGCTTCACCTCACCATCTCAACCTTGGTGTTCCAACACTCCTTTTGCGTAATGGTGTATATTCCAGCACTTATTTTGGAAATCTGTTTCTAGGCATTAGTAATACATGCTCTCTCCAACTTACTTTAAACACTGTTAACTTATCTGTGATCGCCTGAACACCTAGTTCCTCCCTTATGGAAGTACTCCTTATTTTATCCATCTCTGTACACACCTTCACTGCTCTAAGAAATTTCATTTCAGCTGCCTCTATTTGTTTAAGCTCTTTTCGTTTTGTTACCCGGCATTCTGACCCATACAACATTGTAGGAACTGCCATCACGTTATAAAATTTAGTTTGTGTTTCTTTTCTGGTTTTACCTTTTAACGATCTTCTTATTGTCCCACATATCCTCTGAAAATTGTATATTTTATTTTCATCTTAAAATGTTATTTCACATCCTAAATATTGGAAATGGGATACCTGTTCGAGTGTTTTCCCTTCTATGACAATTTTTGTTCTTATTGGATTGTTTTCTAAGAACGTCATGGTTTTTGTTTTACTTATTCAAATTTTCAGGTTATATATTTTACTCCGTTGGTGTAACTTATAAACAGTTTCATTATTCACTAAATGAGATAATGCAAATCCCGAAGCGCTTTTATCAACGTAACACTTGGATAAGAAATTTTTTGTTCAATGATTTCCTACTCGGTGTCGAGTTTGAAAGAATGAATAGCAATTGATAGACGCTGTACTTCATCCAGAACCGCGTATCCACAGTCCGAACATTCTTCTAGGTCACAGTCAAGAAAATGGATCAACATATGCTGTGACCGGCCACGGAAATATACAGATTACGTCTCTAGAGATCCGTTACGCTGACTATTTCAGAATGTGCCAAGTTATTTGGCAAAATTCCAGTAAGCCGTAGTTCTCAGATTATTATCAAACTAATGACTATATGCGCTAAAGATCGATTTAAAATTTATGTAACAACTACCAACAACAATAATATTAGAAATCTCTGTACATTAAATAATTTACCTTATTAAAATTTTACCTTATTAACGCTGAATGAAGTTATTAAAATAACTGTTATTAATTGATAAAAACCTGCTATTAGACTTTTTAATGAATAGTTTTATAACTGTTAATTTTAAATTTAATAATTTTTTTCTAAAACTCACCTCGTATGCGTTTAGTGCTTAAATAGGTATACAGGATATTCAATTAGGATAGTACGAAGATATGTTACATATAATATCTAAATTTCGTATTCAATTCTGCGGAAACATGTTTTATTTAATTTTAATAGCTCACTTAGTAAAATCAATAATTTAACCTTATAACATCCAATTACTAATAAGCTGTGTAGGGAAGTTGTGAATCAGCTTATTCCTAAAACATTTCCTTATTGTTTTTACGAATTAAATACAAATTTAAACGTTACATTAGTATTTTAATGACCAGCAATGGCCATAATAAAGAGCATAAACATATGTGACAATAAAAACTTTAGCCGTTCACCTTCATATTAATATCTGATTATTACAGATAATGGTTTGTGTTTTTTTCCTAAAACACCGCAATTTCCCAAATCAATAAGTTTTTCAATCGTGTTTTCTAAATGCTGCCGCCTCAAATTGCCAATAATGAGTACTGCATCGTTCATCAGAGGTACTTTCATGAAGAATGAACGAACTGCAGGCTTTCTAACGCCGCTGAACAACCCTACGGACAAATATTACATTCGATAAGAACTTCCTTGCCCAAGAACACTTGCCACGTCGTTTTTCCAAACGGCCGCCTAGACGGCAAACGTTACAAGGGTATACTTTATACGAAAATAATAAATTCAATCCAGCATCTCGGCTCAGTTATGCGAGATTGTATAATGGGACCTACACTTACAAATTCAAATTTCATATAATTACAGTACAATTATGCCCCTTAGGGGCCGCGCGCCGAACTTATTTAAATTTCAAATAATGATTTCGAAAGTGACGCCTTTGAGTTATTAACAACAGACTCCGAAATTATACCTAGCCAAAGAGCATATATGATTTTTTTTCTGTCTATGTAAATATTTTGTGAGGCTCTCGGTCGCAGATTCTTCATTTTCTTGTTCTCGGAGGAATTGTACAGTACGAACAGAAGAATTGCAATTTTAAATATTGTTAACAGTATGAAAGAAGTGATACTAGTGAATGCCATACTACAGTGAAATACGGATGTAATTATTTTCCAGTATTGCAAAGATATTTTCATAAAAAGTCCTAGAAGAAAAAAAGGGACATTTCGTATGTCTGTAAGGTTAACTAGTGCCGTTTTTTTTCCCCACTTGGAGCGGCTAGCAAATAAACATGGTTTGAACAACAGATAAGAGCTTATTTCATCCCGCTTCGGTATGTCCCAAGAAATCGTGCTTTCGCATATCAATATTGCCGGTCCGTGATTGAGGTGTCCTTGGTTCGGAACCTGGGCATGTGATTGCATCTCTATTCCGGCTTCTGTTTCTTGCTTTCACTCAGAACTGGACCTCTGCGTGCAGCTTACAATTGCGTTTCAGCTGATAATTTCCGTGTTCAGAATGAGCGCCTTTGTTGTTGAATAGCGGCACATTATCTGCAGCCTATAATTTATTCACGTATTTTACCGTGTATTATTTGATTAACTTTTGCGTTAAAATCCGTTGTTTACCAGTTCGAGAGTGTAGGTTATCATGGATTTTTCAGATAAATTTCATTTGTATAAATTAATTAACTAATTTATGTTAACTAAATCCGTATGTTATTCATTTGTAGAGATACGTTATTATATGACTGACGCACCAGAAAAGTCCCTAGCATAATTATTTTGCGTTCGCAAAATAATTCAGCGTTCCGAATAATCCGCACTATTTACGTGCAACACGGAGGGCAAATAAAATCAGCTTACAAACCAACTTGAATATAATGTGATAAAATATTAGTTATAATATAAAATGTGTGTATGTTCGGATAAAAAATTATTCATCCTTCTTGTTTTTTATTATATTGAATTAGCCTATTTTCAAAATTTTCTTAAGTTTAATAATTTTATGTGTTAGATAAATTAATTATCAAAGCATATGAATCGCTCGAATTATTGTAAATGACTACAGTAAGCTTAGGAACCTCGTGTATATTAAATTTTATTGCGTATATTATTTATATCAAAATAACTGATGAGTGTAAATTAATGATCCGTTTCATCCCCGCAACTGACAGTAAGGTTTGAGTTATACGCTTTTCTAAATCACAAGACAACTGCAGAAAATGGAGATGAGGAATTTGTGAATATAATTAGTAATAATGTGGAATTTCGGAATGCTTCTTATTATTGTGGAATTTAATTTATCGCTGTTAGATGCCGTACGTAGCTACTGTAACGAATAATGATAAATGAATGTAAAGGAATGTCATCAACCGGTTTTGTCTTAGAATCAGATACTTTCCGCAGTTCCACATTCTGATTTCTGCGTCCGAATAAAAACGGATGATTCCATGCAACTAATTATTTCCTAAAATAATAAGAAAGATAGCCAAATACAGACAAAGGAACTGATGATATAAATTTGTGTGGTATTTATATTATAACTTCTTTTATTTGTATTTGTCTATATTTATTCTTATTAATTTCCTAAATTCAATGCGGTTTAATTTTTTGCGTGTATTAAACTTTTGTTGATGCTTCCCACCTTATAGACGTTGTTATTGGTAAGAAGTTATATTTTGCGTTACTGGTGGATCGCCAATCGATGGCTATTATAACGGTCACCGACGCAATCATATAGCAATGTGGGAGGGTTGGTATCTGTCTGAACCATCACCAAGGTCTCACTCCCTATTGGTGAGAGATTGATGCTCTCCTTTTGGAAACGCTCACGTCTTTTACCTGAGGGATTCCGAGCAAGTTTTTGATGTGAGGTTTGTTCTCGGTGGAAGCGAGCGGGAAGTGGCGGAGGGGCGGAGGGAATTTCGAAGGGCGGAGAGTCGGACAGAACCAGTTATGGGAATTGCTCTTCCTATTTCGATGTTGTAATGGTTCTTATTAGTTCTGTAGACAAGGGGGATCATGTCTTGCTTCCCTTCCGGAGGGGGTTGATAGAGGGTTCCGGGTCAGTGAACCTTGATCAGACGTTTAATACAAACCCTTCCGACTGGAAAATGTATGTGCCACAATACTCGGAACTTGTCCATTTTGTTCGTAAGCGCTGGACGGGCCAAAAGTAGAAACTCTTGGGAGATTTTATTTATAGCAGTAAAAAACTATTTTATGATAGTGACGATATAAAGAACAGTCGGTGTAAAAGAAATTTCAACTAGATTCCTAATTGCATTCTCTGATCTTTATTTACGTTCTCCGGTGATCAGGGAAACATCCGCGCGAACACGCAGATTAATTAGGCATTGAAATTGACTCCGGCCTTAATTAGCGGAGTTCTCCTCGTTAATCTAGGCGACACAAGACGGCTAAGGTATTGCCCTAATTGTAGTATCGGAGCAAACAGGGAACGCTATTCCGCTAATGAAAGTACAGGGCTCATAGGACAATGGGATGTACGCCAATTTATTGCTGCAGGTCGATGTCAGTAGTGACTCCGGAGGACTCGAATCCGCGGGACCAATTAGTATTGTGTCGCTGGCTGGCACTTACCAACAGACCGCAGTCACACTCATATGAAGGCCATAGCATTGCCCACAACACCTGGAAGACGTCAAATAATCTGCGGACTGTTGTGTGCTGATAACTTAATATTGGATTGGCAAGTTATATTTAAATACCATCTGTTCGCCGTTGGACGTTTGGTGGGAATGCAACATTCCATCGTTCTACATTTATCAAGGCGCGATCATAAGACTAGAAAACTACTGAACTAACCACAAGAAACTTGATTCAGAAACCTACAACTTGATGAGATCCAGACGCTTTCTTGATCATTCCTTATCATTCCACCTTTTGCGCGATACACTTCTCAAAATCATCAGATTCTTCTTGATCAAGAGTCTGTGTTACGTAATAATGGCCGAATAATAATTGTGATCATCAACATCTTCTCGGCCATGATCGTCGTCTCAAAAGTTTCGCACAAAATCTAGTTGCCAACCTAAGTAACTTTTCTAACGTATATTATTTACAACCGCAGACAAAGACGTAATGTTCCGACTTTCAAACCCGGCTTAATTACAAAGGGCAAGACAGGATAGATCATTGGATCAACATTTTTCATTCTCTAGAGGTACTTGACCTCATAATAAAAACTTTTTTAGTGATTCAATGTGTGACTGTTAGATTTATTTCGTTGCTTAACTAATGGTGTACATTGAAATAAGCTAAAAAACTCTGAGAAAAAATATTTGATGATCGTAATTAATAATAATAACAGTCTTCTACCTGAATCATGATCCCTATCCAGAACTTAAATTTAATTCTCACGTTTGATCACAATATTATCGGCAGAACCAATAAATATGTCGGCAGATTAAATAACTCGAAGGTACATATACGGGAGTGTAATTACGTCATAAACATTGGAATTCGGTACGAAATGGACGCCTCGAGAAATTTCATCGGAAATTTTCATGGAGGAGCACGTCAACAGTTGAAGTAATCAATTGCAACTCGATACCGTCGAATAAAAACGAAATTCACAACTTTTCTTTCGTAGAAATGTTCGGTTGCTTTATAGAGAGTATGCGGCTGCTTAAATTGTCCACTTACTTCTCGTAAACTTAATGAAAAGAAAATAAACTAAGGTAAATATGTGTGTAATTACTTGAGAAGTATAAAGTAAATTATTAGCCGGCCTGGTAATCGTAGAGGCAAAATTAAAAATAAATAAAACTGGGAGTGGGTGGGGGTATTGGTTAGTGGCAGGACCTCCCAGGTTGAGTCCTTAGTAGAGACACGCCGAGAAATGAAGAATGGAGGGGTTCCGCGGCTAAAAAGAAAAGGATGGGAGCATGCTGCCATTTTGCTCCTCCCTGTCCCACAGATCAAACAACGCCTCTGGATCGATAACCGGGAAATGCGACTTGCACAAAACATTCGCCATTTCCCAATAAAAAAAAAGAAGTCAACAGACGGTATTGTATATGGTATCGCCAAAACACGACTGAAATTTAATTCTTGCTTCTCCGTTAATACAGTTTCATTGGAATTAATCGATTAACCTTCATTCCCCCCCCCCCCTGGTTAGTTTTGATTCACAATTCCAAAATGTATGAATATGTTAGATCTGTCGGATGAGTAATGTTTGGAATTGTTTAGTCAATTTCATGGCCTATTATTAATTCTAGCTTTTATTGTTCAACATACCGAACGAATCAGGTGATTACAGAAGATATCACAGTAAAAATTAAAATTAGAGTCACCATAATATGAAGAGTTTGAAGGGTTCTACAATTTTAAAACAAATGCTCCTGGACGAAAGTAAGGCGGAAACTGACGTTTCTCACGATCAGATGCTTGAAAGTGAACTACCGCGACCTTTCCTGATCATAACTGAGGTGGTTTATGATAGAATGATTGCATAAGAAATTGTATTGTTATTTGAAATATCGAATGCCGGTTATTACATAATTGATTGTGGATTTTGTGCGATTTACAAAGCGCGCGTGAATGGTCTTTATAAAGTAAATAAAGGATTTTCGCATACCAATTTTTATTGTGCAAAAGTGTAAAGAAGCAAAAGTTCACAAAGCGTTTCATGTTGATAGATTAACGGTTAGCTGTTGATAAGACGGGACTAATAGTCAAGTAATTTTAAAAAATAAAATGAAAATAATTTTAAAAAATAAGAAGATAATTTTTCCTCTGAGTTTAATTTACTGGCTTTTTCTTGGATTATTTTTCGAGTTAATGCACGCAGATAATTTCATAGTTGTTTTCCCTTCGAAGTGAAGTTATTATTAGGACAAAGAAGAGTATAAAATTCTGTGCTGGATACATAAGTTACGGATTAGGCTCTACGCAACGAAACTTAGTGATCTGTCTTAAAAATGATTTTGTGGAACACAAGGAAACGTGGAATTTGTTCAGAGGCGCGTGGATCAGTAATTCGTGAATTGAGGGTCTTGATTTACGGCCCTCCGGGTATCAACACCTGCCTTATCGGGCGGCCCACGCGGCTTGCGCTATCGGCATGATGTGTGACGTGTATTGTAATGGCAACTGATCAGGAGGGGATGATGTTAAGTAGGGCGGCCCGTTCGTCACTCGCCTGGGGTAGGATAATGTATTTACGAGCACCGCTAGGGCTTATTCGATTATTTAGCTCATTGCCTGAGAGCAGCCGCGCTGCCCGCCCGAATTTCATGCGAATGCATTTGCCTGATTGCTGTCTTTCGCCAGAGAATCGTCCCCTCTTTTTTTTTTTTTCATTTGTATCTGTGCATACAAGAGCCAGAAATGTTGAGAATAAAAATCTCACATTCACGGCTTAGTTCCAGTTTGCCTTTATTCCTCTGATAATATTTCTTATAAGTGCTTCATAAATCTCTATAAAAGCAATTAACAAATATAATATATTTATATATCAACAATAGATCATCCCATAATTACTGTAACGGATGTTTTTATAATATCTGCAGAATGTGCGGTATTCATCAAAGTAATTTGAGATTTGTAATTAACCTATTCTCCATTACATATAATTATTTTATATAATTCTTACGAAACTTAGAATAATAATAGAATAGAATAGAAATTAATAAATGATTCAGAGGTTTTGTTGGGTTAGTTTGGTTTAAACAATTTGAGAAAAACATAACTTCCAGAAAGTAATAATATATCAACCTTTATTCCTCAAACAAATGAATACGTCGAAAAATAACGACGAAGCGTCTGTTAAAATTTCTAACGACAGGATGTATTTTATCTATGATTTTTATACCCTAAAGTTAATTTTCACCTGTTTTGAATTTGATATAAATAAAATATTCATATTATAATGTGAGAAAAACATAACTTCCCGAAAATAATAAAATATATACATTTATTCCTATCAATACCTGCCTTCAGCCTGAAACAAATTAATATGTCGAAAAATAACAACTAAAACTGCTGTTAAAATTTGTAGCTACTGGATGTATTGTATCAATGATTTTTATACCGTAAGGTTAATTTTAATATTAATTTTCACCTGTTTTGAATTGCATATAAATAATATATTCATATACCAACCAAACAGCTAACAACCCACGACTTGTTTACCGATCAAAGTAGCCGTGTTATTGAAACTTAAGTAGACAGAAAGTTGCAACATTTATTTTTACCACATGTACAACGTCCAGCTTATGTTAATATTTGCTTACGAGGTTCTATATTTATTTATTGTCAGTTGTCGCCGTCGTCGAATAGTAACTGATTTAGTGGATTCATTACGAAATTATGTTATCTTACCGGTAATAAATTATGTGACTATTAGTTTTATCGTCCCGGAGTTTTGGTTTCAACTAATATTTTTTTTGTAAGATATTATAATTGATGAGAATGTAATATTAAAAATGTTATCGATGTTCAGCGATAACACTCTTTCTGTACGAGACTTACCGACGACTGAGGAATCTTTGAGATTTTCAGATTAAATTAGCATCATCTGCTTGAAGAACAGTAAAATTCGTTAACTTTGCTAGATCATTTATATATATATACAGAATAATAGTTTCCGTTTCTTTCTTTTTTTAATACCGCAGACCTTTGCAATAAATTTCATAGCATTTAATATTTTCTAACAATATATTTGGACCCATAACATAAAGTGCTTTTCATAGATCACAAATCTTGCCAAACGTGAAATGCTCTAAACCGTACTCTACTGAGATAACAGCATAATTTTTCAACAATGTCAATTTTGATACTTTTGTTGGATTAAAGCATGATATTTTTCAAACAAAATATTTTATAGGTAAATTTTCGAGTAATCGATTAATAAAATGCTTGAAAAATCTTCTATCTTCACGTAATTATTTATTATAACGCATAAAATCTTTAACTAAAACTTTTATTGACGTTCATTTGTACCTGCATCAATACAACTGGTTTTTTTTTCTCGTTATAATAACAAATATAACGATTCTTATCAAAGTTTATCTTTGAAGTAAGTAAAATCTACATTATTAAATATTATCTATGCATAATTATTAGCAAATAATTTCGCGTGGAACGTTTTTCAATGCCGTGAAGTTCTTTGTCGGCGGCGTTTCTGGTCAGCGGGACAACTTTGGACGGAGGAGGGACTGTGGGTTCAGCCAAGCACGGCCGTTGTATTAGATAAAATTGTTTCCCAAGCGGTTCGCCGCCGGCTCAGCGTTGAACAGAGCGAAGATTTCATTAGCCACAATGCCCCTGTAATAACAGACAGTCGGTCACGTAGAAACGTTTTGGGGCCGAGTGCCGCCATCAACACGTACCGCCGTCAAAAACGATGAACACGCCAACACAATTTGGTCGGCCGTTTTTCGCAAATAATCCACAGCGACACGGGGACTAGTGGGGAAGATGAGTCGGAGGCCGCCATCGTAGGGCCCGCTTTTTACCGTCGACTGGTTCTGATTGGTATTTTATAACGGTTCGAAAGACTGATACAATTCCTCCTTGTCGGACACGTGTCCCTGGGATGACAAACGCATGTGGCTCTATTGTTCTTCTTAGGAAAATAATATATATTTGCAGTCACTTAATTTCAGCGTGGGAATATCGGAAAAATTTATGAACTATCAGAAGTGCCAATTTAGTGAAAAACAAAGCAAAAAGTATATGTTCTCCTCAATATTCTTAGACTTCAAACTGAAAGAGGAATGCATTTGCAGAGCCTTCATAACATTACACTGTCACTATAGGCATGTAAAGGCTGATTGACTTTTAAAAAGAAATAATATTATTTCTGGGGGTATTCGACACGCGTTTGAGGAAAGTCGGTTAATTTTTTTAAAAAGGTCGTTTTTCTTGAATATTCATTGGATATTAATCTCCATCAATTGTGTGTATTCTGCGCACTCGCCGTCGTTAACAACCAAAGTCAGCAATTGTATTAATAGAAAAAAATCAAAATTGTATCATTTCTATTCAGTTGTTCGGTTGTAATTAAGACTCCGTGATGTGTAAAACGAAATAGACGTAACATTGAAAATAATATCTGTTTCCTCGGTGACGCAAGCGAGGAGATACGGCACTATTTTTTTTCCCCGGCGGTGCACTTTACAAGAGAATTTAAGCGGCGGGTTGTGGGCAGTGGTTTGCTCGGCTGTTTTTGGTCTTGTTGCTCTGAGGGAGCTTTGAGCTCCTGTGAATAGCCTCAGGTAGCAGGTCGGATTGGTAGGTGGGATTGGTCATAAGTGGAGTGGAGTGGGGGAGGGAGCTCTGCACTTGGATCCTAAACGTTTCATTACCTAAATGGTACAACCAGCTCTCAGAAAAACTGTACACGGATGTTCATTCATTGTGACCCGAACCGAGTTCACATCCTCATTCGGTGCGTGACGTAGTTTCTGGTGTGGTTTTCCTCAAGCGATTCCTTGCGGACGTTTAAATTAGTTGTAAAAAACGTTTGCTGAGGGATCATTCGTCTACGGAGCGTTGAGGTTGTCTCATTCGTTTACAAACACGCTGGTTTTTAGGAATTACTTCTGTATCAACTCTTCGCGGGTTGAATTATATACAGAATACTTTTAAATATTATAGAAGACGATACATATTATGGACAATCATGTCGGATATAATAATTTTTTAACACAGAAAAAATTATAATGGATCATACTTTGGAAATAATCACGCTTTGTTATGTTCAGCAAGAGTATTTACATCCGCGGAGAGTCGAACCCAGCCATCTATATATATCACACACTTCTGCGAATGATCTTTGGTGCCTTGGCTTATTCCCGTGGCATACGGTTGGACATCAGCCATGCTCCGTCGACGTTTGTACTTATTGCCATTCATCTCCGTGCTTCCAAATATTACTATTGTATTGAGGCTTAACTTTCAATGGAAATTTTACAATAAGTACCGAACAGAAGTTCATCAGGTCCGCTAACGTTGTACAAGTACGGAAATTAAATTAGTGTGAGATTGTAAGTAGTGTTCCGTCTGAGTTTAGGCAGGTGTCGACCACGTACCAGGTACGCATCTAGATTATCGACTGTCGAAGGGAGATGGACGCGTGCTGGCATCTGGTGGCAGGAGGCGCGAGACACCGAAGTCATTTATCAGACACCCCCCCCCCCCACCTTTTTTTTTAAAGGGGCGCACAGTACGAATGCGATATACAGATTGGGGGAACTTAAGTTCTCCTATTCCTTTAACTGTTAAATTAAGTTACACGAAGATAGAATCAGCTTATATAACTTCAATTTGTATTCATAAATTTAAACTGATAGAAATAAAAATAAAAATAAAAAAATTAAAAACTTTTTGTCTACACTTATTAAACCGCTTAACGTTCAACGGTAGGTATTTATAGGTATAAATATTATTAATAATAGGACTACTTCCCCTCACAAATAGAGTTTCGGCAAGATGAGTTGCAGCTTAAGTGAAAGTCAGCATAACACTTAAATTATTCTTATATTCCACTAGTTTAAGAACAATGGCACAAAGGCTAAGGCGGCGTAGTCATTGTGGTAAAGGTATTGCAGTAGGAATTCAAGACGTAACTTTGAGTTCTCTCGTTAATCCCTCAAGACACAAGGTTTCTGACCGAAAATTTTAATTCATACTTCTTTATTTCCCACTTTTGATTCATTACTCTTTCACAGGACATTGGAGTACCTAAAACATTAATTAAAAGTGGCTTGTTTCTAAATTGAAAATTTTCATACTAGTGTCTGAAGTATAATTATTTACTAATACTTTTTAAGTGCACAAAATTTTATCGGAAACTAGGAACGAAAATAATGTATATTTTATCGAAATCCTATCAAACGGATGTTATTATTACGTTGGCATCAAAGTAGAACAATGCAATAATGTTGGTAGAAGCGATTGGGAACCCTGATAAAGTAAAGACACAGGAAAAAGTTTATGAAATCGTTTGGAAGAAATTACCTGCGACCTATATAGGCAAATAAATATTTCTAGAATAAACTACCGGTATTGACCGAAGTACAGCTTACTTGAAATTTTTATTTAGACATTCGTGATCAATTTCGTAGATTAGATTCATTTCCTTTGAGAATTATGTTTTGTGCTTGGTTTACAAACTGTCGTCGTCCAGTTTACGAGTCACTTTAGTCGGTAATGACGGTAACTCCAAATTATAATTTTGATGCTGTGAAAGTTAAGGTCTTTTTCTTCCTGAAAGATGTGGCACTCCTTGCCGAAAGTAATTACTTTGAAGATTCCAGCTCCAGTTGTTAAAGCACTGCGTTGTTCACAGTATTCAATTATTTTAATATTTTTTGAGCTTTTAGTTTTGAAGAATAGTGAAGAGGTTGCTGATGGAAGATATATATATATATATATGTAGTTCTTGAACAATAGTTTACAAATAGACTAAATGGAAAATAAAATTTAAAGCCAATTACTAACTAAACATAGCTCTTAAATATTCTGAACCGCACTACAACTACAAAAAAATACAATATTCTGACTACAGCATTGTATAATTTTTAATAAATAGCTAGCTTAATTTTTCACCATATTGTACAATTTTTCTAATCCCATTATTAAGCAATTTTTTGTTTTTATAGGGAGTCTGTTAACGGGAAAACGATTCCAGTCCCCTATTGATCAGTTTAGGGATATTTGAACCGTTTTTAGCAGCGGAACGGTTCCCTTCGGCGTTTACGTAGAACGCGGGAGCCTTTGAATTGAACTGATTTACATGTCTGGCCAGAAATAGCCAGTGTAGAAATAAATGAATCCTTGATTTTTCGAAGGAAAGAAAAACCTTTTTATAAAACGAGCGCACGACATGCAGACTCTGCAACAGATCAACATCGATTGGGAACGTCCCATTTTTTATCCCTGAGTGCGGAAATAAAAGTGCGATAAAGGCTTTTGGTGCAGAGAGGGAGGCAGGTAGGTTCCATTGTCCCATGCGACGCACAATACGCACAATAGAGAGGACCACGCCCCCTAGCGCCGGGGCTCCATGCCAGCACAACAGACCCAGATTTATTAAAACGCATAAATCACCATTATCAGCAAGTGTCCTGCCCCGGTATCAATTAGGTAATGCGAGGATAAAATTATGATTATAAAGTGAGCCGGTATTAGCGCAAAACTTATCGAACTTTCAGTTGGCTATTGCAAATATACGTCCGGATTACTGATAATGGATTTTAAAAAAAACAGTCGTGCTAATGGTATCAATTTTACATTCTATCGAATCGGCAAGAAGACAGAGTAGAGCAAAGCTACGTTGTCCTAATCTGTTCTACTTCTTGTTTTACGGCGGCTTGTACAGTCGTTACGAACAAATGATAATGGCTCCCGTTAAGTTTTATTTTACGTCGATGTGAGTTACCTATTTGAAATAAACTTGAATACAACATCAAAATATTCACCTGTTTTAGGCTCAAGTCAATTAAATATGTTAAATGTTACATTTGAGAATTTTGAAATTGTGGCTAGAAACTAGCTATAGTTTCCTTCTTCAAATGGGAGACGAAATGGCTGTCAGTGAATGAGAGCAGAGAATTAGACGGAAGTTGCCACATTGCCATTAATCAGTAACAACAAAGCCTTCTGCAGCAGCGTGGACAATAATATGTGACAATGTCACACGAATTTGCTTCGTCGGCACAAGAAGAGCTTCAAGGTCAAATCGACTTCTTTTGAAAAGAACTAGTTCCACAGTTTTCTTATATTTAGCTGAATTTCATGTGGAATATTTTGGGTAGGACCAGTATAAGTATGCTACATTTATTTGGGGTTTATCATTTTATGGTATTTAAAATTACTGAAAGTTTTAATATCAATATTAAAAAAGCAAAACAGTAAGAAAAATTATAACGCTGAATATGTCCGAATGTGCTAGACTAAGTAGCGCATCAAGTTGGAGCATCTATATAAATATTACATTTACATATCAATCTCTTTATTTGGTCTAGAATGATTTCTCACCTGTATGGCTATCCCTCAGCAACGGTAACTGAAAATTTTCGCTAATGGAGCGTTAAATGTAGCGGTGGGGCTGAACACACTGTCTCAAATTTTCTTTCTTTCTTTGGCACTTTTATCCCCACGTATGTTGATCTCACGCCTATTTACCCGAAACGCAAGATACGTGTCCCTCCATTTATTGTTCGGTTGCTTCTCCTGCTGAGCTTTTGTTGTTGTTCGGGTTTACCATCTGCTTGAATAGATACTCTTGGGTACGGGCACTTTAAAACCTCTCAATTTGTCATGATACTTGGAAACATATTTCATATCTCAGTCGTCCAACTTTTTAGCTCTACTCATTTGATATTTACTATCCATTTAATTTGATGTCATTTTTGAATGATCCTCTTACCTTTAATTATGTAATTCGATTTTCGTTTTACGAATCTCCATTATACAACCATTGAGATCACTATGGCATAATTATTTCCTATTAAGTCATTATGAATTTTATACGTGCATTAAGATTGGTTACAGTTTTGTTTTAAGTCTCTAATATTAAACATCTAAGAGTTAATATTTCTTTTAGTTCTTTCCAAGAAAGATTTCGACATTTTGTTTTCACTCTCTCTAGCCTGAGAATTTTCTAACAAAATTTATTTTCTTAATAAAATTTTAACCAAGTTGTAAAAAATTTACCTTGAATTTTTGGTTTATTATCTTAAAATTGGACTAAATAAGTATAGTATATTAAAAAAATTCTTCTTCTACTCTTAAGAACAGGGACATGATTGTTAACAGTTTACTGTATAAGAAATTGCTTGTATGCGCTCGTAAAATTTTCGTAAAATGTGATGACAGATCTTTGGGATGCATCGAAAAATTACAGAAATTAAGCACAATCTGGTGCATCATGGG
This sequence comes from Zhengitettix transpicula, assembly GCA_037074705.1. NCBI lineage: Eukaryota > Metazoa > Arthropoda > Insecta > Orthoptera > Tetrigidae > Zhengitettix > Zhengitettix transpicula. The sequence continues at coordinate 71,032,796 of CM073591.1, forward strand.
AACGGTTGTAAATTGCTTTTCCCTGGCGGAGGCCCATCCATCACGGACAAGCAGCCGTTAGAGTCGGAGGATCCTGAGGGCAACACCAATAGTGCCTTACGATTCCTCCCTCGTCGGCCATCTGGCCTTCCTATTGTCAGAGAGGGCATTGTCTTGCAAGAGGTTCAACCCCCTTCCTCCACTCTCCGCCATTCTTTTCACAAGTTTTTGGAAGTCAGGCCAGAAGAAAAAAGGAAGTTGCCCCAAGTCTCTCTCGAGGGGAAAGTTACATCCTAATGCCATTCATCTCTTTCAATAATTACGTTCCATTTTGAAAAGAAATTATATCAGAAGCCATGACGAACCATGAAAAGCACCATCTTAAATATATTTCTTTTCTAAAATTTAACTTCGTATATTTAACACTTTCTTAAATTATAAGCATTGTTGAAAAATTTTGAATGAATAATCTTTTATATTATCTTTGTGATCGCATAATTTTTATCCTATTTACTATGAATAATTTTAAAATTCTAACATCGGCCGTGCTAAATACGCTGTAACGGTTGCATGATGTTCTGCTAAGAAATAAATCTTGCTCTATTTTGATGCTCAGCTAATGGATGGAACATTCAATAAAAAGACCATTGCAATATTAGATTTCTTAGTCTTCAGAACATTCGAAAAATAGATGCAACCATTTTGCTATACCTAAAACTTTTATCCGGTGCGTTTATACATCTTTCGTGAGCGTAACAACAGATCTACCAATAATGGCATCAGAACTTTAAAACCCGACCAAATAAAATCTGTGTGTAGTAATCGATATTTCTTTATTAAATTCGGAAATGGAATATTTGAATTGTGTTTAGAAAATATCAACAGAAAAGTTCCCGCATCACCTTTGTTTTGTTGAGTGGAATCTGGCCACTCATCCATACGTAACGAATAATAAATCGGGAGTGATACGTGTGATGTTCTGTTGAATAACATGTAGCGTTTGCGGGTTATTCTCGTAATCTAGCGATTCAAATAACCGCACGGTTGAGATTGAACGACCATCGGAGTCCAATCCCTTATAGAAATCCTTCCAGGAAACTTTTCGTTCAACAATGCGAAAGCAGTGTGACATGTGGCACCGCTGTGTTGAAAGAAAACATTTCTAACGTTTATATGTATCAGTGGTGGGCACAACGCACGAAACGTATGTCGTACCGTACTCGCAAATAATAACACTGTTTTTTTACTTCTTACACACACGGCTCATAAAGCAGAATTACAACATCCAGCAAAGGTACCAACGAGACAGTTTGAAGTCAATGTACTATTATTTGTGAACTTATTTTATGGTGTTACCAATCATGAAGTTTAATAGAGCAGTAAAGGAATTAATAAAAAATGTACCAGTTGTAGTCATTTCATAGCATTTTATTATTAATACTAATAATTACTTTAAATATCCCCGCTTCCTCCTTCCTTGCAATAACAGCTGCTTATAATGACTAATTCAAATTTAAGACTACACACGGAGAAAATTACTGTTATTTTCGATTATGGAAACTGAATAATATTCAATAAACACGGGGTTGGTGTGGGTAGCGATCTAAACATCTTCAGAAGAATCATTATTGGCTTCCTCAATCGCTCCTATAAATGAATATCCTCATCTGCTCAGACTGAATACAGACTACAATATTAGGCATTATTCTCCTAAACATGACACGGGTGACGTTCTTTTTAGTTTTAAATTTATAATGCTTCACGTTGGAAGCATTTATGGATTTGAGTTTAAGTCTGCCCCCTCCCCCACCACCAGGAAGCGCCATGTGGCTCCTGGCCGGGAAATAACAAAGGCCCATCTTTGTTCTGGGCCGGGTCGAAACACGCCCTCTCCGAGGGTGGGACGCCTTTGGGATTTACTCGTTTTTAATTGGGTTTCTCCTTCCTGGTCGTCGGAGGTGTTGGCCACGTGTGTGAGAGAAACATCCCCCCGTCGTCTTAGCCGACGCGTTCTTTACGATCCTCTTGAGTCCTCCATTGCCTGACACACCTGTACAGTAACATCGATTCCTGGTTGAGACCTCAGGGAATTTTATTGTTACCGCCCGGCAATCTTCCCCGGAGACCCTTTGTCTTGAGTGAAGCCGTGATGTTTGCTCACGCGGACAACCCGTAGCACGATTGAGCGCATCTGACCGCCCGTTCGTCTTGAGGACTTTATCTTCCACTCAAAGTATCGTTTGTTCGCTTTGATCTGTTTTATAGGAGCCCTCAAATGTCAGAATCCGACCATAACTCATCCGCTTCCATAGCTTCAGTCTACCAACGACACAACTCATGGATTTCATATAAGTTCGATTCAAACTCACTGATCAGGAAGGTCAACAAAAACATCTTCTTTTGATTTAATTAATACGCAAACAGATAAAAAATCCTGAAATGTTTCCATTTTCCACATTTAATATATCTTTAAATTTAACGTAGTGAAATCATGAGCATATACGGAGGTGCAGGAAATCGTGGACTATATGTATATATATATATATATATATATATATATATATATATATATGTGTGTGTGTGTGTGTGTGTGTGTGTGTGTGTGTAGTAAGACGGAAGATATAACGTTCGTTCGTCGATAGGAACGTAGAAACATGATGCAAAGTTACATACCATTTAATTCACCTAAGACGTTATTAAATTTTCTACGTATTGGCAAGGTCCTAGAATTAATTACATCGAATTCACTTCAAATTAAAATTGAAATATTGAGTAACTGTTTGAAATTTAGGCATTTATCTGCGTAACTGGAATGCAAACCCGTTACATTCTACAGAAATATTCCGTTGACTAAATCTTGCTTAATCCCAAGCATTGTTCACGTCTATGTAATTACTCTGTACATGTTTTAATGTATTTATGTAACTTATTTAAATTTACTGTTATTATTTCACCCCTGGTTAATCAGTTGAAAATTAAACATTGTATTAAATATTGTATTCAAAGTAAGTACACGCCACAATTATCTGTTTGATCAAATTATAGCAACATGTAGGTGTTTATAAAATAAATTTCAATATTAAATTAAATTTAAATAATATAAATCAGAAGAATTAATTAATTATTTTCACTATATATTGGATATTTTAAATGTAAGTTTACGCCTGAATTTTTTTTATCAAGGAGATGATTATGTCGTATAGCCAAAAGCTATTTTATTTCAATAAATATTTGTAGGAAAATTTAGCATAATTGTGACTGTTAAACCAGGGGTGACAGAACAATCGTAAATTTAATTCAAATTACTTATCTACAAAGCCGTGGTTAATTCAGTCTTACATATCATATCTATAAAATGAAACTAGAGATAGAAGAAGTGCTCTTCAAGAAATACAGGTGCTGCTACAAAATGAACATGTTGCATTAAACATCATAACCAGCTACCTGCGACCACAGCACCGCTAGATGTAATCGTGGGACAAAGATGAAATAATCACTATCATCCGGATGCTCGCCATGGCCCAGACGCGTCTTTATGTAATGCTTTGCCTCACAACTGATTTTCCACAAAGACAACCGAACCATCTCACCGATGCTTCATCTGATACACACACTGAAATATTATTTACTTCTAATCCAGATTCCATTCTCTATAAATCCAATGCAAAAATGATTAGATGCTTGATCCCATCGTATCTGTAAATGTCAACCAGTCGTCTGAATACATAAGTACACATAACTCTGTCTCATTCTGCACGCCGAATGTACTGTAGCGAAACTGTTATTTTGAGAACGACGTGCATGAAGTATCAGCGACCTCGCCGGAGGAATGCGTCCTCGTGACCTTATGAACAAAGACTTCTCAGGGGAAGGAAGGAATGAAGGATCGCAAATAGTAACCCAACCATCTCATACAAGCCAATTCGTTTTCAGTATCAAATCCCTCGGAAATAATTAGTGACCAATATTAAACTGAGCTTTATGCGAGTTTTTTTGGAACTTTCTCAGATGCTTTCATTACTTCTTAAAATTCAAATCGTTTATAGAATTAAATTGATATGAATGGTACAACATTAGCTTGTGAATCAAGTAACGCTGCCGTTAACGTATTATCTACTCGTTACGACAGCCTGTTCTGGAGGCAACGTCGTATCTGTCTACTAAATAGGGTGGAAAATATTTGAAGGCAGGAAAACACGGAAACAATAGTTCCACAAAAGGGTGGAACTTACGCGCGCTTTCGTCGCCCCTCTTTTCAACGCCCAATTGGTCCGTGCCTTTGTCCTTCTTCCTTTCCCTTACGTAAGTGGAACCTGAATGAATACAGTAAAAAAGAGGAAAGCGCTCTTGAGGAGTCCTTCAGACGTCGCCGGCTGGCACCTGACCGGTGAACCAAGTGTCGCTCCCCATGCAGGGCAGGTATGGTTTACAGCTCGCAAAAATCACCACTAAAAGGCAAGGAATTGCGCTTTAATCCCTATTTCATGAGGCGGGTCTTTATTTCTGCCGGCTGTTGTTTGTTCCTCGAGGCGGACAGAAGAAGACATCGGCAGATGCTTGTAGAAATAGAAGATGCTTGGAATGGAAAAGCGGGAGGGAGGCAATTACTCCTTGGCTGCGTCAATTGCAATACTTTTCTCCAGATAGGGTCGGCGGCTGAGCTCGTTCTTCTAGGACATCTCGCGTTTAAATAATATGAAAGAAAAACATTATAATATTACAGCTTGGCAAATGAGTGATATACAATTTTGTATTAGGAACTGAGACCGGCATCTCAGAATTTGCCACTATATAAGAACGATTTATGTATACATCTGTATACTTGAAAACACCCTGAATGCACAGCTGTAATTGCGCTGGTCTCTAATTTACTCTGAAATTATTGGATTGGGAAGGCTAAATTGATCTCGAGAAAAATTAACACTTGTACATCGACTACACTATTATCAGCTAACACTATCAACATTACTAATCTTAAAAATTATTGTGATATTGTACAATCTTGACTCTTCAAACTTCTCAAATTGCTTATTAATTTTCCCCAAGAAAGTAATAATATTTGTTATTAGCTGCTACCGCAACCACTGACTGATACGAGAATTTATATAGGAACGATACAGAATAAAGGATGCGTAAGATGTAAATTATATAGTTATACTGAATTTTCAGGAATTTCCGTACGCGAACGACTTGCATACAAAGTCGTTCCTTTAATGAGTGGTTGTTCCTCAGAGGTGCAGGAACCGTTCCGTCACGGTCTCCAGCCGGACAGGATGCGACTGTACATCTCTGACCGCGGCGTCGAGAATGCGGTAATTGGGTTCGATTCCCTGACAGGAGACAGGTGCACGTCCCGACCATACTCGGAGACCAATCAAGCGCGCTCGTTATTGGAGCGTCATAATGGCGATGACGGCGTCTCCAGCGGGGTTACTGGAACGCACCACAGTAAATTGCAGTTGGCACAATTTTTAGTCCAGCAGCTTCCTCAGTTGCTTACGAGTACTGTCCGTGTAGAAAAGTGCCCGCATTCCGTCCGTGTTCACATTCGATTGGAATAGTATCATGACTATAGATACATTTAGTAGATCTATTTCTGGAACGTTTAATCCACAGCTGGACGAAACTTATGACAATTACGAAGCGCCGAATTTCACGAATAGAGAAATGAAAAACATGGTTTTTTTTACGTGAAAAAATAGTTATAAAATAATTCCCGAAAAACGAAAAAATTAGACTTTCTGTAATTATGTACTTGGAAACAACCATAATTCACGCCTGTAATTGCTCTAGTCTATAATTCACTATGAAATTGTTGGATTGGGAAGGCAAAGCTTGCATAAACAATCAAGTAAAATGTATGGTAAAGCAAATCGACGACTTTGATCCACTCCAAAAATAAAAATGAGCCATGTAAAATGACTGTCTTAGGAAGAATAAAAAATACACTTATGAAGATTAAAATTTATTTGTCCAAACTCCGGCATCAAATTCATAACATCACAGAATAATTTTTATTATAATTATGGTAATATTTGTATGCTATCCCAGATCAATTTTCTTGAAAGTTCCAATGAGTTTAACTGAGAAATAGTTATATTTGTGGATTGAGAACTACACACTAAAGCAGAACTTTAGACGTTATTTCGATATCTTTCAAAAGAAATTATTAACACATTGCAGTGAAGTTTCTTTAAAAAAAATGTATTCTGGTTTCATTTTATTCTCGTCTTGTGTATTCTATTATTCTTGCTCGTCTTTATTTCGTTTTTTTGTTTATTGTGGAGCAAGTATAATTTTCGGGTTCTGAACTTATCGTAGTAAACCTGAGTTGTGGTTCCCATCGAAACCAGCACAATTACTTTCGTAAATAAATTCATAAACATTAATTTATTTTAATTTTCTTGTCGTTTGATCCCGGGTTAATAGTAATATTTCCCGAGATATAGTTCGAGACTATTGTGTTTCATATACATTACACAGCATCCCAAGGAATGAGATTATTTTTTTTACCCGTACCTCGGCACTGGAATTGAAAGCGGCGTAGTTGATGATGGAGTGCACGTACATGGGGGCTTTGCCTCGAGAAAATAATTAAAATAATTATACTTCCGTGGTGCAAGTAGGACTTAATTCAGCAGGCGTTTATCTTCACATGATACAGTCTCGTATTTTAGGGCTGCTTTTTTTTTCCCGTGCCGCAGTTGGTATTTTACTCATAAAAGTGGCTATTGGATCTTTAAGTTGTTACTACCGAAATATGTAGATTACCTGCAAATTCCCGTTCGGGAGAAATGAGTTAGTGTGACGGGAATACAATGAAAAACTGGGAGTTATTAGAGCTTATAGAGAGGATGTATTTAAAGTATGTTCGGTTAAATTATAGCCATGGCTTCATCGAAAGGTGAGAAATTTATGTTTATGAACGCGTCAGCATCAATTACACATTTATCACCAGGAAGAGGAATAAAATTATTGTTGGAAACAACGTGACTTTTAAAATATAAAAAGTTGGCTTAAAAGTATATAAAGAAGTAGCGAAATAAAAGACAAAAAAATTGATAAAATAAATACCACATGACGTTTATAGAATGCTATTGGGCACGAGACTCAAAAACGCTGCAAGAACGACAAATTGCCCAAAGTCAGGAAATCAAAAGCAAACTGGCTAAATCACTTTTAAAATTCTGTGTGTCAAATTTGTGTCGTACTTTCATTGTATTACATTGTATACCGTTATATAGGAAGAAAGAATTCGAAAGGACAATGTCAAATATTAAACGTTTCGATTTTTAATAATCTTTATTTCTAAGGGGATGAAAAGAAATAATCTGTTCTATCGTTATTAGCAAGGACAGAAATTAATTGACGGCAGTCTATTCGGATGCATTACATGTCCTTTGAATTCCGTGCTCGTTGATTAATGTTAATATTTTTTTTCAGAAATGGCGAGAGTTATATACCGAAATTGAAAATATTGCCAATTATTGTATGGCTGTTACCAGGTTGTTAAATGAATTTAGTCCAGTGTCCAGTCTGTTAGGAGAGAGAGATGCGTGCTGGAAAAGTGGAGGGGATTGTATGATGTTCGGCGGGGGTGGGGGTTGGGTGGTAGGGCGGGGGGGCGCAGGTTGGCGACAGTCGATGTGATATTTACATAAATGTAAATTAACACGTCCATATATCTGGCGAACTCGTCACACTGTTTCAAAGTGAATTATCTACATCCCACGCACACGCGCGCTCACGTAGCTTGAATATTTGTTAAACTGCAGTTTAAGTGACTGGTCAATGCATAACATGAAGCACGTTCTCAGAAATTGTTTTGTACACATGACTCTTTTTCATTTTTCATTCGCCCGTTTAACGAGCCAGCAGATCGTATTTTTCAGTCCTGATTTTCCTCTCTCGCCGTTTTCAAATTGAGCTGACGTGAAAGTGGATGATGTGTGTTCAATTCATGGACTCGTGGTTATTTCTATTAATTCATTAGGCTGAGATGACAGACCTTGCATACATTTAGACCGAGTAGATGACTTAATAACCATGCCGGCCTGTCGCGTGCTGTGTTCGCCAGTTGTGCCAACTGCTATCGAGCAGGGAAGATAGAATCTTTATGTGAAATGCGTCCAGTTTTCATGGTTCCATTATGCTCTAAAAAAAAATTTTCCAGCGTTATTCCTCCCTTGTGGTTATTTGCGGTAAGTATAACAGCGAAAGCACTATTATTTAATTTAATCTCATTTTTATTTCATCAATAAATTATTTACCGTTCTTCTATTGTGCAAGAATGTGCAATCACAGAAATAACTTATTTATCTAATTAAAACAAAAATAAATGACCCATAATAAATACTAGAATGAATCACTTCTTTAAAGAATTTATTAAACTGGACCAAAGTTTAACGCGTTTCCAAAAATAGGAACTGTATCAAGCAGGAAAGTAATGAAATTTTGAAATATTTTTAATTCCCGTAAAGATGCAAGAGATTAAAGACGAAACTGGAGACATAAATACGGAAATAGTGATGTTAATCTAGTAATATGTATATATTATAAAAACTGATAAGGAAAGCTGTGGTGCCGAGTTATTAAAATTCCATTAATTCATCATCAGAAAATATTGGTGTACTATAATGGAGCTCAATTAATTGAAGAATCATATGAAATCATTTTTTATAAAAAAGAATTAAAATAATGTTATAGTGGTCTTATCATTATGATACCAAACAGAAAATGCAGTACAAGGTTTGGTAGCATTTTTCAAAAATAATTAATAAAATAATAATATCAAATCCAAAAGTGGCAGGTGACTGTACTTGTATTGCCTACTTATTTAAATTAAATTACAGTAACAAAATTGAAATTAATAATAAGAAAGATAGCCAAATACAGACAAAATAATTGATATAAAAACCACACAACGTTTCTGAGATGTTTGAAATTAGATCAAACATCGCAGCAATTATTATTCAAACAGACACTATGAAACTCAACAGTTGATACGATTCCTTATTATTACGCTAAACCTTCTGCTTTCCCATTGTCGTTGCTCCCTTATTGTTACGATGATAACCTTTCTGCTCTGCCATTGCCGTTGAGTTTTCTTCGCTTTTGAATTTTGTCAACTGACGAGTGCAGTTGTGTCGCTCTTGGCCCTTCTTAGCACCTGAGGAAAGGGACCAGGATCCCAGGAACGTTTGTGTAGTATTTATTTTATCACTTATTTTGTCTGTATTTGGCTTTTTTTCTTATTATTAATTTTCAATCAGACTTAAATTTATTCATTTTAAAATTATTTTTGAATGTGTTGCAAACAGACTGCAATTCCCAGAAGGCAGATGTGAAGCTGGTATCTGTTCGGGGGGTGAGGGTTTTATTTGTCTGTAAGACACTTTGCGTGTGAGAACCACAAAAAACCTTGTGAAGTAGAACAGTTGTTTTGGACTTATAGAGCCATTTCCTTTCCCTTTCTGAGTACGAACAAAACTTTCACCCCAAACGGAAACAGGACGGCAAAATAAACTCGTGTTTGATTCATGGCCAGGATAAACAAGTTATAAAATGTAAAATGGTCGGTGGGTGTGGCGGAGCCCGTGGATTGGGGGTGCTCGTCGCCATGGCAACGGAATATTCATAGCCCGAGGCAACATTTGTCAGTCTTTGGGCAGAGAGAGCTCTTTACGTTGTGAAATGGTGCTGAAGGAATGCCGACTTTGCGTGAGAACAGCGCATTCTTCGCGCCGAGTTAAACCTCGCTCATATTTATCCTTAGATATATGTTCATTTTGAATATTAAAATTTAACAAGCTCATGATCTATGCATTCGGACGCGATTTACATACACTCTTGTTAAATCAGTGTAATGGCGTGGACATATCCGTTTTCTGTAATTATTTTAATATATTCGACTCTCTGTACGAATATTTTAATGAATATTGGATTAATAATGTAACTATAAAAATTGTAACATTTATGCTGAGCAAATAAAAACACACAAAGTATCATAAACTAAGCAGCATAATTACTGTAATGTCTTGGTGGCTAGATCCTTCAATAACCTAATACATCCAAAACTTCCGCCAGACCGCTTATATGGAATATGACTAAAAATGATGCTAAACAATTTTTGCAACGAAATTTTTATACAAAACAATTTTGTATTTAAGACTGCTTTGGCTCATTTAGCACAAAATAAAATTACGAATACAATTCGATTACACACTGCACTGTAAAACAAACGAAAACGCAGTTTACATGCTCAATTATTCAGGTTACATTTTTAACAATATATTCATCAAATTCTATCTTGAGTTGTTTACTTTTGGAGTTAATTTTTTAGCTTGATATCAATTAGAATCGTTGAATGTGGTCTTATTTTGTAATATTTGATGGGTATTATTTTGAAGAATATATAGAAATTATTTCATAGTCAGTGATTGAGTAGTTGCAAAATAATGACAGACCACGAGCAAACGACTTTACTCTCTTTTATTTTCCCCTCTATACTGTTAATTAAACGTTAAATACTGTAATTAAGCAATGTGGCTTTAATTAGGCTTACTTAGTACCGGATTTCAGTAAATCGACGCATCTAAGAGAAAATGTAATGAATTTCAATACCAAATTATTGCGTCTTACAGACAAAAGTACATTTGATTCATTTATTTATTTTCAAATATATTTTTCTGCTAGTTGCTAAGAGCCTCGATACCCGATACTCAGAAAAAATATAAAATCTTGCAGGTATATTTCGTTAAGTATTGTTCCCACTCGGGTGCCACAGCTCTGATTCTTAACCCTTTCTTTCCTTTAAGACGAACAGAATTTTTACTGTTCCTAGAGGTGGAACTACCTCGCCTTTCCTCAGCTTCTATCACTTTTACACTTTTATCTCATCTCTATACTTTGCTATTTTCTAATATTTAAATCGAATATCATAATAATGTCTCTACTAAATATATTTATAGACCAAAATAACACAGCAAATTATAAGAAAATTATATAAATTATAAAATAATATTATTAGTTGCCTATACATACACACGGTTAAAAGTAATGAATAGAATATTGTTTCTTTCCGTCATTTTAAAATGTTTTTTCCCTAAGGTGTTATGCCTTCCATGTTTTCCGTGATTCATTACATTATTTTGCACAGCTCTTTATATAGGTCCCGCAGCCGAAAACTGCTTCAGTACTTGGAAGGAAGGTAAAGTCTTCTCTTTTTCGTTTTCTGCTGATATCAAGATTTGCCATCACGCGAACCACATCTGAAACACAGATCTCAAATCGCATTGGCTCTATGTAATTGGACCTTTCTGTTTCCGTGTCACAGGAGATTATCTTCTAGTCTAGACGGAGTATCTGCTGCAAAATGTGTCATAAAACATTTTTTTTATTACTTTCAACGGAATGTTTCTACACAGCAACAAAAGTTAATTAAAAAAATTTACGCAAATAAATAATTTATAAATAAATTAAGCAATTCAGACAATACGCCAGAAAAAATTATTAATTAATTAAAACAAAAAATAAGTTCATACGTCGTTTCGTACACAATTTTGGGATTTCTTCAGGTAAGCAGGTAGTGTACAGTCCTATTTTAATTAATTAATAAATTTCTCTCAGTATTTCTACAAATATTGTTTGTGCATTATTTCACCCTCTTAGGAGGGAGCACGCCTAGGGGTGGGGGTGGAGGGCCGTTACATAAAAATAACGCAAAAGCCGACGATAGTCGAGTCAAATCTAGTTTATGGATGACACTGTCATGATGGCAGAGTTGAATATTAATTTATCAAATGATAAATGTCAAATTATGTTGAATATTAAAAATATTGAAACTTTAAAAAATGAATTTAGTATTGATAAATAATAAATTTATTAGATTGGCTACTTTGATTTTCGTATGCAACTATAATGGCCGTTTATATTTCTTCAATTAGTTTGGTTTGATAAGTGTTACATGAGCAGGTCTACGTTTTTTGTGTTAAAACTCTATAAAATGTCCATTTTAATTTAATTTGAATGTTATATTAATTTTTAAGTATTGATAATTAAACCTGCCTCCAACTCAGTTAAATTTATTATAATAATAATTTTCGACAGTTGTCTTTATCAGTCTGTACTTCCTATGCCTGGAGTTAAGTAGTAGTTAGAAATAAAAACAGAATTTAAAATATAGTTTAGTTGGTAGCCAAGTACAGTACACGTGATCGTGGCAATATTTAATGTGTTAACAAACTCGTACTAATACAGATTTTTTTCTTATGCATAACCATTCAGACGGGAGTTAAAAACGACCATAAATTCGTCAGAACTGAGAAATACAAATGAATGTGACGGTCAATGAGTAGTAAAAGTACTTTATTTTTATTTTTCCATGATAAAGTGTCCAGAATTCTCTAACTTGAACTTGTCCACTCTTATTTTTGAAAAGCTTATCGCCCAAGTGTTTCTTCCGCATATCACTACTGCTAGTACACATTGATAAAGTATATTTCCTCTTAATTTATAATGTCATTACGGTGAACTCATTTTAAGTTAATTGGACCTTCAGTTTTACATCGTGTTAGTAAAGGAAAATGCGTAGGGAAGGTATAGCGGAGCTGATGAAGCACGGAAGTGGATCTCAACGCATGGGACCATAATATATAAGAAAATCTTATATCGTGTTATGTGAAATAGATGAGCAGAGATATTAGGAAGAATATATCACAATGTAGGCTATGCAGATATAATAAAGCAAAAAAAATGACACGTAGAAATTTGGGATCGTGTAGCCGAACCCAGCAGGTATTTGCAGTAATCCGGACCTCATTTATTGCTTGATGTTGGTGAATGATGTGAAAGATGGTTGATGACTTTTGCCAGTTATGGTGTGGCGGCTTTGTGTTCACCCTATGGCCGCCATACACAGTCGCACGTGTAGCCTGTGAGTTATTATGCATTGCGTTACTTGTTTGCTTTGATAGCGACTGCGAGGCAATACATCGATGCCGCTATTTTAATTAGAATAATTTTTCCCCTCCGGTTTCTCTGTAGCAACCAGTCCCTCTACAAGGGTCAACGTTTTTCACTCGCCGACAGTTGGTAGCTTTGAGCATGGGTTGCCTCACTCACGTTGTGCGTGTTTGCTGGCCTTCCGATACTGTTTTATTTTTAATTAAGATTGGATCGAGTGCTGGTCAGAAACGCGAACATTTATTAAATTCAACGGGCAGGTGAGTTTTGTAAGGACATACGCTTTTAATGAGATCGACAAGATTTTTTGGCCCAGTGTTCGTGAAATTTCGAACGTTCTCTTCACTAAATCTCATATTGTATAACGGTTCTGTTAAAATTTTAGATACTTCCACCAATAAAAGCATATTTAGTGACCCGAATGTGCGTATCTTTTGCATGGTAACTGTGCTGAGTGTATTAATAAATTACTGATGATTCTCGTACAGCTGCAGTGGGGCAGGAAACGTGATTACATCTGAAGAAAATTAGCATCCTGATTTACAAATTAATGTACTAAATTAAGTTTTTGATTTCTTAATCATTCATAGTTTATGACCTTGTAAAAGCCAAATAATAATTTGAGAACCCAGCAGTAGCTGTATTAAGTGCGTAATATTTCCTCCTCTTGCCAAATATTTATATTAAGTCTAACCATGAGAAAAGCCAGTAAAAACCAGTTGTCTCGTTTAAATTCTTTTTAAGACTGATTTGCAATTATACAGTATACTGTGAATCTTGTTTCGTTGAGTGTAGCGAATGAAACGTAAGACAAAATTCTGTTACCAGAATAATAACAAACTGCAAAAAAAATAATTTAATGTTGGCTCACTGTAAACAAGTTTTTGTAAGCTCAATCGTCTTTAGATACTCACTTCTCACTCTTATTTTAATTTTTCTTCAACCTAAAATTGTAATGTTACCATTTACAAAAAAATACACTGAAAGACAGTTTGACGGACTTAAGCTGTTGCTTAAACTCGTACGAATGTGTAACAGAAAGCAGATATTTTTGAGAAAAGCGCGTAATTACTGTAAGTGGGAGTCCCCAGGTGAATGGTAGTGACGTAGCACAGGGCGTCGCATGCCCTGAAGCCCTCCCTTTACGAAATATCACCTGTTTCCCTGCCCCTGGGAACATTACTTACCCAGAGTGACTACCTTAAGTATCTAACTTAGCTTTACGAAGAGAGATTCATGGCCCAAAGATCGCAAAGGCCAGAGTAAATGATCATTTACTTCACTGGTGAACTATAAATTTTGGGCGAGTAGAATGTGGTTAGTTTATTTTGTTGAGAGCGATAGATGATGGAGGTCCCTCCCTCACTTGGGAGAAACACGGCTTCTCATGATTTATTTAATTTGTTCCGCCGTTCTCTTCAAAGCTAAGATGTCCGATGTTTGCGCAATAATTGATCTATTGCCACAGAGCGCTGTTAGCGTAAGCTACGGGCAATTGTTCTGTTGGCAGAACAATAAACATTCTTAATGGAAAAAAAGGGGCAAAAACTGTTATTCAATTATGTTGTTCGTGGGATTATCTGATCGCAATGTCGTGTTTAACATTTGTATTATACTGTTAGGTCGGGATTTACTGCAGATCAGTAACTTTTCGCCAACTGTTATTAAAGGAATGTGCCAGTTGGGTGGAACAATACGTGTTGTAGTTCAGAAGTTCTGTTGCAAACATTAAATCGTAACAAATTTAATTAATAAAATTCCTTTATAGGTGAAACCTCTCTCCCAGTGTAACTCAGAACCTGCTTCGCTGTCGTCGGAGCATTTCTGTTAAGTCGAAAATTTTAACTCTTAATTCGTCATACAATTCGTCTGTCGAAGAAAATCCCACTTACTTTATAATTATTTTTTTGCAGAACATCCTAAATCCATCATATAATTTTATATAGAGGATTTATGGCCAATATTTTGAAGGACCTGCATTTGAACTCGGTATCCGGGGCTTCGTCATATTTTGTAATTTGAAAGTGTCTTATAACTTATTATCGTATTTTACGTATTGATTTTGCTGTGGCCACTGGTGATTTTTTTAGTTAATTGTTTCAAATAGCGAAGTGATTGAACAATATTCATTCCTTACCATATACAGTAAGGAGTAGGTTTCATGATCCTCCATAAGTCAACTCCTTGAAATCCTCTGTAATGCATTGGCTGTCGCAAACCGTGTGTCTAATAAATATGAAAATATTTTCCCTGAGAAAGACATTCTGCTGTGAACTTGTATGGATGTCCTGAACCTCAGCGTAGGCCTACTCCTGTCCACCATATTTAAGACGGCCTCAAAATTGCGAGTGTAGGCAGTTTAAATTATCTTGTTCACTCAAAGGCCTGCCACGACTTCATTCGCAGGCGCAAGGGCGAGGATGGTAACGATTTTAAAATTACACTTAACCAATTATTAAGTTTGGATACCTGCCAGGAAAGTTTCTAAATTGAGTTTTACAAGAATGTGGCGTGCAAATTGAGGTTTCTTCATGAGGCGCAGGCAGTTTAATTTGAAAATTACTACCCGAGGCCGATGATAACTTTTCCCCCGAATTTCGTGTGCAGCAACTGTCGGGGGCCGGCCTCAGGCCTGGCAGATTTACGGCCCCCCTGACGAGATGAGGGATGCTGCGGCGGCAGGACGTCATGGACCGCCCGGAGGATTGCGTTTCCCATTGGTCCACTCGGCCGCTCGACGCGGACCTCGGACTTGCCTCCCGCCGTCGCCATCCTGTGTTGGCCGAATGGCACTTTTTCCGTCTCATGGCGTAATTATGCAAAGCGACTATTACTTATGCGTTCAAAATGCCATATATCTACATT
This sequence comes from Zhengitettix transpicula, assembly GCA_037074705.1. Taxonomy (NCBI): domain Eukaryota; kingdom Metazoa; phylum Arthropoda; class Insecta; order Orthoptera; family Tetrigidae; genus Zhengitettix; species Zhengitettix transpicula. Next base: position 71,048,603 of record CM073591.1, read on the forward strand.
TAATAACACTCAATATGTCAACAAACTTATATCAGCACTTAAGTTTATAAATTATATTAACACCTTTAACTTAATAGCCTATATCAATCGTTTTGAGTTTTACCATGCAAACACTCCATACGTCACTGAGTCTCTCTCGTACGATCCAAGAATTTATTAAAATATCGTCATATTTCGCGACCACAGCCCCAGTAAGACATACTTATTTGGGAGTACTACTTAGGTTTCACTGCATTTCCCATAATTTTCAGGTGTGGAAGTGTCGTAAATACGTATGGTAATTGACTCCATTTGTACTAAAAAGAACAAAATTATTTTTTCTAGCCCATAAAATTCTGGTTATATCCTCAACATCAATCATAAACATATTGGACTCTTTTTACCCACACTTAAATGATAAAACGGCAAAAAGTAGAATAAAAAGGCTCACAAATTTAGTGAAGAAACAAGAGAGTGATACACATTTAGAAGCAGACGCCTCCTTCTAATAAAACAGACTATGACTATAGTACAGTGGAATCTGCAACAGTCGTAGTTTAAAACAAGTTAATATAATTAATTATCCACTTATTATGATAAATGATTAACAAATGAGAATTCTTAAATGCAAATGTATAATTATTCCTTAAAACTGTTCAAATTGTATGTATATGTAAATAAGCAATATTTGTAATTTATTTATAGATCGCCAATGACCAAGTTGTTAACGCGACCATTATAAACCTTTAATTAAAAAAAAAATTCTGGTATTTAGTTCCGTTTTCCAACAATAATGTAAGTTCATTTTAAGAATATCCGTTAGAAGCCCTGGCGGGAAAAATAGTAATACTCTTACTAATTCCATTTGCTATAAGTAATGTTAATATTTTTAATTGATTTCGGAACACTATCGCAATTTTTGCTATCCACACCGTTTCGGAGAAAATTTCATTTGCGTGTAATCGCTGAATACAATTCTCAATTACGGCAAATATATGTTGATGTTGTTACGAATAATTATTACTTTTTTTTTACACTTTCCTCAAACAAAATAGTACCAGATTTTTTACACCTACAGCTTTGCAAATTATTTTTATGTGTTACTTTATGCAGCAGAAAAGTATTATTCATATACTAGACGTATAACACGAAACCGCGAACTGGCAAAGTCGTTTCTTTCAAGCGCTACATGTCTCCGAATATCCGCCATGAAAATGATACGTCAAGACGCTTCTTACGAGAATGTATTACGTTTCCTCCTTTATCCAGAATAGAATCTCACTATTCAAATTTCCTGTTTGTCTGCGTGTAGATTGCCAATGGACATTAATGACTCTCTTAATTGCTCTGAAGCGGTGGTTTATTAATACACATATTTCAGCGAATTGGAAGGTCGTCCGCGTGTCACGGCGACCACGTGTTCTTCATTAGAGGGAGCGGGACACCATTTGGTTCTTGTTCCAAGAATTTACGACTGTGTAGGGACGAGGCATCTGTGTTCACGCACGGTTCGCGTACCGGCTACCGGAAATTGAGATTATATTCCCGTCCACAATGCCCGGAAGAACTTTCTGCTCGGGCAAAGTGTTACTTTGAATTAGACCCTAGCGCGTCGCTTCACACTCCCTGAGAACACCAAATTTACGATTTAATTTCAGATTAGTGCCAACATTCTCATTAAAATTTTGTAATCGCTGACACTTAACACCTGTCCAATTTATGGGAATATAAAGACCTCAACGCCGTTGGGTTTATTTCGTTCTTTATATTTTCTAAATAAATAACTTGGTAGTTCTAAAACTTAAACTTTTTCAAGTCTCGCCGTCTTTAATTAAGAATTTATTGACTGGAAATATTAAAATCTATTGCTGCTGTATCTAGACTATTACAGACAATTCTATGCTCCACGACGAAGGTTGTTCGTGTATTCGAAACATTTTCAGCAATTTCCCGTCAATTTTAAACGACCACAGTAGTACAATACTGAATCCATCAATAATATCCTTTTTATTTCAGTGATAAAATTCAATATTTTAACTTTAGGGAAAACCTTCATCGTGTAAACATGTTATTTTAGTTCGAAATGTTGTGTACTCGTTGCACCGTAAAATAAAAATTAAACGAATCTCAAACGGAATTTAAATAAATTATTTCGTATGCATTCATAATGTAAATTTATGAGCATCACAGTTAAAAACTTACGATGTTTACCTCTCCATCATAATGGGTCTCTTTATTAATTACCATAAAACTTGTCGAAGTCGACGTATGTGACGTGAATGCCTCCCGTCTTTTTTTTTTCTTACATAGGAGTTCGAATTTAATTGAGGCACATTATACCGAAACTCGTCTCGAGCTACCATTTTTGGTTAGATTCATTCTCAAAATAATTGCACGGGACATAATGAAGGTTGTTACTAATTTATTTTTGCCGTCAGCTTGGTCGGGGAGACCGACTTCGCTAGAAGTAAAGGATTTATTCGGCGAGCGCTTTTCCTAGATACTTATTTACGAGCTTAGCTGTCTCACTAAAGAGATTACCAACACAGCGTTATCTCGGTAGTTTTTCCCTTTTCTCGAGATCCCCTTCGTCTCCCGGAGCTCATTTCAAATACTTGTCAAGATTGCATTTCTCATTCCGCCCCCATGGTTTCCATTTCGCGTCCTATATCAGGCAGTCAGAAACCCCTCCTTTCCTGCTAGCGTCACCCTAACAAATAACGCGAGATCCGTTCTCCTGGGATATTCCGTCTTGTGCGGAGACCGATGTCTGAGTCTGCAAAAACGCCGCAATATAAGGTTTACCCATAGACATTATTTAGCGAGAGATTGATCCGCCCCTCCCCAGATATCTCTCCCTTACCGGTAGTTCATCTTCCCTTTGTTCTTTCGGTCCCCTCCCTTTTTATTTTACCGCAGAGGTTTTAACCAATTAAAATAAACGGATAAATTTTCTTTTATGGCTGCAACTTGTCTGGAAGCGGAAGAAGTCTTTTACGGAATAACGTCTCTATTTGATGATGTAAATCGTGTCCACCCTCCTTCCTGCAGCTTTTATCTACCAGTCGCTCAAGGGCTTGCAAATAGAAATAAAAGTACTGTCGAATTTACGTAAGCACTTGAACAATGTCATTGTTACCATTTGGGCTGAACTAATCTAGGGATCTCGCACCACAGGCTACGATGACACTAAATTACATTTAATTAGTCCTACGGCAGACGTTTTCGGGACATAAATGTTAATTTATATATGCAAAATTATGACTGCTTTATTTCATGACATTCTCATTTATACTAAACGGAATCAAACGCCTGTGTCGAAGCTCTATTTGGATACACACTTCCAACTTTATCCAATGGTTGACTTACAATTAACTATCTTTTCAAATACTTTTCCTTCTGAAGTAACATAAAAATCTTTGACACTTTTATTTACTTGAAACGTTGTGTATATATTTTCGAAGGTGCTGCAAGATATATTATTAGACTTTTCATTCTTACATTTCCACGTAAATTATTCTGTTAATAATTTCTTTGACGTACCCTGAAGATAACCCCACTATTAATTTATGGTATTAACCTATAATTCTATTTCATATTATGCAAAGAAAGTCCAGTAAAAAGAACATTAACGCAGTTCTACATTATTTGGTTATGTCAGTAAGGACAAATTTACTTTAACTATGTATCTAATGCGGATTACTAATTTTAAGTTCACAGTAACCAGTTTAGGATACTGACTTATTTGAAGATCAGATGCAGTTCGTTAAACACAGTTTGGAGACATGTTTTCTAAATTCTTTTTAACCAATTAATTATTATTATACATTATTACTCCCCATTGTTTTGGACCCGGTGTATTTGGTTGTCGGTCATGTATGTATATGAAATTAAAATTTAATTTTTTCTCCCATATCTGCCAAAGAAACCATTTCTTACTTTGTTTCTTGTATGCGATCAAAAAATTAATTGGTTAGCCGCCTTTATACTAGGATAAAAAGTGTCCACGGTTCTTAATGTTCGGATTAGCTTTGTCTTTATAATACAGTTTAGCAATATTTTCTTAATTACGGATTTTTTTGTATTAATGCTTCTTGTCACTTCTTAGTTTTATCTACAAGATTGTTTCAACCTTACTGATAACAGCAAAAATGCATTTTGGAATAATTAATGTTAAGTTTTTACTCTGGGGATGACATTTTTAGATAATATAAAAAATATATTCCGCTTTTTTGAAATAAGAAGCACATCCCTGACCATCATTTGTAAAAATTTCACAAAATCATGGTCAGCCATTTTGTCACTATATGACCGATGGCAGTTTGGTATTGCTAGCAAACTTCTCACAGTTTTTAGTAACAAAGAAAAACAGTTTAATCGAAATCGGTCCGTCCGTTTTTTTGTTGAAAACAAAGCCAGCGGGTCAGATGGAATTTAGATTACGTCGGTTTCAGATCCATTAATGCATAAAAAAAATCACTCATTATAAATAATGCTCACTGATAAGAATTAATATACTTGCTTAGATTTTACACTTGTTTTTAAAAATCTTTCGAATATTCTTTCACCGAAAATGTTACCTGAAAAACTGTATGTAATGTTTTGAACGTTGCGGTTTTAGTTGTTAGGCATATATTGACTTCTAACTTTTGGTGGGTTACGTGCCCAATTGTGTTTCCGCATTTCACAGGCCCTTTTGTTTATACAGCACTACTCGGACACTGTGTATTACTCGATATATTTTATCTGCATCCATCAATCTGGCAGCTTATCTGGGTTATGACGTGTTCACATGACAGCACGACGAAATACTGGCGTGCGTGTGTTTTTCCTCGTCGCACAAAGATACACGTTTAGTTAAGTTAGTTTTAATACCGTAAGGTGTCGACAATTTTTAGCTGACACGCAACCTCTGGTTCACACTCAGCCTGAGGATCACCGAAATGTTATTACGGAATGAATCTGGTAATTGGTGGTCCTAGGAAAGCCAACTAATTATTGGAAGTGATCATCTGTTTATCCATATCTATATTTATAAACACACATAATGCATATATTATTTTTTTTTGTATTTTACATGCAAGATGTTAATAAAATCATACTTTTGAAATATGTTTTGATATCAGGTATAATGCATTTCTTACATACTGTAATAGGAAATATTTCATATTGTTACGAAGTTGTAAATAAAGGCGTCATAGTAAAATAATCCTTCTTCATCTTAATAGATGGTTTTACATTTTCATAAAGTCATTACTTTTTGCTTGTTCGTGGAACATGGAAAACAAAAACCAAGTCAAAGGTTTTTTGATGTCCACTAAATTCCTCATGTCTGCATTGAAAATCCTGTTATGAAAGTTACTAATTTGATTCTTTAAATCGAATGATTATAGCAATTATAATAAATTTATTTACTCTTTCTAAAACAGGCAGTATCTTGTTTTGGAAATAAAATGCGTAGAAATTTACAGAATACAAAAAATATATAACTCGACTTTTGTAAACAGTTTGCATCCAAAAATGTATATATCGATACAAAAAACGAATTACACATATCTTGATATATATTGGGTATTTTGGGCCTATATATAAAATATGGATTTGAGAAAATGGCCTTTGTGTGCTAAAACGAATTCGATTTCGTTGCAGTTGACTCTGGGAAAATTATTTATGACTTTGTCTTCAGTTATTACCCATAACATGTAAGGTTCAACTTTTGAAACTTTAAGCAATGAATCAGCCTTTGAGAAGTTATTGAAGTGAAAAGCGGATACCTAATGCGAGCAGCAGACTTCACATTTCTAGATCTCTATTCGCGATGCGTTTTGGAAATTTCCCTTTCACGACTGTAATTGAGCGTATCGTTGATCGAATTGGGTGAATGAGAAATTCGTGTTCACGCTTTCACTGGGACACATCTCCGGAATCCGAAAAGGTACGTAGCGACAATCTGGTTCTGGTAGCGGGTTTGTGCACCTGCTCGTGCCGAAAAAGAAAGTGAACGGTAGAACACGCAATATTTTGTTATTAAGATTACGGAAATTATACGCCATTAGCTAAATGAATGCAACTGAATTATGAAAGCAGTAAGGTAATTAAAGGTTAATAACGCTGCGCTCGAAGCTCTTTGCCTGTGGTGCGTATTTCAGCGTAATTATTAGCTTGAATTTTTGTTTTATTAAGTTGTTTGGACCGTTTGCAATGCGGAGGGTCTTTATCTATTTATAATAAACTCGTGAGTGTGAAAGTTAGTTTGTGGTTGAATTTACTGTTGATAACAGCTTAAATTAGAACCTTAAACACAGTTAGACGCAGCCTACTGATAATGAAAATACTTGCGGAAGTACCATAGAAGATTTTTAATAGTTTTAATATTTATCTTACCTCATAAAGTACGAAGTACAGTAGTTAATATTGAAAATTGTGGTCATACAGAGAAAAATATTATTTTTGATGGTAGAAAAAGTTTAAAATATTCTATTTTCGAGAGATTCTCAGATCAAATAAATTGAACATAATATAGTACTACAATAAAATTTGAAACCCAATTTATCGATACATATTAATTGATGTTTGAAGTTTGTTGGCAGTGGTGTTGTAATATTTAGTGAAAAGATTATCTATAGACAATGGAACACCCGATAATTTATTCACTAAATATATTAAATGCTATGATATAATAATAATGTAAATCTGAAGGATTAGAATCTCTGACAGGAAATTTCGACCTCTGAAATAGAGCCATATTTTGTTAATATATAGTTATGATGATAGAAAAAGTGATGACGAATAATATTTTCCAAGTGCAGAAGTTGTCTTTCAATAAGATTTTCCGTAGTAAAATTTTTGTATGCAATGATCATTTTATCTCGTCGTGTGAAAGACGTTAATATTTTTATGCTCTGAATAATTAACAATTGGTGGTGAAAATTCTACGAAAGAATTATCTGATAACCTTTGATATATATATTAATTATAAATTATTATATAATTTCATATATGTAAATACTAAATACTGGTTTGTGCTGATTAAGTGAAAGTTGTAAGTTTATATATATTTTTATTGTTTCTGGATCAGGTTCGTTCGAAGCAAAGCCCAGAAATTCCACCCGAAAAAAGGTTTCTTGTAACACGCACCTCAGATAAGAACGGTTAGTCCAGACCGCAGTTACCGACCAATTTCACGCCGCTTAAAGTCCACTCAAAACGTTTATCCGTTTCGCTCGGCAGAGATACCATAAGGACGATAATGAGTACTTATTTGGCCATAACGCGGACATTCGCTACGTCTTTTGTATCAAGAGACAAGCATCGGCCCCACGGCGAAGCTTGGAAACCCGGTAGCGAAAAGCAAGCAGTCGGACCGGGTTAGATAAGGACTGCTTTAAGGAATTGGAGACCTCGAATTGTGTGTAACTAATCGACTGTCCTTAATCGTGCTACAGTACTAAACGTGACGTCACGCGCCCCTAATTTCCCCGCGTGTTTTGTTTGCGTTTTTCCCCTCTCTTTCTTAATCTGCGTCCGTGATCGCGTATTACCGGTAGCGTGGAAAATTTTAGTTAAATGTTGCGATTTCACAAAACTTCCCCCTGCCCCCTCCCCCCAGCCATGTAACTTGCAATTGACACCGTTCTAACGGCGTGCGGCAAAAACGGCCATCACGACTTCGCCTTTCGAAAGATATTTAAAAAGTGTCACGATCCGCCTCGGCCTGTCCGATTGATGTGGAACGAATTCGATATCGCAATGATTTGCTTAAAGGAATTATCTCCCAGGGACCAGATAGTGGCGACCGTGTTTAATCTGCGGAAAAGTGGAGCCGATTAGATGAGATTTAATTACCGATCCTTAATTAGAACGCCAAGGTTAAATTGCATAGACTACCGTTTACCGCGACAGGAACGCGCGTAAAAACCCGTCGATTCGCGTCGCTAATAAATTACACGGTGTAGCAAGATTGAGTGTAAGCGGACGAAAATAACGTCATACGTTGTTTTAATGCCCCCCCTCCCGCCTGACCATTTCATCATAATTATGTATCCGGCACTATCGGGGCTAAACATCTGACCACAGACACACACATGCACACAATGTTAAAACAATTTGCCACAACAGTGCCCAACCATAATAAAACAAAAGGTACAAGGCAGGCGTCCATTATTATTACTACTACTACGAGCGGTGTCTGTCAATTGTATCTAAAACTCAATTACGTCACCGGGGTATTACATCACGCAACGATAGTGGCCTTGCTATTGTTCCAGGACTTTCGATTCAGCCGCTCCGGGACCGTTTCATAAATCAGGACGCGGTTACGCCGATAATGAAAATAACACGCGGCTGCGACGACGGAGCTCCGGCCATCGTCCAGACAACAGCAAATTAACGCCCACGCGGAACCGCGGAACGGCTACAAACGGCTCTCTAATTGGAAAATAAAGTCATCCGCTGCGTCCACGGAAAGATACTTTACGAACGTTCGTGCCTGGGACAGAAACCGCTCCGCGCGATTTAGTGTGACCCCGGTAGTCTCAAGGAGCGAGATACTGGAACCTCTTCAACGGAGACCATTATCTACGAGTGATCAAGCTCCCATCACTATTTATGCACCTGACATTGCAGACAGCGGAAGTTGTCTACAATTTTGAAATAACGGCACGTAAAAATAGCACGGTCATTATGGAAACATTTGATTATCATAGCAGTTCACTAACTTTAACAATTTAAAATATAAAAAATAGGACTACAAAAATAATGCGCTCCTTACTTAAAAATGCACGCCCGTAATAACAGTGTAATGAATATTTTCAGTTAAAATACGACATAATGTATTATATTGTAGAGATGTAAATCAGAACATTTTAGTCATATTAATTTTACAATTCAAATAACTCCACAGCCAGAACAAATAAAGTATCCCATAAAATAGAATGATTATTGTTTGCTGCGGGATCTCTGTGGTAATTATAGAAATTAAAAAGAGCATCTGCATTTCAAGGAATAACAACGTACCAATACTACCGCTACAAAAATGTTAAGCTGTTTATTCAACAATGTAATTTACACATATTTTTCATTTATACCTGCATTTGTTCGTTACTAGCAGTTTAACATCTTTTGATATAGAATTATTCATATAGGGCTGTTTATTTTCTTTTTTTATTTAATTTACTATAACTTGGTTTATCAGTCAAAAAATTAACGCTATATTTTCTAACCGTATTTATTCAAAATTAAGTAATTCAAAGAGCTTTCGGCTTTATCCTTAATCTTCTTCATTAAAATATTTTGAAAAATTACAAAGATAGAGAGAAAACTTATAAACCTCAAGACATTGCCGATCCGGTCGACATTTTTCCATCCATATACCCTGGAAACATTTATTAAAATTTTTTCTTTGTTATCCGTGAAACATATTTCTACCAGATAATTATATATTTTTAAATGTAAACTTTTTAATCTATAATTAAATATTTAAATAATGTAAATCATAAGATTTATCGTTAAACACAAGATTTAATTATAAATTGTGTATTTTGATTTTTATGTTTTCACCAATTTTTTTTTTTTTTAAATTTGATCAGGGAGATGTTTATGGCTTTAGCCGAAAGCTCGTTGGGTTACTTAATTTAGAATAAATACAATTGGAAAATATAGTGTTTAATTTTCGACTGATAAACCAATTTATAGTAAATTAAACAAAGAAGAAAGTAATCAGCCCTATATGAATAATTCAATATCAGAAGATGTTAAATTGCTTTTAACAAAAAAATTCAGGTATGAATTAAAAATATGTGGAAATTACATTTGTGCATATGAGTTCTTTAATAATAACAAATATGATGCCATGAAGAATCCTTTGTTTCGTCCTCCTTCATTGCATCCTCACGGCGTTCCTCTGTCGATAGACTCATTTCAGAAAACGTAAATTAGCCAAAACTGTATCATCGTTTTTCGCTTAGCGTAACACAGAGGAAGTTCTCTGAGAGGGCACCTAAAGTTTGGGATATTTTAATAACTTATATAAGAGAGCCAAAGAAACGGCTTCTCCTCCGTAGTGCATGCAGCTTTCGTTTTGGTCGTGGTTGTTTGGTTTAATCTCGATGCTCGAAGCCTACGCCTCAATTAGAACGAGCCACGAGTGAGCGAGAGAGAAGCACGGAGATTAAAAGGAAAGAAAAAAAAAACTACAACGCGTTGCGCTCTCCAACCAAATCACATCGCATCGATACAGCGATTAGAAACATCGTTAGCTGCTCCTTAGCCCCAAGAGATTCACGCATTCTATGCATCTGATTGCATCGGGTATACTTACGGGGATGGGCTTTGTCTACTACGAGTTCAAATGTTTGAAGAATAACTTGACGTTAAAGAAATACAGCTGATGCTCTTCAACTTTTGAAATATTTTAACATTACTGTAAAATTTGATAGAATTTGGTGCATGAAATTAATTATACGGTTTCGAACAAACATATAAAATAATGTGTACTTTCATCGTAATGTGAATTTTATATACGTTTATATGATTATATCGGTGTTAGCTCCACTACATGAATCATACACATTCCATTCAGATACTGTTACTGTGTCGGTTGCCACAAAACCTCATTGCTGCAAATTCTAATTGAAAACGCCTTAATTATATTTTTATTGATTTATTTACAGTCGCATCAACATCTCGGGTTATTAGCGACTCAGTATTGGAACTGATTTTTCCTTATCGGGGTACTGATTCGACAAGTCACGCGTACAAACATCCATGTCCTCACCGGGATTCGAACCAGGTCCTCTGTGGTGCGTCACAGTCACTCTGACCCCTTCACCACAGGAGGTCGGCACCTTAATTCTGTTTAGACTCGCTACGTTCCATTTGAGTTCTCCCATTCCAGATCCGATATAATTCTAATAATTTCTTATAGAAATATGAAAATTGACGGAGTATAATTGCCTTAATCATCTAAAAATTAAATACGTGATTATATTAATAATTAAATGATCAGGATGGAAAAATCTCAAACGAACCAGGAATCGAACCCGGGTCTCCCACTTAGTACCTGGGTGCTCTACCACCATATTAAATCGTGTTAAGTTATTGGGGGAAACGGAGCTCAATTTTACCCGCATCTAGACTGATTTTTATTTTCTTATTCTGGATTTAACGGTGAGAAAATAATTAGTAAAGTGCAACGTTGTTTTCAGGTATTTGCACGTTTGTTAAGACCGACTGAGCAAGCCTTCCGACGCCTTTAATGTTGACATATCTGCACCGTAGTGCACGTTTTTATTTCCGGTTTATTTATGCGCTTTTGGTCTGCAATTCCACACCCCCACCCCCTCCCGCAACTCCCAATCCCAATGCTGCCAACTGTATGCGGATGATTTATTCTGTGCAGCGGCCGGACACTGCATTGTGTGCTCGCAGTTCACTAAACATCAAAACACTTTGCGCGCAAGTTTTGGTGATAATTGAGCGCTTTCCGCACGATAAAGCTGCGCAGACCCGAGCTGCCGGGTTCGAGCCTCATTGAGAGGCTTTGTTGGCGTGCAGGAGACCATGGCCTCCGGAGTGACTGAACATCTATCGTCATCAGCCACGTCCTTAGGAAAAATATTACATCGTCTTCCCAATAATATATTAAAAAAATATTTTCGTAGACAATCGTCTGCTGTCTTTCGGTCTACATATTTTCAGTATTTATTTTTCCATTGATATGATTTACAACCTGAAAATGAGATAGTTGCTCTCAGAAATTCGTTAAGATGTAGGTGACTCTAATATTTAAATTTAGGATATCCTCAGTCTTCTTTAGCTCAAAAATGACGTTGTCGATGTTAGTTGATAGTGTAAAAGTTACCATCGATTTAATGGATAATTGTGGAAATATACGAAGTTACAAACATTTATACGCGTATATTTGCGTAGAATGCAAAATATTTCAGAATTGATGTCACGATCACTTAACCGAGAATTCATATATACAAATTTATTGCTTGTCTGAAAATCTAGTCCGGAGGCATTTCTTAATCGACGAAAATTTCCCATATATGTGACTACCACATCTGCGTTGAAAATATGTTATGAATATTTATTGAGATTTTCTTGTGCTTCTTTGATCGTTATCCTTATGCGGGAGAATATTCAATTAATTTGTTCACGTACTTTCAAGGAATCAATTAAAGGCCTGTGTGCAGTTTAAAAAAGTTATTTATATGTAATGAAAAATTCGACGTTTCATTGTCAAGTGTCCTATAGAATTGATAACAAATAACGCATCAATTGATTTTCTTCAATTAGATGTACAGAGTAGTAACTGAAACGTCTTTTTGGTTTACTTTTTTTGATATATTATGCGATTCAAAGTTACCCGAACCTAAATTAATCGACTTGCAACCGAAAACCTCAACACATGCATTATGGGAGATGTGAAAATGGAAATTTCCTCATACTCTGCAAGTTGACCGCCTTCATAGCGAAATAAACACTGCACGTCTATGCTGCAATATTCGAACAGGTCTAAATCGTGGCGAAAGTTCACGGGGCTACTCTATACTCTTTAAGTTTACGACCTGCAGTGCACATCCTGCCCTCCCCTCTTCGAGCTTGCTTCGTTCTCGACGTAAACCTAATTGCCAAGTAACTCGATCTTCCAAACGATGTTAGCCATGGTCGTCGTTTGTCTCTGTTCATGAGGCAACAAAGAAGGAAATAATAGTCGACTATCTGCCCTCACCTGCTGGAAGTACGTTTCCTTTGAAGCGCTTAGACACTGACCGTTTAGTTCTTGCCCACGTATTTACAACTGCATAAATTCATACTTCTGTCTAGACGTATAAATGAGACGCAAATTTATGCCAATACAGATTTTTTTTTCCCAGAGCGAAATGAAGACACAAGATGAAATATTGTTGAGTGTCTCTCGACGATAACATCTCACCATGTGAATTTTGTGATAATGAAGATAGTATGAGTTTACTCGAGCAATAAAAGAGAAATTAAAGAAGCATGAACATTTGAACATTAGACTACACCAAACGGACAATTTAAGTAATATTCTGTTTTCGGTTCGAACCAAGGAAAACCATAACGTCAAAATAAAACTTACCTTTTCAAATCAAGTCTAGTTTTGCGCCTTCAAGACTAATCCTTTGTAACGTCTGAAAAGAAAAAATAAATAAATAATTTATAATTATAAATTATCTGGCAGTGTAATTATCTGCCTAGTGTAAAATTAAATTTCTTACCTAACGGCTAATATTTTAAGAGTGGTAAAATGTTTGAACTTCCGGTAACTACAAATATTTTTAAATAATAAATATAGCCAAATACAAACAAAAGAATTGATGATATAAATACCACACAACGTTTCTGGAAGCCTTATTTTTTTATATTATCCTGAGATAAGCTTTTGAGTTTTATCAACTGACTTCAGCTCTAGGCTCTTGTGGTTTTTTAGTTTTCTTAGTTTTCGTAACGGACGTGAATTTTTTCAATATAACTATTTATTGTTTAACGTCGCCTTGATCGCTATAGGAACTAATGTCAATCTGTCAATCGCTGCCAATCTTTAAAAAATCCTAATTTAGGGTCGATGCTACAGGTAACCTTATAAAATGGTTCTATGGTTATTAGTTGAATTGAATGTTATTCATCCATGGAATGTGGTGGAATAATGAAACAACCGGAACGCATACGACCATTAATTTGTGCCTGTTTCGGACACTGATTATGTATTTTATATATATATATATATATATATATATATATATATATATAAAACAAAGTCGTCTTAGTTCCACTCGGGAACGGCTGAACCGGTTTTAATTATTTTTAATTTGTTGGATTTGTCTCCGTCCCGAATAGCAGAATAACTGTTTAAAATCGGAAAAAATCACGAAAATAAAAATTATGTAGAAAATTCTCTGATGGTGTTGTATGCTGGTACCGGTAATGCCAGTAGATGGCGTCTTGTGCATTATCTTTTGACAGCTGATGAGAGGTCCTTTTATTTCAGTTTGATTGATGTTGATGAAGTGCATATTGTGAAAAGTTATGTTGTTCAGAGTTATTTACAATGCCGCGAGTCAGAAGATCAAATCTTTCACAACGAATGCAATTAGACTTCGGAATATTTCAAATAAATTCACTGCAGATGAAGAAGAAATCGCACGAGAAAAGCACCGCGTTGGTATGCCTGACTTCGTGCTTCACAAACACAAGAACAAACGGCTCGTTTGGCAATTAGAAATCGTCGAGCTTATGGCATAGATCATTATCTACGTCGGTTAAAAAGTAGTGCAACTATGCTATGTGATCATTTCTATCGCTTCAATAAAGCAAATGCCTTGCTGCGACGAAAATTACATTCATTCCAATGTAATTATAATGCTATTGAACTTCATTCTTTTAGGGTATATTAACACAACGTTCATTGATTCTAAGGCGGTACGAAGTTCGCGGGTCAGCTAATAATGTACATTTTAAACGATTTTCTGAGAGATCGTATGCAAAGAAGAAGTTTCATTTGAATTGGTGAGGTTAAAATATTTTCTTTTCCATGACGTCATAAAAAGTCGATCAAGAAAAGTCTTCGGAAATCAGAAGGTACAGAGCACTGATTCGCGGACGAAAACGATCCTTCAGTAATTATTTATTTTGAAGGGGCAGAACTGCGGTACGACGCCCATTTCTCAGTTGGTTGCACCCTCCAGACTGGAGTTCCCGTAATGAGATTACCGGGCCACAGGGGGTTGCCCACCACACTTGGAGCAACACTCAGTCTCCGGAGCACCCCACATCGGTCGCTAATTATTACCAGCCCCTCCGTCTCCTAAAGTGTGTTTACGCCACTCTGCAAAGTGAAATAAGATTAGGCATGTAGCAGATTTTCTACTGTGCGACCAGCTTTGAGTTGCCTGCTGAGACAGACCTTTAACTTCAGGCGGACGCTTCTAAAACCAAGATTTTCCCGAAATCGTAAAAGACTGTGACGAGATAAAACAGTACTCGAGTTTTCACATTTTATTAGTGTTCCCCTGAATGACAAAAAAAAAGGGCGTTACTCACGTCTGAATAATTTAGATGGTCTTGTGCCCCTTTTCTAGAGGTAAAGTAAAAGGGGGGAAAAAAAGAAGGAATCAGCTGCTAGACTACGGCGTGTCGCGTGAGTAATGGAGAGAGTGAAGTAGCAGAGGCAGAAAGGAGAAGTAAAGGTCTTTCTTCTGTTTCTGGGACTCTCCCTCAGCGAGCGAACGGAGAAGGAAGGGGTGACTAAGATCCTCGCTACCAATTAAACTACGAAAATAAATCTCGAGGCACGGGGAAGATTTGGTTAAGGGGAGAAGCCGCGCCGTGGATTCTGCCTCTGTTATACGCATCCGGTCAGGACATTATTCATTTCGCTCGCGTGTCATTGCCTTAATTAAGTTTAATTATAGCTGCTGTACACAATACTGAATCTCCTTATTATACTATCACGTCATACATTTCTACTATAATTAAAAAAATATTGTTTATGTTTCTCTTAAAGCATTTCCGTTTAACATTTTTCTAACACTCATTCACCATATCACCATAGTGCTGGAATCATTCAATACGGAAGAATCATTTTTTGTTATTCGTGAACTGCTTGTCATGAATAAACACACAATTATTGGGTTCTGATTTAACGGATTATATTCAAGCTGTACGTACTCGCCGATGACGGGCTTTTCAATACAGAGATTGCATGAAGAAGTGCAAAGGGTACGTATAAAGAAAGTGTTATTAATCGAAGACAAGTAGCTAGTATTTCAAACCCCACTCTTGACTCAAAATTCGGCAAAACATAAAGTAAAAATAGAAATAACAAAAATAAATTTTCTTGAGATAATCTCGTTCAAACCAGTTAAAAAGCAGACACATTAGCGTTTGATTTATATAGAGTGGAAACTTCAAACTGCAGTTGAGCTATTTTCATTCTTCACACAGAACGGGATTAAGTTAATGTGCGCTTAGAAGAGTATTTACACGAGTAATTTCCCATTTGAAAGAAAGCGTGATATATCGTTTACTAATAACCGTACAAATCGATTGAATGCTTATAACGGTGCTGTATCTGAAATCTGAAATATTTTCACTCGTTAAAGAAATTTTTCTCGTTATTATAAACGTTATTTCTGACGTCCTACGCTCAGTTGCTACTTCACGGATATTATTAAATTTCTGTGAAACACATTAATCCCGTTAAAAATTAGACCGAACTTTCTGTTCAAGATTGTAGTGAACTCTTCAGTTTTATTTGGTGTTTCATATTTACTACTTACGTAAATTGTACGAAGGAATACTTATATCGACCATTTATGACAAATATACATATATATGTGTATATATGTATATATATAAAATTGCTAAATAAAAAATTACTAAAATACCGAATTATTAGAACTTTTTGTTGCTAACATTGAAATAAATTCATAATATACTTGTAATTTCCTATAACCAAACAGACCATAAGGACTCAACTCTATTTTAAAAAATTCATTTGAAGTGATTCGGCCCGTAAGCTATCGAGTCTTTGGTCCCTCACAGTCTTGTTTTACACAGCTGGACGCTCACCAAGAATAATTGGCAGACATTATACATCCGAATTCTTAACTGAAGCAGTCATCATGTAGGGGGTAGCTTCGGGGGCGTGGCGTCTGCGTTTTTGGCAACAAAGTTGGCGTTTTATAACCCTCGTCGACCATATTTACTGCTGAATAATTGCACCACATCAGTGGCATTTGTAATTTTTTATTGGTACCAGAATATTTACGAATAGTGGAGAGATATTTCTAGATCCTGTTGTATTCTCCGGCCCAGTAGTCTGCATAAAATAGGGACTTGGCAAGCAGATGTAAAATTCATTACGTTCTTTGTTTTTCTTTCTTCTTTGTGTCGCCGTGAAATTAATTGTTACGGACAAACAATCCTCGTTTTTCCGTTTTGATATATTTTTGACACAAGCTCAGTAATTTCTACGGTTTTCGTTTTTTCACTTTCTCGTTATTATTATTTTTTAATGTACGAATTCTCCTATTGTCACCTTCTGTTATTATTCTTTCCAAGAAAAAAGAAATCATACCTGTAATTACAGTACTTTACAGTAACATTTTATCGTTATTTTAATTTGATTAGAACCAAATTTAGAGGAATGCGTCAAAAATTCATGTCACTTAGTTAAGCTCAAACAAAAGAGATCAAATAACTTATCAATTCACAGGCCCCGGGTGGGTTTTAAAATGTTAATAGAAATATCACCCGCATTGTCAATTTTTTTTGCAACTTTCAGAATAGAATAAGCCCGTAATTACTGCATCTGCATATCAACTGCAGCTGCAAACTTCAAATAAATAAACTTCGAAAATAAGTTACATTGACAATAAGCAATTAGTTAAGTTGTTTGTAAAGGAGTTCATATTACTTTCAAGACTGACATAAAACTAATTAACGAATAATGTGCGTCGCCGCCATGGCTTACTTCATTATTTAATTGCGTCTTATAAATGCTTAATTTCCAGAGTAACATATTTATTACTCATGAAGTACGTAGTTTTGAACATTGCCTTTTGATTTCCATTACCGCTAATTTGTAATTTGTTTTCCGATAGTTCAAAGATGTTTATTATAATGGATGACGTTGGCTTACAATAATCCTAGCTGAATTCTAGAAAAGTATGACTGGGTCATGAGAAATCATCAGTTCTCGGAAATATTTGTTAGAATTTTAAGTAGAAAATGAAGTGGACGACTTGTCTCGGTAAAGCCAGTTTACCTGCCTATATACAATTCATGGATGATTATTCGGTACAAAAATGGCTGTCAGAATGTCGTATTACGTGTACACGGCGAATTTTGGATTTGGATGGTCAAGGGATCGTTCAGTTTTACTTCTTTCAGTCGTATCTTCTATCTCACACGCCAGTTTTTGGAAAATTACATTTTATTGAATTATTTAGAGAAACCAGAATCTCGATGTTTATTCGTAAAAAAAAGTCTCCTCTGTTAATAATTGGGTGGATCCTGACTCGGAATTTCTCAACACCATAATTCTCAAAGTGAAATTAAATTTTTTATATCATGATGACATTGACGTCACCTGCACACTGTTATGTACAGTATTTGAGCTGCCTTGGCGTGGTCGCTGGATGTGGCATTGGAAATCAAGGCTCAAAGCCCGGTTTTCATTCATGAGTCACACAGACCTGCGTGGGACGCTCAACGTCTCGCTGAGGAAACGAGTTCATTACGCACTTACTCGAGACAGTCAATTTTCGACGTAATCCTTCCTGTAGCATGGCTTCATTCCGGTGCGCACCTGCTACATTATTGAGTGATAGCTGCGATACGTAGGCTAAATTTCTCATTATTTGCTGTTTTCGAAAAAGGAGAAACTCAGTAATCCTCGAGATACTCAGTTTTCCGCTTCGATCTTTGAACGAGTATTCTGAACAATTGTTTCATGTGACGTTGTTTTGTCAAGTTGGTTGTAATATCATGCATTCATAATTTTCTTATAATTAATATATTTTTATATTCATTCACATAACTGTTTGACAGTTTCAGTTCATACTATTTTTATACGTTTTCTTTCTGAAATCAACCTTAAACGAACTCCAACTACTATTTACTTAGATTCGAAGTTTCTTATGACTTGGTGAATGTCTTGTAATTATATTTTTTCCGCTTAGATGAAACCAATCTGGCATTCTATTGAGATACAAAAAGACGTTTTGGATAATTCTGTCGAATAAATTTAGTTTTCGAGTTACTAATTTGTTTCTCAAACGTAGAAAAAAATTATGTCGTGAAATCTTCTTTTTAATAAAAAAGGATGTATATTTGAATGTATGTATGTATTTACGTTAGTTTCTATACAAATTCAAACGCGTGGACAGATTAAAACAAAAATTGGTACACGTATTCTTCAAAACACTAGAAACGGTACTGTGGCAGTGAGAAACCCCTAGCATAAATGGGGAAAGAATTTCAATTGAAAAACGTGATTATTTTGAGTTAAATTACTGCGCGGACACCTTGACGTCGCGCGACGAACAAAGGTTCCTTTTTTCGTAATGAAATAAAGCAGAAATATTTTTATTGAATAAAAAGTATAATTTTATCCAGAAATACTCTCTCAAATGATAATACTTTTCGATCCTTTCGGAAAATGTAAGTTAATTTTCGTGCCATATTAGTGTCTCCAATAGGGCGACTATTTGTTTACATTGTGAATCTAGCTAACTATTTCATCAATTTAACAAAAGTAAAATCTGAAGACTGAGGGCCAATTATATTCTTCAATACTCGAGGAGTATATTTAAGAAGAAATTCGAAGTTATGTTTGTTGGGATTGATGCAATAAAATTCAATGTATTTTATAGCTGTTAAATTAATGCACTATCGGTCGAAAGTATGTAGGAACATATATATTTATGTTAAATCCATTCTTGTCTAAAGATTAGTATAGAATTAAATACCTTTTCGGTTTATATAAATAAGTACACGGCAACGCCGGCTAGTGATACAATAAAATTCAGAATAACCACATTTTATTGGAATTTTATCATTCGGTTCTTTCTTGGTCGTCCTGTGCACAATAGCTTCGTCTATAATATGTTGTGTAATAATATATACATACTTGCACATTCTCGCACACACACACACACACATCCTATATCTCATTAAGTATGTAACACAAAAACTCACAAATGGCATGTTAGCTGAAGAATTAATTAAAATATTCCAGAATACTTCCACCTAGTAATTTATAAGTAGAATTTTGGATGTGTGACAATCTCTATTTGTAGATCTTCTTTTTAACTGCAATTTCACACGTTTGTCCTAATTTATAGCAATTGTGCAGTTAATAAGTTGATCCTAAAAGTAGTCGCTGCTCTGTACGAATGGAGAATTACACCGTTATCTGTCTGCGCTGAACATGCAATCCTCAAACTTCGCAGTGACCATTAATACAACCCCTAAACTTGAACCCCTGACTCCCGCCTCACGATAAAAACGAGCGCCGAGGCGTTATCACAGGGCGTATGTTTTAATTAGCCGATGTTTTCCTTCTCCTGTAATAATTACTATGATGGCTGTGTCTCATTAACAAGTCATAACGCTGCTTACAGCTGAAAGTTGGCATCAAGTTTTCTCATCGGGGAATTTCAAAAGCGAAACGAGTGGCTAGAGGCTGTCATTAAGTTTGGTTTATCTTGCTCGATGTAACAGGTGTCCAGGAAGCAATTTGGGCGCCATAAAGTCTTGTTACAGTGTCTTCAGCGAAGAACAAGAGCTGCTTTAGTTAAATAGTTAAAGATCTACACGGAGGAATTTGTTTTACGTAGGGGGAAAAAAACCGGATGAATTTCCAAAGTCTCGAGTCTCAAACAGGCTAAGTGGGGGGTTAGGTGCGATAATTATTATAATATGAAGATGGGGTCAGTGGAATAATTGAGCTCGCCGAAGTGTTTTAGTTTAACATATTTAACCATTTGTAAATTTTTTTTGGAGACTATAAGACGTAGTTATAGTAGTTTCTCGTTAGAAATTCGCAGATCTCACACACATTTGATTGTAAACCCTTGTCGGATGTAGTTTGAGAGTGACTTTAACTCCTCAAAATCCTAATGACATTCTCATTGGTAAGTGGCGTGTCCAGTAAACGCTAGATCGGTGATGTTCGAGCGATAGGTACCGGGTTCGAACTCAGACCGTTTATGTGAACATGCCTTCAGACATTTTCGGCCGGAGCCTGTCTCATTATCATGAACACATAACTATCGGATGGACGATCGCTCAATTGCAGACTCTGCCAGGTGTAATTTCACGCTACGAAATCACAAACTGTAAATAAAAATAACGGTGAATTTGTCACGGCTCACCGAGTAAGTAGAGTACATGTTAGAACGTTCCAAAGAGGGTGTCGATAAATCGTATTAACCGTCGCAAGTCGCTTTCGAATCCCGACGGCGGCGTTTTCGGCACCGCTGCCGTTCAATCACGTTCAGATCGCGTGCACGAAAGTATTCACGTGTGTCTGTGACTGTGTGTGAAGGATATCTTGTTGGATTCCAGTTGAGCCGAGTATTTATCCGTCAGGCCGCCTCGTCCGGGCTAAGAATGTGCTAACCAATGTCTAGAGAGTGTTCCACTATGTACAAACATTTCAATCGGCGCGAGCGAACAAAAGGACAACGTGCTTCGTGTAGCATTGTGTTTCACAGTTTCCTCGCCTGAACAAGCGGCACATGGCGGACAAAGACGATAAAATACGTCCTACCCTACACACAGACGACACAGTCTGAAAAAAATATATATATTTCCGTTACATTCCATCCAGATGCCAAGAGAAATCAGAATTTGTCACATTTATTCGTATTTAGAATAAAGATGAATTCTTTAATGTGTTTGACGATCGCTTGTATTGAATTCTAGAAACCAATTATTCCGAGCTGTAAATCATTTTAAACATTTTGCTTATACAGTTGCTACTTAAAACATGCTTTTATAACGAATTACCGTTAGCCCAATCAGGGTATCAAGAATTCATCTCTATTCCAATGATGAAAATGTGAAGACTTCGTGATAAAATCGGTCAAAAAACAATTATTGTGTCACCAAGCAATAATACCTCAGATTGAATAAGAAACAAAGCCAATTGAGACAAAAAAGTGATAATATAAATACCACACAAAGTTTCTGGGATCCTTGGCCCTTTCCTCAGGTGTGAACAAGAGCCTAGAGCGACACAACTGCACTTGTCAGTTGACAAAACTCAAAGAGACAAGGATTCCATAAAAATTTTCATTATTTTCAATAACACGTAAATTTTTTCATTTTAATATGTCCGATTATTCTGGTTTAATTTTAAGCTCATTCCGGAGTTTTGAAAATCCAATAAGATGTAAATTCTTTGTTTCTCGTACGTGCTACAAATTTGAATTTTTGACACTTATTTTTACAACTAGGCCATTTATTGCTCGTCTATTTTCATTTCTTAGGTTTATTGCCGAAATTTAGTTACACTCGGTGGCAATTACAAAGTAAACATATGAAAAACACGTTATTTAACATTTAATACACGAGGGATACATAATTGATAAAAGAATAAAATTAGACATATAAGCTAATTTTAGATGTATTTTCTGAAAAATAATTATTATTATCATTATTAATGGAAATTCCTTTCTGAATTCCCCCGGAAAGCCTTCGATCTCTAATTAATGAAAATATTAATATATAAATAAATAGACATGGAGTCAGAAAATTATTTATCGTGATTATTAACAAAAACATTTACAAATAATTAATTTAATATTTTTCGTAAATATAACTATTTTTCTGCTTCAAAGTCATCGATTGATTTATTTATATTAGAATAAATATTCTAACATAATTTTTCATTCATAAAAAATTAAAATTTATCATCCAAATTCTTCTATTTAGAATGGGGGAAACAAAGCTTTTACCTGACACCATCAGCTTCGAGAGATTCCAATTCTTAAATAGTTCGAATCTTGTCACAGACAGTTATTTTTTATGACAACTGAAGAATCTAACTCCAGTTTTTAAGCTTATCGATTCTTAATTTGGTTTAGAAACTCAAAAAAAAAGGAAAAGCGTTATTTTTTCTAAAATGTAGCTTTATTCACTTTATAAATAAGATCTTTACTATCTGTATTACGCTATAGTTTTGAGTACTTCCTGAACTGCCGACATCGAATTTGTAGCTCGTGACCCAGCCATTATCTAAATTAATCAGGTATTAGAAAGATTCCTTCACAAAAGGCCTTCCGAGCCATTTAGTTCGTCGTAATGCGGACAAAAAAATGTTTATGGCCGCAGACGAG
Source organism: Zhengitettix transpicula (assembly GCA_037074705.1). Lineage (NCBI taxonomy): Eukaryota > Metazoa > Arthropoda > Insecta > Orthoptera > Tetrigidae > Zhengitettix > Zhengitettix transpicula. The sequence goes on from CM073591.1 coordinate 71,071,459, forward strand.
CGGACTGGCTTCTTTCTTTCTGTCACCTGTCCCAGGTCACCTGCTCCAGGAAAGCTGCTTAAACGTTTAACCAGAAATTGCTCCTCAACTTCTTCTATAGTTACTTAATCTGCTGCTGCAGCTACCTACCTGAGCACTATCTCGATCTACAACTTACAATTTCCGCTTCAGACAACACCAGCAATTAGTTTATCATCTGTCCTGCTGCCGCCACTGGTTCAACCCCCTCCCCACGAAACCATTTTATAACAATCTTAATTTGGTCCACCCATTCCTGCCAGAAGCTCCAGCATTATCAGAGGTAACTATCTTTTGGCGCAGCTCCCTCCCCCACCCCACTTCGATGTGGCGGTGTCAATGTTTGGGTATTTACAAACAGTACCACCTTCACATTGAGTCGTCTTGCGAGAACAATTGATGCAATGGTCGAGATAATGTTTTTAAGAGGGTACATAATTCATTTCGCAACACGCCTTACTTCGTTACAAATGTAATGCCAATTATGTGAGTGAGAGATCATCTAGGGCGCCGAGCTCCGCCTGGACGTCAAGACTTTCGGACCAGGGTGTGGCGACCGGGCGTCCTTGAGCTGTAAACATGGCCTCTCCCCCTCCCTCCCCACCTGTCCGAGGGGCGACCAATCAGGAGGCGAGTCCTGTAATGGCGTGTCGGTCGGTCTGTATATCTCCTTAGGTTCGCGGCGGATTTCTCGTAAAAGGGAACCGGGCACTTCTCGTCAGCACCCCATAAACACGCCGTCATCATCCCCTTGAGGTGCCGCTGTAGAATCAGGAAGAGAGAGAGTTACACACTCGATCGAGTATCGACGAATCGTCTTCCTATACCAAAACGTCAGGGTTCGAAGAAACATTACGTACTGTACACTCTGCTCTTGGTTTATCTTAAAGTAATATTTGTGATGAAGAAACACACTCTTTAAGAAACTAAATTGAATGATAATATGGGCAGTTAATTGAATGTTCTTTAAATAGAGGTCATGGCGAAATATATAAGTATAAATCCTTAATTGGTACAATTTCCACAAATTTAAAACACAAAAAGTCAAATTCGTATATGTGAGCTTAAACTTTTCACTTGTGTTTTGTTTTAAATATTTACACCATGTGCAATTGTTTAAATTACTTTAAGTGTTCCTTTGGACATATTTTTCTAAGACAGCCTGTGAAGTGGGGGAATATCTGCACGGGGGTGTGTCAATTCGTCATGCCGGAGAGGTCTGACCACAGGCCAACCACTATTAAATAATTCTTTTCTAGAATCACACTAAAATCGTAAGTGTTGGAAGTGATCGGCTCTCGTATCTAGATAAGCTGAGCGCGGCGCCGCGCACGCTCCAGTGGCCAGCCATAAAGCTGCGCCGAGGATGCTGCTGCTGCTGCTATTCTATTAGCCAGTGCTTAGTGCTTTATGTCCTGGTACTTTGCCTGTATTTACACAGATCGCGTTCCGATACACGACTGCTGCCAAGGTGGACTGGTGGGGCGGCGGGAGGGGAGCTCTTTATGTTTTAATCAACCAACTCCACCTCTCGCTCCGATTGAGGTTATGGGACGGCGCATCCCGGAAACAACCGATTAAAAGCGGGAGTTGGAATGGTTTCCGATTTTATTAACCATGTGACGAAATGCCGACAGTTGTCTCACAAACAAAATTGTTTTATGTAATTCCTCTCCAATACCCGTAACTCTCCAATATTTTCTCGACCAAAATAAACCATGTCCATAAATTTCTTAGTGTCATTAAATGAGCTGTACCTTTAATTTGAACTAATAAACAACCGATTATTATGCGAATCATTTCAGCGCCTAGTTAACATTTGTTTTATTAGTATATTTATATTAATAATGAATGTGGTGTAGAGGGCTCACAAATTTAACCGTACCACTCTGTGAGAACCCTGTTAAATCCATTCAGGCCCTGGAATTTTTCCAGATGCGAAAGATATCCAGCCCCACCCTTCTTCGTTAGTCATTCCGGACGTCGAATGGATGCTGTTGCCTTATTGCCAAATTTCTTCATGGATGCCTCTTTAATCCTCCTAACCTCGACATTTCTTTCCTGCAACAGTTTCTCAAGATAATACGATAGATCGAATAATGATAATTAATACAATGAATGTTAATGATCATCTTCGTTGCTCATCGCTTAATATACGAAATATTTCGTTCGGCTTCCCCCCCCCCCCCAAAGAAAGAAAACAAAAACAAATCCTATGCTGAAGAGGGTCTCTGGCTCTATAACGGTAAAGAACACACGTCCTTAATAATAATAATAATCTTATCATAAAATGCCAGTAAATAAAACTGTTGTTAGTTTGCTGACGTAGTTTATATGAAGAAGCATTAAAAAAATAAATGCGTTCCAATTTCGGTAATATCATTTTAAAATTGTTGTAAAACAAAACAGACTAAATGAAGTCAGTTCGTACAATGGGAATTTTTAATAATTTATCGGCACTGTATCTGAAACTCGATAAAAAAATTGTTTTTCTATATATTCTGTGTTACTAGAAAACGTATTCGAATGTTAAATGATAAATAATCTCTAAATGACATACTTAAAATAAATATAAATATGGTACTGTAAATGATTTGAACACAAAATATAAATACTTCTTACCCTTCGTCCTATTTTTTTTATATAATAAAGAGTGCGCAAATGGTTATGTTTGTCCAATAGCGTATTAAACGTTTATTAAGTTAAGCTAATATAATTTTACTGGATTTTCAGTGTTCGCTTGCCCCTAAGCCTAATACACACACACACACACACAAAACATACAACGAAGCATCAGAGCATCTATAATATTTTGTAACTAAATTATCTTCTTCGGAAATTCCGAAGGGTAATTATAGTCGCACCTCTTAACAAGATTTTATTTTTGTGCCTCTTTTATAATAACGAACAGGGAGGTTTTGTATCGAATTTAAATATGCCGTAAAACCTGTCTCGGAGACCAATCAAAACTGAATTCATAAGAAGCGATTATTACCGGACTCTAGTATTTTAATAGCAGGCCTTGGTGATTGGCAACGTGGCTGCTGTGCGAGATACCAGACAATTTACGATAGGCGGTTGTTGCCAGCCAAACCGGTTCACCGCTGACAGAGGGAGCTACCAGCTACCTTGAGGATTTACTTGAGGACTTTGGCCTTTATATCGAAAGAATGCATCGTGTGTAGTAGGGGAATTCTTCGGCGGGAATCGTGAGCCACTTGAAAAATACGCAACTTTTATTTGCGTAACTGCGCCGAGAGGGAATATGATTGGTTGTGGCATCAAGGCGAATTGGACTAGATTAATCCACGGCCTTTATTTTGTTCGGATCTGGGCAGCTTAACATTCCCTTTCATCAGTTCGTAATGTAAGGTGTCTACACATAAGCTACAGTGCATTAATTCACCGCCTCATTAGATTTCAGCCCATAAATGAATTACAACAATCGCAAAAATACGATATTTTCGATTGAAAATAATATGCTAGATTTAGATTTATTATTCATTCAATTAGTCCTCGGTTCCAGGAACTAGGACACGTCATGATATAAGATTACAATAGTAAGTACAATACCAATGGGAATACTAAATATCGTTATTTAATAATTATTTAAATATTATATAAATATTTGTGATATACATAGATAAATGTAAAATACTTGGATTTTCAGAAATTGTTCCGATTATTTTCGTCGCCGTACAAATGAGTACTCATCAATTTTTTTCTAAAACTAAGGTTTCCGTTCGGTTACCATTTTTCAGTCTGTCATCGACCTGGTGTTTTCCACAGTCGTCCTAGCGACGGTATCTTGCTACCATTACACATTACTGAAATCAAACATGAAACCACCAACACGGTGTTAGACCAACCTCACCGTGTCACTAATTCAGGACCTCTATTTTTGAAATCCATCGGCCTGTCTCCTCCTTTTCGTGTGCAGATATGACAAGGGAATGATTTACTGACGCGAGTATTATTGCTATCTTGCAACAGTCTTGTGGCATCGCTCGTAAAGTGCTCTTCTTTATTTACGAGTGGAGCGTGAGCGAGAAAAATGCAGTACGTAAGCAATGGCTGTGCTGGACCGACCGCCAAATAAACTGAGAGTGTGGCCGAGCTTATTACTGTTGCGCACGTGTGGTCCATATGGGTATGCGGACCCAACGAATTTAATCCCCTTTTGCCAGTTGCCGACCGTTACTTCCAAAGGACCGCAAGGTTTGAATTATGTATCTTTTAGTATTCATTAAAAGAGAGTAAAATCCTGAAACTTGTTCCTTCCTCCAAAATCGGTGACTGGAAAAAAAAAGACGTTCGTCTGGTTCCTGGTATTTTCAGTCGTACTAAATTCATTACATTAGTTTCGAAAAAAATAGATAAATCTGACGCTTACTGCGTTATTTACATCCACAAACTATTTATGAAACATTTTCCGGGTAACCATAGTTTTCTCTCCTATTCGGTTTAATTTAATAAAATAAAACTGCCACTAGATACATATATTACTTTCTAACTCCAAGTTCCATCGACACAACTTTTTAATCTCCAATGAGTACCCTTTAAAGTTTATTATTAAACACATAAACAGCAGTCTGAACAAAATACAGCATCCTCCTGTCAATAGTCCCCAAACACTTCAAGCCAAATTTGTTCTCGTACTCCCTTATTACAAATTTCTACATCACAAATTTGCACAAATTTTCAAAGAATGTCAAATATCCATCATTTACAGATCCACTAATACCCATTCATACTTGATTAAAAGCAAACATTGTGTTGTTTACAAAATCTCTTGCTCTAATTGTAATTCCTGCTACATAGGGCAAACAAAACGTTCTCTTAATACACGTATCAAAGAACATATATCTAATATCAAACTTCCTAGTGATAAACAATCTGTAGTATCCAAAAATATCATCAATTCGAAACATACATTTTATTTGCAAAATGCTATGATTTTAGACATTGACACCGGGTACTCACTTCAGAGAAGCTTCATATTAAATCAAACATCACAGCTATTAATGTTCAAACAGACACTATTAAACTCAATAATTGCTATGATCCCTTATTATTACGCTACATTTTCTGTTTTCCTTTGTCGTTGCTCCCTTACTGTTACGCTAACCCTTCGGTTCTCCCATTGGCGTTGCGTTTTCGTCGCTTTTGAGTGTTGTCAACTGACCAGTACAGTTGTTTTTCTCTAGCGCACTTCTTAGCACCTGACGAAAGGGACAAGGATCCTAGAAATGTTGTGTGGTATTTATATTACCTTTTTGTCTGACTTGGCTATCTTTCGTATTCATTATTTTCAGTAAGACGTTTTTTGTTTTTTTTTCATTTTAGATACATTTTTCTGTCTGTAAAACTACACAGTTCGAGAAGGGTGGCATTTATGAAACCATTTCCCAACAATGAAACCTCTAATTCATTATTATAATTTTTTTATGTATCTGTTATATTCGAGTCTATGTTTTAATACTGAGCGGCCGGAAGTACCACAATCAACTAGCACACGAATATTTCAGAGTAAGGAGTCATTAATACAAGTTTTGTAAATATTAAAGGCTACATTCTTTAAGTTTTTTAAATGTATAGGCACTAAATAGGATAAATGTTATTGTAGAAAATACTTTTTCAAATATAACAACTATAAAGTTGTCACTGCTACTTACACGGTAGTTTGAATTACAATTTTATCCATGACAGTGAAAGACTTAATTCTATACGGTAAAGATTGATATTTTGTAGAGACAGACTTTCTTGTTCGAAAAGATTTCAAGAATGAAAGAATGCCTTTGAAAGGTTTGGAAACTTTAACGCATGTGTAGAAGGCGAACTTAGCAATACTCTATTTGATTCCAGGAGCCAACGGTCTTCGTCGGAGAGGAAGACAGACGTACACCCGATACCAGACCCTCGAACTTGAGAAGGAGTTCCACACAAACCACTACCTGACACGGCGGCGACGAATCGAAATGGCGCACGCCCTCTGCCTGACCGAGCGGCAGATAAAAATCTGGTTCCAGAACAGGCGTATGAAACTCAAGAAGGAAATACAGGCCATCAAGGAGCTGAATGAACAGGAGAAGCAGGCGCAGGCGCAGAAAGCGGCGGCGGCGGCGGCGGCTGCAGCGGCGGCGGCACAGCAGCAACAGCAAGGGGGCGGCGGTGGGGGCGGGGATCAAAACTAGGAGCGGTGGACCGAGGCGGCGTGGGGCGCACTACACTAGCGAGGTAAGCTCAAACTCACTAAACACCAATTCATTCCCATGTTAGTGTCACATAGTCAAGAACAATAGAAATATACACATCGACCCAACTACTAATGCAACATCCTGCTGAAGTTCTTGAACGAAAGTGGTCAGATCAAACTCTTAATTTTTGAACGAACTTAGTCCTATGAAGGCGTAAACGTAATCGTTTACTCTATTCACGTGGCAAATTATACTTTTGAAGTAATTATGTTATGACAATGCGTATTTCCATAGACATTTTCTAGGTAACAGAGTTGTTCAATTGACCCTGGCGTGTATGAGAGGTAATCTACCACAATTGGTTCCACTGAATTTATTTTCTTAAAACGCACGGACCTTCAATACAATATTGTTTGAGGAAATATTGTGGCAAATTTCTACCTTGGATAATATATTTGCAACATTATTTATATCAAAAACTGCTATCGCACGATTTCGAGTGGTTGTGATATTTTACAGTTCAACCACATTCGCCCAACGATGGATACGAGTATAATTAATTATACGACGCCTCTTGTATTGTGCGGATGCTCTGTGGTAAATTCTACTTTGAGCCACTTCATCGCTTCTCTAAGTCATAGCAAAAATTCTTTGGTAACTTCAGAAGAGTTGTTTTCTACTTACTTTCCGATCTAAGAGGCGAATCTTAATAGTAAGGAATCTGATTCGATTTCCAAAGCTCCCCTCGCTCGCCCAATTAAGAGAACCTTGTACCGCGATAAAAGATTAAAAAGAAGAAATAACCTTTTGGAGCAAATATTGTTGCGCGAACCCGGGTCCAGGGCAGGGGAAAGAAAGATCTCTTCTCATCAGACCGAAATTACGTAATAACAGACCCGGGTTCGCAGCGAAACTGCACTTTAGATAATATAAACCTGTTTAACCTCTTGGCAGAGTGAGGTTAAGCCTTCTCGGACTGGCCGTCCTATCTCCTGGATGTTTCGTGCAGATAATGAATTACGCGGCCGTACCTTGCGCTGGGACCGTGTGATTTCTCTCGTCCTGATTATCGGGTACACCCGATTCTGTAATTTAAGACCCCCGCTTTGTAGTTTCCTTGATTTAAATTCTGGGTACACCTGGTATAATTGCTGACAATTACTCGTTCAACGTAAAGTGTCGTTTAAAGTTATTAACACAGTAACTACCGAGTACTGCAAGATTGATCGCAAGAGCTAACGCTCTCCTTAAGCATCTAGTCTTATACCGAATGTTCTACTATGCGGCAGAACTTGCTAATATGTGTGTCTAAAATCGGGGTCTCGTTCGTGTTAGAGAATGAGAAACGCACTGGATCAAGCTCTGACCTGCGTAGCTTGGAATTCTGAATTATCCTTCTGAATAAGGAGTTAGTGACAAAACGAAACAGCAAGTCAAGCAGGATTTTCAGAAACGATACTAATGATTTTAATTCTAAAACATTCGTGAAATCATACGAAGAAATTCCATAATTTTTCTAAAGCTACAGTTTTGGATTTATTATTTTCGTCAATTTGTCTTTCTTAAAATTTTATAACACAGCGCAACACACTTATTTTATTATTAGTGCACTTAAATTCAACTAATATTTTACACACAACTTATAATAATAACATTGACACCTAAAGTATGTATTTGAAAGTTGTTTTTAATTTTCAAATTTTAAGTTTATCACTTGAAAGTAACCTTATTTGGACGGGAAAAAACTAAGTATTTATTTATTTAAAGTAACTGTTATATTATTTTGTCCTACAACACAGTGTATTTTCTATATATAATTTCTAACTGAATATAATTTTTTGCTCGCGATTTATAGTATCAACAGCCTAAAAATAGAAAAATTACTATAATGCATTTTTCTAGTACGGCTTGTTACCTTCTGCAATCTGCGAAATAATATAAATAAATAAACGGTCTTGAGTCAGAAAAATGTTTATTAACGAAACATTCAATATATCGATGTTTCGTCCTTGTTTTAGTACCTTGTCAGGTTTAGTAATCTCATATATAAATCAAACAAAAAATTTGAGTCAATGTTTTGCCACAAAATATATTCTATAATTTATATATGAAATTACTTAACCTGAAGAGATTCCTAAAACCAGGGGGAAACGTCGGTATATTTATTTTTTATTAATAAACAGTTTTCTGACAATAAAATTTATTTATTTATATAATAAATGTCAGATTTTTTCATCTGCGAAATACCTCAAAATTTTTACAGTGAAAAGTCATATTTTTCTGAAGTATATGTAACTTATCTATATTTATTTATATAATTTTTGTGTTCATGATTGTGTACATTTTATACTCCATAAATCATGTCTAATACAAATTCATCAATATTTTCCTTACGTTCAATCCAATTACGCTGCTGAGAAATTTCTAAAATATTAGACTGTTTTATTACGTTTATTTTGATGAATAGATTTAAAGGGAATATACATAATGACTTCAAATACATATAGGGGGATTGGTATCATTTTCTTTAGAATTCTTTATAACTTAAAAATTCAATTAGGAGCATTAAGTTTACATTTTTCTACTATTAATTATTCAGAGAAAGTGTCCGAATTTGATGATTAGTTATGGATATGTTTTGGTGTTGTATTTCACGTCCGGTTAAAAAACTACAATCAAGTTGTTTTCCTTACATCAGTCTCATAAATGCATCATATTGGACTTTACATAAAGAGGTTAACGGTTATAAATGATCAAAAGTGACTTTGACACAATCCAATATCTTTAAAAAAACATGTTCGCCGACGAATGTAAAGTATCGCTGTCTTTAATTTTTTTCCAGATACTGTGTTATACGGTCGAAAGTGTGTTCGAATGTGCTTCGCCGCCTTGCCTTGCCTTGCTTTATTACCACGTGCATTGCCGCTCACCTCGCACGTTGTTAAAGTAACCAGACTGCATCGTAAGTGGAAGCTGTTTTGCTTTATCTGGACAGCGATATTTAGAATCCTTTTCTACTACGTGCTAGTATTGTCGTTAAGGTGGCAGCAACTGTTCTTCACTTCGCCACCGTCGACGTCGACGCAAGGAATTTAGACGACGAAGTTACAAAAAAAAAAGAGACGGGAATTCTGTATATTCCGAGAAGGACGAATACAAATTAAATTATTGCAGTGATATTAGTTAAACCAAACACATTGTTTCTTCGTGTCATGTATGTACGTACGTGTCTTGTATAGTGTAACTACGCTTATGTTCCAGTGGCAAGTACTTTATTTAATGTGTATTGTTATTTAACTTGTAAACTAGTTGTCATTTGTAATATATATGCGAACATTGTTTTTTATTTGTTATTATATTATTTTTTAGAATTAATAAAGTGGTTTCCGTTGTCAATCTTGATGTTAACGTGTAATTATTGTATTTGTTGATTGGAACTAATGATGTCAATAAATGTTAAAAACGAATAGTAAGGTATTTTTTATTTCAAAAACTGTGGAATATAAAGGAATATTACAACCTTCACAAAATGCATAGCATTTTTATCATTAACAAAATAAAGGAAATAAAGTATCGTTTTTTAAAAAAAATAGATAAAATATAAATTTACTTTCCAGTGAGTAGATTATTTTTTTTCATTTGTGTTTATTTATTTATTCACTGAGTTTGTATTGGCATACGTCTTACACAATCTAATAATAGACCAAACATTAATAATAAGAAAGACAGCCGAATACAGGCAAATACAAGAAACATCGTCAATAGTCACTTTTATGAAAAATAATGGTGTTTACCTGCAAAGTATGTGAGGAAGTTACGTTACACATTTTCCTAATAATCTCTCCGCAGAAATAACAATCTTTTATATTCTGGAAATTTGCTGTCAACCTAAATTACAAAATACGTTCTCAAATCAGAATAAAATAAATTTCTCTTTTTTTCATAATTTTCTATCTGATACCGATCGACGTACTCAAATTGCAGAAAAATCTATCACAATTGATTTTTGGGAAATTAATTAATCTGAATACAATTACTTGAACATTTCTTCAGGCGTATAATTTCCAGTATCTTTTCTTCAACACAAAAGTCACGAACGTAATTTAGAACATCCCTCCCGCCAGAAAAAAAGACACCGTTTTATCGATATAAATGCATTGAAGTGGCCAACGAACAAGTTTTTGTTTGCCGAGAGAACGTGATCAAATACGACTAAGCACTCTTTTATTCGTTTTTATTATGTGGGCAGCAGACATGGGAGGGGGGGAAGACCCGTGAAGTATTTGAACAGGTTTCGATCTATCTAGATATTCCGATCGATCAATTATTTAAGGTCTGGCCAGAAATATAGATAGATTTAAGATGATAACGTGCTAAAATTGTTTGAGGGAAAAGTCTTAATATCAAAGGACTAAATTAAGAAAGTGTAATTATCCGTCAGTAATTATATTCCGAGCAGCAGCTTCTTAAATTGCATTTACAGCCTGCGGCCGGTGTTTATATAACATAGCTTTTCGTTAAATTTTCTCCCAAAATAAACAGGGGAGAAAAAAAATAGATTGCAGACATTCCCACGCGTCGAATAATTCTACACTCCGTAATCAGATCCGGGAGCGTCCTAACGTGGAAAATTAAATCGTGTGTCGAACCTCGTCTTCTCAAATGAAACAATAACGTTACCTCACCTGAAAGAGGTTCTCGCCAGAATGGATACTTAATGGCTACAAGAATCAGTCAACAATCTTACTGTTATATTTATATCATATTTAATTCTAAGATTGAGTTTTTTTATTCATGGTCCCATATTAATATTTTTCTCTAAAAATAAAACTCTTGAAAAATTATTTGAACCTATTTCTCCCAAACTCATTTACTACGAAAAATCCTTTCTTTATAAATAAATATTGAAAACTTCAAAATTGCAAGGATATACCTAATCTCCAGTTTCAAAATAGTTTAAGGATATTTCACAGTTTTCAAGGTTGCCCTACATTCGGATATTTTTGTGCATATTTTTTGTTATACAACTCTCACATTCGGTCTATTAATGCTACGAATCGAGCTCATATCCCCAACACCACATTTCGTACTCCTCCTCAGTGCCACAAATGTATGTGGTATTGAGTAATAAATTATCCGTGAAACATATTTCTTCTCTTAGCGACGCAAGCAGTTTCTCAAATGTTTCTATCCGAGATAAATTCCAGCTTACACCGCAAGTACATCTTTAACACTGCCGCCTTGACCGCATTGATCCAGAAAAACAATGCTCAATTTCCAGCTCAGCAGGAGTTTAGGCTGTGTCGAAGTCCAGAGAGAGAGAGAGAGACGGAGATAAACTCAAGCTGTAACTGCTTTGACATTGTCACGGGAAATTGTCTTACGGTTACAATAAGGACACTGTCGTAAATATTTTCTACTGTCACAAAGAAAGAATTAAAATTAAATTCTTTAGTATTTCTAGTAAAAAAAATAGCAATGGTGCGATCAGTCATGGTCGTTTATTAGAAAGAATTGACATATCTATCACAATATTTTAGACTGCTAATACGTTAAAATTTTAAAAACATGAAAATGTGCCATATCTATTTATCTATTTATAAAACCTGTTCACTTGATTTCCATTCACCTGACGACGACAAAAGATTCTGCTCGGAATGTTTGGTATTCTCAGAAAAAGCACACCGAGAAGTTGACGTAATTATGATGAATCTCCCCAGTAAGAACAATGCAATAAATGTGTATTTATTGTTTATTGAACAGATTCGTCAGTAACGATGGCTTTATGATCACATTATTCAGGACACAAAAACATGCCTGAAGGAAACCGATAACATGTTAACGACGCAATTACGGAGAGACTGGTCTTGTAATTTTTGTCGCAGTTACAGATATTTAGTTTGCTTATGAGCGAAGGAATTCCATGGGGAACGGTAGAAAAATTCGTTTAGAAAACGGTTTATGAATACGACGACATAACGCTTGAAAATTATGAATCCAATAACTGTCTATATATATATATATATATATATATATATATATTGTCTAACTCTAAAGATTCTCATACTGCTAAATCATTGAAAGATAACGGGGGAATCCGATGATACGCGGTTCTCATGACGAGTGTCTATCGACAATTAGAAAAAAAAATGATAAAAAGAAGATTCACTACAGTGATTACGAAACAGAAACTATTGAACGTTTATGTGAGATTGAATCTTTAATTTTAATTGCCGAAACTCATCTATCAATAAATGTTTATGTCTTCAGAAATGCTTTTATATTACCCTAAAATAAGTAGAAGAACAAAGTGTCTCTTACTATTTGAAATATACGCTGAAGACGCCTAAGTAAGTACGTTTAATGAGAAAATTTAATTAATTTTTAAAAATATCACGTAGGTTTTCAAAAGGTTGCTATATTCAAATACTTCAACTAAATTATGTAGAGACTCCGAAATGGCTTAGAAGAATATAAGTTCCGTAATGAGGAATGTACAGAAGTGGAAATCAGATTTAGCTTAAATGTTCTTTATAATTATTCTGATAATGGAATTGTGCGAAAAAACTTCAAGCATTTCACACACAAAAAGGCGAGTATATTTGTTTCCAGCCCAATGAACTCGTTTCAATCACTGAATAGGTAAATAATAACAAAACATTTAAACTTATTGTGCCTCGAGAATTGCTTTAATAGCGTCCGATACAGCGTACGTAATTATAAGAGAAATTTCTGAGGATTCGAATGTGTGTGGTCATTTGAATCCTCGGAAAAAGCGTATCATTCAATTTCCACTAACTTCATTGCGAACAATATTTATATCGCCATCGTATTAAAATATTTTACTATTATAGACGCATTTAATGCCAATAATTATTCAGTATTTTAAGTATAACGTATTATTAATTACATTTCATTTAAATAGTTGCTTCCTGAAGTTCGTTCAAGCACAATATCACAAAATTTACTTTCCCGGCCTCCATGGACAAAGAAATTATTATGGTGTGCTTCGGTCCATCTGCCATGATGGCTAAATTTTGTATCGGAGCCCCTCCAGGTCATCACACTTGAATAGTCGCAGACAATAGCCTATCAGAGACATGGACCAACGAGGAAACCCGCGAATCAGACGTAAAGTGGAAATTGTGACAAGCTAATTCGTCCGCCCTGTCTGTTGGGGGTTGTAAACCAGGGCTCGTGGCTGGTTATTGTGTCACCCTGAGAGGGGAAGAAGTGCAACCAATATTATATATTGAATCGGTTTATTGTTATATTGCGGGCCATTATTGTTAAGGCAATGCTGCACGCCCCCGGGAGAATACTTGTATAATTTCGAATTTATTGTGGCAGAACCACGTCGTGCAATCGACTTGCTTGTTCTACGATCGTAAAAACGGTATTATTATTTCGCAAGGACAGATGTCATTACTTTCAAAGTGTTTCGCCAGCTTCGAATACTTCTGAATGTATACAACTGTAACTGTGGCAGAGCTGTTTTCAACGTATCCAGCAGGAATTCTGAAATAATTTGGTTTGTCTCATCTCATGGATGAAACGATCTTAAGAATAAATTCAACCGTTATCAAAAGTCCGTAACGGGAGTATAAATTTCGAAACGCAAGCTAGAATTAACTGACGTATTGCTGCTGTTACATCAACAATTTGATTATTTCCCGTTCTCTGCCTAATGCTTCAGACGCAATAAAAAAAAAGTAACATAGCCAATAAGTTTCTCTTTACAAGACAAAATGGTTATCCACGTTTTCAAAGGTATCATTATGTCGACGTGGTTGCTTTATTGCATCCCACGATTGTATTTTTTTAATCTCAATCGTGCAATTTAAAATTGATTCCGATATTACATGTTAGTTTTACATTAAACATCGAATCAGACTTGTTATTTGCTATACTGGTCCCTACATAATTTACCAAATTAAAATATTACAAAGACAATGTAATAGAAAGCAGGTTTCATGGCTAATGTAGCTTTAAAATCCTGTAACACGATTTCTGTATTTTTTCTTATTGAACTTTGCTTGTCTTGTTTTATTTATATATAGGCTTACAGCTATTAAAATTATTAGAATAAAATAAAAATGTTTGATAAATAATGAATTCCGGTTCATTAATTCCTCTTTTTACTTGAGAATTTTCAGTAGTGAAGATCTAAATTATGGGGAAAAATTATATTCAAAGAATCCTAATGTCGAAATAGTTCAATTTGTCCTGCAGTAATCCGAATTCGTTTACGGTTACTTAAGTTACAGCTAATTAACTTAATTCAGTGATTTTAAGAATTATAATTTTACGACTCAGTATACATTGTTGATTTACAATATAACATCACTATTAATATAATTTATAATCTACTGGAACACGATGTGTGGAGCTAATTTAACGACAACTCTATTTTTCATTGAGTCTTTTTTAACAAGTATACCCACATCTCAACGTAGGTAAGATTACATATATGCAAATTTAGAATATAATATTATTATTAATAAGGAGATCAAACAATTTTTGTCTTGCCACGAAAACAATGGACAACGTATTGTAACAGTTTTAGATCCTCTGCGATTTGGAAAACAGGCTGACAACAGGAAATGTAGAAGAAAATATAATAAACTTTTTTGGGAAGACGAATAAATGCTTATTCTTCATTATAATTGATGTCTCTAAAACGTGTTGGGTTCTAGGAATTAAAGTACATACTTTTTTTCATTCGAACAACCTGAAACATGGTATAATATGGAACTTTACAGATGGGCTGAAGCAGAATGCGATGACGAAAATATCATTGTAAATTTCAACCGAAATTAGGAATACGTAGGTTGGCATACATCGGGGAATCCAGAAATAGTGATACACGTCAGCAAGGCAAAGTTGACATAGGATAACGAAGCCAGGAAACACAACACAATTCTCCGTTCTTTCACGATTCAGCACTGCACTGATGACCGTTGAGTAATTTTGGGGTTATTTTCTGGTAGTTCCAGGAGCACTTAAATAAGCTCGCTTTCCCGAGGTAGTACGGCGTGTCCTATGTGCATCGCCGTAGCAATTTCTTCTTACGTGTAATCTTCTAGTTGAGCATTTTATCTTCCGCGGATAAATTGATTATCGCGTGGCGCTTAATGGGCCGAAATGCCATGTGGGGAGGGTGGTTTTTGTGCGCCCCGTCGTCCGGGAAAGTGGCGCAGTAATTATGTCAGAGCTAGTAGGAACCAATCAGACGGACTCATATAATTAGCGATGAGAAGCCCAGAATGGTCCGTGAGGAGGGGGGGGGGGGCAGCAGGGATCCCTCCTTCCCGGAACTAACCCCAAAAGTCTCCTCACTCACGGAAGTACGGGCTGAATAATCTCGCTCAACAAATTCAGCTCCCGCTTCAAGAAGATTGGTACTGCCTCCTCCGACAAAAAAAATTGCGAGCCGGCTGCAAATGTAATTATGAAATACGCCGTTCTATTCTGACCCACGTCGGGGAATATTTATGTAGCTCCAGCTCCTGTGATTCGTTTACAGCCTTTACAAACGAACCATTTTCGTGCATTCTCCGCATACAGACTGCGAAATATAATGATACAGGCACAATATTTGATTAATCTTCTGCTTTAATATTACTGAACCCATGCCATCAATCAATTCCATGGTGGGTTCATCTGTGAACTTATTATATGAAGCCTTAGAAATTATACTAATCATCCGATTAATTTATTTTTAATACATACAACGTTATTAAGGCCAATTTCTAGTAATTTCTCTTTCATGATTGTTATTTTTCAACTTGCTCTGCAGTATTCATTTAAATTTATTTCTCTTGCTAACCTTATTCATGCCTTTACTATAAAGTTAATAATTCCTTCTAAGTTTCGCTTATCCATCATGTGAAACATATACTATATTACGTAAAACCTTTTCAAATATAATTCATGTTAAATAATTGGTTCACGATATTAAATGGGCTTTTTTTTCTCTAAATTTACCTTAAATTCCCATTGTCACCCTACACTTGATAAACACGTTAATTTTTAAAAAAATTCCTATCTTTAGTCTTTCCCGCTTCTCTCCAGTTAATATTATAAAGTTTGCTACGGAGTGAACGTTACCGATTATTCTCTAACATTTGACTGTTTCTCAGACATGCTTAAATTTCGTACTTCAATAATGTTTATATTAAAATATTGCAACACAGCCATTCTTAAATTCTTTTCAAATTTTGTGCGAAATACTCAGTTTTCTTCTTGGAGATAGGCTCGCCGATTCATCTTGTCTAATAGAGGTTTTTATGTATTATTATTTCCAGCTCCTAAATATTTTTTTCTCTGCTGATTTCTTATGTATACTTAGGAAATTAAATATCGGTCCTCTATCTGTGGAAATTTCTCGGCTGAAAATATTAGTAAGTGCGATTCTCATTTTACTTATTTTACCCAAATTATTAAATTACTGCTTCTAAATGTAATTAGAATGAATATGAACTATGCCAACGAGTATTACGTGCTTTATTTCTTTTTTAATATCTTCTATTATTGACCTGTGTTAGTGCAGAAATACCACTAAAATAGTTACATGTTCAACAGTTAATTTTATAATTCGGAAGTCTTAGATGAAAGTGAAACAAGCGAGTTTGGTATTTTAAAAAATGAAATAATTTATAAATGGTATACGGTTAACGTTAATTATGTTAGTTTTAATTCCAGTCGTCTTTACGTAAACGTGATGGAGTATCAAATGAGATTAAATTGTGTCAAATATAAGCTTGCTGAAGTATATATAAAGTTAATAAATAACTAAGATATGCGATTCTTGATGAATGACGTTGCTGCGGAAAAATAATTATATGCTGGTATGAAAATCCTGGCTTTGAACATAACACGCTGCACAATTTATCGTGTTACAAAGGAATCAACCTTTTAGATATTTACGTTCGTACGATTTCCTCTCATTATACACATATCTGTCTAAACGAGTGTTTTTTACAATAGATTAACCGAACACTTATCGTCTAGTGGAGTACAGAAAACGACCTGATAAGAGAAATGAGAAACTTTTTAAACGCGCTCATTTGCATGGTTACTACCAAGTGACATTGATAGCGCACGTGAAGTATAAGTCTAAAATCGCGACGCGACATTTACACGTTTGAAGCTTTAAAAATAACAAGGCTAGTAGTTTCTTCATTATAAAACTCGTCACTTGTTCCTTACCGCATATAATCAGAAGGGGAACATTTTTACACCACTCAGGACATTACATAAACGAGTAAATTGATGATGCGAATACAAATGAGGGGCTCAGATGGAGGAACTTTTCAGTCAAGGGTCGGAGGTGTTCCTTTATTTCTTGATCTTGAGGTCTAAGTACACGACCGACAGAGAAAGATATGCGAAATAATCCCCTTCGTGCAACGATCGCGGCGAGAAAGTTGTTGTTGCAGGTCAGTAATTGCCATTCTGAGGCTAATTGTCCCCCTTATAAGTCAAAGCCTTGCGTCTCTTACCGTCTATCAGACACTTCATTTTTCTTTTTACCTGGATTCAGATATGCTTTGGCAAAGTGGACAATCAATTCATGACGAGAGAAAAATTAAATAAAAACAAAAAATGATTTTTATAATGTAAGAGATTATTGACAATGGCACATCCGTAAAATATCTAATAATTGAGTCCAATCCTTTATTAACATACTACAGCTCGGCATTATCATTCAATGGATATTACATCGTACAGACATAGACTATATAATAGTTGCTTATGTCTTTACAAGTAAAAGTTTTCTCCATTGACGACTTCTTCGCCTTATAAAAAACAATAAATACGTAGTAGTAACATTTAAACACGTCATAAATATCTTAAATATAATCACGGTCCTATAAAATTTGACTGTATTTGAAAACCCTATACGAATTGCAAATATATGATAACAGCCAAATTTGTCAGATGTAATTAACAAAAACATAAATTTACTTTCACGGGCTTTACCTCGTTAATTTGTTGTTGGAAGAGTTCTAGTTCCAACCGGGAAGCGTTGTAAATACACGACGTTTAGTCGACAATCCCTATCGACATTTTCACCGGAAGATGTCGACGGAGGCTGTCGACGAAACGTTGTTTATTAACAAAATCACCCGGTTGGAATCCCTAGAACTTTTCCACCAAGAAAAAAAAATAAAACAAGGATTTCATTAGGTGCACAATGGTGTAATTAATTTCCATAAATCGCCATATTTTGCATCCCTTTGAAATTGAAGGCAAATCTTATTTATATATGATCAATTTCCGTTAGTATTTATGGAATAATGAAGCAATTACTTGTACACGTGATGAAGACTTACGTTGAGGACGAAACGTTGTGTGATTTTTATATATTTGTCTGATAACTTGGCTGTTTTCTTACATTTGTAATTATATTGGGGTCAAATCTTTATATACTATAAGAATTATTTGGGTAAAATGTGGTCATTTTACACCATCTCGGTAAATAATTTTTTTTTATAATATTAATAATGTCAAATTCATCACCTACTAAAAAGATTTTTTTTTACATATTGTATGAACCAAAGAAATTGTTGTTCAGCCACTACTTGGAAACTTCTAGGCAGTCTTTGGTGTTTGTATAGATATATCAGTTACGTTTCATATAACCAACGTAAGGGAAATACGGAACAGTGAAGTTGCCAAATACATAATTTTGGATAGTAGGAATCCAAAACAAGACTTATTTAAAATTTTATTTTCTTATATTGTCCAAAAAATAATATATCTTTTACATTGATTCCGCCAACTGTTGTACATTGCTGCCCTTTCAAGTGACCTTTTTTCCCCCTGGCCGGCTCTTGTTAAAAACATTTAATATTGCACTTGATCGGTAGTTTATTTTTTACTTTTGTACAATGTCTCCTGATCCCTCTCTCATTTAACTATTTTTTATTTAGATCAAATCAATAGCAATAATATATATCCTTATACCACTAGTAAACTGGTAGGGCAAATTACTTCGTGGCACACCAACCACAATAAAGATAATTGTTTCATCAATAAATTAGCTAAAGTCAAATATAAAATTTCGAAACAAAATACAAAACAGTTGCTGAAGAACAATGAAGAGAAAAACATTTTTTCACATTGACTGTAAGTCTATAATTAATTTTATTAAACACCTAATACTCGATAATCATGGCCGACGTGGGATAGAAATAATAAAAGTAGGGAATTTATTTATGTTAATATTAGCCATACATTTTCGATGTAGGTTATTAACGTTGCGTTGTCAGTACGGAATACAGGGTTACCTTTAACAATGTCTGAGTTTGATTATAATAGTTACATTTTAATTTCAATAGACTATTAAGTCTTTATCTCACGGATATGGAAAATATAGGTTGCGTACGTAACGATAAGACAAACTCACTTACTGCCTACTATAAATTTCGTTTCAATTTACATATTATCGATAAGTGGCATCCAGACACAAAACACTTGTTTTTTTTTATGTTGTGCTAGGAGAATCTTAACAACTCAAACAACTGGCAACATATTTTCCGAATCTAGGCTCAATCATGTTATATAGATTTGATAAAAGATTAAGCCATTTTACATTAATTACAGGACGGCCTTAAGCTAATTTTTAAAGCAGTTATACTTTGACTTAAATTTTCTGCCCGTCGCTGAATTTTAAAAGAGAGCCACCGAGTCACTGACAATTAACGATATTTCTAAACTACTAATGTTTTACCGTCCAACTTAGTATTAATGTCCTTTAAAATAATATAAATGTTGTAATAATAGTAAAATATTATTTTTTAAGGATGTTATTCTTTACCAATTAGGATACCAACGTTTTGAGTTGTTTAATTTAATTAAAAAGAATTTTATTTCAAAGATGGCTTATAAATTCTTTTAGCTTTAGTCAGATTCAGCTAAAAAATCCTAAAGTGAAGTTTAACGTTTCAGTCTAATATCTTTTCACGTCAGTGCGATAAAGATTTTATGTAATAACGTAATAACATGGCGTGTGTCTTAATAGCGGTTCATGGCTCAAGAGTTCAGAAACACAAAACGAAAAACAATTAAGGAAATTATAGTTATTTTGTAGCGCTTTCATTATGTTTTGGATTTAGGAAGCCTTAGAAATTGAATCTGGGCGGGAAGGTTCAGAATGGTATATTCGGAGGATAACCAAGGATGATTTTAATTATTTGAAACCTGCCTCTGATTTTTCAGTCGAGAAACTTAACGTTGATATAATTATTAGTAGGACGAAGGTTATTCATCACTACGAAAATTAATTACAGACGTATAACTGATTTCAAATAAAGTTTATTTATGTATAGGTTTCAATTCATTCAACTATTTTTTACTTTAAAAATATAAAATTTTCATAAATGTCGTAGTAATGAAGAATGAAATCTGCGATTATTCTTTTAAACTGTAATAAAATCCTAACGTTATAATTTCATCTGTAGATCTAATCAATTATTTTAAAGGTTTCAAATTGTTGTTTATATTGATATATTTTCTATTCGTCAAAAAATATAATTTCTTATATTCGGCAGTTTTATTTTTGTCAATGTTCATGACTATCAAATATATCATTTCTGAAAAACAAATGATTTGGTTAAGTTCTATTCAAATATATAAATTATCAGTGAGCTATCTTCAATTCATTTCTCTAACACGAACAGAGAAAATGGTTTGTTGCAGTATTGGAAAATGAAGATTATTTAACTTACGGTTTCACTGAATATCCTTTTAATACAGTTTCCCTGCTTCTTTATATATTCCCACCTTGTTCTTATATATAAAAAAATTCTGAAATTTAAATTTAATACAATCTGGCAATTATGAAATAATAAATAAACAGAAAAACAGTCAATTTGTTAAAAATGTGTATTAATCAATTAGAATTATAAAATTTATTACAATACCGTTTCTTTCAAAATTTCAGGTCATCCACAGGTAATATACAGTTTTGAATGTATGTATGTATATAAAATTTAGAAGATCAAATATGAATTTAGTGTCACGGACTGCGTCCTGTGATAATAGTAACGTTAAGAAAGACAGAAAATTCGGTTACAACCTTCATAAATTTATATTTCATCGTATAATTGTAACATTTATATACATGAATACATGCAAAACTGTATATTACCTGAGGAAGTCCCAAAATTGTGGACCAAACGTCGTATTGAAATAATTTTTTTTGTATTACTACACATTTTTTCACAATTTGTTTGATTTTCTGTTTATTGTATCTCATTATTTGGTCGGAAAAAAATCTAAAAAAAACCTTTATAGTCGTATAAGAGAAACTATAAAAATCCTACACCGGGGTACGTAGCCCTAAATACATTTCTAAACAGATCAATGACAAAATTAAACGATCTACCGGAATAAATATTTCCTCGAAATGTCGGTATTTTCTGACCAGCTAAGTATTAGATGTTAATTACACGCCATGAATCATAGTTGAAACGAATAAAGTGATATTTAGTGATTTATACATATTGTGTGCATATTTTCTCTCTCACACGTTCGTTTCTTTGATCATGAAATTTAAAAAATTTTAATTTTGAATTTTAAATACAAACACAACTTTACACATAAACAATATGTTGCCTGAAATTCTTCTACCACTGAAGTTTAGAAACGGTTTATATCAGCATTTCCGGTCCTTCAAAATCCTCTCTTAGAATTAATGACAGGCTGAAACAAACAATGAGAAATTGTTTTCGTCCCCCCTTCGGCTTCAGCGTTGTAATTGACATCAGTTACGCACCTCAAGAGACTTGGG
Organism: Zhengitettix transpicula; assembly: GCA_037074705.1. Lineage (NCBI taxonomy): Eukaryota > Metazoa > Arthropoda > Insecta > Orthoptera > Tetrigidae > Zhengitettix > Zhengitettix transpicula. Next base: position 71,093,473 of record CM073591.1, read on the forward strand.
ATTCCGGGAAGGCTCTTGGGATCCCCTGATTAATGTGCCCTGGGGTTACGTGTTGTAAATTCAAAGGCCAATAGTGGTAGGCGTTAGCAATCGACATGGGCTGCGGCCAAACCGCAGGGTGCAGTGTAATCGTGTTACCTATGCTGTGCAATCACCAGGCTTCGATCCCGGGACACTTGCGCATCGACCGATGCGGTTAGGGCGCGTGCAACTTGCACACACACTATCATTTTACATTCATAACGCAAATATTGCAGCCGGGAAACATGCTGCTGCCGAAATAAAATGTACTCAAGACGTCGTTCCGGGAAACCAACTGCGCTCGATACGATTAATAATTAAATTGGAATTGACTGCTAAGATTTCAGCGGAATAATTAAATTATTGTTACTGTAATAGAGAGATTGCAAGCTAAAGTATCCCAGTTGCTTTAACATTTTTGGACTTGGAGGAACATGAAGTTCTGATGGTAGTTTTTGAAAATTAGAATTACTAAATGATATTCGAAAAATTAAACAAGTTTACAAAGAAAATATCTCTGTTAGATTTTAAGTTTTAAGAGACATACAGCACCATACATAACGTAATTTTACGTGGAGGGAAAGAAAAGACTACTGCGTTTGCTATTCTGCACACTGAAGAAATAAAAAGTTTCCAGGAATTGTAAATAATTGAAAATTTTGTAACAGCAGGGAAAAAAGAAGCTAATTCGGTGATCATTTTTGCTAGTATTGGAATCTACTGCACACTAGATCAGATTTACAACTGGCAACTAAAATATGTAAAGAAAAATAAGGTCTCAAGTCGTGCCTTATGGATATTAAAAATTTTAAATGGGAAAAATTCAGAGAGATGTATATTTGGATCACAGTATAAACCCACAAGTGTCGACAGGTAAAATATGTGTAAAAAATATATAAAAATACCAATTAATATTATTATTCAAATTAAAATTCATTTTTGAAGCTTTTAAAACCCACAAAAGTTTCTAAAACAAGCGTTTCTTTTTAATGTCATATACTTTTTCTAGAATAAACAAATATTCGATCCCCTATGTAGACAATTTTTTTTTATCAGATTGACAAGTGAAACTTTATTGCGGAGTTCGTGTAATTCCGCGTCATTAGATTGTGCTGTGGCAATTTATAAGGTATAGATGCCAATGCGTGTCATCGGCATTGGAGACATTCACAAAGAAACTGTGATTCATAATTGGTCGGAAAATATTTGCGGGAAGTTTCACACGAGACACAATACGTACTGTTACCCTGATTGGAAATAAATGGACTGAAAATTGCACAATGTTGCAGGAAGAACAGGTCACACAAACTTGTAAAACTGGACGAAGAGAAGATGATGAACTTCAAATAACCGGTATAGAAAGCAATCGTTGCCGCAGTATTTATTGCCACGCTTTCCACGTCTTTTTTTCCTCTCCACGATTATATTGGAACATGTATGAGAATGTGTAATTATTATACCGCAGGAAAATATTCTGTGACTCACCAACAAAGATTCCTCAACTTTCACGTCATTTGTAGGTAAAGTGTATCGGACGCGATGAAATATTATATTTTAAATTGTTTAAAAATTATGTATAATATTCGATACCTATTTTGACGAAACAACGAAAACTTTTTACGCCTTTCAGACCGCGCCTGACAGTCCCTTGTAAATACCCATTTCGACTATCATTTTTAAGATTCCACGCCCATGACTATTTTAAGATATTTTGGAGTTGGCGATCATATTAGAAAGTTGATCCCTGATGTTACATAAGAAGCTGGAACAGTTTGGCGCAAATTGCAAATATCCAGTTTCATTGCTTTTTTTTTCTTTTCCGTTTTCATCTGTGCACGGACTACAGATATATTTATGCAAAATTCAACCAAGCGAGGATTGTTTAACGAGCTACATGGACTTACATCCTTCCGGTACATAGTTGTCACGATATTCACAAAGTAATCGCCGATTCGTGCAGAATTAGTCTTTCAATTGGGTCATTGAACTTGTCAGTGCTATGGAGTTTTCTCGTTATTCTTTAACACCGTTTCAAATATTTTATTTAGGAGATACGTAACAGTCATAATACTAATTAGGTGCTGAAATGTAACATACATACGTATAAATTCGTATTTATTTATGCACCCGTGCTCATGCCGTCATCCAGTTATTCAACTGACAAGTGCAGTTGTGTTTCTCTAGCATCTTCTTAGCACCTGACAAGGATCCCAGAAACGTTGTGTGGTATTTATATTACACTTGTTGTTGGCTATCTTTCTTATTCATTATGTAACTGTAATTTCTGCTGAAATACAATTTAATACATACATTCGAGATTTTTATTTTTCTATATATCGGAAAAATATTGAGTCGATAGTTGTTCTCAATCTATATGCTAAAGCAAACGAATTAATTGAGATGTGGTATGAATTACGAAAAATGAAATAGTGTCGGCGCTTCACTAACGCTTGCCTGCGAGAGTAACGAATCGGGCAGTTTCAAATCCGTTTGTTACAAGCCGGTGAGACGTAACTTCACTTTGGTTGTACTTCTTCGCTTAAGTTACGGTCGTATTTTCCAACACACTAACTTGCCACTACAGCGAATAAGAAGTTTCACTTCAGGTATCCTAATCGTTAAAAGAGGAGGAATAGGAAGTTTGCAGGCTAATTAAAGTGAAATATGCTGTAATGCTATTTTAAGACAAATATAATGGACTGTTAATTCGTCCCCTATTTTTAATTAATTATCAAATAGGTTATAATTTAAGGAAGAGTTTTATTTAAGGAAAAAGGCAACTTGAGGGCCATCCACATTGTGGCAATGTCCCAATAATTGCTTAAGAAGGGGTGGAAAGCGGGGATGCGGAAGGTAAGCGACACGCTAAGTTATATTATCGAGGCGTAAGAAATTTCACTTCAATAAAGTGGCTATAATTTTATTTATATTTCAAATCAGTAGTTAATACTGTTTTGGTCCCGTATAAAATTTGTCGACCACTTTTTTTTTAAATATGGATACGAAAGACAACATTTATATTGTTATAAATCTGTGCTCTCACCTTTATGCATCAGTAATTTTTTATTTTAAGTACGTGTCATAGAGCGGTTATGCTAATTAAAATGTGAGTTTGTTTTCCATTTAATTTTAAATGGTATGCACCATAAATTTACTTGTTCAAGCCTGAAAGACGTGAAACTATCCAAATCAGAACTTCTCGAGCAAAACAGAAATATGCGATGATCGTCTTTGCACCTGAGGAAAGGAACAAGGATCCCAGAAACGTTGTCTGGTATTTATATGATCACTTTTTTGTCTGAATTGACTATATTTCCTATTAATTGTTTTCAATCAGACGTAATTTTTTTCACTTTCTAATACTATTACGTAAAATTCAATTGTTAATTTAAATTCTATAACCGTTCATTACATTAGACTTTTTTGAGCATTACATTTAAAAAATTCTTTGATCGTCTGTGAAAAACAGTAGTTGATCCACACGTTGAATTGAAGTCAAGTAATTACACGAAACTCTGTGGGGCAAAACAATACACAATTGGACATGTGTTATAATCTTAGTACTTCTTATTTTAAAATCCCTTATAGCCGCGGTTTTATAATCAATTTTTGAATAAAGAAGGTTTGATTTTCAGTTATAATATTATGTCAGCACAGACATAACTATCTTTCATTTTTATAAAATTTTGTGAAATGACCGAGAAAAGTATTTAATTTCAAATTAATTTCATTATAAATAGTAATGACATACTAATGGCATAATAATCATTTGATTCGTCATGTGTTAACTTGTAAATAGTCTAAAAGACTTAGCTTAAATCACAGCGGTCCATAGATTTAACAATTTATTCGTCAAATGTTACACAATTGTAATGAAATTAGACTGAGAAGAGGTATTGATTTTCTTAACATTAAGAACATCTAAAACGCGGTATATAAAATATTTTATTTTAATTAGATATCATTCTCTTGGTTTTCAGTTTGAAATTAATAATTCAAATGTCATTAGACTTAGTACTTCATCTAATTGTTTCCAAAATCTCTGTCGTCTTCAACGTGTAAAATATATGGAGTTTGTTTTGTCCTAATTTGCACGTAGTGTGTAATTGATCTCCTTTCGCTGTCGTGCTGTAGGAGCAATCCCACACAATTTCCTTAAAGCCTCGTCGACCCATTAATCGTGAAATTTTCCGTAGGCGCTACTCCCAAGTAATTACACGACGGGGATTTTCATGGCTAGATTTAAAGGCTATCTTCTCACACACATACAATTATCTTAATTTCGCAGCGTCGGGAGACGGTGAATTTGAGCGTCCTAAGGGATTCAATATGCACTATTTACAGCTTCGCTAAGACCTTTGGAGGTTGCGAGATACCAGATATTGGGACGGTCACAAGAGGGCCCCTTACATTAACCCTTGTTCTTTACTAACTGGTCCCTCGCTTTATCAGTTGTACCCGGATCGTTCCAATCGCTGTCACTAATTCTTCTTCAAATGCTAATACTTATAGAAATGTAATAATAATGAGCACAACTTTACGTGTTCCATGTGCTACTCAGACTGATTCCTTCCAATAATAAAATTATATTACGCCGACACTAGATATTGTGTCAACAGCAGCTTAGTCCTTTAAAACGAAATAGGTTTGGTTAATGCATGAAATTGATTATGTACGAGGTTGGTTTAAAAAGTCCGTTGAAGTACACTTACGAATTACTAGATTATTCTGTCATTTGTGTGTGTTGGACCGTTGAATGAAAATCAAAATAAAATATGGATGAAAAGGCGAGTAAACTGTTTGTCAAATATTAATTTAATAGCCGTAGTACCAGTGCTCCGTTAAACGGTACTAACTAAAGCAGGTAAATTAAATCATTATTCTGCCGGGTAAGTCACATTAAATTCCATCTTTTGTCTCAATCCATCTGTGACAAGAATAATATCCGTCTCCAAGTCAGGAAATCAAAGACACTGTATTTATGTCTTTAACAAAAAAGATACCAATGATATTCCCCCCAAAAAAATTATTAATTCAAATTGCAATTACAATTAGCCGTTCATATGTGTTTTCACTTCCAGCTAAACCCATATTCTATACCTGAATGTCGGAAAATTATATAGTAAATTTTGTACTTCGGAGTAGAAATACAAGTTTTAAAATTCATTGAAATATATTTAGTCGGTTTTGAGTTTCTCTTGTTAAAAGGTCTGATACGGACTTCTAAGCGTTTCATTTATTTATAAAGGCAAATTGCATCACATATATTAACTTCAATTAATTTCATATGTAATCATCTCATTCTGGTGTCTATTTTTGGAACATGACCAACAAACGCAAGTTTATAAAATTCAGAAGTATGACTATTGGAAAATAATAATAACATAGCATAAATTTATTATAACCTCTTATATATTACAGATTCAAGCTTAAAGTAAATTATTTCTAGCTGTATACATTATGATTAGATTAACAGTGAGTAATAAGTTATACTGCTTAATTTAAAATATTCTATAACTATTAATTTTTCGTAAAAATAATCACAAAATCTTTTAAGAAACTATCAAAAATATTTTCCAAGTTTAAAGAAATAGAAATTCATTTCTGTGAATGAATGACGAATGCCAGTAGCTATTTTTGAGTGCCGCTCTCATAAAATTAGGTAAAGCAGAGATCTCGACTCGGCACGTTCTGATAAAGAGAGCAATAAGGAAAATGCGCAAGTCAGATCTTTCTAGGTTGGCAAACTACGAGAATGGGAACTTGTATTGAGCAACGTGAACCTTCTATTTTGTTAATAAAATAGTGAAGGTGAGTAGGTTTGTGTGTGTGTGTGTGATGTTTAACTTGTTCACCTGAGCGAGCGAATTGATATGATCATTGATCGTATTTGCGCCGTCCCCATCGGACGCCATTACTGCCGTCCTTTTGTTCTTGCCTTTTTATTATCTTAACTGCGAAACAGACCTTTCGCTTGTTGTTGCGCGATACAACTCAATCCCTTTCAATGCAACGCATAGCTTTATTAATTCCTGCCTATTGTGTGTAGGTCAGATCGCGAATCTAGATATCAATTCTTTTTATTTCGCTGTTTTTTCTCTCATTTTTTTTCCTTGATTGCTTCCAATACGGTCAGACAGAAATTTTCTCATTAAAAAATGCGTTTTTCGTACAAATTCAATGACACTTCAAGACTGTATTTGGGTTCCCATTTCACGTGTAAGGAGACTGCGACGCTTTGTCTCAAATTGTGGTCACCCATAAGGATTCCTTTAATTTTATTAATTAGTTCCACAATTCTATAAAATAATTAATTTCTCTTTACTCCATTCTATTATATTCTGTATGTCTTAATTTCTACTTTTCAGAAGATACTGAAGAATAATGTTTTGATGCACTTGTTATTTTTTACCTCGATCTTGACAGGGACTGATGATGAGACAATTCCGGAAAACAATTCTTTGGGTTCATCTATACCAAATTTTCAAATTTATGTAAACAATACATCTATTATTTTTCCATCGAAATATCCTTTATCTAAATTTATAAGATACCTTAAATATCCTACCAGAATATTTGAACGCCATAATGTTATTTACAAAATTACATCTACCTCGTGTTATATCGGTCAGACAAAAAGGTCTTTGATTAATTGAACACAATGAAAAAATTTTATTTCAAAATAACAAATGTAGGCACATAACTAAATAATGTTTAGAATTAAATACTATGCTCAACTTTGAAAATTCATCTATTTTAGATCATGATTCCAATTATTAAAAAAATTAATAATCTCTGAAATTTTGCACTTAAAGGACAACCCAAATTCCATTAACGTCAAACAAGATTGGCCTTAATAGCATCTATGAATTTCTAATACAGAATCTCAGATATGATCATCTCTGATTTTATATCTTTGGCCTCATGTATGTTTTTTATCGTCAGTTTATCTAATTCTCGTGTTTGATGAAGACATCGAAGTGTAAAAAATATTTTCTGTAATTACAGTTCGTAATTTAGTTATTTTTTAATACATTAAACCCACATTCGTTAATAATAATATAATTCCATATTTGAGTAGCTGCTTAGTAAGAGACCCAACTGACCATTTTCAAACAGTAGTAGAGGATTTTAGGAAGTATTTTAGTATACATGAACCTATAAATATTAATAAGTAGACAAAATAACAGCCAACAATTTGTGTTAAATAAATACCACACAACGTTTCGTCCTTAATTTAGAAATTCGTCAGGTGTATATTGCAGTAAATTAGGCTACAACATGCAGTGCAGTCAAAGCATGCCTTTTAAATATTACTCAATATTTATTTATATATAATTATTTTATAAATTAGAATATAAAAATTATAAAACTAACCAAGTAACGGACAAAAATATGTGGTGAAAAATACCATATTTAAGAGTAATCACCTATTTACATAAAAATTTCTCGGTCATATAGTCTGATAATGTACAGAATGTACATTGTAGAGGTAGATTAAAACTACTGGTGTTAGCTTACAATTTTCATTTTTTTTAAAAAAATGGCTACTAATTTTTTTATTTTTTGATGGTAGAGTTAATGTTTTCTTTCGAGAACTGTAAATAATGATTCATCGTTACTGTATAATACAAAGGCAGTATATTTACTCAACAAAGTGCCGCCTTGTACAATTAATGTGAAATAAGTTTGGCAATTTCATTCTAAATAAAACAAGTCTTCCTTGATTACATCGTGTGAACGCTGGAATGAAGAAGTAGTATTTGAGTCATATAGCTGTTTTTACCAGAACTTAATCAAATGGTAAATTATATTTTTTTTCAGTGCCGTTTAATACGTTGTATCACGTCGCGCCTCATAATCGTAATCGCTAAATCATCTTAACGAGATGTCAGACGGTCTAATAGTCTGTGTAGTACTCAATTTGTCAAACCGCTTGAGTATTCAGTTTTTGTTTAGACAAAACTTGATGTTCATTACCATTTATCCGTGAGGTCTATAATTGTTATGGCACCAACATCGATAATTTTATTAAGAACGTTGCTGTTTAAATTGTGATCTGGTCGTCATATATTTGTATGTTTGTTTTTGTAAGATTAATGAAATACTGGGTACAAAAATAATTGTTTCTATAATTTCACAACGGCATTCCGATTCTTGAAACGGATTTCATTCAGGAGAAAGGTTCAGACAAAGGTTGTGAATACGTGTAGGAACGTCAACACATAATATTTTCGAAAGTAAGTTCTCTCCCGGGTCAGAAGGCTTTATTTCACTTCGTGACCTTTTCGTGGCGTCCTTTGACGAATCGCATTATACACTTTGTTGTTTAGCATATTATGTCATCTCATACACGTTGCAGAGAAGATTCGTGTGCTGCGGGCATTCATCTCTTACGTTCCCAACGGGAGATAATGGTTGATCGATTTCTCGACTTCGTATGAAGTGTATTGATGTAGTGGGGGAAATGGCCACTTCATGCAGTATACATCAGGAGTGGAGAGCAAACACTCAAATACGGTCCACTGAAACATTACTGCGACATTTAAAATTGGAATTTTCATTACACGTAAACGGAAGAAAATATCTATAATTTCTATAATCCTAAATTGAACTTCAGGTGACTTGAATTAAATATAATTAATGGACGTTGCTAAAAATTCAGAATTTATTTATATAAATTAAGATAATCAATTAACTAAATCACATCAAATTTCTGCCCCTTTGTTTAGGGATCACTTCAAATGTATATTATTAAAGAAACAATTAAAATGTAGTGTAAACATCACCAAAAAATTAAGAGAAAGAAATTTATTATTCCCCCATCAACTTCTTGCATTTTTCTGTCATGGAAGTTGATGGAGGAGAGCTGAAATGTTTCGGTTTCATTGTTTGTTTCAAATTTTAAAAATATTTTAATTGTTTCTTATATAATATACATGTGAATAGATCCCTAAATGAAGGTAAAAACGTTATATGTTGTACTTAATTGTAAATTTTAATATTTATAAGTTTTGGCCATTTTCCACTAATTATGTATTCTTTTCGTTATCTTATTTCCATTATTCTAATAGCTTACTGCAGTTTGGGTCATCCTCAGAAGATAAATGTATTTGTGCGGGCTTATATCTGTATAAATAAATACGCAACTTTATTCATCGTCGGACCTTATCAACGGGATAAACTCAAAAAAGGGGTTAACAGATTTAAAATGCCTCTGAAATTTTACTCAACAGTCTAAACAAATTATTATATAAGTTATGGACGAAACTATGTAAAATTATATTTTTACCAATTGCTTTTATAATTCTTTTTCTGACTAAAGGCCAATGAATTTATTTATTGTAAAATTACAATAAGTCAGATAATTATATTTATTATGAATTTTCATATTAGCATTTTTACTTTCTCAGTCCACAATATAAAATATAGTATGCCGAATTTCATGCTGAGACTTGTGGCTCAAAGGAAAGCCCAAATACATTATGAATTTTTGATTACGGATTACTGCATTGTATCTGAAAATCAGTAGTACTTCTTCAAATAGTTTTATGTCGTCAACTTCACAAGAACGGTTACGCACAACTATTACTTAATAGTACGTAAATAGTTTGGAGTTAAAAAAATTCGTACGGGGATAATTTTGATACAAATTCAATATTTTAATACTTTTACATAGATTTTTAACAGCTCATGTTCATAATTTTTCTTTGCCATAACAGGTAAATAAGTAATATGTATTCAAAGTGGGTGTTTCGATCATGTAACTGGCGCACGGATAATATACGTATCGCTTAAGACATACATCAACGTCAGTCATAAAAATTATTTAAGTTATAAATAAACTAATCGTTTAAACATTTTTTTTTATCAATGAATTGTATTTTCTCAGCTTGAGTGAACACTGTCTGTCACAGATAAGAAATAATAATAAAATAAGACAGCACTGAAGGTAAGCACCTGACCTCACGTGTGAAAGAAATGATTTTAAAGAAATAAAGACATAAACATGCATTTCAGATTTCTAAGGAGGATATTTTGAATACGTAGAACTATAAAATATTTAAATATCTTTGACACTGCGCTACTTGGACACAGTAACAGATTTTCTTACTATTACTCTTTTACTTTTACATCGCTTAATTATTTAATTACTATACAGTACTACTTGTCAAAACACAAAAATATTTCTTTAGTTACGACTGGCAAGACGTAAACACTAAAAATAACTACACTTTCTCAGTGTGAAATTAAACCTTTAAGACTTGAACATAATAGAAACACAATTAACGTCTGTAAGACAATAACATGAGAAACTAACGATCCGCATAACAAAAAAAAAAATTGTAGACGCTTCGATCAACTTTTGTGATACTTGTCAATACTATTGCGAGACTGAAGTTACAACAATTTACAAAGAATGTGAATCAATATATAAATTATCGAAAATTATTGAATAAGTCAGCATAAACTTATGATAAATATTTAAAAAAATTGTTTGTCAAGTAAACTTATTTTTGGCGGCTTTTTAAATAATCTTTGTTAATATATATTTTGTATTCATATTTATTGTAAAGTGTTGTAACTTTGGATATATATATATATATATCGCGAGTGTGGCGATAGTATTCACGAGGGTCACAACAGTTGATCAAAACGTTTACAAATTTCAAAGTATATTGTTCAATTTTTTTTTTGGGGTCTGTTATATGGGTCGTTAATTTCTAGTGTTATTATAGACTAGATATGGAAAACATAATAGATGAATAAGGCATCATCAGTAACGATTATTTTTAAATTAGTTTTTTACTTAGTTAAAATAGAGTGATTGATTATTCAATTGGAAACACGGAACTCCAATTGTCTCAGTAAAATATGGTTAGAAATAAAAACATTAATAAGCAAATGGAGTCGGCAATAAGTTAATTCAAAATCACACTACGTTTCGTTCCTTTTATTTGGAACTTCTTCAAGCGTACAAGTATAAGATAAAAAATATGATAATGATATATTGTTCAAGTACAATTTATCAGAATTGGTGTTTATGAATGTATTTATTTCCTGTAATATTACAATCTTTCCAAAAAATATTAACGTTAATTCTCTTACGGGGTGAAATTTTTAATATGGTGGATACCAATAGGGAAACCATTCTAAAATAATTTTTGTCTTGCTGCTATTAAACGCGTAATACTTAAATCAAAACAAGTCCATTGAACGAAGCATATAAAATTAAATAGCAGGTGTCGAGTTTTTACAACTGTGATTTTAATTCGTTGTCGAGTGATCTCCGTTCATAAATTTTTCCAAGACAAGATAGTTTAAATTTTCCTGTAGAAAGCAAAAATGAATTGGGGAGTGACATTACTGTCACTGCATGTTAAGTTTCATGTCTGTTGTGTGAACATGTCTACAGAACCAGTTCGAGTTTTGTATAAATGTCACTGTTCCCAGGTGCATTAGCATTACTTGATCGGCGAGGGCGACAGAACTGGGTTCCCAGCGAAGTAAAAGCCGAGAGCTCGGCGACAGTGGGTCATGAATAATAGATGACGAAATAAGAAATCATCTCCGCGGTTGCATAACGACATATCTGCACGCAGTAAAATTGCCTGCCTTAAATGGAGGCCCTTCGTCGTCTGCGGCATGTGCCGGAGTTTAATTGCTCTGTGAAATCTCACCCACTCTCTATAAAGTCACAGTCCTCGCATTTCGCACATACTTCGGCCGGGACATCGCGCTACACTCACTCTGCTCACCCAATTAAATGTTATTACCACTGTGATGGCTTTGATGGCGTGAGAAATTGATCCTCGTATTGTGATTGTCACCTCATCCTTTAATCGCTGTGTTAACCGCCTTGCGGGACTGAATGGTTGAAGAGGGGTGGAGTAATGTATCATTTTCGCAAGCATAGATTTCTTCTAATATTTCTCTTCAAACCTTACGTGAATAAAATAAATAGTAATAAGTTCTAAACTATTCAAAACTCTAGAAAATGTTAATTGCTCTTTCTTTTAATATACATCTTGCAATTGCCTTCAAAGTATGAAAACGATCAATAAATGAAAAAATATCGATTATTATAAACGTTTCAGAAATTTTTATGAACTATTTTAAACATTATAATTAAAAGACGTGACGTTTCATCCATAATTTTTGAGAACTCTTCAGGTGTTGTAAATTCAATTACACAATAAATTCGAAATCCGAAAATTCCAAGAACACAAAATTTTATTCAGTCAGAGAGATTTTTTGAAAAAAAATCATGTTGCTGAGTCACATCGTTATCACTATGCCCCACATACTAATTAAATAATATTAATTTAATTTAATTTTCGATATGCTAGGTAAAGTTTTCGATTTTAGAATATATATCACAATTCAAGTAATATTTTTAAAATCATTAACAGTTTCCTGATTTCGGATAAAATAATAATATTGTTTTATTTACTGAAATTACATATGGTGGATAAATATTTTATTTAGAAATATCATCTATTTCTTTTCTAGTAGGTTTATGTACTATACAAAATTAATTGTAGAAAATATTAGTTTCCTCTTTGTTTTTTTTTATGCACATTTATCAATTGCCTCACAATATTAAAAAGATCAACAAATGAAAAAGTATCGATTATTATAAACGTTTCAGAATTTTATTATGAACAATTTAAATAGTTTAATTATATAGACGCGACGTTTCATTACACAAAAATTCATAATAAAAAAACTTCTAAAAGAAAATTTTACAGATACCTTATTTTATTCCACCCGCGAGTTTTTTTTTTAAAAAAAAGTGTTAGTAGGACAATAAGATCGTTATAACTGTGACCCACATACTAATTAAATAATATAAATTTAGTTTAATTTTCGATATACTTTGCTAAGTTTTCAAATTTGGAATAAATATGAGAATTAAAGTAATATTTTTAAAAATCATTAACAGTTGGCTGATTTAGGATAAAATAATAATATAGTTTTATGTACTGAAATTAGATATGATAGATAAATATTTTATTTAGAAATATCATCTATTTCTTGTCTAGTAGATTTTATTTTTTACAAAATTTAATTCAGAGATTAACAGGAGATATGAGAAAGTTGATTTAGACGTATTTTTCGGAGATATTTATCACCTGGGACGAGGATGAAAACGAAACGTTACCTTTCGAATTCATGTTTCTTGCACCTTAGAGAACATTTGAGAAGACAAAAGTTTCAGTTCTCGTTGTTAAACCCATAAGTCACAGTCCACATATTGCAAAAATTTCGGCTAATTGTCTATCTTACTCTTAGCAACTAAAATCCCTCCAAAATCGCAGAAAATGTCTTCATTAGAGGAGTACATTGTGAAGACAGCTATAGATTTAATAAACGTGTGTTATGAATCTAATAAATATTAATTACTAGATTTATCGCTTCTTTACGTCTTGTGAACTCTACTTCTGCCGTATTCTGCACTTTCTTTTATTTAATTTTTATTTTTTTGAGATTGTTTTTCAAATACTATCAGCTCTAAAGTTAACACGTAGTTGTCAGTAAAGCTTCAAATCTTAATTCGGGACTTTTCTTTGTAGATACCGTCAGCGGTCTTGATGAAACTTGTGGAATACATGAATATTTTAAAAGTGAGGACTTCATTCATCGACACGCGATATTGCGCGCTTCGTTTCTATTGCTCCCCATTGTTGGTGTTTATTGCATTCGGAGCTATCTAGCGTCTGGTGTGCGAACTAGCAGTAGCTGTAGTGACCCCCTCCCTTTCCATCCGAAGTGGGTGGGGCACGGATCAGTGGTAGGGGAAACACCCGGCAGAGAGGGAAGTGGAGTTTCTCAGCCACCATAAAGCGCAATACCTGTCCCATTTTATAGGCGCGGGAATGGGTCTAGATGGGTGCTAAAAATCCCCCGCAAGCACTTCCTTTTACTTTCAGCGCTCTGCTACCTACACTTCCCAGCGGAATGGAGCTATTCTGCTGTCGTGGCTTACAGTCGATACAGAGCCAACCGAATGTTATGTATCAGTGCGCGGTGCAAGCACACCACCTTCACGCAGTTCGGCAAACGGCCGCTAGATGAGGCCAGTGGGGAATCCGTGCTTGTGTCTCACCCTGGTAGCTAAATTGCAAAACCCATTATAAACAAACACACCTACACTTGAAATAATTGTAAAAACCGGGCACGCCTCCACATAACTAAATTTGCTCAATCATAAATATCATTTCAATTTTTCAATTATTTACTGAATTAATTAAATATCAGTGTCTTTATTCAAATTTCGTAAATATATAAAGTTTTACTTAATACCGCATCAATAATGGCGAGGGATTTTCTTTTTACAATAGAATAGAAAAAATACTTATGGTACTTTAACATTTTTTATTATCGATTTGACATTCATTCTGTCCATTATATCAACAGAATGCATTTACGAAAAGTTTTCGATATTAAAAAAAATGATACGTAAAACAATCACGGCGATGTAAGCTCAGGATATGATATTTTTAGACCACAAATTGGCATTTCAGTAATCGAAAAGTACAAACAACTAGCGTTAATAGAATTATACGTTATTTATACCAATTGAATTTATTAACGAAGGATAATAGTTTTAACAATTATAATAATATGAATTCATTTTTAAATATTTAAATATTAGAAACAGCAGCTTCAGAAAAAATATAAATCTGCTTAAAACAATTTTTATGAGTTTGTAAAATGTTTAATTGAAAGGCTAAGCTTGTAATAAATTATCTGTATTTCAGTACGAAAGAGACTGTTTTAATTTATTAAAATAAATCTGTTAATCGTATTGCCTATTTCGTATACATATTTCTGTTTTCTTTCCTTTAAAATTTTATTGTTTCTCATGCGATTACCTCTGAAAAGTGATTAGGAAGAAACTGTAGGTAGGAGACCTTCAAATAATATTGTTTGTAGTATTACTTAAATTAAGGGAAATTAAAACATTCTCGTAATGTTGCGGAACTATGTTAAGTTCAACGAATACTAAAGGCCAGGGGTAAAATATTTTTAAATGTTTTTCCTGCTTAAATTATTGTCCGTTTGTCACTTAGAGAAATTAAAAAGTGAAATATATATATCTGTTTACAAAATTAGCAATAAGGCAAAATAAGTTATGATATAAATACCACACAACGTTTCTGGAAACCTTGTTCCTTGGCTCTAGTTCTTTTTAGTTTTCTTAGCACCTGAATAAAGGAACAAGGTTTCCAGAGACGTTGTGTGGTATTTATATCATCACTTCTTTGTCTGTGTATGGCTATTTTTCTTATTAGAAATTAAAAGGTGCTGACTGACCACTCCTGATTTAATAACTGTGAATAATATAACTTTGGAATAGGCCGTTCGAATTTTATTTTTGTTTTATTTTATACCAATTCGTACTGCTAACGTAAAATGCAAGCGTTCTACATATATTTTTAAATTGTTTAAATTTTACAACGTATGACGTAAATGGTGAAAGAGTTATATGACATTTAATGCATTATTAACATCAATGATTGAAGTTTTAACGTGAATGTTTCGGCACATCGAACAATTAAAAACTCGTTACGTCCGGCGAATTCGTCAGCTTACACGACACTGTGCAACTCAAGACGCAACATTTGTGGATAAATGCAGGTATTATTTCTTAAAAGTTTCCGTACTATTGGAGAGGTGTCCCGTCGGAGCGGACGTAAATAAGACTAAAAGGATGAATTTTTTTTTCTTCCTTAACCTATTTACTCAGTGTTACCTATCCTTCTTAGATTACAGTTACGTAAACAAATCAGGCTACTTATTCCTAAATAATATATATATATATATATATATATATATATATATATTCATGATTAGATCTGCCAAAGTCAATAAATTCTTCCACTTTCGTAATTTTCATTTTGCTTCCCGTGTATTTTCATTAAATAATTTAATGTTCATCTGTTGCAGCGGTTTAGTTGTTTAAGACACGAATTTATAAAGCAATCAATTAAAACGAATTTAAATTATGATATTGATATACATGTTCTTTAGCTACTTTATTGGATGAATTTTACAAGTTTATCAATTTCACTTAATATTTGCAATTTACTTTTTAAAAAGATATTTGTTCATTTTGTTGCGCACTCCAGCTGCCTTAAATGACTAACTGAAGGAGTGTTTCGAAAACGTTCCTGAGGAATGTGATTTTTTTTTCCCCCTGCGGTCAAACTGTGTTCCAGTTATTGTCAGAAGATGAGCCATGTTGTAAATTTAAATGGAGCAGTAAATTTAGGTTCGCCTGGGAAGCAAACGGTGGGCAATGAGGACTTATTAACGAGTCGATAACGACTGTGTTGCGGAGCTCCTGGCAGTGTGGGGATGCGGCCACAGATGGCTCTTGTGCCTTCCCCTCATTTCTCTTGCCTCACATAACTTCTACTTTGTCCGCTAGGTATCTTCTCTTCCGCCGCACTAGCCGTTCTGGGAATTTACTTGCAATTACATTACCTGTCTTCGTGAACGGCTGTAAAATATTTGAACGGTCTCACTTATGACACACGTGGGCTAATAACACACACTAATATTTGTACCATATATTATTGGAGTTATTAAATTTACTGTCACAGACTCGTCTTTGAGCGGATAAATTATAAAAAATATTTAAATGTTTTCGTGAGCATTCCACGTACTGAAATATTTGTGCACAGTGTGTTCTAACATTTTTATGTGTTGTAAGCCTCATTAGGTCAGAACTTTACATTACGACTGGAGGCTCTATGAAATACTGGTCGTAAAATAGGATCATCCATCAGATTTATTTGTACATACCAATTAAAATTGAAATAATTCAAAGTAATGCAATGAACTATATACCCAAAATCATAGTTATATAAAATATCCATGAAATGATATTGTTTCTTGTTATGCATTAAAAAAAATTAAGACAAAGATTTCTGACATGGGAATAACGTTCTTTATTGGAATAAACATACAATATTTGGAGGTCAATTTTGTAGCTTTCAGTAATTTCAGATATTGATATAATTTATAGCAGACAACAATTTAAGAATATTTTAAGGGAAGCATTTTTTTTAAAAAAAAGTCTGTCCTACTTAACGATCAAGATAGAAATATACAATAAATTAATCCTTGGCTGTCGTGTTATTATAATTAAGCTGATGACTGTTTTTACTACAACCAGTACTTGTAATTTAATATTCCTCTTCAGTGAAACCACGTTGCTTTATTTTCTCCTATGACAATTGCAGGGGGATCAAGGGTTAATACTCTTGCGTAAATTTTAAGGGGAAGAAAATTATAATTTCAGGGATAGATATTTATGCCTGATATATTTTTTTAATTAAAGGTATGCTCTGCTCAGACAGAGAATAAATAAGATTAGCCGATATAATAGTATATCCGTTTAGTTTTAACCATAAAATTATATACAGAATGGCAAATGTGATTTCTTTAATCCTCTGAATCACACAACCATTGGTTTTGTGAATTTAATGAGCCTACCAAAACTACCCTCAATTTCGCGGGAACTGAAAGGAATGCAGTTCCATAAGGAACCCAAAGAATGCTGCAATGTAAAAGGTGGTTAAAACACGAGAGCATCATGCCGAAAATTATAGAAGTTCCTAGTGATGATCGCACGGTGAAACCACTTCGCTACAAGAAGTTAATTAGTACGAAACGGTCTTCCTATCACTTGTATGTAAAACATGAAAATTGATTTTTTGTTTCGTTAAAATTTTTTTACGTTGTGCTGCTCGTTGATCTCGATTGACATTGTCTTTCTTGTCAAATTAAAAATATTTAAACTTCTACGGAAATAAATTAGATTTCCATAATAGTTCCGGCTTTCCCGTGGAACATTATAATACACTTTTGAATGTATGTAGACTACAAAAAAAACACCTAACCCTTGACCTGACTACGTCAGTCTCGGTGGTTTAAGTGCTGACTTACTGAAGTACAAACTCTGACAACTATCACCACCTTCTAAGTGTCTTTGAGCACACACATAATTGCTTCCGTAGCAGAACATCCAAACAAGTGCTCTAAAAAAATCGGCCACTTACCGTCTTTCGTCGTCGTAGACGTCATTCACTATTCCAGATGGCGGAGTAAACACAGCTGTCTTTTACGACTCTCCCCTGACCTCTCGATGGAAGGGAACTTGTCGTCATAAAAGTCAGCTTTAAAGCCACTCTAATTTACGACGTGATAATACCGGTCTTAAAATTTGTCCGACGGAACCTTTTTATTACCAGCAAAGCAAAACGAAGAAATGAGCCTTAATTCCTGTCGTATTTGATAAACATCTGGCAACTATGGGTACCGGTTATCTTTACGTAATTATTTATGAAGTGTACAAAACTTAAATTGTGATTCATGGCCGACAGTAATAAAATATAGTAGACTGAATTGAGAAAGAAAACAGTCGTGAATTTTTCAAGCGGGCTTTAAACATCATGATAACTTAACTCTCAGTGTTAAAAACGTTCACCGATACAACATATAGGGTACAAAGTCGTCAAAAACCAGGCTCATGGAAACATTAAAATCAATCGCTTTGAGACATTCTTTCACATTATTTTTACCTCACAATTATGTAATAGTCCAGCCTTTTTCGTTATACTCAGAACTGGTTCATAGTAAAATAAAATAAAATAGATTCATAAATCTATAAACCAGGCAACTAGGCAGAAAAAATTTAATAAAATAAAAGTTAGCACGCTTAAATGAAAAGAACATTAGCACTGCGTATCGTTATTTTATTGTTTACTCTCTTGTAATTATAAATTTGGTAAGTTGACTTTTACAAGACTCAATATAATTTAATTCTTGTCATATAAATAAATAATTTAAATTTTGTGGCAAATTTTTAAAGACATGTGCTTTAACCATATATCAAAGTCAAAAATTCCTATGTTATTAAAATGCGCTAATTTTTATTTTATTAAAAGGTTTTTGACATGTTGGCTGGTTTATATATTTCTGATTTCATTGAAGTCTGATAATTATAGCTATTAAAATAAATTATTAATTTAATACTTCACGGAATATACATGTGAACCGCTATTATCAGTAGTAAGGAATTATTTTATACCGAGATTATTGATGGAATGTAAGGGCAACGATATGAAATTTTTATGGTAACCCTCGGTCCTATTGCGTTATAGAGGGTTACATATTTTATATTTCTAATTCAAATATGTTTAACAATGATAATAATCAGACTTATTTTTAAATTAAAAATTAATATCCAATTGCCTATTAACCAGAAACAAAATTATTATACTATTTAACTGACTCAACGTTTTGTCCCTGATTGGGACCTCTTCAAATGTACCATTACAATTCAATTGTAATGAACTATAAGAAAAATTTAGATTTACAAATTTCTAACGTCGGTTTTCCCACACGTTGCGGCCGAAATGTAATTGTACATCTGATGAGATTCCAATCAGGGACGAAACGTTGCCTGTTAAATATTATATTTTAAATAGGAAAGTAAATTTTTATGACTAATAGTATGTTGATTTTAATATCAAATATGTTTCATTACTACTAGAGACATTTTTCGCATATTACATAGAACACACTATTAAATGTAAAAAAAGGTGAATATGAAAAACTCTATAAAAGTGTCACAACCCATGTCAACAAATTTCATAATTTAATTTTGTATTTAATAATAAATATTTATAACATGGAGAGGTAGCCTAGTTAACGCACTCTTCTTTTTTTATGATGAAAAATTAATTTCAATATATTCCAAACAGTCATAAGAAAGTGAAATTATTACCTGTCTGGAAACAGTTTCACAATATTCTAATTGACTATCAAATTGTATTAAATATAAATAATTTCGTTATTTACTATTCGTTCTAAAAATGTTTTCAATCATCTTTTAGCTGGAGAAATAACATTAATTTTGAAATGAAAACATTTTACGTCTGATAGAAAATAATGAATAATAAATATAGCCAATACAGACCAAAAAAGGTAATATAAATACCACATAACGTTTCGTCTTAACACCTGACGAAAGGAACAGGGATCCCAGAAACGTTGTGTGGTATTTATATTACCTTTTTTGACTGTATTGGCTGTCTTTATTATTCAATATTAATTTTGGTTGACGATTAAAGCCAGGAATCGGATTATAAAGAGAACAATTATTCTTCTGGTGCCATCGAATATGAAAACATGAACAATAAAAATCAATGCACTTAATAATAATTGTTAACATTTTTGCGTAAAGTTATACAGCTATATCATACGTCATTTGATGTTATTCTCTTGTGTCTGAATTCGTAACATAAAATGAGCCGTTTAGTTTATTTCGCAATGTTATGTATGGTGTTGATTGCCTTTCGTGACACGAGGTCAGCCGAGCTTTGTGAGTGGGTGTCCTACAACTACAGCTGAGAGCCCTCGTATGACGCGTGATTAAAAAAAAACCTCCAGTGCTGCCAACAACGCAGAATGCCTCTCGAAACTCGTGTTCTACAGCCCCAAACATCACCATAAAGCTGGCCCGGACCCACGCGCGAGTCGCTATTTAGTGTCGCATTACATTAGCTCCTTCCATTAGAAAATCGTAAACAAACACCTGAAGAAACCAGGCCTATAAACGAGAGACCTATTCCAAAAAGAAAAAAGAAAAACGGCTATAAAAAGGAGCGCGCGGCTCGTAGAATTTAATTAACGATTGCTCAGGTACGCGGAGGAAGGGTTAATGGTGATGGTCGGGGGTGTGCCGCCGACATCAAGATAGCATTTTGCCAGCTGGAGAGTGGCGGTGATAAACTTTACGATCCTCGGCTGTTTATGTGAGGATGTGTGAATGAATATGTAGCCGCAATTGCCGTTTAGCTACCGACCTCCCCGCCTCAATTGCTACTTTAAAACTCTTTACGCGGCGCGCTGTGAATGGAGCTCCACTCCACTCCAGATTGTCGGCCCACAGGAAGAAATGGCTCTAATTTAAAGAGTTCTCGCCCTCCCGAGGGAGTGAAACGGGAATGTGAGGGGAAAACACTCCGATATCTCGCAAAGGCTTCGTTAGTCTCAGTGTTAATAACGCTCAAATTGCCACATGACAGTCGTCCATTGAGTTCTTACGTTAAAAACTGACAGTAACCCTCTTGAAATTAGTAGGCTATTAGTAATTTGAAATTTTTGCTATTGCTGAGAAACAGTAGGATGAGAATGTGTAGAATATCATTGCGATTAAAGAAAAAAAAACTCTTTCCATGTCCTAATCACTAAATTAAATGTTTGAACGTTTTTAGTGAACACGTATAATTTCAGAAACAAACATACGAGTATTATTTAACGCTTTCATAAACTTTCGTCAGCAGTTTTAGACAGAACGGACATGCTGCACACTATTTCCAAGTTTATACGTTGGAGAAATAAAATTAAGTAACGCTAATTTAGTTTATCGTAACGATGTTCAGATTACGTTGACATGACTTGCTATGGTGTAATTAGTCGATTCTTACATAATAAAACTGTAAGTTATTGTACAGATCTGTATGAGATTGATACGCTTTATATAAACACCAGTGTTGTATACATGCGTAAGTACACATTGACATGAACGACCTCTCGTCTATCTCCCACTTATAATTTTTTTCTGATCGAACATTAATTACTGTTCTGTTTTATAGTTTAGCCTGAAACTATTCATGGTGGTAGATACATTATGATTTCGAATATTAACCAAATCTTCTCGTTAGATGATCAGTTGCAGTCCTCTTATTAAATAATTATTTTCTGACTCATATGCTACAATATATATTTAGCTTCTGCAAATTTTACTGTATTCTGTAGACAATAATAAATTACCTAACATGTTAGATGTGTTGTGTGCCATCTCAAGTAATTTATATGTACAAACTTACATTTTTGTGTGTTTGACGTATCTTTACTAAAAGTAGCACGTATTATCTATTACTCGATTCCAAAGGCAGAGGAGGCTTTAGTTAAGTTTCTTCCCTACCGGACACGTTAAAACTTAATACAGAACATTAATTTTAACTTAGTGACAAGTTCAATGTCCCATCCATCAACTAGGACACTATGTTTCCTTAACACGCGATTAGTCCTCAAATAACAGTTTTTTTTCCTTTCACCCAGCTTGATATTGGTCAGAAATAAACTTCCTGCTTTCCAACACGTTTAAATTTATATTACTGACAGGAACTCGATTATTAACAAGATAGAATGACATGGGCTTGAGCGTTTGGAAACAGCTTGTTGTAGTTTGGATCGGGTGAAAGCTGTGGATAGTAATTTGTATTGGACATAAAATCTCTTCATCTGAGAATTTTGACTGAACGGAACACCATTCATAATGTATGCTCCAATTAAACATATATATTGTAGTAATCAGAAATGTATGAAAGTTAAAGCCTCACGTTAATGCGTCAATTTGTAGTAATTTACATATTAAAATGATAGGATGTTCTAATAAGAATTAAGATTTTAAATAGTCAAACAAATTAATGTATTAATGCCCAAACAATTAAATTTACACAAGTTATTTAGGAAAATAATTTCAATTTACATTATCAATTAATCTTGTATAATAAAATGACTATATCTCAGGGTCGTTTACTGGGCCTTTAATAAATAAATACTTGTTAACAATTAAATTTTATCAAGCTATCATGGAATTAATTTATCAATAGATTATTACAATGCAAAACATAAAATATGAACTTTAAATTCTGAACAAAATTTGAAATCTGACGATAATACCTTTCCTTATGAGTTTCCAAATATTAATTCTGTGGAATTTTACCTTACTGTCTCTGGTACTCAAGGAAATTGTCTCGTTCGTACACACACACTTATTGCACTTTATAGACAGGTCATTTTTATCCACTGACTCTAATTAACACTTTTAGTTTTGCCAAAGTTGGTTCACTGTTCGTTTAAGAAATCTTATTAGCTCGTTCCGAAGATTATTAACTGCTGGATGCAGTTACCTGTGCTCCCAAAAATCGAAGAAAGTGTTCTAAATCGAGAATGTAATGATTTAGACTCAGCACTCTAAATATTTAGTGTTGAATATGACGTAGTTATCTCACAGACTGCAACTTGTAAAAATCTTCTAACTGTTTTAGCTGTTGTTACATGTATCCAGACACTTTCTGGATTTTATATTTTTCGTCTATCCACTGCTATATTTCCACGAAGACTTTACTGGAGCTCGCCTCCCCACAGACTCTGCTCTGCTCTGCACGTTTAGCGAACCAACCTCTACAATACCCACAAACATTGCATTCTTGCCCCATTCTTGTGTACGACTTGTGTGTTTTATGCCGCTAATAATTCGAGTCCAAATTTTTGTTTAGTAATTAATTATTTCCTTTTAATTACCACAATTGAAACAAATACTGAGCTTTAAAAATAGTACAAAATTTATTATGCTTTTTTTGTAAAGAAATATTCGTTTTAATACATTGACAATACTAATCCATTAATAATATCAAGATTGAAGTTTTGTGACTCTTTAGAAAGAAGGTACATTTTGAGGCATGTTAAATGATTAAAAAATGCGTAATGTGTGTACAAAACATGAGAGATTAGAGTGAAATGTTAAATGAAGATAAATATCAATCAAACAACCTTGAAATATCGGAACTGAAACTCTGAAAATGGAAGAGTCGATAAGCCAATAGAAAGGAGAGCAAAGCAGAAATTGAAGGATAATAATTAGTACTTTGTAATGATTTGCAGGACAATAGGACGCGATGTCGTGAGATTAATTTTTTTTCCCTTAAAAAATTTCGTATCTAGGGACATTTACACGCTGGTAATGGTCACTTGGTCGGTGCTAACACATGTTGTACACTGACGGCGTTCTAAAGTCTTGGAATGCCAACAAAGGACCACAAATCATTCACCGCTGACGCCGAAGTTTTAAGTAATTCCTGCACCCTCTGGAACAATGGTGATGGCGGCGGTGGAGGAATCTCTTCATATTACTATTCCTCCTCGAACGTGGCGACAGCTTGTAGCGATGATGGATATCTTGTGCCCCCTTACATCCTCATTTAAGGTTGCAAAGGTTTCCGACAAACTCCAAAAAAGTCTAAACATTGGACAACCCTCTATTTCGCGTACGTAGGACGTCGGTATTGTTCTACAAATTGTTGCCGATTCCTGTTCTATAAATTTCATTAAATGCCCACAATACACCAGCTCGTGTTTAGAAATAATGATAAAGTGATTCTCTCCGGTGTTAAATTATACTGATTACAAATAATTTTACTTCCATGACAACTAATATCCCAAAACAGATTATGTTATTGCAACTAGAAGGCTGTATGAAAGAACTTGTTTAGGTATATATTTGCGGAAGTGACAGGACTCTTTCCTAAAATAATACATCATAATACCATTGCGGATATGACGTACGTTGTAGGTCTACTTGACCAATGAATAATTTTTCTGTGAACAATCAAAACTCGATGGAATTTTTTTAAAATCTGTAAATGATTTTTTTTAAAACGCTGGTACCATTTCATCCCACGCGACAGAAAACTAGTGACAGAAAATTTGTTTAATTTCGTGGTATCATCGTCAAATAAGCATGGCAAGTTTTTATTATTTATGTCAACATCATAATTTTAATAACCATTATTATTAGTGGAACAATTAATTTCACGTTAGCCTACTTATTTTCGACAGATTTATTTTATATCATATTATAATATAATGAGTAATTTTCTTGTTCTTAAAATAAGTTTCTTCTTCTAGCAATGAGTTATAGTGTCTATATACCTACGTATAATGAAAGTATATTAAAAAATTTCCGACAATATTCATTCAGGAGTTAACATTTCATACGTAAAAAATGTTTATTTGCGATATAGAAATTTCTAATAAATATTTATGATGGGCAAAATAATTCAATAGAAAAAAAAGGAATGAGGAATTATTAATGTACTGTCGCAATCCCATGTGGAAATTACTAAACTAATTTGTATGATGGAAGTTGAGACTCACTTATGAAGTAATCGTAGTTCATGATCTGCAGCAAATATGTCTAATATGATAAGAAAACCATTTAATTGGGCCGTTCTATTGTTCGATATTAATTATATGCCTTTTTTAGGTCCTCATGTGAGACAATAATAAACCATTATTGCCTGTAGAAAATGATTATTTAAATTTAATCTCAGACGCTTTCGACTAAAGCTGCATAAAACATTAAAAGGAACCATATGACTCCACAGACAAGTCAGTTCCTATACAAAAAATTTTGACTGGCAATAGTTGTTTATTATTGTCTCACCTGAGGGTCTTTAAAGGCATGTAATTAATATGTCTAATATTTAAATATTTTTTTAGCTTCCCAGCCATTGATATACATTTATTAAATAAAAGTAACTACTTTCCTGAGTCATATATAAAGAAATAAATATGTATATTATTTATTTTGAACCACCGTGCTGTAATACTTTTGTGAATTTTGTAAATAACCTTCACCTAATAGATATCTTGCGATTGCTACCTCATTTAAAGAATGAAATATAACCTTGAATCGACTCCCTGTGATTAATAAAAAAATACACACTGTACAAAGTCATCAGAGGTTAATTATTCCCAAGTGGTCAAAATCGTAATAAACTGGCGAGAGCTGTGCCTTAAATTATACCCGTGACAGATTCGGTGCGTGATACATATTAAAGAAAAGTAATTCTTATAATTGCCAAATTAATTTTAAAGACAGCTTGTCCTCATGCATTCACGAGGACGTGTGTCGTTTATACGAGAGTGGGCGAGCTGCTCGGTCCCGATGCCTCCAGCGTTCATTTCGCAAACTGCATTGTAATTCATCCTGCCCGTGGTGATTACAATATTACTACCGCTTGTCTTTTTGCTGGTCCAGTTGCTAGAAAATTATGAAGTGTTAATTTAGCACTCGCTGCCTTAATATTCCCTCCCCGGACAAGAGAGCGTCTGTCTCTCTAAAGGATGGCGCTCGTAAGGGGAAAGGAAAGAGGGTTTGTACACCACGTGACCAGAGCTGGTGATCAATACTCCGAGGGAAAGGGGGATGAAGAAGCTGCATCGCGGACAGACAAAAGAAAACAACGGCATCTTTGTGCCGCTACCGTCGAGATATTTATTAAGACCCAAAGACTTTAATTTTAATTTAAAAGTGCCCCGAAGGCCAACACTGCTCAGCGGCTTCGCAATATTGCATTAAATATATTCTGAAACAATTATAAAGATACTGTATATATTAGAAAAAATTGTAACAAACGGATATAATAAACTTTTAATCTATGGAAAAATGAAAATATGTGAATATTTCTAGAGAAATCTAAGTATGTGGACTAGTTTTCATTCGAGAAAAATTTAATCTTAGAATCATTAATAATTATAATTAATAACCTTGAACATACTGAAATTATACCGTAAAAATTACATATGTACTCATAGTTTTTAATAATATCAATAACTTTCTATTTGTCAAAATTTGATATTAAATTAGATTTTTTATTTTAGTCTGATTTGTTCGTTATGAAGGTTATAAATATACTTTTTAATTATTAGTCTCCATAAATGTAACTGAAGCTAGTCTATGCTCTATTAAAATTACGAAAAAGTGCGAGAACAGTATTTAGGTAATTTTAAATTCTGGTCAATATGACAATAATAAGTCCGCAATCCCTGTTTGAAAATTTGAATGTCCTAACTTCTTGACGTTTAGTAAAGTTCGGTTGGTATCAAGAGTAGAGTAGCCAGGGCCTTACGTATTCTTTTTACTACCTTATGTTCATATCCACGTCGATAATTCTCTGTTATCATTAATACCTTCATAGTTTATAATAAATTTAAAATTCAACCAATTCTAACCCTGGAAACAGATACGGTACACATTACATATTCATCAATTAATATATAGTTGTAAACATCTAATGAATTTAGCTGTAGGAATTGTTTTGACGTTGTTCAAAATACAAACTCTTCATTGGCCATTTTTGGCCTACTTTCGCTTATAACATTTGAGATTGATAAGGACTACAAAAAAACACTCACCAGTAATCTTTAGCTTCCGGACTGACCAGGTCAAATTGTTTCAGAGATAAAAAGCAGCAGCGTAAAAACTTATACATTATTTTTTAGATATTTTATACATTAAATAATTCGATTATAAATTTCAATCCGCGTGGGTCTAATATTCTGCATGAGGTCATTTTTACTTTCCTCTTTGTTCCGTGAATGAATTGAAAACATTTATTTTCTTCTCTTTAGCGGCGAGTACATCTTTGAATGTAGTTGTAGCTGTGAGTGAGAGCAGTCTGTACGTTTTCATTCCAGGAGAGAAAATGTGTGACATGCCACGTGAGGCAGATAGTATCAGCCATTACTGTTGACCCCCTCCCCTCGCAACCCTGTTAAATGTGATTCAGCGCCCCTGGCGAGGGGAGCTATCAACTAAAGAGGCCATATTGGAAATCGCTAGAGACATCTAACGGCTAAGCTGACAACCGCATATCTCCGTTAGTTTCGTTATAATTCCGATAGAGGCGCGGCAGTTTGTAAGAAATTCCAAATGTTAGTGAATGTCATTGAAAATGACTTTCTAAACTTAAATTTTCACGGAGTCAGCACAAAAGAATAAAAATGTTTCAAAACTTTTATTTGTTTAACAAATAATGCTACATATATGTATTTACACACAGGGTAGTGATATCATTTTATTTTAATACCCTCATACATTTATATACTGTACTTGCGAAGCTTTCCGCCGTTCTTAGTTTCTCTATTTATTTTATTTTCGAAAATTCATGTAATCCAGATATCGATAGTTTACAGGGGCTGTAAAATTTTGAGCTAACCGCGCATAACATAAAATATCACTTTTTTATCATAGTTGGGGAACAGATAATGGAAGCCTTTAGACTTTTCGGAGTATCTTTACACTTAATGTTAAAAACGACAACAGAAATCGTGTGCAGAAGGTGAAAGTGAAATTTAGATCAAATAATAAAAATTATGCATGTCCTGTTAAAAAAATTTCACTAATATAAAATGAATTTATATTCAAATATATTGCCTCGATAATAGTTTCGTTCCTAATAAAGTGTTGAAGAATGAAAGTTATCCGGATACTACGGCAAATACTGCAATTTGAATAATGAGAAAGATTATCAAATACAGACTAAAGAAGTTATTGTCAATTATTAATTATGATTATTTATTTTCAAGCAGACATAAATTTTTCATTACTACCATTTTAAGTTTTCAATAAACATAAAATTAGTGGCATTGAAATTTTGACTACTTTATTTTGTGTGACAAAAATTTCGAAACAAACGCAGATATAGAATGGAAGTTCACTGACCCACATTTGAAATGAATTAAATAATTTAATTCGTAGTTATTTTTCCTAGAGAAATTTAGAAAAATATATCTGCACACAATTACATAATGGATATTCTTTTCTGACTTGTGTTTCCCCCGACGCCTATTTTTAAGGAAAAATTCTGCATTTCAATTTCGATTTATGGAGGCGAAAATTATCCAATCGAGTGTTATTTTATTACATCTATTTAATAATAGTGACTGATGGTTTATAAGTTATATTTATATATTTATTGATTAATGTCAGTAATCGATTTCAGTTACAATGATAAATGGAGAATTATTTTCGGTGAACGGTACGTTTTTCCAACCAAAATTAATATTCCAAAGAAGTATATGCGTCATAGTTCTGGAATGTTTAGAAATTGAAATTTACGTTATAATATTAAAAATAAAATTATCGAAAGACTTTTATTTTCAGGGTGACAGGTTACATGAGGGTAATTTACGTGCAATTAATTTAATCATAATTGGTTAAGAAAGATAGAAAGATAGTCCATATTATAATTTTTTTAAAAAAAAGTAAAGTGTTCGCTATATTCTAGTAACATAATGTGTAATAAAATATCGAAATGAAAGTCTAACGAAGCGAAATCTCCGGAATTTAAGCTTATTTGTGTTTCATCGTTAAGTCTCTTTCGTTTCGTGCGATTAGCTTGTTGAACATAGCTGATTTATGGCCCCTCTTCATCGGATTATCCGATTAGCCTTCTGATTAAACGATATACTAAAATGCGAGAGTTGGCTCTGTAAAAAAAATTATATTAAAGATATACTGTTCGAACCAATACGGGAGCGAGAATTTTTGTTGGCAATTCATCCTAGTGGCCACTAGTAATAAGCCTTAGTTTTTTACTCTCAGTATCTTAATAAATGAGAACATTTTCCGTCGCCGTGAGAAAGTCTTGTAATTTAAATAAATCATTTTTTTAAAACTTCTGCAAGCAATGGTACGGGTAAAAGAACCAATAAAGTCAAACTAAAATAAAAAACAGTTTTAAAGAGACAAATTACATTTAGTAGCATCCAAAATCCACTGAAAAATTTTTCATTGTAGTTTTAATAATATTTTATCCCTTGCTCCATTATTAACACATTACTTGTTCCTGATAAAACTGAAACGTGAAGAGTTTTCAAATCTTTAGGTAACAAATAAGTTTTTTCAATATATTATCTAGTCTACAAACAAAACTTTCAGTCGTTCGGTTTATCCTCTTTTATCAATTCTGATTCTCTCTTCTGTAGAAAGTAAATTGCCTTATTTTCCCGTGACATGTAGTTTGACCAAACTTTGAGACGTGCATAGGGTTTTCCGAGTGTTGAGTTTTCTTCAAAATCCAAATTTGAAAAAAACGATGTTACAGTGGAGTGAAAAATAAAATAGGCGACGAAAACATTTTGATGAATATTCCCAGAAAGATAATCGTGATAAATGATGACGCGATCATGGTTACAAATTTATAACATGTAACCTCCCCTGTAGTTTGCAAAAGAAAAGGGCAAATTTAAATAAATTGTAAGATATTTAAGTAGTAGGTCAGTCTCAATTTTCTTAAATTAAACTGCAGACAATTTTAAAAATGATTATGTGTCAAAGATAAGTATTTTTAACTTTGTTCAGAAATCTATAACCGTACATCGAAGGTTTGTCTTCTCAGCGAGATCTGTTTCTCTCTACCAGCAAATATTTAAAATTAATGTTCGTTTTTCATGTTGCCTTTTCTTGTACAATTATAATTTACAACATAAAAAAATTCTTTTTTTTTGTTTGTTCTGAGGATAAAATCGATAGCATACCGATTTCCATCCAATGGCTTTCTTCGTAATCTACTTTTCTAGATGTATACATTTTCGAATGGTCGCTTAGCCCTCCTAGAAGCATCGTAGGTTAGGAAAGCTGCTGCATTTCTCGGAGACCTACCTGTACCTCATCTCTGGATATACCTGACCTGATACGGCCTTTCTCGTGCCTTGGAAGCAGTTTACCGGCTCAGAAGATCTTACCTTTCCCCCACCCTTTACAAAGGGCCCCGGAGGGAAGGGCGGACTTGCTTTGCTATGTTGCGAAATCGTCCCCAAGTACCTTCGCACCTCCGCTTCGATTTCAGGCAATTCACTTACTTCAGTTTAAACGTTACGGACGCTTCTCAACGAATTTCCTACCTATCAATAATTCGATTAATAAGAAAAATGGAGACGATTTATTCCAATCAATTTATGGTTAGTGAAATATTTATAGATGCTGCTGGTGCAAATGTTCAAATTTTCCATCGCAGCACCTTTATTATATTTATCGCAATTTAGTACAATACAAAGATGTAATAGAAAGCTCTCTAGTTAATATAATTTAAACTATTATTATCGGGAATTAAGAAAACATTACGTTAAGTAGAACACGAAACTAAACCGATTCAATACTTTTAACACTATAACAACATTTGAAACTCATAATTAATTAATATATTCTATTACGAAGCATACGTAACATATTAATACAGTAACCCCGCAACTTTGAAGATAAATTGGTTGAAACTATTCACAAAATTTAAGGCGAAATTAGCATTCACTTTTAAAATTGAAGGAATTTTTTTCACAAATGGAAACCAATAATATATTTATGGTCGGCGTAGAACAATAAATTATTGCTTTGTCAGATAGTGACCATTTTCTGCCCAAAAAATTTAATTAGATATTATAAGAAACACCCTATTTATTATAATTAAAAAACATTCGTCATAGGTGTCAACTGAAAACTAATTTTCACATTACGTAACATGTACTATAGTAGTAGTCGACACGTTATATCGATTAAGATATTAATAAAAATATTTTTTAATTTCGCATTAACACTTATTGAGTCATATTTTCGTTTATAATATCATTATAATTATTATTTATGTAGTAATAGATGCACATCTGAAGACAATTTGGCCGTAGCATTCCAAATGTATTAACGAATATAAATTGGTAATACATTTACAAATTTTATGTTTTATTTCTGGAATATTAATGAAGTTGAACGAAAATCGAATAAATCTATTCAACGGTAACAGTAGAGTTATTTCATTCTTTTAGTTAACGTGGGATGTAATACGATACAGTCCATACGGACAGTAAATATAGTGGCCGAATACAAATTATATTCAGCTACAACCTTT
Organism: Zhengitettix transpicula; assembly: GCA_037074705.1. NCBI lineage: Eukaryota > Metazoa > Arthropoda > Insecta > Orthoptera > Tetrigidae > Zhengitettix > Zhengitettix transpicula. The sequence goes on from CM073591.1 coordinate 71,125,050, forward strand.
CCTATAACAAATATATTTTATTACTTTGCTCGGGAAAATTTTCTAAGTATTGGATTTCCTAGCATATGTAAAATTTCGGTATTAATTACGTTTTAATTTAATATAAAAATCGTAGATATTGGTTACATCTTTAAATTTTGGTGAAATTGAAATAAATAAAATAATTTGATACTTAGTTTGAAAAAACTGAACATCTGTTCTTGTTGGGTTTCCTAGTCGTCTATAGTTATCTACCTCTAAATTGATATACAGTTTTCCAAATTCTTCACTATGCATATGCATAATCAAAATAGTGTTAAACTATACGTGAATATTAATGTATAAATTATCAAATATATTGATAACGTTTAATATAAATTTTATTATCGAAAATCAACATTTATTGCATTTGAAGTAGTTTTCTATTTATGAATCAATGTTTTACAGCCTATAACTTTATATTTCGCATCTAAACCATTGGTACGATTTATGTCCAATCATCCATAATACACCAATATACAAAGTTTTCTTATTTCTTCACTATGCATTTGTAAAAATACTTTATGAAATACGTTCAATTGTGGAGTCTTTTATTGATATGTATTTGTATTTTCGTTAGTTGAAATATCTTTAAAAAAATATGTTTATCAATATTTACGTAATTCACTTTGAAATTTCCTCCGATACGACAACGGTATTCGACTTGAAGACATTTCCTTCCATTTTAAGTGTGTAATGATGGGTTGCAGTATTTTTCGTTTCGGAAACATTTCTCCTCTAGCGACTGTAAATTATGGAGTTGTTTGGTCTTCACGCGTGATTTGTGTGTGCCCAGACAGTGTCGCTAAATTTTGTTGCTGCAGTTGTTGTGCCTCTGTCACTAGAACTCAAGATGCATTCCCAGTTCCTTGTTGATGTGTCAAGTAACGGGACGGTTTGAGAAATGGCGGCAAGACAGGCGTAATTATTCATGAACCCAGAAGACGTAGAAAAAAAAACAGCAAGTTTTGATTTACATAGCATTTTGCAGCCATGTAGGCCGAAGTGTTGCCTCTTTCGAAACTTTTTTGCTTCTGTCAGGAAAAAGACATTCTTAATTGGTCTAAAGTAAACACACGCGGATGCTGAGAATTGCCTTTTGATAGTGCTTTATCCAACGGAATTATTTCAACAATATTTCCCTGGAACGGCAATAATTGTTTGAAGTTGCCATCGGTTTCCCCATTAAATTATTTTGAGGGTAAATTTATGTGAAAGAGTGATGTTTGGTTGGAGCTTTGCACAATGGGGTTTGCCTTTGACGAAAAGAGCTTTTTTTTTTAAAAAAAAAAAAAGTAGTGTACTTCGATTAATGATTACTATTTAAATAATACAATAATCAGAGAAAAAAACACATAGTCTTGATTATTGTTAAAAAAATTTAATAGGCCGAAGCTTTCGACCTCGCCTCAAGGTTACTCGTTTTAAAAAAAATAATCTTACATCTAAAAGGAGGAACCTTAAGGCTAAAATGATAAAATGAAGCTGAAAATGAACAGATAGGTCTAAAGTTTCGCCTATTAATTCTTTTTTTTACAATATAGTATGAGCAGTATATGGGTTTATTCCCAGAATATTAATCTGTGAACAGTCTTTGTCAATAAATAAAAATGTAATACGAATTATTCCATTGATTTATCTCGATTTTTACATAATTTATAAGACATTATTGGTCATCCCCAGTTTGGATATATTTTATCTCAAGAGCAATGTTGTCAATTATTGACAACTGACTACGACGAAACAATATAATTTTTAATCAGAAACTTTTCACTAAATTAACAACATTATTTTTATCTTTTATTACATCATAATTTTAGTTGTTTTTCTATTACTTATTATAAAAGTTTCAAAAAATAAACTATTATATCGGGAAGATATTAGAAGTGGTGGGAAGAGAGCAGATAAGACAGAATAATGAAATGCATTGTATTGTAGAGTAGGAAAAGTATCGTGCAGTAACAGAGCAAGAGAAGAGAGAATAACAATACAGAAAGATTTGATGAAATAACAGCCAATTAAAAATATTTTATTTTATTAATTATTTAAATTACTCAACATGTTTCGATCATTATGTCTTCAGGAAAAGATAAAAGAATAACAGTAAATACAGTGATATACATTATAGATATATTATTATAGGAAAACGAAGAATTTATACTTATAAATGAGCTACGAAGATTAATAACAAAGTACACAACCATTTCAAAATTACTTAAAAAAATAACTATTAATATAAGATGGAGTTGTAAATAGCACTTAATCAATCCGTATCTGTTTTTTAATTACTGGTGTTAGGATCATTTATAATGTGTAACATTTCGGAAATTAGTCTACATTAATAATTGTTTTCCATATCCAAAATTGTCCGAATTTATCTGGTGTTTATTGTCCAAAATATGTTTTGATAAAACTGAAAGTTTGTCTTGCGTTAAATTTGCGTTGTATTTACACTCTTCAATTCTGGTTGCCACCGTTCTTTTTGTTTGTCCTACATATGTGGACTGACAGTTATTTCAATGAATTTGTAAACTACATTGTTTAATTTATTGTTATTTACAGTGTCCTTTATATTATGAACTATGGTAGAAGGATTAGTAATGTTTTTCTTCCAACAACATTCGTATCGCTTTTGATCGATTGAAGGATTATTTCCGCTGGTAGTGGAAACCCATCTCACGTGGTTATATTCTGAAAATTGAATGATTTTAGTGTTAGATGTACGAAAACTTTACATGCGACAAATAATATTCTTAATTTACCCATTGTTTTTGTCTAAAAGTTGGCGGAGACAGATTTAACCGCCACATACACGAAGTCAAGGCTAGACCTCAAGGACACTTGTGTCAACAATGGACCTCAGAGAATTGTCTAGCAGCCAATCCGTCTTCAGAATTATTTCTTCATTTCTCCTCCAAAACTATTAATGTTTCATTCTGGACAGAGAAAAAAATGTTCCGAGTCATCGTCATTGCATCTCTGTTCTCAAATATTGAAAAAATGATAATAAAATGTTTTAGAGGTTCAGGAATATAAGAAGATAGAAAATCTTATTCAAGATATGATTGAATTCATCTTGTGTGATAACCATAGATACTATATTGTACAATTATCATCACTCTGTACCGGTTGAAATTAATGATCAAAAGAACGCGATAATTTTAACAGCAATTTTAAATTTAATTTGAATATTTCTTAATTCAGGCGATTCGTGCTTTTGTATACTAAAGAATTGATATACTCTTCTCGTAGATATATTTCCAGAACGTAGTAACATTAAAATGAGTTTAACTTTACAGACAACCTAGATGTATAGCTAAGTGCAGCAAGTAGCATATCATATCTCTCCTTACATTGTTTATTTCTGCACGCTTATCGCCACAGGCCTTTTCGCGGAAACGGTGCGCTAACATTTTGCAAACCTGCTCTCCTTTCCACAATGTCTGGTATTTACTCCATACATCCTTGACAATGTTGAGGGCTTTTTCCCCCCGTTGCCTAGGTCTACGAATAGTGGTGATGGGATTACGGCCAGGTGGTGTGTTCTATGTATCCTGGAGCTTGACTTATTGCGTGGCTATGTTTCTCGTTGCTGGAATAACATCTCAATCTGTAACTGAACGGAACGCGAAGAAAAACCTCTTTTCTTTATTTTGAAACTCATAAATATTACATTTTCTTTTTCATGTTGTCTGTTATTTATAGCAGAACAGTCATTGACCTTAGAGCCCAGGTCCTTGTCTCGTAATAATCCCTCCCTGAGAATATTCGTGGAAGGATTAAACATGCTGAGTTATGGGGGGTTATGCCAACCGCATGAGTTATTACGGAATTAGGAAGAAGAATGGTGACGAGCAATTTCTTGTTCTCAGATAGATAGTATTATTTTTTGTTTCATTTCATTTCACAAGCGGCTCGAATACTTACGCCATACGAAATACTTTTGTAATACAACGCAGACAGAAAATTATTCGTCTAGTTTTAGGATCAATGTACATTATTTGCTTGAATTTTAGTAAATGCCTTTGATAAAATGCAACTTGAAATGCATCTTTAACAACTTATACATTTTAATTTTAAAACGCCAGATTTACAAGTACCTTTAAAAGCATACATATATTCCCATAATTTAAATTATTATCCATAAGGTCACGATAGATAAAAATATGCTGTGCTACAAGCATTAATAAATTCATTAAAGTAATTACTGAGTAAATAAAATAATAAGAATTTTTTATTTTTTATTTTTAAAACGAAAAAAATTACGTATAATTAATAAGAAAGATAAAAAAAAGTGATAATATAAATACCGAACAACGATTCTGGGATCCTTGTCCCTATCGTCAGGTTCGAAGAAGATCCTAGAGCGACACAACTGCACTTGTTTGAGTTTTGTGAACTGTCAAGTGCAGTTATGTCGCTCTAGGCTCTTCTTCGCACCTGACGAAAGGAACAAGGATCCCAGAATCGTTGTTTGGTATTCATATTACCACTTTTTTGTCTGAATTGGCTATCTTTCTTATTCATTTTTTATTTTTGTTTAATAAATTCGAATTTTTTATTATTATGTAATTGACTAAAGTTAAATAAATGAAAAAAATATATAAGTAAAAAATATTTCGCTTCAATTGTGATGCCTAGAATTTAAAGGACTTCTCCTAAATATTCCAAACGAAATAATGTAATTGAGTTTTCAGAGTTAAGTTTAATTCGTCATCCAAACACGCAATGCAGAACATGTTGGTCCCGGTCATTTCTCACATTTATTCCTTCTGATCTGTTATCTTTATTTTATAAAAAAAACAGAACTAGGTTACATTCGACGCCCAGATATATAGAAATATTTTTAATTAATGGATCTAGAATATTGGATGGAGAAATCTTGTGCCGGGACTGGTGTCGACTCGGATGACTCAATGGTTAGAGCGCATGTGTACTAATCAGGAGACTCTGGTCGTTTCCCGATCCGGTCGAGATTTTTCCATCCTGATCCTTTAATGAAATAAATATTTATTTTTTAAAATACTTTGGCCTAGATTATATTACTAAAAATATTTTGAAACTTAAACGTTACAGTTTCGACCAGCATATAGGTCTCTATAAAAATCAAGAACTAGATGCACTTCGAAACATTAAAAAATATTTTTAGGAAATCCAGTCTGCAATCTAGATTAATTTTATTTTAAAAATATTAAACTACAAATGTTAATTACAAACATAAATATTATTTTTGATACTGTGCCTCAATTTCTCTCGCATTTGTTGAATAAAAGCACAATGACCAATCAAAAACTAAAATAATCTCAAGATGATTCATGAAGTAAAAAATGCAATTTATTTAATTTCACACAGTAAGTTAAAAATAAATTATTACGTTAGATTTAAATTCTACTTTCATTCCACAGGGATTAGTCTGATAAGATTGAATATTGTGAATTATTAAAATTGTAGGCCTCCTCCTCAACAATCGCTAAAGAGGGAATTGGGAAGTAATATGTGAATCACACAGGAACCTTTTATAAATGTGTCTTCACTAAAAACATATGTACGCCAAGACTTTATGATTCAGACTTTAGTCCCACGAGTAACAGCACCATCAGCAAAAATTCATAAATAAACGTCCATTTAATCTTTTGTTTGCTAACAATGTGGGCAAGTACGTTTAAGAAACTTGCGTGAGAGATCTGGAACAAATAAAACCAGGGGAAGAAAATGGAAGGCTATGATTTATATTTGGAAAAAGAGATGATAAATACATTTCTCTTTCTCGCCACGGGTGGGTGCGGCTGCCATAGTTGTAGATCGCACATCGGCACGCGATGGTGTTGGATCGAGCATTGTTGCAGGAGAACAATACGCACGAAGATGCATAGTCGCTGGGGTCGATAACGTACGCCCAACTACGCGAATAAAAGTGCATTCTTCCGTGCTGATATCACCTGTAAAACACTCTCATCTTCACACTGAAAGGGGTTCATGTCGCTGGTCGAAGTAGCACATTCTTGATCCACCTTGAACTTTGTGCCAGATAGATTCTCGATACTGCCATTGTTACGTAATGAATGTGCTCGTATGACTAGCCTTCGGATGGTTGGAATGCTTGCTTCATAATCCATGTTGTCAATGGAAATCTGGAGAGCAGAGATGTGGAATTATCAAATGCCCCATCACCTTGATCTGAATATTTCTGGTTCAGCGACTATAATAAATTTTATTAATATTTTTTTCGCGGCTGAGCATCAGGTTCAGATTTCTCGATGTTGACGTTCTGCGGTCATTCTCTACCGCTGTATTCAGACTATGTCGCTGCGTGTCGCTTGCGGCGTATTTTAATATGCATATAAAAATTTATTAATATTTTACACCGGGAAAGCTTACATTCAATAATAACCTTTAGTTACAGCCCTTCATTACATTTGTATGATTACTCTAAAAGTAATCCAAATAAGTGACGAATCTTCAACAAATTACTTCACTATTACTTCATCCATATGACTGATTCGCAAAGTAGTCTATACCGGTCCCTAGAAGTCGATTCTGAACTGCAAGGGGTGTGAGCGAAAAAATATTGGGGGGTTCACGAGATGTAAATGGGGTCTACAAGAATGGAACTCTGCTAAGCAGGTCGTGACCGAAATTTTGGCTTGCCTTATACTGAAGAATTCACATAACAAATACAGTACCTAATGAATTTTTATATTTTCCAATGAATCCTGTATACACGTTTTGTTCAAACGATATTTTATCCAAAAGTTGTTTTAAATTTGCAAAATATCCTTTAATTCGGGTTCGAAGCATACGCTTCGTTTGACCAATATAGCAGCCTGTACAATATGAACACACAATGTTTATAAATAAAAAAAAAATGGCAGTGAAATAAAATACAACTGTGTTATCCATCGATAACATTTAGTTGCTAAAAATCTAAGTGGAAGATTGCATAAATTTCTTCAATTTGTCATGAACGCAGTAAAAAATATTCGAAGTAACGTTTTGAATGTTAGGGAATTAATTGCGCAGCTTTGTGAAGAAAATGATGAGAACTTTCATCGATTACTACTTCACACTGAAGAACGTTAACCGTCAAAGGTTTATGTTTGACAGGTTTTTTATCTCTTTCTGGAACAGCTTTATCGTTTTTGGATGATAAAGTTCCAATATGAAAAGAAAATTTACTTAAAAATAACTAATGAAGCAAAATATTGTACGACGCGAATTTTTCCGGTTACCCAATTGGTCACAGACAAACTGTCAAAATGATGTTTCAACCTATGTTCAACATTTAAATAAGCTTCAAACAAGAGTTTGAAATTATGTTCGAGGATATTTTAACTATGGAAATACCACAGTGAATTATCGAACCATTGAAGAAAATGATGTCATAATACAAGAATAAGTGATCGGAATAAGCACCAATGTAGAACTTAAGGTGCAGTTTTGGATTCATAAATACATCCCTATTACTTAATCTGCATTGTGGACTATTGCGAGAAATTTTTTGATAGCATTTTCATCTTCATACCTTTTGGAATGGTGTTTCTTCGCTGTTGCCAATCTTATTACAAAATAATGAAACAGATTATAAATCACCTATCGAGGAGATTTAAAGTTAATCCTAAATGGATGTAGAAAATTTTCTATTAAAACATCAGGCTTAGTCCTCCGATTAGAAACATTACTTTTTATAGTTATTTTATATTAAAATTTTACTATATTTACATTTTGTCTCGTTTGACAAAAATGTTTAAAACATCACGTTTTTTTTGTTTTACTTTTTATCACTTCAGACAAACCAATTAAAATGAGTAACGCTGGGTAAGCTATCAAAAACTCATCTGAAGTTGATGAATTTGTAACAATTCAATATTAGAAAGACCAGAAACAGAAAAAATTGGCAAGTGGTCTACGAGACATAAAACTTTGGGAACCACTGATCCATATTGATCTTATATTTGATTAAAGCCAATTGGACATGATAATTAGAACCACAAGACCTTCAAAGTTAAGAAATCTACATTACGAACGTTACAGAATACATGGATCCCTCCATTATAATTCCATATAAATAAAATAATAGTTTTTGCTGCCCTTATTTCTGTCATGTTTGCTTTTATTAGATTTTTATAATAAACCGGTAGGACAAGTTTCAATGAAACTTTTTCGTTATGTGGAGACGTAAGAACTTTATATTTTTGGCAAAATGGCGCACGTTCAAAAACATTGATTGTTTGCCTTTCACAAGAAAACGGTCAGACCGATTTCAGAATCACATAGACCCCGAGATGGTGGTTGTGTTGCGTTCCCCAGGTAGTTGGCGAGTGAAACGAGAAGGGAGTAGAGCCTCAGTAAATATACTAAGATATAATGAACGTATTTCTACCACCGGTAGAATAAGTGAGGGAATAGTCCTTCAACCCCCCAGTAATTGAGCAGTGAATTATAATATGTGAGTAGATCACCATATACACTGAAAATAACGAATGCGAGTTCTTTAGCGTCCAAATATACCGCTTTTTAATGAAGTCGAGAAATCAGGAAGTGGTTTTGTCTGTGTCAGAAATCATGGTACAAATTCGTATACACATTTTACTATTTTTTTGTTTGATGCACACATATACAAGTTTCCAGAATTTAATGAGACTGATTTGGTGCAGGGGTGGAGGTCAAAAGTAATTTTCATCTAACTCGGTAACGGTGCTATTGCATTTCACACATGGAGATATTAACCATAATATAGGAAAATCGTCGAAACTGAATAAATATTGACACACGTATTATCAGGACACAAAAAATATCACAGTAATGTTTATTTGGACACGTACTAATTTGCCATCAGGATGCAAGATCATCAACGATATTCTGTGTTCAATTCTTCTGGTTTTACATACTCAAATTTGTAATAGGAGAAAGGAAGTCAATATTAATTAATTGATAAACTTCAAACAAGAATGAAATTAAAAAGTTACATTAAACTGCTTAGACTAATTTCGTAGACATGAATTGTATTTATTAATTTTTATTTGTGTAACAGATGTGAAATAAGAAAAAATAAATGCTTTTCTATTTTATCAACACTTATTATTTTTACCACTTATATTATATTAGAAGCATACAGATAAATATTGCAAATTTGATTGACTTCTTGTTCCAGTCAATTTACTGAGTTACAAATGAATGAAAACAGCGAAATTTGTCAGAAATAATTTAATAACATAAAAATCAACACGACCTTTCGCCCTAAATCTAGGTGTACAATGGATTTGGAATATTATAAATAATTTACATACATAACATTCTACTAAAATCAACGATATTTATGATGTATAAATAAATTTTTGTAGTATTTCCCAGGATGCTCTAACAGCGCTTCCCTTTGTAAAAAATAAATCTGTTGCAACGGGCATTACAGATTATTTATAATGTTCCAAATATATTTTACACATGCCGCCGATGAGGGCGAAACGTCGTGTTAATTTTTATGTCTTTGTAATATTAAATTATTTATGTAAAATTTGGCGGTTTTCATTAATTTATAATTTTTTGAATTTAGATAAATATGACTATTAGTTTTCTAAGACTACTTTTTAAAACCTAATTACAGACAAAAATTTGTTATTTTACTGAGGAACTTATTCACACCAAAAATTTATGGTCGTGCGTAAGTATCAGCCAGTATGAAATGTACGGCTGGACTTGATAACGGACTTTCCTTTAAGAGCCGCACACGTTCCCTTCCAGTTCTAGAAACACAGGTAATATTTCACGACCGGGAGCCCGACTACAGTGTTCTGTTCCCGAAAACGAAATTCGCAATTTAGATGTAAACAAGCCGACAGCACATAAACTTTGCATACAAATCTCGCCACGGCGACAGAGTACCTCCCCTTTCGCGACCCCAATCCCCCGCGGAAATTTCTCGCTATTTTAACATTCTCAATTTCCATTGCTACATTAGCCGTCAAAGTCCAATTAAAAGTGTCGAGACGTTTCCGGCGAAGGAGAAACGTTCTCGGCACTCCTCGAAGGAAACCTGCCCCGGGCCTCCGAGATAAAGGGCGGAGGGGTCGGAGAAACAAGCGGGGAAACTAAATTGGGTTTTGGCGAAACAAGAGGAAGAAGTGGAAGGGGGTGGTCACGGATAATGCCTTTACGACTGTCACGGGTGACATAAAGAAAATGAAAAACACTGCGTGTCCACAAGATACCCTCTTATATTTCGTTTCTCTCATCCCCGCATGTCACAACTTTTATTGTCCTGTGTATCTCCTGCTCGGGATTCTGCCCTACTTCTGCGCAGACTCTCGATCCCCTTGGGGTAACCCCAAACAGGGTGCCACTTCAACCATTCAATAACTTAACTCCCTATAATAGTATTTTCAGAAAAAACAGTCGACAAAATTCATCTCAATACCTGAAGATGTGAGAGAGAAAAATCAAAAAACTTTGTATGAATTTAAAACAAAGAGACAATGCTAGAATATTATATTGAGGTCATGATTTTTTTAAAAATAACCAGAAAGACGATGAGGCATAAAATACGAGAATTTCAGGTTCTTACTGTAGTTACCTTTTGTTCTTATATTTTGCTAATTTAAATTATTTTCTGTATAGGCCTATATGTGACTATTCAACATTCTAGTTTTAAATTTCCTTTCTGAAAGAAGGAAACTGATATGAAAAATAATGAATATAGATTAAGTTAAAAGATTTTATTTTATATCTGTTATGAATTAATGAAGGAATTTTTGACCTTTTACTGAAACTTTATTTATTTAATTTAGAAAGTGACATCGTTTCGGTATCAATTCGTACCTTCTTCAGGTTTTATTCTAAATTATTGTAACATCTTAGCACCAAAAACACAGAGCATGTTTAATAAGTTCCCTGGAGTTTTCGAAAAGTCCGAGTCAACAGTTACACTTAAACGCAAACGTGATCGTAAAGACATTGAATGTACGATATTGCCTTCGGAAAAAAACCTGAAGAAGTCACGAATATGTACCGAAACGTTCTTGCTTTGTAAATTAAATAAATAAAGTGTCTTTAAAAGGCCATAAATTAATGTATATGATATAATATATTATTAACTTCTTAAAAATTATTAAACGAAGAACGGTTCCTGAATTAGAATTAGCCTAGAATTCTACGGTTAATTTTCATTGGGAAATTTTCTCACTGTTAGCTTATTTATTCCCATAGAGTTACAATCTTACCCTAGTCACATTTCAATGTTTGATTTCAAATAACTGATCACAACCAACCATATAATAATTCGAGTTGTCTGTTTACGGGGCGAATGAATCTTCTATGTGTCTTTAATGTATATTTATCCTGCCAAATGTCAATCTTCTTGCGCATCTAACACTTCAAGTGATTATTTTGAATTAAAACCATTCGTGAGCCAATGTGTCATATTAAACACGTAATCCACCAACCTACTGGAAATTATACGCTGACGTTCCTTTCTTCTGTAAAAAAAACCTGATACGTCTCCTATATGCTATATAATAATGTTAGTGATAAAAATTACATACGGTCTGATTCGCGGTACCTTGTAAAATAGTTTGACCCTCTTTCCCCTCATTTCGTTCTTGACATATAGAAAATTACTAATTTGTTTCGCGTTCAGATCGTTTGGTTTAAATTTTTCGTGGTTATACCACTACTGATGGAGACGGTATATATTCTTAACATATTGGCTATCCATTAATAATTACTATTTAAATTAATCGCAACTTACAAGTTACAATAATATAATGTTACGTAAATATCCTTAACTGTGCCAGATTTTGCAAACCTAAAGAAGAAGACGGGAATATTTCTTAACGTTAAGATTAATAATTTCTTCATTTCACTGTGGTTTATAAAAACAAAATTTTTGTCCCATCCAACGTAATTCAAAATATTCTACCAAATGAACTAACTGCATGCTTTATGTCATGAGACAAAGGAATTGCTGAAATGACAAATCCTCTGGAACTGCGATCAACATATGGAGAGAACAATTACATCTAAATATAAGTGCATCAATAAAACATTGCAATATAGAGGAAATTAAAGACTGTTCCTTCTGGATGGGTGTAGCAAGGAAGACGACTGAGAAGTTTAAACTTTTAAGACGGTAGGAGGCCGGCAGAGTAATAAATTGGCGTGTATAGATGGCACTGGTATCGCCTTATGTTTCCACCAAGCGGCGCCTTGCTTGCTGCGGAGGAAGAATGGAAAGAAGAAGAAGAAAGACGGCGGAGAAGTATAGCGTCTGTGGCGGCGCATGCGCAATACTGGGCGTCGCGAGGGTGAAGCAAAATGGCGGCTCCCGCCAGAGAACACATCCACGTTTTTCGTCACATTCAAAATATTATTGCGCTGAAAGCGAGTACTTTTATTAATGATATAGAATTTAGCATGTTTACGGAATTACATGGCGACAAACTCCAATAACAATATACCGAAATGCGCGTGTAGTAATTTTGAAGCACTAATCATGTTTCGATCTTATTTTAAAACTTCAATATTTTTTAAATCAATTTTTTCTTCACAGACTTCTCCGCGTTGTGCTTATTCTCTTTAATTAAAGATAATTCACTTTAAATATTGGATTTCATGTAAAAATCGTAAAATCAGTTATAGGCAACCAAATTTGACAGTACGTCCGTTTGCCCTTTTTATAAGATATATTATTCTTGTAAACCTAATTTAGTAGTACGGCTTAACATATTTGGCCTTCTCAAGATTTCGTAAAATACGTTCACCTTACGTAAACAGGGTGTGAACCGATTTCAGATAATATATTCTATGCAAATTAATTATTCTTCCTGGTTGTATATTGAACTATTAGATGTCGTGTCCTCTGATCCGTGCACATTCCACAATACCGTTAAGAAATTCTCTATTTTAGTTTTTCCCTGTATTATTTCTCATTAAAGTGGAAAATTTCATGGTTGTTTTTTTTGGTTGCAAAGGTTTTATTTTTGCGTTATAATTGTCAGTAAACTGTCTATTTACATTAGATTATTGATTAGTTTAAAACGTACCAAAAAATTCAGTTTCAGCTATTAAGTTTCACTGTTGTTGTATAGGACTAAATTTATTTATTCTCAATACAGTTAAACATTCCACTTCCAATTCCGATCCCTGAGTTTTCTTCCTTCGGTACTACCCAGTGGATCCATCTACTATAAAATGAAACCTGCAGTTCTCATGTCAACATATTTTGTCAACTGACAAGTGCAGTTGTGTCGCTCTAGGCTCTTCTTCGCACCTGACGAAAGGATCCCAGAATCGTTGTGTGGCATTTATATTATCACTTTTTTTTGGGTCTGAATTGGCCATCTTTCTTATTCAACATATTTTTAGTGTTTAGTAACTTGTGTTATTCCTTAACTCAGTCATTTAGATTTATTAATATCAGTTTAGAATTGAATATACATTCATGTGTTTACATCTGATAATGAGATTCTGAGACTGGTGTAAAGTTTCCCACATATACATACTAATCTTGTTCTGGTTTCATATTACAAATTAAGCTCCCACATTGAGAAACACATGCATAATGATTTATCGAATTCGTCCGGTTGGAAAAGCAAACTTCATGCAAACATCGCCCGTTAAAACGGAAAGCTGGAACAAGAGAGGAACGCATCCTGCGACGCAGGAGTTGCTCCGAGGAATACAACTTCCTTTGCACTCGGGCATGATTTATAAATAGCTCCAGCGACCGACTCCTATTAAAATATGCCTCTACCCAGCGCTCCACACTCACCGCCGTGATTTAAATGTATTGTATGTTAAAACGTATTTTCATATCTCCTGCTGCATGTGTGAGGAGACCGGGAGGAGAATAGTGGGTGGGAAGAGAAAAAGAACCGGTAGGACTCGCGGCCTTTTCTTCGTCTCTCTGTTTTCGTAGGTCTTTGTTTTGCTCGCGAGGGGAATCGATAGCAGCATATCGTGATTTATCGACACTGTTAACTCGCGAGCACATAAGTGTGCTTTGAAGAATAAGATTTACACAGGACAAATGTTATGACTGTATAATGGCTTTGTATGCTTCAGAACTGAGCAGTATTAATATGTTTAATATACTCACAGCACCAGATAAGGGACATTACGAATCATTTATTCGTTCTATTTCATTATTCTGTCGAAAGTAAAAAAGTTTATTCATACTTCCTCTAGATCGAAGATACTTTAATCGCTTTCATTTTTTTCCCACGTAATATATCTGAGTGATGTATCATGTTCTCTTGGTAATGAATATGATGTATATAAAATACTTTAAATATTTCTTATATTTTTGAGATGTTCTTAAATTCTATGCAATTTCCCTTTGCTTTTATAACAAAAATGTAAAAATTGTAAATAAGCCAGCTTCGAAATTGTCAGCCCATCTTATTTTCTAAATAAATAATGTTGACGTTTCTCATACTACGGACGGTTGATTTCTTTCTACATCACTTTATCTTTCTTTCCATCCTCTCTGTGCTTAGAGAACTTCGATTTTTTATCAATGTGGCTATTTTCCATTGTACACCAAACACTTGTCTAAATAACTCAGTAAACAATATTCTTACGACGTAATTTAATTAAAAATGCACCTGATTATTCCTTAAATAAACTCAATAACCATATATCGTACTTAATAAACATATTTCAAAATTCGGGGTGAATCGAATCAAAAATGTCCCAAATTTCACATATACTTGGTCTGTGAAAATACGAAATAAATACGAAAAGTTAAGAAAAAATTGTGTAGAAACGTTCCAATGTATGTCCTTATCCTATATCCGAAGCATATATTTCAACTACAATTTATTATATCTACCTGCTGGAGACTTACTGGAATATATTTCAATTCAGTGCAGTTGCAGCTCTATATTCCCAGTGTTCACGAAATATTACAAATGTTATTTGTGATTAGTCAAATTAAAGTCTGGCTTAATGTGACTTACGTCTGTTTGTTTCTATAGTTTCTACATCTTTCAAATTATAATTTCTTAATTTATTAAACTATCAGCAAATAATTATAATATAGCAGCAGGCGAGATCGAAGTGACATCTAGGTGGCACTTTTTATCTCTGTGTTACACACGAGGCACGTTAGGTCGTTATACTAGGCTCTCAAGCACGACAAATAAGAGGTTAATCGTCTTAATGTTTTAGCATATCTGATAAGGACACGACTTCATTAAATGTTATTTACCTGAGGTCCGACTTCGTTTATTTTTCTCGTATAATGCTGTTTGAAAACATAGAATCAATTTTTTATTCGTTTGAGGTAATGCAGTGCAAGATATCCTCAGTCTATGGGGAGATTAAGTAAGAAAGCATAGATAGTTGAGAGAAAAAAATACAAAACAAAGAAAGCGGAAATACACCAAGTTAATCTTACAACCGATACACCATCATGACGAACATAGTCTAGAAAAAAAAACTTTCGTAAATCTAACTCTCGATAACCTGAGTGAACCGATTTTTTTTTCCACTGGTTGGGAAATACTAATCTTTAATCCTGCGACGCATGAAAAAGATCCGCATTGCTCTCTTACTCCGTGAGCGAAAGATTAAGAATCCGGTCACGCTCCATGTCGACGAATTAGCGTTGCTGGAAAAGAGCCAGACTTATTTTGGCGTAATTTCGTCCAGGTTTCCAGATTCCGTTACCTGATTCAGCAAACGACGGGGATGTGTCGCGTTTCTGAGATAATTAATATAATCACTCATCCTCAAGGTAAATGGCATAATGTTAATATTTAGAGTATCGTATCCGAACAATAGGCCTACAATTAAATTAATAAGGAGGCAATCATGCTGTTTAACATATTTCCCATATAGTAACTTGAGAAATTTTATATATTTTAATCATGCTACAAAATCGAATATATCATGAAATATAAATTAAACATTGTTTTAAGTACTAATAAATTTAATAAATTTTATGTCTAATAGTAAAATTAGGCTTTGCACACCCCATCAACTTAAAACATTCCACTATTGTAAGAAATATATCTCAGTACTATTACGATTACTGGATTAGTTAATGAGTTTCATTGAAGACAAATATTTCAAACTCCCGTGTTCGAGGCGTAGGAATTTTTCCCTTCAATTTCATCTCTCCTTTCTCAGAAACTCAAAACTTTATCCGTAATCAATTTTTAAAAGCATAATAGAATTACAGTGTCTTTCTGGTGGCGTATTGTGTTTGATGTGAAACTTTACAGGAATATATAACTGCGGGCATTATATAATGTTGAATATGTTTGAAAATTTTAAATTTTCGATAACCTCGTAGTTAAATGAATTGGTTTTCTTGAAGCTTGAAATTCTTACAGTAAAATTAATTTCACAATGACTACTTCTAATTTCGCTTATTGGATTTATCCTTCTAGGCTGACCTTTCATTTATTGTTGCGATATAAAATACTAGTCGCAGTTTGAATTGCCTAACCAAAAATTAAATGGCCCTTTTTTGAGAGGTGTTTCGGGATCGCAGACCTTGGGCATACGGTAACAGTTGTTAGCTACTCCTATTGGAATAGTCGGCCAGCTGCCTCCTAAACCGGTCAAGTCACGGCGAGGGGAAAGCTGTGACCCCACAGCAAACCCCTCTCCCGTCATCGGAAGGGCGTGGGACATGTAGCAAATGCCCGACCTACCTGATGCAGGTTTTTCTAGGATTTTCCCTGCATCAGTTTCAGGCAAATTTCCGGGTAGGATCCTTAAACCATAGCCCGGGGGCCCTAGTTAACCCTTGGCTACCTTCCTGTACCCTTCCGCATCCCCCCTTTCAATTCCCTTTCCTATGCTATAAGAGGGGAGTTGCCACTATGTGGATTACCCTATACATAGCCTGTCTACACCACAAAAACTCCAATGCATTTGACTGTCAAATGGTAAAACATTAAGAAATTTCTTATATTTATCTGTATTTGGCTATTTTCTTATTATTAATTTAATTTTTTCCGCTTTTATAATATGTTGGAATACAATTATGGTACATGAAATAAATTAATCCTCAGGCAGAATAATATATGCACGTTTATTCCTATTATTAACCATATAATTTTATTTTTATTATTTTATAACTTCTCTCAACCATTTTACGTGAAACTATTCCGAATTTTGGACAAATGTTTCGTTTTTGTATTCACTGCTGGTTGACATGAGTACACGTTTGTATGATACTTCGAGACAGAGAAGGACAGGGGCCGAAATATGATTTTATTTGATAAATATATAATCGCTATTTTGCAACAGGAGTCGCAGCTTAGGTCGTAGATAACCGAATTCAGGTAATAATCATTCGGGATGTCAACTGATAGGACAATAAGGCACATAACTCATTTAGAAGCACGCAATACACCATCCCGACCGATACCTGTATGGAGAGATAAATAGCGTGCGAAGATGCATGTTACTGCCCTTTAATAAAATACCTGCCACAGATCGAAGGCTTGGTCGGGCTCTTATTGCTTTGCCGCGGCCAACTCGTTCCGATCGATATTGACTGCTCTGTTTGTTTTATCGTCATATATCCGACAAGTCTTGATCCTAGTAACGCGGCAACAGTTTTACATTTTATTTTGGCAGATTGATTATCCGTCTTTCCTGACCAAATCGAATTCAAACGATCACTACTGTAGCAAATATCACCCAGAAAATCGGAAGTTGAGCATATTATCTTTACAGTTTTCTAAATTATTAGAATGTATTGACAGTATCATTGTCTCAGCTTGAGGTAATAATTAATTGAGTACATAAGTGAAGAAATAGTCCTTCTTGGTACCAGATAATCTCTATTCTATGTCCGATTTTTTTATATAAATGCAGCAAAATACCTCCCGGTGGAAAAGTGATATTCACGATCTCAAGTAAGATCCGAACAGAGAACCTTGCGAAATTCCTTGATAAAGCAGCAGTAAACCTCCGTGTGTTACGCGAGTCACTAAATAATTATTCGTTCAACAAAACAAGTTATAACTCGCGTATGTTCTGAAGTTTATAAAATTTCCTACTCAAAGACAAATTTAGAATTATTCAACATAATAATACACCAAATAAACAGCAGAAGATCCATTTTATGTTGGAAATTGCACGAGTCTAATAAAAGGACCTCGTCTTATCAATCAGGTTAATTATTAAATCCATCCAGCCTACGTTATTTGAGAACAACTTTATAACAAAGCTGTTGGCGTCTTAGATTTCAATAAAATAGCATTGGTAATGATAAATAAATTATATGAAATATAACATGAATATTATTTTGGCCTGACGTTAACTGGAAGAATGTAACGTTACAAGAAAACGTTACGCGCTCGAGGCGACGTCTCTCAATGCCAGTTGATACCTTTAAAAAGCACCGACAGTCTATTGGAGAGAGGATGAACTTATTTTTGCAGAACGTCCAATTTTTTTTTTTGGGTGTAGACAGGCAATGTATAGGTAATCCACATAGTGTCAATAGGAAAGGGATTTGAAAGGGGGGATGCGGAAGGGTAGAGGTAATCTGTTTTTTATTTATCTCCGTAAGAACCTTATAGGAGTGTGAGTGTAATTTTGAAAAATATATCGATACGGAGAAACGTTCGAGCTAGTCTGCTGAAAGAAACTCCCATGTATGAAAAACATATTTATGATTCGTACTCAGTGGAAAAAGGCAGCAAGTTTTACCATTGTATCTACTCACTATTTTGATAAATTGATCACATTTATATGGAATGATAATTTTTGTGCATTGTAAGTAACACATAAGATAATTAATTAATCGTATAGCAAGGACAACAAATCGGATAAATTTATTTCCTATGCATGATAAAAAAAATTCCATTGATACGTACAAATATAAAAGTATTCGTTCAGTGTGACTAATCTCTATTATCTGTTATTACTGGTACTGATATTACATCTGATCTGATGTCCTCACGAAACTCGCACCACATTGAAGCATTCAATCAAAAACACGAACGTGTAATGCTGGAACCTTAATCATCAATATACAGTTTGATCCATTGATGCTTCTCCCGGCATTTTATTGAATGCTAGATCTGAGTAAGCTTACAGTGTAGTGCATTGAACAGCTTTCTCTCCGCCGTCATTCTTGTTCCTAATCCGATGAATGATGAGTGTGATTGGTTTACTGGCGGGACTCTTTACAGACAACATTAACCGGGTGAGAAGATTTACACATAAAGGACTGACAAAGCGAAAGTGTCAGCCAGATTAATTATTTGAAGCCGGTGCAATAAACGACAACACCGCATAAACTCCGGTCGCGACATTATATTCGTGATTTTTGCAAAATTTAGGTTAATTGCTGGATTAACCAAATTACCATACTACCATGTAAATTATGTACATATTTTAAATTAGTATATACTGTAACTATATTGAACCAACAAATAATCTTATGATAAAAGTTTTGTCAAATAAATTTAAAAAATTAAAATTTGTAATGTGGTAATTAAAAATAAATAATTGATTAATGAACAAAATTTGGAGTCGTATTGTTGGCGGCGTAAAAACACACAAGTTGTATACAAGAATATGTGGCAATAATGCATGCTTGCTGGGATTAACGAAGTTCATTTTACTAGACGCAAAGCTCCAGTTTGTGGGGAACAGTGCTCCAGGGTGTATGACAGGAGACGGTAGAGAAATAACATAAAATCTAGAAAGTGTGTGGCTGTGTATAGTCTAACAGCTATAATATCCAGAACTATCTACGGTTTTCGAGTCTATGAGCGAATAACTGCAACGATACAACGCAGGCGAAATAGTTCGGAGCCTAGCTTACTTTCATGAGTTAGACATTTTCTTCAATTATTGGGAGCACCAGGTTATTGCATCCAGCAGATAACAAACTTTTTTGAGCGTGGTAATAGGATTTTGATAGAAAGAACAGCGAAGTGAGTCAATTTGGCAAGCAGTATGTGTTGCCCATTAAATTCAGTGTATAATGGCCTGTCTATAAAGTGTTAATAATTGTGTGTGTGAACGAGCCCATGTCCTTGGTACAATAAAACATTAAAGTAAAACTGCACAACTTCCTATTTGTAAACCCGCAAGTAAATTATATTATCGTCAGATTTCCGAGTTCAGATTTTAAATTTCATATCTCATATTTTTATTGTAATGTTCTATTGACTGTTTGAATTAATGCCTTGTGAATTTGATTGTTTAATAAGTTTATTGAAGGCCCGGTAATCGGCACTGAGAAATAGCCGTGGTATTATTGTAAAGTATTAATATGTAATGTGTTTTAATAATTTGCTTTAATAAAATAATTTGTTTGTATATTTTAAATCTTTATTTTTTCAATTAATACATCTGATCATTTTAATTGTTTTACTACAAAATTGGCGTCGTCAACGTGTGGTTTTTCTTAGTAAAAATTTAATTGGTTTCGTAATTATTTTATTGGACGCCCGATTTTGCATTGTAATTATAAAATTAGAATCGCTACAAATTTACACTCCAACGTGCAGTTAATTTTCCTTTGTAATTAATTAAATACTACAAATTGGCGCCCAACGTAGGGCTTTGTTTTAATTAAATTGTTTATTTAAATTAAATACTACAGTATATATTCGTAATATTTGTATACAAGACTAATGGATTTAATATTTTCTTTATTTCGGAGTAATAGAAGACACGCTAGATCGTCAACTTAACTTTTTGTACTACAAGGGACCAATGGCCTGTATAACCAGCCCTATTCTCCGTTTATTCGGATAAACGTTTGGAAACATATTTTTGTCGACATTCTCTTATTAACCAATGACCACTAATAGAAGTAGTTTTCGTAAGATTTGGACCATATTTCGATTTTATGACCTTCATATTATCCATATTTAATATGATATAAACGGATAGCTTTGCTTAAAAAATTTTACTTTTTTATCTTAAATCGTCTCCAAAAAAATATTGGGCGTTGCAAATACACATTACTGTGGCGACAGAAATCTTCGTTTCACACTCTGTTTAAGAGGAGCTGGGGCACTCGCCTGAAAAGAGCCGCTTAAGGCACTTCATTAGCCCACCACCATTAAAATAACAATCCTCCGACAATTAAGCCATCTGCTCATACGTTTCGCCCACAATGGGCCTGCCTCGACATTATCTTCAGGACGTAAACTCCCCCTCGCTCTTACTGCATGTAAACGCCCCCTTGCGGCTTGTCTATCTACTACACATACGCCCTTTCCTTCTGCTCTATAAAACCTGCTTTATTGGCAACCTGTGGTAAGCGGAAAACGGAAATTAGCGGTACCCGGCGGCTGCAGGGGTTGAAGGGGGTGTGCAGTAATAACGCGGTGGCCGATAATGTCCAACCCCCAGCCACCGCATTTCCCGCACGGGGCGGGAAAGATACAGTGCTCGCTGACTTATGTTGGCAGGACTGCTGCCTTTCTCGGCTAACTCCGGGGCTTAAAGAGTAGCCACTGGAATCTCCGGAGTTGGGGGACGGGAACCCCAAAGAACAGTAGCTTGCAGATGAGTGCACACTGGATGCTGAATCTCTCTAGTGCTTCAAAATTGACAAAATGTAGTAAGTAATTTCCTAATAGGAATATATGTTCAAGGCCAGTAATATTCAAATAATTTTTTTAATACAAATATTTTGCAGGAAACTGCATGACGACTGCGTATAACTTTATTATATATTACGCTAATCCAACTAACTAAGAAATCCATCCAACATGTTCTTCTCCTAGCTAGTCAAAAAAATCTTTGATCTTCAAAGATCTCATTCAAAAAGGCTTGCCAAAATTTTATTACCATAAACACAATAGTGTTTACCAATGTGGGGCCCACGTCCCCCAGGGGGGGGGGGGCAATTCGAAAATAAGTTCGTCTAAAATTTGAAAACCGCTAGCTATGATTTAGCTTATTTAAAACGAAAAATTGTTGGTATATCAATTTGAATTAAGAATTTGGTAATATTGGTTCTTTCCATAGAGCATCATTTGAAAGATTGGGGTAATATAAACAACGTTGTACTCAGAGAGTATTGTTTACTATGTCTATGTCTACAATATTGCTATGACATACGGGTACGTGGTTGTCTAATGGCAACTCCGCGTGTTAAATAAAAAAAAGGAACTTAATTTCATACAAAAGCTGGAATGGTTTAGTGATCTCAGATTAAAATAAATTATTACTTTGTTTATGAACAGAATTATTACCATAGAAGAACAGTGATACACAAGTTGAAACTAGACTTCTTTAGGAAATAATTCAATTTTTTAATATTAAAAATATTTATATTACATAGGGGGGGTGTCATTAAAAAGACTTAGATGGGGCGTGGGGAATGATAAAAAAGGGTTTGGAAACACTGCACTACATGTTGGTATTCCGATAAAGTGAGTGAACAGCGATTAAGTACACTGGTATGTAGAGTATGACCTCAGTGAAAATACCGATTAAAGAGCCTTATGAATTTTATATCATAATTAATGTCTAATAAGACCAATTATACTAAATTCTTCTCATCGACTTGCAAACCTGTTGGCGACGGGCTCTACGAATTCTTTTTTTTTTTAAGTAATACGAAATTTACTTCGACGGTTCGAAAATTTCCATTGTTGTAGTTTATGTTTGGAAAACTTTCAAATGAACACGTAAGAAAAACCCAAGAGCATTTCAATGGAATAATCGTTGGCAAAAGAAGACTTTAAAATTACCGTCATTGTTAATTACATTATACCATTACGATCAATGTGATTCCAATCAATAAAAACTTAAGGCGTTACCACGTGTTCATAAATCGTAGAATATAGAAGGTCAATTAAAAATATCAGATAATTAAGAGAATTACAAAATAGTTTTCGAGGGAATCTTAACTGAGCCAAAATAATACTGAAAATTTGGATAATACATTAAAAATATACAATTAATAGAATGGAAAAAATTAAGAATATAGACAACAAAAAACACACTAAATTGATTTAATAAAGTTTTGACTAATCTTGATGACAGTAAATGTAAAAACTGACAGCATACAGAGTATTTGGATTGCGATAGATTTATAATAAGGATATCCTGAATTGAAAAATCCTCTGCAAGAAGTTTGCATGATAAACGTCAGGACACTCGCGCCACTCGTTTTATACTTTCAACTTGAGATTTATTTATTGTTATAACTTTTTAAAATTAATTACACTCCCTGATATGCATTTTGGAGATCACGTTTGGAAATCTGTTCACGAACTGCGAGACGTAACCCTGACCAATTTCAATTATAAAGATCAATTGTTGCAATTAAAACAGAGATTATAAAATATATGCCACCTTATAGAGACTTCATTAAATCTCTATTCTGATTATTTTCTCCGTGTTGGTATTCAAATACAAATTAAATCTTCAAAGAAAAATATTCGTCCTAGGCTATACTGGTTTTGAAATTTGTGACGTTCCTTGGAAAAAGTCGGCTAGTCTTGAGGAATAGACGGAATATTCATAGTTACAGCATGAGAACTCGGCTACAGTTATAACCCTACTCAATCCAATGTAATCAACTACGACTTTCTACAAGTTGCAGTTTTGTCTTTTAAGTATATACTTTGACACATCATCATCAGGGTGGCCGACCGTAACCCACCCATCACCCGAATGATTATTGGCTTCGGTGATTTAGTCGAAACCTACACGAGCAGCTTGTTTAGTAAAAAGGAACCGTACGTGTGAGAACTGAACCAGGGGATGCTGTGGTGTTGCTCGCCTCCGGAGATGGAAGGAGGCGGGGGAGGGGCGAGGGAAAGCACTCGAAAAATCTTGCGCCGCTCTCTCTCCCATTGGTCCATTCAAATTCCCAGTCCGGTTTCAGCGAGAGGCAGGTAATCCAATTTATCATTTCGTGGTCTGGCAGGAGGCCGGAGAGAGAGAAATAAGGAAACAAAACTTGGCATAACTCGCCGTTAGCAGCCAATCGGAAAACATGGAGCTTCTAGGATGCTACGAAATTCAACTAATTCCGTTTCTGTAAGTGTCACTTAATATTCGTAATCTTCCTCACTTCCGTTAGTCTTATAACACGTAAACAGCTAATATTTCGTTTTGAATCATGTTGAGTCAAAGGACGAAACGGTCCCTGATTTCTTGTTCTTCCTAAGGGGAATTTGGTGGTAAAGGTGAGAACGGCTGACTGATCGCCCCATTACTCTTGGAAAACACGATATTCCTGAATGAATGACGTAATCAGAAAACAATTGATAGACGCCCCTAATTCGCCGTATTGCCAGGAAATGTATTCTAAATTAATTTGAATATAACTGTAGAAAACCAAGACGATTCTGTAATAGTAAATGAGGATAAGCCATAATTGACATCTGAGACCGCTCAATATGATCAGTGATTTGAGGTTCCGTTTACGGAATACTTGGAACTGTATAAGGATTATTTAATCTTCAAAACATCTGTCTATCCACATTCTCTGAACTGGCAGTTGATCAAATATATCATCCAGGCCTCTTCTACAAACTAAAACCACATCTAAATGATTCCCACTTCAGACTAATAACCAACTTTTTAACTAACAGATCATTTTCAGTAAAATTAAACCATACTTTCTCTTCCATTCATAAAATGTCTACAGTGTTCTTGGACCCCTTCTCTACTCAATTGATACAAATGACATCCCAATATTCCCAAACACCTTTACTTTCATCTATGCCAATGATGTAGCCATATTATTCCAAGCCCCAGACTTCAATACTGCACAACCAATATTACAAGATTCACGTAATCAAATGGACAAATGGTCAACCAATTGGGAAAGCAAATCTGTCACATTTCCCTTCTCCCTCAAACGTAAAATTCACCTAAACAGCAACTTAATCTTAAATAATTAACATATCCTTAATAAAACATTCCATTCACACCTAGGAGTCATTCTAGATCATAAACTTTCCTGGTCTCTACACATTATCAACACAAAAAACAAACTTAACACAAGATTCAGATTATTAAAGCCGCTACTATCACCTAATTCTCTACAGTCACTAAAAACCAAAAAGCTGATCAATACATCACTAATATCCCCTTTCTGGAAACACTCATGTAACATCTTGGCCGCAGCAGCTAATGGCCATATAAACAAAATCCAAAACTTTCCAAAATAAAGCACTAAGATACATCATCAACTGTCCTCATCAACCATCGAATCCACTCAGACCTGAATATTCCCACAATAGCAAAAAAAAAAGTCATTCAATAGTCAATTACGCAGATCCATCCTTCATCATAATCCATTAATTTCTCAAACCACCCACAACCTCCCCCCCCCCACCCAAAATATTAAGAATACTTATAAGAGACAAACCTGCGGTTTTAACCAACTAAAGACAAATTCAAATTATAATCAAGGTTTATCATACCGATAATACCATGATTGTAAATATCACTGTATAAAACCATATATTTATCTTTTAGATAATAAGTTAACCGATAATTTTAAAAAAAACTGACAATAGAAGAGGCCTTCGTATTTCATAATCGCTGCTATAAAATGTATATACTAATAAATTTGCGATGAAAAATCTCAACTGAATATCAAAGTGGACCTTCAAGAATCATCTTCATTATTTACCTGCAGTTAATCGTTCAATGTTTTTGGTAAGGATTTTTGCATTCTGCTCTTAAATCCTGTAGAGCGTTAATAGATTGAAACGATATTTATTGTAAAGTAGCCGTGAATAGTTCACCAGACCAGTTCAGTCCTAACGACCAAGACGAAATCAGCCACCAATCCAGGCCTACTAAGGTTCCAGAATTCCTAGAAAATGGTCTGTAGAAGCAACACTGTAATGAAGTTGTAGATGATGTGAAGAGTTAACCGGGGATAAAGTCTTCACAAGCATATCGCACCTCACCATCGGTTTGGTTCTCCAGATTGTTTTTCCATTCCTGGTCTCCAGCAACTTTGATACCACATTTTGTGTGCACACCGCGTCTGAAGTTGTGTTGAAACTGCACGGAGCAGAATGTATCTGAATAATGGTGCGTGTCTCTGCTACCAGGAGCTACGCGCTCAAACGTGATTACAACCGGTGTACGATCAGGTGTCTTCCAACAATGAGAAACCTTTATGGCTCGGGCGCTGCCGGTAAGGTAGCTGTTTTATCGTGTTGCCCTGATCACACGCACACATACACACACGCACAGGAACAGCATCCATCGGACTTGTTATATTACCCCATTGTTCTCACAACACAGCTGTATGCCCACGTCATTATTTGAACCTATCCATCGACGCAACGAGCAATAATAAAAGCAACAACCAACGGATCGAAAGCGGGAGTGGGGCGACTTATCACGCTGTCGGGTATTAAAATTACCACTAAGTCTCCGAGTTGTCACTGGCAACACAACTCGCATAAATCAGGTGGTACAAGTGAGCACGGCCGCGAGGTCGCCCCATAACTCTCCCCGTGGACGTCTTCATCTGGTTCCTCGGCGCTGACGTCACCGACGGTACTACGAAAGACACACAGCAGCGCTAGAAATTCCATGACATCTGCCCAGCGGTCCCTTCATTTCCTCTCATTAGACGATTTTCTGCGAACCAGTCCTCATAGCTCACAATTATCTACAAGACCTGTTGATTTGAATTTGAGAGTCATACCATTGAAAATTGGACGCAGAATTTCGATTTCCCGACTTTATCGTATTATGACAATGACAGGGAAGACCGGCGGAAAGTATTACAAAACTCATCAGGTTGGCTAACCGAAAGCCCTTCCAACAAAACACGCATTAGAAAGGCCTTCAGTCTCCTCGCTATTAACCGTAATGTAATATCATCAAATAACAGTGATCAGAAATACGGCTGTATTACAATACACGTCCATTAACAAACAGTCCTTGGCATTCCTCTGTTTCAATTTATTGGCCATCCTACGTTAAGTTAACGAAGACAGAAAGACTCTTTAGATTCATGTTTAAGAACTGAAATGTAAAGGTTAGCCTCAACTCATGAAGTGATGACAAAACATTTATTTTTAAAGATTTTTTCAGTAACTCAGTTTTTTCTGTATAAACCTTTACAGAATTCGCAGAATTTGAAAAAGTAGGGTTCCGGAATTACAAAACCCATTTTTTTCTCAGTTCCTATAAGAGATAAGAATTCAATTTGAACTTTTTGAAACAGTTTTTCATGTAATAAATCACTTTTGTGACATTTCTTTGGATCAAGATGACTAGAAATTCATTTTACCTTGAATATAAAATGTACTATTGAAAAATCACAAAAAAAAATAGTAATGTTAAAGGTTGTATTTTTACGTATGTTTATATGAAATAAATAATTCAGTTTTCTGACCAATAACAGACAATATTTTTTATTGACTCAGATGGGTTGTGACCGCACCAGTGTGTAGCCTTGGAAAAACTTCTAAAGCTTATGCATTTGTTTTAATAGGATGTGAAAATAGTTTTTAAATTTTAGCATATTTAGGAAAGACCTGAGGAAGGTACAAACACGTACCGAAACGTTGTATTAAATCAACAAAAAATATTGGATGTTATTGGTCAGAAAACTGTATTAGTTATTTTAGTAAAGTGTTGAACATGTTACCTGAATTTGTATTGCCTTCAAATATATTTACAGAATAATTACACCATATACTGTTTTTTACAACTTTTTAATAACACTGTCCACAAAAAAAGTTGAAAATTTTTTAAAAATTTTTACCTTTATGGATACTATCAGTCAAGTAAAATTTGTTGAAATTCGTGATAGCCAAATTGTGGAGACTAGACCTGGAAAAATCTTTTCCTTAAAAGCATACAACGTTCAAAATTTTAAAATCGAAAATCGAATCCCTATTCCTCAAAATGGTCCTACATGTCCAATAAAATATCAGCACAGAGAAAATAGTTGGATTTTTCATTGGGAAATCAGTGTAAAACGACGCGGAAGAAATTTCCCAAGAATTTCATTATCACTAAGCATCTCACTCATTACCCCGCCAACAATGTTGCAAAAAACGTAAAATTAGAGAAAAGCATTTCTCGAAAACTTCTATGTCCAAAAGCAAGAGTGCCATTTATTTATAGTGCCAACAATCAATTAACCATCAGTTTCAATGAATGATATGAACATATTATTTCAAGGAAAGTTCATGGGAAATTAGAGATTAGCTATACGGATTAGCTGTAGCTATGAAACTAAAACAAATATCCTGAAAAAGAGCTGTTTTTCTTTGATGAATCACGGTTTGGCACACATTCAAAGGTTGGACATGGGTGGTTTAAAAAGGGGATTAGAACACAGGTTAAAACAAAATTAGGTATGCAAAATTTCTATCTCTATAGTAACTAAACAAAGTCCAAGACATAAAAAATTAGTCATTCGAAGAAAGAGAATGTAACAATTAAAACTAAATTTTATTTATTTGATAATGCCATACGTGCCAAGAGTGTAAGGATTCTCTATGTGAAACCTTTAGAATATCATTCATCGAAATTGAAATTTTTTTTTATTTTACAGGTGGTAAGTTCAACATTTTTGATAATAAAAGAGTAACTTTATTTAGGGTTGATTCTTTAATATTTCAGTTCTACATATTACAAGCTCCGTGGAAAGCTAATTTTGTGTTGTAGCGGTTTAGAATATCGTGATATCATTACTTTGCACTCGCTAAAAGTGAAAAGAATACAACTAAAATAAATATTACTTCCGTACTTCCACGCCACTTAAAATTCGCGTTCGTAATTCTGTGATAAATTGATCAGAATCTGAATGTATAATTGTGTGTTTACAAAACTTAACACCGAGTTGGGAAATTAATTTGCTGTGTTGTGAGGAAACACATTTGTCCTAGGAACACTGGAGCAGCCAACCCTCAACTGCTGCTGCTGCTGCTGCAACCCTCAATTTGCAAACCAACTACATTAATTTTATCTCGCGAAGGAAAATTCGATACTATTATCAGACACGCAGAGTGGTAAATCTGGGGAAGCCAGCGCCTGGAGGTATAAAGTTGGGGGATGGCGTTCGCAGATTTCTGCAGGAGGGGGTGGGTTTTAAGAGGGGGATGAATATGCATTGCGCCCCTTAAGTAAATAAGCCCTTTTCAGATAAAATATAACGAGGGAAATAATAAATATTCGTGAACACACAAAAAAGGAGGTGGTTCTCTCTCTCTCTCTCTCTCTCTCTCCAGCACGGAGCATACATATCCAGGGAAGCAGCTTGGCAAATTGTCGGCAGCACTAGCAGCGTTTGCTTTGGGTTTAGTCGCGAGCCATTCGTCAGGCTGCGTCCTAAGCCGCAATAAATTGCAACCCTATTCCCCCTCAACCCCCCTTTTCCTCTTTGCTGCGAGCGGGTGCGAGAAAATCTCAAGACTACAGCAAACCCACCCGGCGAAAGATGCGCTACGCTTAACCCGTTCTGTTGGTAAGCCTGGCTGCGGATTCCCCGCATCACATAACTGGGCCGGTCCATATGGATCAAAATGAGAAAAATTGAGTATCAACCCGTGGACGCATCTTGCGAAACAGTTCTCCACTTCATTCAATCTCAATAGTAGCAAGCGGAAAAGTTGAACAAATCAATAATGCATTCCGAAACTTTATTCGCTACAAATTATTATTAATAATCAATAGAATAACCTATTAATTTAGTTACTTTATTTCAGTCAATACTGACGTTGCAAACTGACACCTTCAATACTATAGAAAAAAAGTAAAACTTCAATTAGAATTTTATATTAAAGTCTAATGGTCGTATAGACCATTTTTATTTGGATTTTTAAATTTTTTATATTCCAAAATCCATTGCAAACCTATCAAGTCCTAGTTTTAGTACGAAACGTGGCATTAATTTTTATGTTATTAAATTATTTCTGCTTTTTTTTAAAATTAATTTATAATTATTTGGAAGTCAGATAAATGTAACTATATAAATAAACATTGTATGTGACTCAATATCATGAAGATACTTCTGTAATTTAAAATTTTTTGAATTAAATCTTTAGTAATTTAACAACCAATATGTTTTGATTGTTTCAACAGTAGTAATTGAATTGTCTAATTTAAAACGAAATAAATCAAGCTTCGAGTATCCGAAGGCCATGATGGAAGTTTCTTACCGATAACATTGATCTGATTTTAAATCATATTTAATTACATTGCAACATAGACCAGAGATTTCGAAAAAGATTTTTACTCTATTCGCAAGTAAAAATACATGTTTCAGAGGATATTTTCAGACCAGAGCGACGGCATGTTTGGTTGTGCTTCGTATTAAATTAGTTAGGAGAATCGGAAACATTGCGTGCGTCATAAATAAAATTTTGGCTTGACCCAGACACGGTAGCTATGCATTCCGGCCAAAGCGATTGCAAATGTCTGAATGATTTAGCAATGCTATCGATCCTTAGCGACAAGCATACGCTGCTTGTATAGTGTCTCAATTAAAAACATTACTCATTCGTTTAACACGTGTGATGTAGCATTCACAATTCACACGTTTTCGCAGTAGCTCGATTGCGATTTATACGGCCAGTTACACGAGGTGTGTCATGATCTCGTTCGCTGGTGGGTTATATTATTCCTCCTTCGTTATACCACTTGAGGGTTGCTATACTCGCATACCACTCGATTAAAGTTAAAGTAGACCACCATAGCAGTCGTTATTTATGCCCAATGCTGTCAGCTAGTGTTCAATTAGGTTCGTTGACCCCCATCAAATTGCCCTAACTGAGCTGGTTTCTCGAGATGGATTACCTCGCAATAGTTACCATCCGACAACAACGTGCGAAGGCATAAAACACGATGAGATTGCATCAAGGGAGTGAATTCCGGTGTTCATAATGAACAAAGGTGTTGGCGCTTATTCGTTTTGTGTTTGTGTACGTAGTCCGTATTGAAAGCGGTTTTTTTTTTATCAGAGACATGAAATGATTGAATCTGATTCTCCGATAAGACTTTACCTCAAGGCCTGGATGATGCAATTATTTTCAAATCTTCCCCCCTTTTACTTTCTGAGATAACTATGTGACATACATTCATAACAAGCAAAGACAACGCAAAAAAAAATTGAAACTGGAAGAAAAATTGTCAAACGAATAGAACTAAAACTGGCAGATCATGGCTCCTGAAGAAAGATGTTCTGGTCACGAAATAAAGTTAAATGCTTTACATTTTTATGATCTTTTTATTTATGGAAACAGGCTGTATGAGGGTAATACACATGGTGGCAACTCACCTTTAATAGAATAGGAAGGGGGGATGCGGAAAGGTAGAGGAAGGTAGCCAAGGGTTAACTATGGCTCCCGGGCTATGGTTTTAGGATCCTACCCGGCATTCGCCTAAAAGTGATGCAGGACAAACCCTAGAAAACCTCAAGCAGGTAGGTCGGGCATTGGATACTTCTCTCACTCCCCTTCCGATGGCGAGAGAGGGATTTTGCTGTGGGGGCGCAGCATTCCCTTCTCCGTGTCTCCTCAACAAATTTTCAACGTGATGTGTTTTTTATACACGACTGAAAGATAGTCACGGAAGAAATTAACGACGCGTATAACAGACAAAAAATAGAAATTATTTTGTAGAATATAATTTGAAAATTTGTAGACTTTTCGATCAACTGTTGCAATCCTTGTCAATATGAGTGCCAGCCTGAAGAGATACAGCCAAAGTTACAAACACTTTACAAAGAATGTGAATACAATATATAGTGTTGTACGTCAATAAACCAATTATAACAATTTTATTGTTTTACCTTATTTATCTTACAAATTTAAAATGTTATTCAAAAAACCAAATGTCTCTGTTATTTTTAAATCTTTTAATTCAATGCCTGATTTGTTAAAATAACACAAAGATTCCCATATTACTTTTGATTTCCATAATGTCGTTTATAAAATTAGTTGTAATAATTGCTCATTTTCTTATATGGGCATACCAAACGATCTTTGTTAACATGACTTCAGAAACATAAAACCAATGTAAAATTACCACCTTATAAACATACAAAACACTGTTTAGATTTTAATCATTTTTTTCAATATAGATAATATTATAAGTCTAGATAACAAACTAATTTTAATGAAACGTTAATTTCAGAAATGTTATACATTAAGGCCATCAAATTTTCTTTAAATGGTATACAGGACACATATTTATTAAACTATAATTATGGTTGCTCAATTAAATAATCTTTGTTACTTTATATCTTTGTAAAGTGTTGTAACTTTGGCTATATCTCTTCAGTCTGGCAATAGTCTTGACAAGGATCGCAACCGTTGATCGGAACGTCTTCAAATTTTCAAATTATATTGTTCAAAATTAATTTGTTTTTTGTCTGTTAATTTTCTTTTTGGTCTGGTTTGTTAGAGGATAACCTTAAAGCTCATTAAACCCTGTTAAGGAGAAAATTTGTACCGCATTTCTCATTGACCGGCTGAAGGCATGAAGAATTGTTGAGCTACTTTATCAAACCATGAACGTTATTTTTAATTTTTTATTCTTTTCCTGACTTACTGAATTACTTCTAATGAATTACACACAACTCTGATGAAGTTGGGTCACTGCCTTTTTAAATCCACATATTCCTAATGTATGGCGGAAACTGTATCTCTTGTTGTTTTCGATAGGTTATTTGGATTGTTGTTCGTCGTAATTTTTATTTTCCCACATCGCTGGCGCTGTAGTTTGATTGTAAGGATCTCGCGTGGACTAGTGTTCCAAATTCCCGTAACCTCTTCGTCAGCGTTCCAAACCACTCCGTCCGAATGCCGAACGTAGCAATCGCATTCCGCGACTCGTGTTGTTGCGGACTTTACGCATTCGGATGTTTTAATTGTGTGTTGGAACCTCAGGTCACTTTAGCAATCACTGAGACGTGGCATCCCAACTAGTTTAGAAATCGATGAAGCTCATCTTCCAACTCGTCACCTGTAATGCCAGTCCATCAACTGAGTATTAAAAGCTACATTGTAATTGATTGGAATGATTCAAATATTGCAATTTAAATTGTGAATGGAAATAAATCCTATACTCATTCTTAGAATTACTTTTTAACACGCACAGAAACTGGAGCGCCAATTTTCCAACTAAACGGAACAACGCAACGTCAGACTGTTACCCACAGTCATGTCCTTAATTTCCCAAACCACCCGCTGGGTTCATAGGGCACGACCTGCCCATCTCAGTATTTTACGTACAGTTTAAATTAGAGTGCTTCGAACTCTGGACTTAGACGTTATTGCTTCTATGGCTGGCTCTATCACGAAGTCATTAACTGACTACATAAATGTTCTACAGAGAGAGAGAGAAAAGTATACTGGTCTTTAAATCTCAATGCAGCTTATATTTTTGCAAGGTTCAATTTATTCCGAAAACCTGGTTAATAACTGCTAAAAAAGCCTGAATTTTTTTGTACAACTGCTCCAATAAATTTAGTCGAAGAGGATCAATTATAGTAATGACTGCCTATCAAAAATTATGACAGAAACCAGTTGTAAGAAGCCGAGGTGGAGAATAGTTTACTCTGGCTCTGTTATAAAACATTCGCTTGCTTGTAAAATTAAAGCAATTACAATTGATGATAACATTCCGTGTAACTCATTATTTTTTTGTATGGATAGTACAACTTTAAATTCTTCGAGTGAACAGTTAGATTTTTTCCCCCCAAATATAACCGAATTTTCAGTATTATCGTGAAAGAGATTATAATAAAACTACAGCGCCAGCGATGTGGACAAATAAAAATTAGTACGTACAAGAAAATAAATGACCTATCGAAACCAACACACATTAGGAAATTGAATAAAAATCTGTAGACTAATAAGAATACGAATAAGCAAGTAGTGTCCTAGCTTCATCAGAGGTGAGTATAATACTATTAATCAATTAAGTGCGGTACACCAGGCGAAGAATAATAAATAATAATTCATACATATTTTATTTAAAACATCAATAGCCAATAAAACTACATTCAATCTTGAAAATTTGGGGAATTATTAAACAATTTTGTAAATATTTATGTTATTAGAGTAATGTTGACTTTATAAAATATTAACATTAAAATATTTTATGATTGAACTTGTTTGTGTGGAATTACGATTCACCTCTTTAAAGCGCCGATAAACATGCATGGCAATTTGTAATCTTTAATTTTTATAAAATCTGTGTGAGAAAAATAGACTCGCATTTTTCAATCGTCGTAAAATAGGCTTTAAATTTATTTCAATTTTATATTTGCTGGCCATACCAGGAATAGTGCCTTGTCCTCTTCTCATTTTTTTCATGCGTATAAAATAAGTAATAATATAAACTCACGCTGGATCATCGCAATAACTAATTTGTTCGAAAGTTTGAACTAAGTTTTAAAAGTAGAATAAATATTAAAGCCGACAGTGAGCAAAATATAATTTAGAAAAGACATAATATATAGGTTAAAATGAAACAGAAGACGTTAATGAAACGGCTAGGCTACAAATGTTGAAATGAAATAAATTTACGTCTGATTGAAAATAATAATCAGAAAGATAGCCAAGTAGAGACAAAAGATGTTTCTTAAATGGATAGTAAATATGAAAATGGCCGGAAGACCTTCAGAGATTTTACAAAACATGCTTAATTTTAAGTATTACGTGCAATACTGAGATGGATCGTTATGAAATGAATTAAATTATGGGAGATAGATTCATTATTCTTTGTTGAAATATATTCTAAATGTCGTTTTTACTGATTTTAACAAACAACAGTGATATGATTTTTCAGAAAACATGTATAATACTAATCGAAGGCTTTCCCGGTGAATCGCACGAAGAAAGGCTTCTCGGGTTTCGAACCGCCTAATGTTGGAATACAGCGACGTTTCGACGGCTCCCTGGCAGACGATGGCAGTGAAACCAGAGAAGCCTCTCATCATATATAATACTAATTATTAGTGTTATAACCGTAAAATTTCTAAAAGAGCATCATCTATTTAATTCACTAGTCGTGAAACAGTAATTCTTTTTTTTTTTTTTTTTTTACAAATTGTTAGGTTTTTCTTTAATGTAAACGACCTAAATGAAACGATTTTTATTGCTGTTTAATGATAACGCGTTTACGTAATTAACTATTTTTAAAAACCTCCAATTTTTAGGCCAGATACATGCTACTTCTACTAAATATTAGTGTTATGTTAAATTGATATTTCGGCGTTTATGATTAACCGAGGGGGGGGGGGGAAAGATTAACTTCTTTCGAAATACTCGTTTCAGAGTAATTAAAAAGGAAAAGCAGTCCAAGTTGGAGTCGGTCTAGAATGTTTTGCATGTGGTTTTCCTTGAGACGTCCATCACAGCAGGCACCCTAATACTAGGTCCGGCACTGCCTAATTCGTGAACTGCACCGTGTTATTATTTATATCGGGAAGATCTAAACACTGGCCCCGAATTGTTTCCAGGAGGTTAAAGGTACATTCATTTTAAAAAACCATCGTCAACTTAAGGATGCTCCCTAGCAAACCGCACCTTACGTAACGCGTTACTAAAGAGAAGAAGCATAAATTAGTGACGATTATTAGATGAATGTTACTCAAGTGCAAAATAGCTTAGGGTGGTGACAGGCATGGCTCAACATGATGAGGCTCCTCAGATCAGGAAGTGTTCAATCCGAAACATGGATACTCAGTCGAGTTTCAAGGTTAAACCAATTTTCTTACTTGTTTTCACTCTCGAGAAGAAGTTTACACGTCCTTGTGTTTGGGTCTTTTACACTCATCACAAAAGAATCAATAGTTGAATTACTAAGAAGGAACCACAGTCTGATTACTGTCACTAGGATCAGCCGGAGGCGTCTGCGAGGAGGCATCATTACTGGAATTGGCTCTAAGAGGGGACTTTCACCGGCAATACGATAGCTTTACACGTTGTAAAACCTCGAATGCCCATCAGCAAAGTCATTCTTGTGAGCGAAGAACCAGTTCTACACGAGTGAATACCTAATCGAAAGAATCTAACAATACGATTTAATAAACTGTGATAAATATAATTGAAAACTTTCGGTCACTGATTTATCGCACTGAGTATAATTACATCGCAACTACAGATATAAGGAGCAGAGTAGTTTATCTTAATTAGGTGCGGCGAGCAACGGTATTCGTAAGGGCAGGGCCGGTGTATGGGCGCTAATGAAGACGCTAAGACGGCGGGGGGCGGCGGGGGCGGACCTGCCCCACGTGCCTTCCTCCAAGATCTGTCTTTATGTTTTATTTCCTGAAGAACCTCTACCTTGCTTGTTTTCTCTCGTATTTTTTCCCTCTGCCCGAGACTGTGTTCAAGACAATGTCTTCATCTGGACTCGGTTGACACGGGCCATTAATTCTAGGCCACGGTGACCCCACCTCCCTTCCGCACACTCTTCGCCCCCTTGGGCGCACTTACTCTAAAATAGTGATTCTTCGCCTTCCCTATAACAGTTCTGTATTTGTTATTCGACTTTAATATCGTGAGGCGCGTGCATGCGGGGGGAATGTTGACAAATGAAAGGGTATAAAGGAGAATGTTGAGATAAACAGAATTGGGGAAAACCGGAAAATAGGTGAAAATAATATAAATTTGTTTTCTTGTGGCCTTGAGCATAAAGGTCAACGATTGTAGTAGTTCATATTTTTTCGTTGCTCGGAATAATTTTAAAAAAATTATTTACATTAGCAATCAAAATTATGATTCTAAAAGGTAATGTTCTAACATAGGACTAATAATAAAAGTACAACAGTAGCAAGTTGAGGACCCCTCCATCCTGAAGAGCTGGTAGGCGTCTTTTCAGTCTCATGGCTGCATTAATGTTTCTCGATTTTCTCGTAGTTTCCTGCTTTGTTCTTGTATTAAATCTTTGATGAGCGGTACATTGAGGTCGATTTTGGATTATTTTGTTCGAGACACACCAGGAAGCGACTACCATTGATCGAAGAATTTTGGCTTTGACTCCTTTGCAGTCAATGCTCGACTTGCTGGGACAGCCATATGTGTCTATATCGGCTTAGTCACTATTTTATTTACTATAACTTTGTTTTCTAGAGTTCTCTAACTCTAAAATGAACATAGCTCCTTTATAATGTAGTCATTTTTCTCCATTATTTGTTGCTTTCATACTTTTTTACCCCGAAAATTTAATTTTTCTGTTCGACAAGCTGAGCATTTCTTCAGGAGCAATTCAATTGAAGGACCATGAAATTCATTTTCTCTGATTCACTGAAAAAATTATTTGTCTTAAGATGTAAAATATTCGACTATACCTGATTTCGTATCTTATTCAGAAAATTTCTACACTACCGGTAGTCGATTCAATTAGTGATACTAACAAGTAAATTGATTGTCAGTAAGATCCCTCAGGTTTAATCTGTTCTAACTCGGTGAAGTTCTTTGACTGTTCCGTAGTAAGTAGAACCCAAAGACTATGCCTATCTCAGAAGTCCTAAGTGCTGAGTCCGAGTGTAATGATCCAGATTGTTCATCGTGAAAATTCCTTCCAGTATAAAGTCATCGTCGTAAAATACGGCCGGTGTCCGATTTAGTTGTGTAGTTGGTACGTCGACACCTGCTCGAAAGTGTGCCCCGAGACGCTTTGTGCGCGTACCTCCAGCCCCCTCCCAATTAACTCGGGTCCCAAACGGTAGCTGCGAACGGCCGGCAGCGCTCTAAATTTACGGCGTGACACTCAACTCGCGCCATTATCTTCAGCGACGCAGACTTGGCAACGCCGCGCCAGGAGGAAGTCTTCGTTATGCCAGAACAAGGTCATCCCCCTCACCACCCCAGACACACCTGCGCGGCCGCCATTGTCGGGAAACCTCCCCTTCAAGGAACCCAGGAACTCGAGAAACCGCACCGCAGTAGTTACAATTCATTCATATGCAACGATTTGCAACTGTCAGACTTACACGCTCTGTCACGGACAAGTAAAAAAAAAATTTGTGATCATCATTCAATACTGTGATGCGCCACGTTCATTTAATTTAATATTTCAGTTTTTTCCATTTTTATTATTATTTATTATTACGGAACAGATCACTTTTTATTCTGAAATGCGTTAAAAACTATAATATAATAAGGATATTGAATAAGAAAGATAGCCAATTCCAAACAAAAAGGGTAATAAAAATACCACTCAACGTTTCTGGGATTCTTGTTCCTTTCGTCAGGTGCTAAGAAGAGCATAGAGAAAACACATATCCACTAGACAGTTGTGTTTCTCATGGGATCTTCTTAACACCTGACGAAAGGTACAAGGATCCCAGAAATATTGTGTGGAATTTATTTCACCCTTTTTGTTTGAATTGGCCATCTTAATCATTATTTTCAATCAGACGTAAATATTTCATTTTTATAATAAGGATATTATTATGCATATAAGTAGCCAAATAACAGACAGAAATATGTGCTACATAAATAACACACCACTAATTGTGGTATTTTATTTAGCTCCTATTCTGTCTGTTATTTGGCCGCTTATTTATCAGATCATTATACTTTTTATATTTTAATTTCCAAGCAAGGGAATTGTATGATCAGTCATTCTTGGTAAAATAATAACATGACGTGTGGAATGAGGTAGAATGCGATTCGAGTATGGAAAAAAATCAAATTTCCGAAGACGCTTATAGCTCGGAAAAATAAGCTACCGGTATTTCGACTTGTCTTTAAGGGAGGAAAATGCATCAAATCGAAGCAAATGCTCCTATCTATGATACTTCAGCTAAGCCGAAGGATAAAGAAGAGTAAGTATATAACGACGCGTTCGTAGTTGTATACGTGAAATACCGAGTGTAAATGTCAGAACTGTAGCCTGCTTATAGAAGTGTCGAATATTCAAAATAATAAGTTTCTTATTTTCTGTTCGGCATTGATCGGCGATTTATGCCACACGTCTAAAGACTTGCTCTTTGAATTGCGGTTGGCCTCACGAGATAATTAAGAACGTAACATTTCACTGTTGCTGTCGATAGTTCGCCCCATAAATTAAAAACATTTTTAGCGCGGAAGGAATACTGGTAGGCCTACATTCAATTAATTTCTATTAATCCAGTTACGATCAACGTATAATGTAGGAAGACCATTCTTATAATTAATTGTACGGCACATATTATCAAATAAACAGTTAAATTCCAGCTATAATCAAAGTAAATTTGTTTATTTAAATGTAAATACACTTCAAATGCTTAAAATCATCTATTCGAATCAAAATTACGACATGGTCGAATAAAATTGCTGTGTTATATACTACTGAAAACATCAGAAATATTTATAGTTTTTTCAGCAGTGATTCGGAAGTACTTAGTTGTTTTTCTATATTTTTCGATTCGTGTTTCTTAAGTTTCTTCCATCGACTATTATAGTGTAACTAGTCTCATTCACGCCCACGGTAGATGGATTAAAAGATTGTTTTCCGCTGCTAAGAAATTTATAATCAGTTGACGGATGACGAATAGACTGTCAGAAAAACATTATAATATTAAACGTGTTGTCTAAAACGTAGCTTTTGGAAATTACGGCATTTCTTATCCAGTAATTGCCATCAGCTGAGAACAATGGTTATAATTTGTCACATAACCTTATCCAGGTTATTAAGACAAAACTTATCTCTAGTTCTGATTGAACAGACGATTACTCACTTGTAGTAAAATAATTGATCCTAAATATATATATATATTAAAATTCTATTATAACAACTTCTTTTTACATAACCTTATATAACCAAATATTTACCTATATTATAACTATATATATATATATATATATATATATACGAATTATAGGTAAAATATATTATAACAATGTTATAATATAGCTAAATATTTGGGTATATAAGGGTATGTGAAAGAAGTTGTAAAACTTTCTTATTGTTCTTAATATATTAATTACTAAATATATATATATATATATATATATCAGTATTAAGAAATCCCAAAAGCTCCTGAAGCTACGTTTTAAGCAATAATTTATTTTAATTTTATTTATTTTGTAACTCTCTATTGCTCTCCACCAACTGTTTATAAGTAATACATTCAACCTTTTCAAATCTAAGTTTTAATTTACTTTTGAGAACAATGCTTCATTCATAAATTAAAAATTAAATTCTTTATAGCTTGATTTTCTGTGTCGATTGTTGCCCTTGAGCATTGAAAGATTTCCTGTACCTTGTGTAACCTTTAATCCATGTGGCTCATTAAGCATCGCTGAATGGATTGTTTCCTTCATATAACCGCTTATGTCGTTTGCTGCTACATTACTCGAAACCTTTTACGTCCGCAGACCAACTCATTGTAGTAAATCATTGATATGAAATACCGCGCCATGTCCGGGAGTTTTGTCGCCTGCCATCGAGGAATGTGAGTGGTCTCCTCCAGACTGGAAGACCGGGCATTTAGCGTTGTCTGTGCTATTCCAAGGACGGATATAATGACCCACACTTACCTTGATTGCAAGCCTGGCCGGCCTTTTGCTGCAATAAATTTCCCTCCGTTCGGATTCGTGTGAAAGGAAGCACTGCACCACACCGATTCCTTGATTTTTTCCCTCCGGCATTTTCTTTCACACGTAACGAGCACACTGGATCACACTTGTTCCTGAGGGTCCGTTCTGCGAAGAATCTGTACTTTCTTGCGTCTCTGTTAAACTTTAGACCGTCTCTGCAGTTCGTTACACTATCATGGATTAAGGACAAATTGAGAGAACTGCAATTGCACACAATAAAACCATATCCATACACACAAGTACGAGCTGGGTTTTGATAGTTTAAAATATTAGATTATTTAGGCAGTTCTTCAGCATACATACGAGAAATCAAACTGAATAATTTGTAACACTTTGTACACCTACAGACGTCTTCCCCGGTAAATAATAAAAAATCAGAGCGATTATAGGCTTCACGAACAATCAGTGTTAGTTTAAAAAAATTAACTCTCCACCTTCGCTCTGATTCTCTTTAAACTACCGCTTTATTAATTTTACGTGTCTATATTCGTGTATAATTTTTACTAATATAAAATATCCATTACGATATTAAAATGTGTTTTACCACTAGTCTCTGTTCGCGTTGGAAGAAACGGCACAACTGACTAGTTTCTCGCCAATTCTTGTGGGGGAGAATATTCTCTTTTTACCTCCTCTTGTGAAAAGGTTTAGAAAGTTTGGTCCAAGGTGACATCGTTGATTCACGAAGGGTCAAGAAGAGAAAGTCTGTTCTTGTATCTATCGGGGGTTTGTTAAAGCAGCCGCCAGAAAAAATACCTGCTGGGTTTCTGACGAAGTCACTCAGCCTTCATTGTTAAAAAAAAAACTTTCTATTCCCTAAGTAGGGAGGGATGGCTTTTTGTGGTGTAACGGGACTTGTGGAAGACCGTCTTCTCACCGCAACATTAAAGGCTTCTTTGAAAAATCATCTGAAAGCACTATCCGCGAGTTTCTAGTCGAATCTACGCCCATTACTTTCAATAATTGTGATATAACATGGAAGATTACACATGCACACTGACTTTGATTTTCAAGTAATATAATGTGCAAATGATTATTCTCTGATATAAAAAAATTCTTTAGAATAGTTGAAACAAGTCACATGTCTGTTTTCACGTTTATAAAGAGAGATTAGGATCTTTTACAAACTTAGTCGTTTGTGTACGAAATAATTACAGCAGAAATTCAGTATTACATCAATTGAGTGTCCCATAAATATTGTAAATTTATCGTAAAACTCAAAAGACAAACTTGTACTTGTAAGGAGCAACCGCTGGGTTACAATCTAATGCCTGTATTCGTGATATATGTTCAAGATATGATTGTAAGATTAACTTAAAAACTAATAAGACTTTAATTTTTAAGAAAAAAATATATAAAGAACAACCTACGACTCAAAGCGGTTATTATCCGTTTTAAGCCACTTTAACATGCTCGTACTGTGCTAACTAAATTGATGTTAATTTTAAAAGATTGTCGTGATTAGTTCATTCGTATAAACTTGACTGATTATCCTCTAATTGAAAAAGTTAATTAAATAACTAACAAAATAAAAAAAAATTCCCACATAAAATTCTTTCTGGTAAATAATAGGGTTAAAAGGCCCAAAGTTCGTGTCTTCTATAATCATGGCATCGAGATGTGCTTCCAGATAACGGCCACTGCAAGTGGAGCCACGTGTCATTAATTCAAATAATTTACTC
Organism: Zhengitettix transpicula; assembly: GCA_037074705.1. Taxonomy (NCBI): domain Eukaryota; kingdom Metazoa; phylum Arthropoda; class Insecta; order Orthoptera; family Tetrigidae; genus Zhengitettix; species Zhengitettix transpicula. The sequence goes on from CM073591.1 coordinate 71,167,225, forward strand.
CAGGTGTACAGGAATTGAAATTAGCTTTATTTTATTAAAAAAAAATTGTCAAACCAATTTTATATATCTATTTATAATCATAAAAATTTGTAAAAGTAAGATACTTGAATCAAATTAAATATAAAAAAGCAAACAATTTTCCGTGAAAACGGTAAAGGAAACAGTATGAAAAAAATATTGATATATTATAAATTTGGAAATTCGAGTTAAATAATTTTCTCATTTATGATCTCCAATCGATATTCTTGCGATATCGAGCTGGAGAGTTGTATGCAAGACGTAAACAGACCAGTCAGTGCCCGGCCGCAAGACAGGGTGTGTGGCTGTTGTAAACAATGGCGAATTACTCAATTAAAACTACATCGAGAAAAATAGTACGGCTAGGGCTGCATAGTCATCAATTAACAGGTACGTACCCGTAATAAGAATCTCTGTGACATATTCAGAGGTCATATATCCGTGCACAGTGGTAATAATGTCAGAATTTACATTTGAATGTGGTTAAACAAATCTGAAGCACCTTAAATTTTAAACGAATTACAAATTTTAATGTAATTTAACATGAAAATAAAATTTTTATAGGGACTGTTAAATAGGGTACAGACATTTATAATAAACTAGTTGGGTCCCTGGCCGTCCCCGGGTTGTCATAATTAAACTCCGCGACATCCATAACCCCCGCGATTTGTCACAAATCTCGGTTGGTTTTTCGTTATTTTTATATAGCCCCAGATTTAAAGGTGCTCCCTTCTATGCCGAACGGGATTTAAATTATACACAAAAATATCTGGAGAAACGCTAATTATCTCATTGACCCCCCCCCCCCCAAAAAAATTTCTTTTCACGAAAATATCTACACTTTTAGCATATTTGAAACTTTCCAACTCCGCCCATGGGAGTGGTAGTCTTGTCTTGTTTCCGGTTCGAAAGGAACACGTGTACGAAATTTGCTTCACGGGTGTAGATTTGAATGCGGAACATACATATAAACATACAAACTATTTTATTTAATAGGAAAATAAGATTATACAAAAATCCATTTAAAGTGAATTCGACAAATGAATGGAAACTTTATTGTTAATAAGCATATACAAATACGCATATTACGTATGTAAAATATCACGTGAATTTTTAAATTTTACTATAGATCAATTTCTGTAGTATTAGAAATGTTAAAATTATTTACTAAATTATTATCAATAAATTAATTTGATCAACATGTATTAATTAAGGCTATAAAAGTTTAATGAATTAGTGGGCCAAGAACTATTACAAGGACTAAAATATTCTGAATATATTGTGAATAGTTAGAGAAAACGTATCATACAAAAATTATTAATAATTTTTACGTGGAAAATTTGTGTGGATTAGGGAATATTATTGCTTTATTATATACAATTTTAATATTTATTGATACAAATGATTCAAATATATTTTTGAAACGCCTGAGTGAATCTTTGGACCGAAAAGAAAAATTGTTGAACTTATTCTCGTGGTGGGAAGGATGAAATAAGTTTTCTCAAAATCTCATTCATGTTGATTTTGACGTTTGCTTTGAATTTACACCCCAAATACAATGTAAAATTTTAACAATGCCCCTTTTGTTTTCTAAATTGTCGATTCCAAAGTTATGTAGAGATTAATTAGAATTTAATGCCCTTGAAATTGAAAAGGTTCTATTTCAGTAACGAAATGTATTTTGATTTATCACAGCGATCTTTAATAATGAGAACGTTACGTTCATATTGAGTGTTTATAATATTAGATCTACCGGCCAATTTGAGTACCTCTTTTCGATACGCATAAGTATTCTTTCCAGACGAAATTTAGCTAAACTGGTTTTTTTTTGTTAGCCCTCTGACCATTCTTCATGGTTCAGTGTATTCTTTCCAGACGAAATTTAGCTAAACTGGTTTTTTTTTGTTAGCCCTCTGACCATTCTTCATGGTTCAGTAAACACAAAACTGCGAAAATCGATTCTATGCGACTCGTCAAGTTAGCCTAACAGCCTATTAATTCTCAAGCAAGATATTGATTTTCTTGGGTCGTAAATAACGATACGAGGGGGAATTAGGAGCCGATAAAGCCAGGTGGTAAGGCGCCAGCGAATCACAGACACCGATAGATACGAATCGACCTACCGCAGACAGCCTCTCTCAGAATCTCGAAACTTGAAAGAAATTACAAATCCATTAAGATGACAAGGTTGATTTAAGGCCCGGTCATATATTATAATTAATTTCAGTCATTACTTTACGATAGTGGTGGGGGCAGCACCTCGTCTAAAATACTTTATAACATATAATGGGCATTGAGATAACCGCCTAATAGCTCTCGCTTCGAATGGAAATTGTCGCTCTCCAAATAGATTGCTCGAGTGACACAGCTCCTTTACGCGACAGATATATGAAGTGTTGAACAGTTAATAGGACAAGGTCCGGAACCAAATTTATAATTAAGAGGAAATGCAAATATCTATACTCTCGGCATATTAGTCGGGCATAAATTTGTTAGCGAATATTTATTTGTCAAAGCCGATGGATATTTGCCAGAGTGTATCAATTTCCATACCGGTTTCCATATTCATAGGGAGCAACTTTAAATCTATTTAATGTTTGTTTCCTATGCGCGCTTCCGAGTCGCACTACAGTATTTAGGTTACGGAGAAACAGGTTATGGGCTCATTGTCTGGTAATTTTTACTTCACAGTCATCATATTGTAATATACAACAATAAAGCGTTATTTAATAATCAACAGTATAGTTAAAAAGCTTTATTTAAATTTTGAAGTATTCTAGCCCTACGTTGTGGTGACATTTATGTAATAATCAAATAGTGGTCGTTAATTCAATGAAATAATAATCAAAATTAACAAACATAATATTTTTATTTTATGGCAATAAAGATAATTATAACAAAATTTGAGATCTGGTTCTCTCAGGGCCTTGACTGGGTTTGATAATGAACACAACAAATTGATTTAAAATCTCATTAACAAAACAGTTTAAAATTTACCTAAACAAAATGTGGATAGAATGAAATAAATTAAAAGTAAAGAAATTAACTCTTATTGACAATTTAAAAGAGAACGAAATCTGACTTTATCCTTTAATTAGCGTTTACAATTAATCATTAGTTTTGGTTTTGTTACTTACATACTGTCCAGCTGGTACCAGCATTCTTTTTGGTTTCGGATGTACACTATTGCAAAATTATACACTGATTCTAAATATCGACTCACAGATTTTACACTACTGAAGTCAAAATTGATAGGCTCCCAGGAACTCGGATGATCCTCCAGAATGTCAGCTATCTGATGTCTTCTTGCCTTACAGGAATCCTATGATTCGTAGATTTTACTGATTTGGACTTAAACTGCAACGTAGCTCCATGAAGATTTATTTTAACTGTTTATTCTTTCGGAACGAACTAACTTTTCCTTAGCTGTTTGCTGTAGACTTAAACTGTCAACTTTACTATTCCGCTCTTTGCTGCTCACCAGAAAAACTTCATCCATCCACCGCAATCTTTTATCACCAACTCTATCCTAGCTGGCAGTAGACGTAAAAAAAAACTGACTTCCTTTCCTGGCTGGCAATAGACGTAAACTGCTCTCTTTCCTGGCTGGCTATAGACGTAAACTGCCCTGAATTCATTTCCTGGCTGGCTATAGACGTAAACTGCCAGACTTTCATGCGCTCAAACGCCATTTTGACTTTTCAACAAAAGCGGCTGAGCTCGCTTTTCCATTGTTGCTTTGTTCGATCAGGCCGCTGTAATGGATTTATCAAACAATTCAAAATTTATGTCCAAACAATTAATGGACTAATTAATTGGCATTACAATATATTATATTTATTTTCTATTAAATATCTATTACGATTGTTAAACTAAAAACAGGAAAAATATAATTCAGAAATTATAAAAAAAAAATTGTGACATGGTCGTGGAAAATTACAACTGCGCCTACGTTTCGGGACCAGCAGTTATTCAACCATGCCTATTTTTTTTGTATTTGTGTATTTTTCCCATACTTTGGTCTTGTAATTATAAAATAACATAATTGACTACTGTCACTTAGTACGCGATGGACGCCACGTTTGTTGACCGCCTACGCTGAAGGCTCGACGAATTACACTCAAAAAATTGTGTTTCTAGACGTTGGAGCAAATCCGGAGGACTTCTGGTGTTGTTTTATGACAATACAAAACGTGTGTCTACTGTCACCCCGGGAAATAAAACGGAAGTCGGAAAAGAGGGGTTGGCGTCGAAGATGTGTATCCGTTCACTCAACTCTCAGATCCGAGCTGAATATAGGGGTCACTCAATACTTCCGACTCGCGAGTTAATCAATTATAATTAGGTTATAATTTTCATATTACAGTTTTCTCTTAATATAATTATTAAACCTTACGAAAAAAAAAGTTTAAAGATTGTATTTTTAAGTTTTTTTATATTTAATAAATAATGCAATTTTTTTTACAAATATTAGACAATATTTCATTTGTTTACGACAACGTTTCGGTACCTGATGAAGATACAAAGACGAAGCGAAACTTTGTTGTAAATACAAAAAATATTGTCTGATATTGGTAAAAGAACTGCATTATTTAGTAAGAAAAAATTATTATAATTTTAAAGTTCTGAACTGAACTGTAAGAAACTATTTATTATTGGTACTTCCTATATTTTCATTTTCAATAGATAATTTGGAAAAAAATTATAACTGTAAGAACGGTGAAGACTTGTTAAAGATGAGTCCTCACAGCGAAATAGCGAGTCGTTCAGTTTCGATCCGTTTTACTATTTCTAATTAATATTTCTTGACCGATATTATAATAAGACGCTATAATTAATTGAGTGTAAAATATGAATTTTGCAAATTATCCAAAACAATTTTTTTACTAAAAGTTATTAAAAACAGAATTTTTGCAAATTACTTCCGTGTTTATTACATTTAAACCATGAATTTATCTTTATATCCTAACAAAATTTTTTCGCTCTGGATTTTATTATTGTTGCAGAAAATATTTGTATAGTCTTTCTCTTTTTTTTGCAATAAGAATTTGTCAATCGGGAAGTGTCATCCAGAAAGTTTTGTAACCACTAAATACGACTTTAAGAAACCTTCTTATGCCAAAAAATTCAAGTTAGATACACAGTTCAAAACTAAATTTAGAGGGAGACAACGTATTTACATTGTCATTGTAGAAGTTTTCTTTCTACAAGACGAACAAATGTCGACATTTGAAGAAGCCATTTTCCTCCAACTTGAGAGGACACAGGAAAAGTAAAAACACGAGGAACTTTGTTATATGTTTTGCTAATGCTGCATCTGACGCCTCCTGCTGTAGAACACATTTTTCCTTCTCTCAACTTTCCTACCCAAAGCCCCCATCCACTCTTCACAACTTTATCACATAAATTACACCCCATCTCACCCCTCATGCTCGTCGCCCTTTCCCAGACAGAAACTCGTTTTTTCCTTACTATCATCCCTCATGCCAAGATGCACAGTCCCTCCTCTGCTCTCTGTTTTAATATGCGCATTCTTATTATTTGTCTGCCCTCATCTTCCTCGCAATCAGTCCTATTCTCTACCTCGTCGACTATTCGTAGATATCGCCATTCAAAAAAGAAAGTATTTTCTTGCCACTGGTTCTTTTCGATGATACCGACTATAAAACACTGTTTTCAGTATTACATAGAAATTTTTGTGTATTGTAAAAAAAAAGAGTATATAATGCAGTTTTCTGACAAATTACAGACAATATTTTTATTGATTTAAGACAACGTTTCGGTACTTGTTTGTATCTTCGTCAGGTCTTTCCAGCGGAGAAATTGTACAAAATAATTTTTTTGTTATGAAAAAAATATTTTTAAAGTTTTTTTTCCCAACGAGATTTAATGGTGTGGATTACAAGACAGTTTGGAGAATTAGTGAAGAGAGCAGTTACATCAAGCAATAACATGACATGTTTGGAATTTGTAAATTTTTGACACTTAATGAAATTTAAACTATTTTTAACCCTGTAGTACAAAATATTTTGTAAAAAATTGTGTAGCGGGTTACCTACAGATGGCACGATAAGTTTATAAGGATTATTATTGTGGAAAAATTTTAAAAAATTGTTTTGATGACTACAAATTTATTTTATAAAATTTTTCTGCACGAAAGACCTGAGGAAGGTACAAACACGTACCGAAACGTTGTCTTAAATCATTAAAAATATTGCCTGTAAGTGGTCAGAAAACTGCATTATCTATTTCATATAAACAGACGTAAAAATACAACCTCTAAAAAAAGTATTTACAACAATGACAACAGTTGATTAATATACATCGGATAGTTTAAATATATTTCGTATTTGTTTAACCCTTCGTAATTTTGTATTAGCCAGTCCCTTCAGTTAACAGAATGCTTTACATCTGAGTTCTTAATTACTTAATCTATATCTACGACCTCATAATTCTTTTTCTATTCTTTCGCTTCACTGTGTTCTTTCATTCTATAAGCGTTTTCGTCATTTGCCCTTCCACATTATTCTCCTATGCCATATTACAAAAATCCTCAAGTCTACTCTATTGTTCATGTTTCATTCCTGTATAATCCTATATAGTGTCAGAATATAAATTGTATAGTCGATATTATAAATTAATAGAGATAATATTGATAAAGATTTAACATTTTTCCAACAGAATTTCAATTAAAATCAACTTCAAAAACAGTTTCTCGGTACAGCATAAATAATCAAGTTAATTTTTTATGTTTATATATTATTCGGATTCAAAAGTTGCTTTCAAATCTTACAAATTATAACTTTATACTTACGCTTATCTGAATTAAATATATCATGTAAATTCAAAGTAATTCTAATATTTCTGTACAACGTTACTACGTCTCATAAAATCTAATAATAATATATAATTTAAACTAATTTCTATAAGCAAAATTAGATGTAGAACCGGCTTGTTCTGACATTTTATTAATTAAGTGGGAAACGTGATGAAATAATGTTAAATTTTATATGCTGTTGTCAAATTTCCGTGGTTTAAATTGTACTCTTCATTGATAAGAAAGTGCTATAATTTCTAGAATGAAAAAAAACAAACAATAGCGCTTTTCAAACGGGAGCCGATTTGACCTTGATGATCTTCTTTGCGCCTTCGAATCGAATTTGTACGACGTTGTCACATTATTGTTTTCGCAGCTACAGTAAGGGTTTGTTGTCATTCATTATTGATGATGTGGCAACGTTCTTCTACTCCTCTGCTCTCATTCGCCAACAGTCAATTCCCATTTGAAACGCTCTTTGCATGTCTAGAGTGAGCATATACAATCTAAATAACGCTAGTTTTATTTATATTGATCTGAATGTCTGTAACATGATGATGATTATTTATTTTACGAATTATTTTCTGTTTTTGGTTTCAGGTGAGTACCGGACGAAGTGAAATCCAGCATGCTGTGGTAAGAATGATTTGGTCAGTAACCCCAAAAGGAATCCATTTTCATAAGGTGCTCAGTTTAATTGTGCAAGGTGACAATTTTTTTTAAAAAAGAAAACATGAAATTGCTATTACCAGTGTTCTGAAATAGTGAATGTGAGAATTTGTGCATCTGTGTTAATGAGAAGTGAAAGTGTTTTTTAAAAAAGGAGAAGTTTTAACAGAATTTAAGTCGTTTGTTGTGTGTTACTGTGATGGCTTTTCGTACCGAAAATTTAGTTGAGGATTGAGCACCTTTAAGTATAACTTTTGATTTTGAGCATGCTGTATAATATTTTAGTGTATCTTACTAATGCTAACCTTTTAAAAACGCTTATTAATACTGGGAATTTATTTTATTTATATATAAAACAAGAATTTTCAATGTAATTTTATGCATATAAACTTGTCTAGATTCACTAACATTAAATAATATTGCTAAACCCTATAATGAGAATTGCTTTATGTAATTTTCTTCGGTTATTATCAATGTTAGTTCTGATGTGAAACGATTAGTTTTTTTTATGGAATTTAGATTGTTAATATTCTTTAAATGTAAGTATATTTTCATGCGTAAACTCATAGTATCGGAGTAGTTCAAATTATTCTCAATCATTGGGAATTGTGACGTCAATTAGTAGATAATTCTTGTTTATAAATTAGGTTTTACTTCCATTACAACTCAATTGCCTCTTCATGATCTCCCCAAGAGGACCCGTTCTAATCTCGAAAGCAGTAAATCTACTGCTGAAATTATTAATCACGTTCTCTTAACAAAAATAGATCAGGAATATATAAACCTGTTAAATGAAACTGTGAGTCTGGACAACCTAATTTGGAAACTTTTACTGGGCGCTGGACTGCCCTCACATCTATATATAAATATCCACTGCCTGATTTATGAACAAACGTAATGGAACATAAGACGCTTGATAAACGACGTGTCCGTTTTCTTGAGTTTTGGTAGAACTTTGATTTAATACCTGTACGTGTAAGGCATGGGGATCCTATCTTAGCGTTAGCAATCTATCTTCTAACCCCCGTCCCCCTTCCCTTGAGCTTTTACAGGTTTCTCAGATTAGGATTACCGCCACACAGTCGTATGTATGTCTTATGCAAATAAACGCTGTGCGTTAAGGCAAAAGGGAAAGATAGATTGATGAATGGCGTGTGGAACATTTAAGTCCTTGGGCGTATGTGCTTGTTGTAGCTGTTGCAATTTAAGAATAATGGCCGGGGATTTGTCCTTAAAAATTTCATGCCTTGATGAATTACGAGGGACGTTTCTGGCGGGAGATTAACTACGTACTTCACTCAGTGTTGGATGCTGACCGGCACATTGTTCCATTTCATTCTTAAACTCGACAGAGCAAACCAAGTATGATGTATTCGTAAAGAAAGTATTCCCTTGGTGTGTTAGTTCTTATGACTTAATATGAATGATGAAGATATTCAAAAGTCTTAATTATTTATACATTTAATAATCTCATTTCAAAGACATGCTAAAATATGTGCTAAATTTAAAAAATTTACGAGAGAAATATATATTAAACCAATCTATTAATTTATTCTTCAAACTTAAATGAAATTTAATTTCTTGCCTTGTCTCGAAGTTTTTTAAAGTAATTATTATTAAATAGTAATGCCTAGCATCTATTTCAAAATTTCTCTTCGGGTGAAGGAAATTAATACACGGTTCAACAAACTATAAACATTTCCAAGTGCTTCATTCTACATAATCAGTCTAGATAAGTAAATACATTTGCAGATTACGAAATAAACATTTGATATAGTTTAAATTGATCTTTATCGATGCGCCTACATCGACGTATTTTCTAAGTCGACACTAATTAGTATGAATGGTAATTACTGATGTCTTTTATGTCTCAAATTTGACTTTTTTATAATTATTTAAATTAAATATTCACGTACACTAATATAACACTCTCAGAAAAGGTCCTGTACAGTACAGTGTTTAACGACATTATTAAATGCATAAAAAAATGATTATTCTTATCATGTACTTACAATTCTAGAGAAAGATTTGATATTGAAGTCCCATAAACTTGAAATATTACGTATAAATTTTATTTTATGCTATATTCGTAAAATATATTTAGTCATTAAATTCTAAGTTTTTCAGTCCACTGTTGCAAAATGCAGTTAGTTTTTACATTTTAATTTGTTAAAATGATCATAACGCATTTATGTTAATCGATTCGTCACTCTTATTTTTGAAATTGGGAATTGTTTTCCTGCATGAAATAGTCGTTTCATATACGAAAGACTGGCCTGTTACATTTCTGAATTATTTTCTTATGGTGCTAATTGAAACCTTTCTGCCTTTCATATATGACGAAAATAAACATTTCTTTCAGTGTCGAGACATTTGAGGGGATATATTTTCAGAAATATTTATTTTTATATAATCTCTAGTCTTCTTTATATCTTAAATACATTTTCTACAGGGATAAGTGCTTTATTAAGAAATAAATACTATTTTAATTGTTAGAAAGACATCTGTGTTACTGAAACATAAAATGTTATAATAATATGCGTAAAAATTAATTTCTAGTATATTACAAATACCGTATGAATCGATGACGAGAAATAAATTCGAGGAATATTATTCGCATGCGATTTTAATTAAGTTGCAAACGAACTGTGGTAAAGTCATTTCTTTTTCAGCTCACAAACATGTTAAGTCATGTCCGGGGGTTCAGTTATATAGAGATCGCAATCTGCCATTAGCAAAACAGGTAGGCCAACTTTGAAAAAGGTGTTTTACCTTCGTTAAGGAGGCTGCTAGCATTTCCCAGCTTGTATATCAGCCGGAGGGGTCCAAGCAGTAAATTAAATCTGGAAGAGCTAATCAATCTTGGTAAAAGTGATGCAGCAAAACACCGCGACTGGCTGAGTAAAGAAGAAAAAAAAGTCAGTTCAGTGGCCTGAACAAGGTTAATTAAAATGTTAGCGAGACTGTAGGAGTGAAATATCTTTGTCGCTAATAAATAAAAACTACTGCTAAAAATCTCAATACCTATATGTTTCTTACATCTTATGAAAAATAACGCTTATGTTTAGATACACTTTTGAAAGATAGCTAGTAAGCACGTATGTAATAGTAAAAAATGTTAATTTTTGCATGAATATCTATTACTGGTGATGTTAACTTGTTCAGGTAATTTCTTTGTACACTTTAATATATTTGCGCTCAACTGAAACACTTTGGTAAAAAGCCTCTAATTTCGACAGCAAACAAATACATAAAATTAAATATAGTAGGAGAAATATTCAGCAACTATCTGGTTCTTAAAGTTAGTGTTCGATTTGGCTCAATGATTTGTTTACTATTGATAGGATAGGGTTTTGATCTATCTTGTTTCTTTAAAGCGTATAACAAATTTCTCCAGAAGAAATAAATTTTATTTAATCATTTTTGCTACTTATTTTATAAGATTATTATACTGCTATCTTCTCACGGGCAAATGTAAAAAAAATTGTTTGTCTACTAATAAAAATATTCCCCTTTAAAATTAAAGTAAATTGAGTGGACTGACTTAAGTTTCAACTTTTTCATTTAGTGAATGACAAATTAACATAGAAATTTATTTAATATTTATAATAAACAACTGTTTAGCCGTTTCCCTGTAAAGCGATCAAAAGCCAATGTGAAATAAGTTTTAAAAAATCAGGTTTTGAAACGTCGTTGTTTTTGTCTCTAGACGACGGATTGCAGTTTCATATCACTCTGGACCTTCTCACGGTTATTACAACGAAACATTTTCGTCGAAGTCGTTCCCAGCGTTTTCCTTGTGGAAAGCAAACAAAATCAGCGTGACAGGAATGTGGATCACCTAATGCTTGAAACGTATATTACTACAATCACTCGATCCAAACCACGTACACCAAATCTTTTATTTTATATGCATGGACTATACTAGGCCTAATATCTTTGTTTTCATTATTTTAAAAACATTGTTGTGGTAATAAGGACGAATAATTAGTGTTCGACAAAGTTGTTAGTTTCAGACGCCGTTGCTTCTAGTGAAACACGAAAAATTAAAGATGTCGCTCATTCCTATAAATTTGATTCGAAGTTTAATAGTCAACTTTCTTTGAATAGTAAAGTGTTTTACAGCAATTGATATTATTATTTATCTGACGCTGTTTCAAATGGCATGGTTAACAGCCTATAAAACATTATACTGCACTGATGATTAATTCAGTTTCGTTATATATAGCTTCTGAAGGTGAAAGTGTATTACAGTTATATTGAATGTAATAATAAATGATTAATATTAGCAGGTGTAACAGTCGCACGGAAAAATTGTTCTAATTATCTTCTAATACATTAGGCTTTCGCCATAATGAGCAAATATAATCTGTTGAATAATAAAAACATGGTTACAAAAATTCGGCGAATTAGAAAAAATAATATTCAAGTCACTATATAAATTAAAACTTATACATTACAATTAGAACTGTTTCTGATAAGAATATGTACATAGAAATATAAAATAATTAAATATTACATAATTCAAAATACGATGTGAAGTTTCTTCTCTTTAGTTTGAGATCCATTCAGACGTCATTTTATAAAACAAACAATTTAAATGCGTTTTAAATGTTTAAATTTGAATAATAAATTTAAGTGAAAAAATTTACAACTCGTCCATCAACTTCAGTGTTTACTCTTATTTCTATCATGTAAGTAATTGTAATTGTTTAATCACATATGGGATATAGAAGTTCATAGAGAAGTTCTAATTTAAATTTTTTATAAAAATTTAAACATTTAAAACGGATTTAAATTGTTTTTCTAATAACATTACTGCTGAAAAAGTCGCTGAAGAAAGGGAAGAAACGTTACGTTGTTTGTTTAAATATGTAATATTTAGTTTTTTATTTTACTGAATAAATATTGTGACTGTTGGACATTATTTACGAATTTAAAGCTTATACGCACCTGAATACCCTTATAAGAATGTAATGATTTTAAAAACAAGTTGAAGGGCCATCTTTCTGCATAATATATATATATATATATATATATATATATATATATATATATATTAACATTATTAATTTTTTATTACACAATTTTCGTATGTATACAGATTTCTGTATCACATGTCCATAGATTTAAATGTGAGTACTATCTTAAATAATTTCAAGGAACATTAAAAACAATATACTGTTGGGCCTACAGATCTTTGAGAAGAAATTAAGGATATTTCGTAACGTTTCTGATTTTCTTCAAAACGTTCACCGTTTCCTATAAATATTTATTTGTTTAGAACACAATTTCTTGTATGGCAATATGAACCAAAAGGATCAAACGACAAAATTGAAAACAGTACTTAATAGTTTTTAGAATTTGTCATTATAGAATTTATTTCCTGTTCGTTTTAATAATTACAGAATTTATCAACTACTTAAATGTGCAATAGGGCCCCAGGGTTGTCCTTTGTGAGTCAGCGATTGAATTTAATTAATGTTTGTATGAATTTATTATACAACAAGGCCGTATGCATTCGAACTAGAATTTAGCAGGATCTGATTGTCTAATTTGTTTCCTTCATTACGACGAATGGCGACGGTACGCTTGGTTGTGATCGTGGCAAAGACACTGATATGCTTACTATTTATGACTGACACTTGGTTTCATCCACTACAAAGCGTAATTTGTTTTTCTTCAGTCCCCTCACGGGTTTTTAATAGTTACACGACAGTTTGTTTTAAATGAACATGCCTGTAACACCTGTCTGTATGTTGTATTTATCAGATAAATTTTGTGGCATGATTAACGTCATTAAAGTTTTTTCGTACCTTAGTGGGAACATCCGGCTCTATGAGAACGAGCTTAGCAGCAACTTCTGTTAATTACGAAAATCTTGGACACGTTTCGAAACGCGAGTGGTTTTGAGTAGGTGCCAAGCGTAGTCCGAGACAATGCTACGGGAATACGAGGCTAGTTCGAGGAGGCACAGTACAACTCAATGCTCCCCGCAGTCGGCAGTAAATAATTCCAGCTAGACTGGTTTTCTGGTCGTCCGTCATTTGGAGCAGCCAGGTTACTAACGAGCCTGGCGGCGCATATTAGCATTAACGTGACACCCTCTTCCTCTCCTATAAACTCAAGCTAATTAGGACCTGGTATTCGTTACACCAAGTCGCCGATGACCGCCAGATATTAGCTCAGTTGCTTAGGTGGACCTTCAAGCAATAAGAAGGCCAGACTATTCATGCTCTTCCTCGTAGCGTCTTGATTGTTCAAATCGCCATACGGATGTCATTAAAATTATATTTCACGATAACTCCATCTTGAAAAATACATTTTGTGAATGAGGAACAAGAAATTGATGACCCTATTTGGTGCTGCAGCCCGGGACAAAATTGAATCATTATTGAAAGATGATTATTTAACTTTGGCCTTGATTATGATAAATTCTCTCTCTAGTTGTATATACATACTTGAAAAATCCACTTATAATTAAAATAATACGGGTCGTAATTCTTCTAGTATCATTTTGGTCTTATACGCCATCGAGCAGACAGGCGTTGCTGATGATAAATTAGTTTGATGTCCTTTCAACCTTCATCTTTCGTTATTTCCTGTTCTTCCTATTTTGACATCAGTTTTCATTACTTTTCTGACATCATTGATTTAAAAAGTGTCACAGCATTTCAGTTCACGTTTCCATTGAGCAACCAAAACTACAGCGGATTCACTAACTGAATTCTTCCTGCAGTAATATTTCAGTCCACTGACCTACCTTGATCTTTTCCTGAAGAATCTTTGACCTTATACCTTAAATGATACTGTAATCCCCATAATTTTATAGTTATTAGCTAACCGTGACTTTCACTCTTCTACAATCTCGCCAGTTTCAATCCGTCGTTAAGTATCATCCATGCCTATTGGCTGACCTAATAATTGTAAGTTTTCATCTTGTGGTTGTTTAATGAAATTAAGTGCATTAAAAGAAAAAATTATTATTTCATTAATATCATTATCATTTTCATAAACTCTTCCTTCACGAGCTACTATTTTCTATCCGTTTTTCCTCTAGCGGAGGATTATTTTAGCCGGGAACCAAAGATTGGAGAAGACGTAGCGTGAAAGATAACCCATTAAATTACAGGAATACATTACGGGCAGAAATTTCTCACGTTTTCTCCAAGAATAAACTGGCAACTTATGGCAAAAGTTTCATTAAATCTCGTTCTGCATCTTATTAAAAAGGCGAACAGACGAGCGAACAATAAGTAAAATCGTGGTTCTATCCCCAAATGAAGCCGGTTAATCAAGCAAAGTTTCTAGGGGTGGAGGGATAACTCTGCAAGGCACGGATGTAAGTTATTGCATATTAATCTCTCCGGCTGCAGTATTAGTTACGTTAATTATGTGGGCCGCCATATTGAAGGGGGAATCGGGAGGGGGTGGTGGCTCGTTCATAATTACAGGCCATTCGTTTTCCGCAAAAAGGGGCAGAAGAAAGCAAGGAAGGGTAAGGGACAACTGCACACAGCGGAAGAATTGCAAATTGCGGAGGTAAACCAATATGGATTTTGTATATGAATGGTAGTTCTAACTAATAAATATAAAACGTTATTTGACAGTTACGAATATGTCCTAGGTTCCTCTCTTTCGAATTTTTTAAATCAAAGTCAATTCATTTATCAACATCAATAATTATAAAAAAACATAGGATTGATTGCGTTATTCAACTGTCGACGGAAACTCATAAAACGTTTCATAAGATGAATTAGTCAAATACAGTCAAAAGTAGTGATGATATGAATGTCGCACAACGCTTCTGGAAACATTGTTCTTTTCTTCTGGTGCCAAAAATCATCACTTCATTTGTCTGTATTTGGCTATTTTAACTTATTATTAATTTTCAATACAGACATGTTATCTTAATTTACGTTGACAATAAAACACTATATTTGTAAAATATTTTTAAAAAGTTACTAAATAGCAAATATAAATGTATATGTTAATTGTAGGCTAATTCCAATAAACATACAAAGTCAAGTGTAAAATAAATAACATATAATGTCTCTGCAAACCTTGTTATCGCCATGTGATTTTTAACCACGTAATGAAAGCAGAAACGTTGTGTAGTATTTATTTTAACACTTAATTTTGTCTGTTTATTGGCTACTTATTTATATATATCACTAAATATTTATTATGGCATAGAAGGGATAATTATTAACTGTATATACCATTTTAACATGAAGACCTGGGATTTATCGTTCTAAGTAGGTCATCTGATTTCTTGAGAACTGTTGAAAATTGTTGCTCATCTGTCGATTAAAATAGAAAAAAATTATTATTATGCCAATTGGAAACATAGTTCACGCAAAGAACAAACTTTACTAATAAACAAAACAAATAATTAGCCGAAAATAATTAAACCATTAACTATAGGCTTATGGTTATTTTCTATTAGAAACGAAATATACGCTATGGTATTTAACCGTGACCAAGTTAATTGATAGGGGAGTGGAAAAAATATTAACAACCGTAATAACAATTTTAAAACTTTATGAATAGAATTTTAAATCTTCGTTGTTAGTGGATCAGATCGGTAAAAGCACCTCGTGGACATGCGCCGTTCTTTATTTCGGCTATAAATTCGTGTGGGTGTAATTTAATCTTGTTAGAGAAATTTTATATTGCTTAAAAAAACTCGTTAATATTTCATTTACTATTGATAAGTGATTTTAAGTCGTATATTGTATAATGGGATACGTATGCATTCAATCATATCCGTCAATAATCCTCAAACTGATTACATTAAGGGCATATGGAGGGCAACTAGGGAAAGTGAAAACTTCGGAGGCTTTCACCCTGAATTTAGATGCACCCCTGCACTCAAATAGCCGCATCTTTCCACATCCCCGGGGCCAGTTATCTTTATCTGTATTGGCTGCTTTAGGGGGTGTCTGCCCCCCTACTCTCTTTTCCTCTCTTCCTCTCTCTCTCTTTCCTACCCCCCCGCAGGCGACCATGTTGCAAAGCAATTGGATATAAAACTCTTCCCCTTCCCCTCCTTTTGTCTTCTGCTTATTCCTCTTCTTCTTTTCCCGGGGAGTAATAAATTTTCCACTCCTCCCCCTTCTTTTTTGCAAGGTCCTAGCTGTCTTTTAAGCCGGGAAGCGGAGGATCTCATTCCGGTGGTGGAATTCCCGGGGGCGGAATTGGGTGGGATTACACCCCTCTCCACCCCCGCTTTCCACCCCCTCACACACACTGCCGTGTGCTCATTTTCCGCGTTTCCATACATCTTGGCTGCTCGCGCTAGCAACATCCATCTTAGAGCTGTCGCAGTTTTTAGATTAGACTCCGAGAAAGAATTGCCTCTAGAAGGAACACACATGCGGCCTATATATCGCCACAACTCCAGGGTCTCCCTGCAAGCAACCTGAGCCATGAATTTTGCATCAAAATTGCTTTGATCTAAATGGATACATTTCATTAAGCACCCAAGATGCCATAACGCGAAACTTTCTGAGCAGAATCAGTCTCCTATGCTGTATAAGCTGCAATCTATCATTTTTTTAAAGTGTGGTTATAGTTTTTTTTATCATTACATTTTTACATAGAAATTAAAATTTACCCTTTGACGTCTATAATGCGACTCATAAATCTTGTAACTTTGTATGTAGTTACGCTTTCATGTGGTATTGGAATGAAGTTCAGTGGGACTCGGCTATTGAAAAGTAAGGAGACTTAAATTGTAGTTATCAATTCTTAACGTTCAGTACCGAAAATATTATTGCTACATAACAATTTAATATACGGAGCACAACAAATAATGGTTTCCAGGTGCAGTTCCATTAAAATAATTTATAACCGGTAACAAAGAGGCTCCTAGCCCTAGACTTTCCGGTCTAGAGTTCCACCAAAGGAAAAATATATTATCTAGTTATACATTTCATGTTTTACACCGCATATCATCCACAATTTTTCTTCCAAAAAAATTATCCAAAACTCGGGGCAGAAGTCAGAATGAAGCCGATCTTCAATTTCTAATGGTTTTAAAACGTTTTTACAACAATCTCTCTACGTTTTTCGATGCAAGTTACGTTTACGAAGGAAACAATTACTCGGTTTATACGCTCTTGGAGGAGAAATTAGTACTGATTACTCTGAAAATAAATTTAGGATGATAAATACAGGCATAAGTGCAATTCTGCGACATGTGCGACTATCGAACAGCAAGCTAATATAATTATATTAACTGAAACATAACTACATTATTTCTCTGATTGAATTGTGAAAGAAGAAATGAAGTATTGATAACGTTCAATATTTACGTGATACTTTAATTCAAACACTATGTTTAATTACAATTTACTTTAAAGAATGTACCTGTTATTTTTAATCCGAAATGCAGTTCGTATTATTTGTTCTTACCTTAATTAACATTTATACATTTGGTACTAAATATCACGTTTAAATAAAACTTTCAACATTAATTTTTGTTGACAAGGAATATTTGAAAACCATTCACTCATTACGAGAATTAAAACGCGTGAATCAACCCATATCTACATCAACTTTCTCATTGAAACAACTGATTAATATTGGAAGACTTTTGGAATATTTACAGTTCGTTATTTTATGAGACAA
This sequence comes from Zhengitettix transpicula, assembly GCA_037074705.1. Classification (NCBI taxonomy): domain Eukaryota; kingdom Metazoa; phylum Arthropoda; class Insecta; order Orthoptera; family Tetrigidae; genus Zhengitettix; species Zhengitettix transpicula. The sequence continues at coordinate 71,185,364 of CM073591.1, forward strand.
GAATAGGGTAACTGAAAAATCTGTTCAGTTGTCTGATATCTGCTACAAGAATTGGAAGAATATGGTTTAATGATTTTGGATGCATTATAATGCAACTATAGTATAAATGATTATTCATATGAGATATATAAAATAACATGAATGAGTTGAGCGTAGTTTCATTTTTCTATGAAGTGGAAATTGACGTCTTGAGTTTACGTAAATTGCTGAATATATTTTTCCCAATGAAATTTTTCTTTTAATAATACCACAACCTGCAATACTTTTTTTTGGCGCTATGAAAAGTCTTACAATCATTACAGAGTTTTTGTATATTAAGCAAACGCAAAATATACTTCCTGCTTAAATTAACATTTAAATCATCCAACTTGTTTTTCAATTGGCAGGAACCACACATCCGCCCTTTTGAAATATTTCTCAAGTAACGTGGTTATACCTGAATATCTGCTTCACAAATCTGAAGTTGAACCGCAGAAATACAAATATAGGAATATCTTATTCCCCCCCTTTTTTTTAATATTCCCGGCAAAAGTTGGTTATTTATTCCTCGTCTGTACCGCCCAGACTGCCATCCATTTCACGTTATCGTCTGTATATTTCCATTAGGAACACACTAACGACTTGTTGTCGGCGAAGAGAGCACGGTTGAACGAGAAAGTTATTGCAAGATGCGCTTCTACAGATGGGACTGCAATTCAGCATTCATGGCCGAGATGTGCTCGCGAAAATAGTCGTCAGCTTTTACCATAAAACGGGGAATTACAGGTATAAATAAACTAAATTATTGGATTCTGTGTCGAAAAAAAGTATTATAATGAGGGGTTCAGATATATGGGATAACCAAATGATTACTCCCATTTTTGAAAGTTGGGTGAAAGCAACTTTCGGAAGAGATAAATTCCAGCATAAGCTTTCGAGACGTCGAGTATGAAGTACTTTCATGCCAGTTAATAGGTTCAAGCACTTTATTTTCAGACGATTGAGGAGTGAGAAATTTAAATGCCACGATTGTTGGCAAGTGTTGAATTTTCTACGGCTCAGGGTGAAACTTTTAATTTTTACGAGTTCCGTGAACGGAGTTACGAAGTGCACGGAAATTCCTTCGTAGAATTTACATTGAATACCAGGCTAAAAGATCCTTAGAACAGTACAGTAGTTAATCAATGAGCACTCTACAAGTGTCTTCTCATTTTTGGAAGGAGTCAGAGTATACAGAGGAACTCGAACACGTAGTTATTACCTCTGCATGTTCTAATGCCAACGATTGATGAAGCTTGTCCATAGATATTGTCCATAATATTTAACGAACGAATACAATGTTGGTAACAATCTTACTTCAAATATCGGAACGTGTGAAGCGGGCCTACTACTTTTTAAATAAATTATATTCAATTTTTTTCCGGCGGTTTTAGCAAATATGTCAGATTAAATATTTTTTTATTTTTCCTTTACTCGCAGAAAAATGAAATTGTATACGTCCATAAAATATATACAAATTAATAATCGTATATTAACTATATTCTCCTATTAAATAAATTTTGTACATCGTTTCTTTTCGTTAATCTTATGAACACAAAGAATTCTTCGAAACTAAAGGAATATATATATATATATATATATATATATATATATATATATAGCATTAAATATTAATTCAGAATAACTACTGCAGAAAGTTACTAATATAGTATAACGATTAAAATATAGGCATATACGTTTCCCACAAATCATGATCAACATCTTTGTAGTAAAATACATATATTTTCAGAGAGAGTTTGCTCAAGTAAATTTCGTCGCTAAATATTTTAGTGAAAGATATGTTTAATGTACAGAACAGTGATTTATAGTTGTTTATCGTATTAAAAATATATTCAGTGTTAGTAATCTCCGGAACTACATAAAATTGAAGTTATATCTTTATGATAAAATTATATGTAGGTTAGTAAATTATTAATTTGATAATTAAACCCCATATCACAACAAATTTTTTGATTATTACGTCACGACCTTTTACCGTTGAACGTCCCATTCATCATAGTTAGAAATCTATAAAAACATAAGGTTCAACCCTGAAAAATTACAGATGGAAGCTTTAATTATTGTAATTATTATAACCGTTCAAATCTCACTTTGACGTATTATTACGAGATGTGAGATGCAAATTTTTATTGGCTTCTAAATGATGAATATGATATGCTACGCTGAAAGCTCTTGACGTAATAATAAAAAACTGTGGAGACTGATATAGGATTTTAGTATCCTATTAGTTGCATCTTTAATAAATAAAATTTTAATCGTTAAATGAACATAAAATGAACCACTCCAGGTTGATTCCCTTCTTTTCCTGATTATTTGACGGAAAAACTATATGGAATTTTAAAGTTGATAAGTTTATATTTCGTTGGCCATGATAGACATACCCATACATACTTCGCAACGACGGGATTCGAATCTGGAATGGGGTGTGAGCCGATGACGCTGATCACTACGTGGCATCCGGTCGGATATTATCCCATTGCTAGGTGTAGAACGACTAATTAATTTTTTTTGCAGTTTCACAATTATAAAATCCACTTGGCTTTCTTGTTCTTATTTTAAAGATTCGCATCATAAATACTTAAAAATGTTAAATTTTTTTTTTTTAAAAAAAAACACAGCCTACAGGAAACCAGTGACTTTTGGGTCTTTGACTGGATAATTAATGACACGCTAAGTGTTAAACTCTCAGTCGTCGGCTGCTACTGTAACGTCAGCGATTTAATCAAATAGGAGGCTGACACAAGAATCAGGTTCAATTCTCACCATGGAAATATTTTTTTCAGTTTTCCAAGTGAAATATTTTAAGCAAGTCATAGTTTTCTTCAAAATTCATGTGTGTTATTAAAAGCTTTAATTAAGTATCTTTATGAAAATTAAATCGACGATTCCATCCATTTCTGGTTTTAATTAAATACAAAAGACTGAAATAATTATACCGTGAAATATCTTCAAACACGATCTATGTCCATACGTCATTAATTAAATAGTTTGGAAATAAATAATAGTGTTCCAGTAATAGGTGTTTGATTATAAAACAAAAGAAAGAACTCGTTTGATGTAAACTTTTACCACCGCTGGCGAGTGACCCTGTTTCTCGTACATTCCGATCTATTTGACAGGAATATTCCAATTCAGGAACAAATTAAATAAGACAATAGTTGCTGTTATTATAAATAACATGGACATAAATATTGAAAATTATTTTCTTGCATTTTCATAAACAAGAACTTGGAACGTGAAGTGATCAAATCTTGAAAGTAGATTCTGAAGAGCGATAATTGTTTCATCTAGCTCGGTGGCTATTATTTATAATTTAATAATAATTAATTATAATATATGTAATTTACGGTGGTCGATGAAAGTGAAAAAATGATAAATCCCCAACAAAATCTCATGAGTCGGTAATCCGGTTACGCTTGTCCTGCCTGTAATCGTTCATATATCGATGAAACCGAACTACATTCTTCAGTAGCGATCTATTTTACCGCTAGCTACATTTATTGCCGTAAAGATAGCGCTTTGGGAGAATGATGTATGCGTCTCCCGCTTTCTTTCTCTTTCTGCTTACCGTCGGTAGGTAGCAAGGAACATATCTGGGTGCATGTCCCTGTGCATGCTCTTGGCACATTTATCAGCACGAGTAGGGCGTTGGGGGCTGCGAAATATTGTTGCTAATATTTCTCCCTCCCCTCGTACATTGGCCTGAGGGATGCAACACTTCCAGATATCTCGTGAAAAAAAAAAGTTCACTCCACCCTAACCAGTACTCGATGGCATCGTCCTTGGCGAAGGAAGAGCTACAATATTTCGAGATACTGAATCTCGGAGGAGAGGACGCCAACTTAGTGCAGCTCTTCTGCCCCGCATATTTTACACCACTGATAGCAGCAAGCACGAAGCGCCTCTAAACAATCGTATCTTTGTGCTCTTTCGTCCCAGATAAAAATGAAAAATATATATATATGTGGACAGAACGTCTGTGTGTTCGTAACTCTACTAAATTGACAATGTTTCTATAATAAAACTTTCCACCAATATAGGCTGCTGCTTGTTCTGCCACTTCGTATCATCGACGGATGGCTTATTCGTATAATATATAGTTTTTTCATAGACAATATGCCTCAAGCAATTTTCTCATAATTAGACCAACACACTAAATCAAGCCTGTGGCAAGTCACATGACATATAATTTCTAGTAACCAGAGTTTAATACAACTGAATGTTTTTTACTTATTAACTGAGTAAAATATAGTTTTTTCTAGTAAAAATGAGGTTCCGATTTTATATCTTTATTAGTGAATAACTTTTTTTTAACAGGTATTTGTATGAATTCGCCGTATAAAGTGAAGACTTATTTAACACTTTTATTGAAATTTTCTGTAAAACCGTCGGCTATTTAATTTTATTTGCTACATTAGTCCTTGGTTTTGATACATGGAATTACTCAAATAAATATATAATAAACACTATTTCATGGTAACGTAGAACAAAAAATTGTAACTGTACTATAAACTGAGAATACTGTATAATATTTAAAATAAATTGTTAGTACTTAGTAAAAATACAATTAAGTAATTAAGATCGATGGAACACAGAGAATTTGACTTAACATTTCTAATAGCAAAGAAGATTTTTTACAGAGTTTGATTAAAATTCGTAAAAATAAATAATTCCTTAAAGGCAAATAAAACAATCAGCAAGAAATTTATTCGAATCAATGCCTGACTAGGGACAATATTCTAAAATCGAAGTTTTACGAAACAATACGACGTTTGTCTTTTAGTTACCAAAAACACGAAATATTATTAATCATTCTAAGGTGTTTCGTAAAAAAAAAATATTCATTCCGTTAACATGGAGGGTATGTTCATAAGTATCGGGAAGATTTGTGCTAGAATTCAAATAAATTCAACAGTTTCAAATTTCTGAGGGCTAAGTGAATAGGATTAATTTTTATGGCTTTAAAAATATACCCATTGGCTAAGAAGAAATTCTAATAATTCTTTAATGATGAGAAGTGAAGCTATGATTTTATGCATGGATAATAGTTATTTTCATCTTGAACGTTCTAACTACATTTGTTCTCTTGCTATAATGTAGGTAATTTTACATCCATTTTAAACAAATCTGATTCCATTATAATAAAAGAAATAGTTTAGTATTGATACAGAACTACCGACTTGTGATTATTGAAATAAAAAGCATTATAAAGCTCCCATTTATGTTTCAAAAAATGATCTAACAAGTTACCATATTAGAGATCTTCTGTTGGTTTCAGGTGAAATAAAAGATACTTTCATATTTCCTAAAAATATATTGTGAGCGGAAAGCCGTTTAAGCGTCCGTCAGAGAAGTGTTTAAACGCTGTAAAAGAAGCCGTGAAGATAAGAGACGGCCGCCATTCGTTATTGCGTGCGGCGGGGGTGTGAATTAAACTCGCGTGACGTTCAATCACGCGGACGGCTTTGATTCTACACCCCTCTCTCTTTTGCGGATGCAGGGGTTAATTGGATTTGCAACCCCGGCAGTCCAGTCCCGGAAGGGAGCTGTTTTCTCTCGGCGCTCATCCCCGGACGCATCCATTCTCTTGTGTGTGTGGGTGCTCGGAATTGAGTACAAGGAAGCGGAGGCAGGGGCGGGGGTGGAAGCGATGGTGAATGCGTACCAAGTGGACAATTCTGTTTGTAAGGGGAGGCGATGAATGATGTTGCACGCAGATGACGGCTCGTCGCCATCGAACATTGCAAAATATAAATCATCCGTCAGAAAAATTTCCAAACAGAAGATACAAATTTTACCAAATTCATGCCTTTGTTAAATCATCAATAATTGAATAATTAATCTACCAATCAATATATTGAGGCTCTGAATAAATAATTATCGAGATTTTAAAACTACGTTAGTTATCTACAGGCCTAAAAATTACGGACGAGATATTTACCAATTTATTTAAGCTTATTATGAGATGAAATATAACATTTTTTAGCATTTAACTTATTTTAATATCACTACGAATTCGTTCGCATTTTTATTTACGTTAACTTTCAAATCATATTTTCCAATTACACTAATAAGGAATTACATATATAATAGTAGACCTGTTTATGTCTCTACATTCCGTAGTTTGGATTTATTTCCTTAAATTTTTACGTTTCATGTATTAGACGATCCAAAACAGTTTCGTCTAAATAGCATCTGTCACGCGGAGTTTATTCGCTTATGACAAGAAATCAGTCTGATTGATTCCATGAAGCTTGATGTTAAACAGACCCGCGAAAAGATACTTAGCGATATAAAACTGCCATCCGCCATCTGGTAACAAAGTGGAGGACGTTCCAAAGCTTTAAATTTTCCACTTCTCACAAGAGAACTGCAGAACCAATATCTAAGAAAGTTTATAACAGTACGCATCAACGTTTTAAGAAATGACAAAATGCCCGTTTGCCACCTTTAGGTAAAATGGAGGACGTTCTGAAATCTTTGTTTTGTTCATTTTTAATAAATAAACGGTAGAAACTGTTTTGGATTAAACATTTAATCTTTCTGACCCACAAACCACAAAACAGTGTTTAGCAGTATCGAACTGACATTCGCCATATTTACACAGAATTTCGTACGGTTCAAAACCTGATTTATAACTTTTTCGGGAGGGAAATTTTTAGGAAAATGGCTAACCGTGTTTTCTTTGAAGCAGAAAATAGAATTTTAAAATTCATTCCATCATTTCCAAAATTAAAAGTTTGAATTTTATGTCTGCTTTTGAACTAATGAATCAATTATTTATTTTATACAGACCCTTTATATTTTATTTATATCGAAACGACGGATCGATACATGTTCATATCTTCTTCAGGCATTATCCAAATATTTAGAATAAAACAGCTCTAAGAACAAAATGTTAATAAGTTCACAAATTTTTTTAAATGGGTCCGAGGCACACAATTCTCTTAACACCGACGAGATTGTAACAATAATAGCTTAATAATATACGAACATGTATCGAAACGTTGTTAGGCTATAAATAACAAATAAAGTGTCTGTATAAGGTCAATAGTTGATTTTTTTAAAAAATTTTATGCCTGCCCAATTTATTTTTCTTCTTATTAATAGGAAAACAAAATATTTGCTGTTAGTAGTAGGCGAGAAGATATTCTAATTAGAAAGAGCCAAGAAGTAATGACCAGTATTGAAACAGTAAGTTACGTTTTATGGAGATCGTTAAAATATATAGACAACAGTAATTTCGGTAAATAAATCTATCTGCCAAAAACTAGCCCTTTAGACTAGAAAAATGCACGTTTTCGTTCCAGTATGAAGTGTAGGAACGTAAGTATATATTAAGTGGAATGTAATAGTCATTTACGACGCTATTATTTTGTCGTGGACGTTAAACACTTTTTCGATAAATATCTGTCTCACCATTTCTAAGTTATAAAATCAGTGTGTTCATCATTCTTAGGTTTTATTGCGGTTATGTTTATATGAATCACTTATTTAACTAATTATTTGTGTTATAGTGTAATTAACCTCCACCTGATGTGGTATCGCTGTATGTGACGGTGCTCGTTTTCTCTCCGACTTGCTTACGAGTATATTATCTCTGGCTGCGCTAGAAGCACATCTTGTGCTTTATGCGAAGATAATGGGGGGATATCGATACGTCATTTAGAACCATCTACTGGCGGAAGTGCGGAGACGTTTAGGAGGCAGTAAAAGTGATCCACGGGGCCACTGACAACATCGAGAAGTAAGATCAATGTATTTTTTCCCTTTCTTCACCCTGCAGCAACCTCTTACTTCTTGTGTGATATCTTGCCGCTTTCGAAAATATAACAGCGTGTCTGCCTTTATCGGCTGCACTAAGATTCATTCGCCTAGATATCGAACAACAAAGGTCGCTGTATAACGTTTGAGAAACACGCAGATGCATTACGAGTCCGACATCCCAACGAAGGAAAACACATACTTAATAAATACTAATATTAAAGAATTATATTTTCCATTGTTATATTATTTTCAATTAATTTTATCAAGCTAGGAGAGGTTGTTTTCCGGGTAAAGCAAGCTGGGAATACAAAAAAGGCATAGAGCAATATAAAGAAATATAGGTTTTCCGATCGTGTTTACTCGTCAACGGATTTCATTTAAACTACTTCAATAAACACTAAATTGCATCCAAATTGTTTGAGCAAAAATCGTGACATAAATGTATTATTTCAAACCTTCAATTTAACCGTAATAATTCTATTATATTTTCTCACGTCATATTGCATTGGGAGAAGGAAATATACTGCGGATACTTAATCATTTTTAAGTTGAAATTACGGGATATTTAGAAAACATGGATTTATTTTTCCGTTGTAATGTAAAACGACTGTAATACATTTATGACACGCTGCTTTCTACGAGTTGTAACTAAAAGGAAATTATTACGGCCTTTGGAGAAAATGAAACTGTGACGAGGCCAGAACTGTAAAAGAAATTTTTGGAAAATAGATTATACCGTCATTTCCTACTCTATTCGATGCCAATTTGAACTGGATAAAAATAGACATTCAAAATGCAATACGCGTTTCATGTTTATTTTTGGAACCGGGTTCGCGGTCGGGTAAGCTCGTGTTAGTACGTAAGGCATGCGTCAGTCGTGCAGGTTTTTCTGTAACAAATATAAAACCCTCTGTAAGGGTAAAATATTATTTTTTAGAGTCTGGTTTGAGGCTCAAGCACTTACTGAATCTGGAACAGAGAATTTAATATTAATTCTCAGAATTGACTTGGCACCATTGGATACTGAAATATTTTAGGCTTCTAGGAGTAGACAGTATCCCATAATTTGCTAGGTCAGTAAACGAATTATCTTCACAATAAATAGGATCTATAAGGTGATTTTTAGATGACTTATTTGAATTCCAAGAAGAATTTGTAAAAGTAAATACATTTTACAGCACATCAGTTTACAAAATATATTAATTTTCAGGGAATCAAGATTATGGTGAAGTCGAGAGGATGAGTGACGTTTTGTGACGTCATATTACACTGTTGTTATGGCGTTCAGATATACAAATAATTTGAATTGTTAAGTATAGTAGGTATTCAATATTGAAAAAAGTATGTAAAAGTGGTAATATAATGCAGACATCTCTACACTTTGATTTTAACTATATTTGACTATCTTTTCCCCATAGTTTACAACGGGCTATTTAATATACTTGATAACATTATTTGCTGATGATGGATCTCCGCAGTTACGTAATTTTTAATTAATTTATCACGCTAGATACAAATTGAAATAAAATTACCATGCTACGAATTAGGAAGCTCCCCTCATCTGTTTAAATTCAGAATATATTAAAGGTTATGCGATATTAATGAACAACGCAGTATTAGAAAACTTTTTTTTCTATGACAACGACGCAACCATTTTTATCAAAAGTAGGGGGTTGCAAGTGACGTCTTATAATACGTTATATGACCGCACCCTCCCTTCTAAGCACCCGATACTTCTTCACCCCCTACTCCTGCATTGCTAATGATTAGAATGACTTATGAAGTAGGGTGTGTCCCGACTGCATTAAGTCTAGATTCATTAAAGAAACAAGTATCATTTAATAGGTAATATCCTAGAATATAGCGGTTACAATAATGTACGTGTGTAAGCGTCCATAGACTCTGATATTCCAGAGGCCATAATTTCCAAACGAGAAAAAGTGTATGCAAATCAAATAACGCATTTAAATCCAAAGGGACAGTGTAATTGTAAATTAGGAATCGTAGAATATATTTGATATTCTTTTCTTCTGGGTTGATTCCACCATACGAAAACTTTTTGTGGCGATGGGAGTTTGTAATAATAAAAATTAAGAAAAATTATGCAGAATATTTTGTACATAAAGTGAAATTAATGGGGTCATAGTATATGAAAATTGCACTTCTTGTAATTACCGAGTTAATTTAATACAAAAGTTGAATCTCAAATCACGTTTTGGATGCTTCTGGTTATTCTGAAAAATGGTTCTATAAAAATATTAAGTTCATTCAATCAATTAAATTTCGTGGAACTATTCATTATTTTAACAAACATTAATACGACCTTAGCTTTCAGGAAAATTGAATATGGGAAACAATGATACAGAAAATAATTTAAGCGGTGGTGGACGTTTCGACTTACTGCAACACTTAATATTCTTAAAATAATACATGCTATCTTATTTGTTCAGGTCGTTATTTTTTTAAAGATATCTTATATGTTTCGGATTTCGTAAGTTATCAAAATTAAACTGCCGGAAATTTACTGAATTTTTACATAGTGTGCGGAAAAGAGAAGTGCCTAATAGGAATTTCTATATTGATACTTTGAAGAGAAAATGTTTTTTCTAATTTCAACAACCTTTTTATCAATTTATTAAGACTGATATTTATACTCTTTTTGTAAATATAATTGGCCATATTTTTAATGTCAGCGCCCGGAAATAAAAAGTTAAAATTTCTAAACCATTTATTTGGTTGAAGAATATTTTGGGTTTACTACTAAAACATGGATTATTATTAGATTGGCTTATGTTTCAAGAATATTTCGGATAATTTAAAATAGATACATTATTGCTTCAGGATATCCGGAGGGTATGTATGAGTACATTCAGGAGATGGGGAATCTATTTAAATTCTCCATTGCCTGAAAAATGATTGGAACGGATCAAATTGACTTAAATGAATTTCACAGAAACTGTTTGGGAGACTGAAGTTTATTATAGCTTGTATTCAGCAAATGATCAGTTCAGGGCATAGGCATTTTTCATAGTCAACAAAGGCTTGGACCTACTCGTTTTATCCCAGCCCAGGCCGACGACTGTCGATGGCTTTCTGCATATTTGACTGTGATGCTTTACAATTTAAAAGGAGAGATGCTTTAATTTAATATATTTCACTGGGTAGCAAGCGTCATTATTCAAATAGGTTTGGATAAAGGTAACAAGTCGTAGCGAGCATATAATTTCAAATTGTTCAGTTGAATAAAAAGAATTAGAAATTAATCAATCATTTAATTTCAACATATTTTTTTTCATCCAGTCAAAAGCTGTGATTTAAACGTGTGTATGACCAGCATAATAACGCCTGGAGACAAATTTAAATCTATCTAGCTAGATATATTTATGATTTTCAACCACGAAAAAATACGGGGGGAGACGACGATACACGTGATGATCAATATCGGTACATCATCAATTATTTTCGAGGTTTCTAAGTCGATTAACGATAGTCCCCATATCATTTAAGCCCACGTTTAGTCTGATGTAAATCTGTCAAAGATTCTAGGAGGTTGTGGGAATAAATAGACCTCTATTGATTTTTTGGGTAATATTTATAAATCATTATAACTAGGTCTTATTAGACTCATGAAGTATGTTCTATCTTCAGTTAAATTGCATTGAAATTGTAAAAAGTCTTTTTTTTAGTCTACATGAGGGTAATCTACGTCGTGTCGTAGCAAATTCCCTTTCATAGCATAGGAAGGGATTTGAAAGAGAGGATGCGGAAAGGTAGAGGAAGGTAGCCAAGGGTTGACTAGGGGCCCCGTGCTGTAGTTTAAGGATCCCACCCGGCATTTGCCTAAAAGTGATGCAGAAAAAAACCTACAAAACCTGCATCACGTAGGTCGAGCAATAGGCACTTGGCGGGAGAGGGGTTTAAGCTTTTAAAAATCTTTAAATAAAATGAGTACGATTAATAAGTATTGATAGAGTTCATTCCTATTAACGTTTAGTAAATGATTGGGAAATGAATATTCTGGTGATAAACTAGTTCCGTATACATTTTAATGTCCGTTTGACCATGATATGAAGAATTTTTATTGAATGCAAGATTTATAGGGATAATACAAAGATATATTTTGTTTCTAAGGATAAAGTAATGGACACGTATAAGCTACTGCGACCATCATGTAATGAGATGTGATTTCATCTTCACGCATAGAGAAGCGGCGAGGTCTAAATTCAAATCAGATTGTTACTGTATGATGGTTTCCTCCCCCTTGGTGCAGTAAATAACACGAATACGCTTGTACGTACCCACCATTAATGTTGAAAATACTAGGAGATGAAGACGTCTCAATCAGTCTCGAATTTCCCTGACTATCGTGACGCTGAACGCCCTATCGATACTCACATTTGCATTTGCGTGAGTAAAGAACTAAACACAGTCTCTTTGTCCATGGCTTCAGTTGCGAACGTGATCTCTTAATCATATTCCCTCGCGTGTTTCCCGATTTCTACCGCAGTTTTTCATCTCTCTTTCAAATGGCATTTTACTGTATTTGTATAAATGTATTAAAATTCCTATTAAAAGCATACATTTCTGTTTAAAAAATATTATGCCTGATACTCGTTGTAACAATTTTTTTTAAATATGTCGTATTTTTTCTAGCTCAAAACTGTTTCTGCATGAGTTTGGAATATATTGTATACATATACATGGTATGTTATATAAAAATTATAAAAGATTTGACGTCAATGTTTCATCCATGATTTGTGGTTATAAGGAAGTAAAGCAAGCAGAAAAGAGAGGGCAAGTAAGTTTGGCGACTCTCCACCCTCGAGACTCCTTCCACCCCGTCGCGTCGCCCTGCATTACACCGGGACGGAGAAATATATACACACTTTTCCAGCTCCGCAAAATAAATTGATCAAGATTAGAATTTTCTGCTTGCCTCGGCGGTAAGATTTTTCGTTTCCTTTTGTCGATCTCGTTTCTCATTCGGTATATATATTTCCTCCGTTCCCTCTCTGTATTTATCCCTTTTCTGGGGCCAGCAGTTACCAGCCCGTCCGTCCATCCGCCCCTTTGTGTCCGAACCTCGCAGAAGAATTGTGTGTACCGGATGTTGATTCCAAGTCTGCCGACGAAGAAACTTTTAGTTTCTCCCGCTTGCTGCACTTCGCCATTCTCAGCAAGAATTTTCTATATGTTTACTTTCTTCAGCTCTGCTGGGGATCGTCCTCTTCCTCCTCTGAAAAAAAAATACAATATATTTTAAGTTCGAGTTGACAGCGGAAAGTAATATCTTCTGAGAAGAGCACATCTTGTGAAAGTTTCACAGATATAAATAAGTAGCTATTACGTACAAGCCCTTATCTGTCCGTTAATACGGTTTTTATTGTCAAAAATTCAGAATTCCTCTACTTGTAGAATAACCGAGGCTACAAATAATTGTATACATTGCTTATACAACATTTATAGCAATGTTTACGCTTATTTTTAGAAATTTTTCTGATCAATAGTGAGATTTACAATTTTTATATCTTTATCAGTATGAATGATGTGAATAACAATTTGTCCAATTACTTTTTTGTATTTATGAAATTTATAAAAATCGTAACGAAAATGTGTATTCTCATTAATAAATAAATGAAAAAATGTCGACCGGACCATGAATCGAATCCGGGACCAGCCTTACCACCTGTTGATGCTTGATCAATCTTGAATTGAAATTTTCAAAACCACTGATAAATTTATATTAAGTGTCCGTTGTTCTTTATATCCCATAATTAGGCCATTGTAAATTGTAAGTGAGCCGAAATTAGGTCTAATGGATGGAGGAATGTCGCACCGGATCTGGAGTCGACAGGGATAGTACAGTGGTAGAGAGCTCTCGCAGGGGTAACCGAGACTTAAGGAATACGATTCCTAATCCGGTCTAAATTTTTCCATCATCATATTTAAATTGTGAAAATTATTTCATTTAACCCTGTTATACATGTTTACGTTCAGTAGCCATAATTACTAACCTCAGTATCCAGCTGTTTACTTAATTTTAAAAATTATTTTACTCTACAGTCTCAAGTGAATTTACATTTACTACTAAAAATATTTATACTTCAGTCTGATGAGGCAAGATAATTTAATGAATAATAATTGGTATTTTATGAATATAACCAATCGTTACTAACGCAGTAACGTTGAAATTTAAAACAAAAAATGTTTCGTTTTCAAAATAAAATCAACCTTTTTTTTCTGATTTGCTTCATTGTTCATAAATTTTCATATTATTTTAGTTGTCAACTTTTAGTTCAATCATAACTAAATCTTTCGTTGATTGTCTTAAGGAACAGAAAATCGCGTATTTAATATTTCCAGATCAAATTATAAATTGTTCACTTTCTCAAATACGAAAATTATTTTGGATGACGTCATCGTAAAAGTTGTGTGGTATTTCTGATGACTCATTTCTTACCTATGCTGCGATTTAAAACCTACAACATTTTATAAGTGGCGACCAACCCCGAGATAGTTTAACTGTATTTAATAGGTTTTATATTTTTAAAATATTTTTATTAATTATTTGGAATGCAAAATATATCCAAATAGTTTAGAAATTTACTAGAATTATCGCGTTCTTTTTTTTGTTCACTCAAAATTTTAATCCTATTTGATATTAATCCATTCGCTACAATTTTGTAGATACTAATCAGAGTATTTGAAGGCAAAATTATTGTGGAAATGAAAGTGCATAACTAAACGTTATCGTAATAACTCTTTCGCGCATAAGTCCTGAAACTTTTATAATAATATCTCTATGTACTCCGAATATGTTCATGTTTTGCAATCGGTTAGTGAAATCATGATTAGAATTGTTGCAGCGGCAACCAAGTTCGTAATCGAGTGTCTTCGTAATGGACTCTGACAACGGACACATAGGCGCCGAGATAGCTACGACGCAAAGACGGAAAGCCTCGCAGATAAATCTGGGGGCAATTCTCAAGGAACTCGATAAAAATTAAGACGGGTGTAAATAAAGAAAGGCCATGCGTCTCCAGATAGCGGTGGAAAATGGCCGCAGGGTCTTTGTGGTGTTTCCGAGGCACCACCTACGTATAAATAGCAGCCACGATGGGACGAAAGATTGCTGGACTCAATTTCCGAGTTCTCCCGAAATACCCTGCTTTCCTCTTTCCCTGATTGTAACTCGTTTATTTCAATTTGACGCTATGATTCGTTACTGGTTTTATTTGATTTATATTTCCATTAGTCAAGTAAAGCAAACGGGGTTCCATATACTTCATTTTTTAGGAGTAATAAAAATAGTACAATAGTAAAATTCATTATCTTTTTTAACATAATAATAATTTCAGTGCAATATAGACAGACATAATATAGTAATGACATACCCCATGAAAAATACAATTGGTGTAAATAATCCAAAATGATGCGAAAGAGCTGTACTTTGTATATATTTATTTCAGATATTGCATTTAGTAAACTATCGAGATTAAAGAGTTCAGCCGTACTACTGTTAATATATAATAACTCTGTAGATACTACACTAATCTAGTGTTTCGTATTCTGAAATTTAGGTCAAGAAATATTAAATAATATTATCTTGTTTTTGCGCAAAATTTTCTTATTTATTACAGCTCCAACTATTTGACAATGAGGACATTGTTACCTATCGAAACGTGTGGATACAGCTACCATCTAACTTTTTTGTACATTTATTTTTTGTCTGTAAAAAATTTTGAAACGTATTTTTCATATATTTGAAAGACTGTTAAATTGTGTATTAACATCGCTGTTAGGCGATTGACTCTAAATATCTATTGATTATAGCGAATTGAATAATTGGATTGAAAAAGAATCGATTTTTAAATTCACGTTGATGATGCATAGCAAAAGTAAAATGTACAAACTTTTGGGAGCCTATAGGATAGCGAAGAGATTTATAACCAGTGACATAATTTTCCTTTGTCAAAATCAAATACCTTCAGTTTATAAGCGTGAAATCTTAGTTTTATGACGAGTTTAATATCTTTATTTTAGGCTATTTTTTTTTCAGTATATTAGTAGTTTATTTACTAATTTATTTTTCATAGGGTGGGAAGTAATAAAAATTCAACAGTTTGGGGAATAATTTTCAAAATGAGAAAAGTTATTTTTTTATTTGATCAATGAACTAATATAATTAATTTTTAAACGAATTTTGTTTTGAAGTACTCTAGGCTCTTAACTCTAATAATTTTTCAACTTTTAAGTACTGATTGATTATTTTAAGTGAAATTAACTACGTCTAAATTAATCGTGTCAATGATATATGTTTATTTTACAGAAATTTGGCTATTATTTATATGGTTATCACGTCTGTCATAGTAATAATATACAAGAAATATATACCAGATAAAAATATGACTTATGGATTCCGCTTCTATAAATTCATTTTAATACTTAATTCTAATGGAAAGTCTACAATTATGTTATATTATACGTCAGTGATTTTTTTTAGTTTCCGCTATATAAAAGAACATTTTAATAAATTTCGTCACGAATATTTATTAATTTGAAATTTGTAACCTAATAAATAAAATAGACTGTACGTTAGTGTGTTGCGTAATCTACACACGTGGAGCAAATTTGCTCAAATTTCGTACACGTGTTCCTTGTGAACCATAAATAAACATTCTGGGTGTAAGACACGACTTGCCACCCCTACGGGCAGAGTGGACGGGGATGGAAATTTTCAAACATGCTAAAACTACCGATATTTGCGACGGATAATTTTTTTTCGGGGTCAATGATATTGATACTGTTTCTCCTGATGATGTTTGTGCCTATTTTCAACCCCTTTTAGCATAGGAAGTGAGAACCCTTAGTGACGGGATGGAGGGTGTTACAAAAAAATAATGTGAAAACAACCTAGATTTGAGTCGAATCCGGTGTTATGGATGTCTCTGAGTTTAATCATGACGACCCGGGGAATGTCAAACACATAACTAGTTTATAATAAATAAATAGACATTTTTAATTTGTACATTTAGATAATCAAATTATTTACTATAATTAAAATATTTTATTCTAGAATCACTAATGACCGATAAATATCAGTCATAAGAATTAATGAATGTTAAAGGAAAATATTTCAATAATTATTTTTATTTAGTCCTGAAATAAAATTGTCATTATACTAATTCTACGTTTATTTAATTTCACTTTCCAAAGCTGAGTTTCATTTCCAAGGATTTTATTTATCACTCAGAATTAATTAATTGTAGCAATCATACTAAAAGGCTAGAAAAACAGTTACTTTTGGGTTTGTGTTGATGTTCAAAATGAAAATAAAATTAATGGATCCTCGATTTAATATATCAGGAACACAGCTGTTTCAGTGTGAAGTGACAAAAACCTCTAAAATTATGCACTCTATGCTTTGCGGACAATATAATAGTTTCTTCATTCTCCTAAGCTTCTATAACTGACAGACTTTCGCTCAGTTAATTTCTCAATTACCCAAACAGTTTATTATCGCCACTTTAGTTTATGGATCTATATGTAATAGGTATTTTATTAGTAATTAATTTATGCAGTCTTTGTTATTTTGGAAAGTCACGGAAAATATTAGGGTGACTAAAAGGGGATCAGAAACACATCTGTCCCAATATGCCATTACGACTTACCACGGTGCACAACCCCGCTGAATCCAATTTCAACAAATAATTTTAAGAATAAGGTTTTGCTCCCCTGTGCGAGATGTTATTTTAAAGCCTCCTGAGGGAATTCTGAAAATATATATATCCCTAGATGAATCCTATGCAAAGTGAGGCAGTGTTGCCAACTGCGAGACAGCAGAAGATCAGTGGCGCAGGAAGCTGAGCGTGGTGTTAAGTGCAGTGTTTCTACCGTGCTTTGTCTCCTGGAGACAATGGAGGAGAGGGCGGCAATCGCCTCCCTCTTCCATTTCCAGGCACAAATTAAGTCGCCACGTCACGGCGACGAAGCCGCTGAGATCTATATTATGTTCTCCCTGGATTGGTAGCGCCGCCTGATTGCAATCTCTTCCAGGCACAGCTTCTGGAAAATAGACAACAGCAGACTTTATCTTTCGTCTTTGCTTCTATTACATAAATCAAGCAAGAAAGAATGCTATTCTCTAGTCTATTCCCGTGCCTACGTCCGGTGATTTACCGACGTGAGCAACGCCAATAACTAGGCAAGTGTAGCCTAGCTGTTTCCCAGCTATCCGAAGTTCTTTTTTCTGGTAAACGCGTGTGTGGAAATAACACTAATAGGATTTCCGTTCGTGATATATAATAATACATAAAAGTAATTATAACAAAGTAAGGAATTAGAAAATTCGGGCTAATAAATTAAAAACAAGAAAACGTAATGTAGTCAGTAAATAGAAAGTAGAATGAATAATATTGTAAATCTCAAAGTCAACGATCAGTCTGTCAATAAAAATCAAATGATTGACGCTGGGGATTAAGTAGTAATCGTATCCTCAAGAAACGTTTTGCAAATTATAATCATGCAAGATGGTAATTTTTTTAATTCAATGGTGAATCACAAGTTTTTTTTTGGCGGTCATGTGGTAAGTGATCTTCTACGGGATTCTATATTATACAGTCTCTTAAAAAGTTTCAATTGAAACTAAGATAAGTATTGCCATAAATTCAAGTTTTTATTAGGGCTTGAAAAATCGTTAATAATGGTTAATAAAGGTTTTTTCCTTCCCAAAACTTGTAGTACTCACCTCTACTTCCTGGAGTGTCAACTTCTGTTTTCTTCGTGTTGCTTAGAATGAGTAATTTTATCAATATAATCTACTTTCACCTATCGTTTCTCTAAACTTAATCGAAGTGTTCAAAAAGAAAATTTTCGGAAAGTTAGTAAGTCTGCAACCATGAATTTCTTTGATCGGCCATCACTTTATTCTTGACCAAATATGGTTTTTTGTCTTTTTTATTGACTCAAGCGATCCAATAACGGTGCATAACAATCTTCATTTAACGTTAGTCCTTTTTCTAAATAAGAGATGTTGATAACCTCACCCCCCCCCCCCCGGGGTGTATCCCAAGTCCCGTCACGTTCCCAGGCAAATTCACAGTCTTCATTTACCTTGTTCGGCTCCGGTTCGTCTGCAGAAGGAACTAATTAGGCTTTTGCTAATTCTCTCTGGAGAGTAGTAGTGGTTGATGGACAACACTTGACCAACCTAGAAACTCGTCAGTATTGTGACGCAAAAGTGACGGACCAGCCACTAAATTGACCACACGTTCGCATTCATTCCCCACTCCGACCAAACACGGCACTAATCTAGCTAGGGGTTATTTGTTTGACAATTTTTCATACAAAATCGTTTCATATGCTTGTGCCCTCAAAATGGTCTCTTATTTTGGCTCGTCGATTACTCAACATCTTATCTTGGATTGGCGTCCCGAACTATTTTAATACCCTGGGGGTGAATTTCAACCATACCTATTTTGATTTCTTTAGACATATGGCCTTTCAAACGAAAGTATTTAATCATTTTTTGAAACTTGTTTTCTACATTGTTTGAAAATAATGTGTGTTTCTTTGATCTTTAACATAAATCGAACAATGTAATGGATATAGTATAAAATTTGATGGTAGTTTATTTAAAGGACACTTCTCAGAAACAAACCATCGGCAGATTTTTTTAAATAATCAGTAGATGACTAATTGAATCAATTAATAAATTTAAATCTACATTGGAAGTTCTTCAGTTGATGCTGTGTATTGTTTTGAAGCCATCTTATCTTATACTATGTCACTTCTCTTACATTTCACATATAAACTAACTTAACGTGTTGTACCTCTGTCATAAAACATGATTTAAAATATTATTTCTCATCTGTAGCAAGAGGCAGGAGGAATTAATATACATAAAATTAATTCAACAACATAACATAGAAGGCATGTAAGTTCTCACTCTTCGTGATAATTCTACTAAATTTGTTTTATGAACACAAATGAATAGGTATGAATTTATAACTTCAATTAATTATTTTTAGTTTATTTCCTGATAAAGGCCAACTATAATGACCACAATTCTATATATAGATTTTATTTTTCACCCTTATCAGGTTTGACCATGTAACGTTTTACATATTCCAGGGATAATTCATACTAATATATATTACATACTGAATTATTAAAGAATAATGTTAGTAAAGAAATAACTATATAGTGTAATGCCAATTAATTAGGTCATTAATTGGTTTTAATAAAATTTAATTGTAGCTGCAGGAGCTTCCAAAGCGACAATGGAGCCGAGCTCTGTTACTTTGTCGGAAAGTCAAAAATGACGTATGCGCGCTAAAACTCAAGACTACGATAGTTCAGTTGGTGACGGGACATTTCGGAGCACGGAACAAATGATTCTATAGCAGAGACTAGCCGTTGTTTAATGTATTATTAAACAAAAGTGTGAGTTTAAGATAAAGTAAAAACATTCACGGAAGCATTACATCGAAAATATAGCTAAGTAAAAGCAGTTTTACGTTTGTAGTCAGCCAGAAAAGGAAGTCAGCAGTTTACGTTTGTAGCCCGCCAGGAATAGTAGAGTTGCAGTTTAAGTCCCAAGCGGTAAAAAGACTAGAAAATCTATGAATCACGGGATTCATATAAGGCAAGCAGTTATCAGATAGCTGACAAAAAGGAGGATCATCCGAGTTCCTGAATCAAGGTTGACTTCAAGAGTGTAAAATCTGTGAGCCGATATTAGAATCAGTGTAAAAATTTTGCAATAATGTACTCCTGAAAACAAAAGGAATGCTGGAACCAGCTGGACAGATGTAAGTAACAAAATAACAAAAATAATGATTTATGTAAATGTAATTAAAGGATAGAAGTCAGATTTCGTTCTATTTTTATTGTCAATCAGAGTTAATTTCTTTTAATTTATTTCTATCGACGTATTGTTTAGGTAAATGTGATTTGTTTGTTAATAAGATTTTAATATCAATTTGTTGTGCCCATTATCAAACTCAGTAGAGACCCTGAGAAATTAATATTTTAAATTGTAATTGTCTTTGAGATATTGCCACAATATAAATAAATCTTTTGTTTGTTAATTGATTATATTTTAAATTTAAAAAAGCCATCCATTTGATTATTACATAAATGGATTCAACGAGAGGTAAATTAATTTAAATTCAAATTATATTAATTAAAGGCTTTCTTTTAATTATTACAATATACTGAATTTGAATTCATATTAACAATCAGAAATTATGAAATAATGGAAATATTAATAATAGTTTCATTTCTTATGATTCAGGAATTAATGCTGTCAATAAATTTTCTTCGTAATTGGGATGAATACTCAACTAAAAATTCGA
The DNA here is from genome assembly GCA_037074705.1 of Zhengitettix transpicula. Lineage (NCBI taxonomy): Eukaryota > Metazoa > Arthropoda > Insecta > Orthoptera > Tetrigidae > Zhengitettix > Zhengitettix transpicula. The sequence goes on from CM073591.1 coordinate 71,206,528, forward strand.
TTATTTCTAGTGTCTCCAATAGCTGACCGTCTTCTTTCTTTTACCTGATCGTTCTAAAATTATTAGCATTTGATTCAGTAATACGTTACGGAAGTTATTTCCCTTTTCATAAGCACCAAAACATAGATTCAAATATTTACGTAACTTAATATGTGAAGAGTATCTGCGACTCGTTGTTTTGTGGGCTTTTATCGCCAGTGGATCACATTATTACATTTTTATCAGAGAAGTTAATTGATTATTTGTACGTTGGCAATACGTTCGCAGGCGTGTGTGTGTGTGTGTATTTTCAGGTAAAAAAACTTCGCCATTTGCGTCTGTTATCAGACATCTACAATGTGTTGTTGTTAATTACTCTGCTGTTTGGTCAACTCCCCAAGTGGAAGCCACACTTCGTACTGCACACTAATTAGAAACACACAATCTACAATCTTAACAAGCAGTTTTCTCTCAGCGTCAACAGGATGCCGAATATTATTTCTCACTTCTAGAAAGAGACAGGAGGAATTATTGATTACTAGATGGGTGATAATGGAGAGTTGATTTAAACTTTCGTTTAATTCTAAAACTTCCAAGTTTTAATAAAGAAACATTTATCGAGACTGTTGAATGGCTCTTTAGTGTCTCATCATTTTCAAAAATATGCGTGTTTCTCTGTAACAATGAGTTATAAAGAACTATTTTTATCTATATACATAAAATTTAAAAAATCCAGTTAGAATATTTTTTGCAAGTAAATTCAATTCTACCACTATTTATAAGACAAATATTGATAATTTTCAACATTTATGTCATGTAACAATCAACGCTGTTTATTAATATATGGAGCAGATCTGTGACAACGGAGATGTTTCACGGTATTTTTTTTGTTAATAAATACAGAATATTGCTTGTTACCTACAAGTAAAATCTACCATAGGAAATATAGAAACACTCTTTAAAAATTTTATGTTTATATTAACTAACAACATGTATTTCTAATTACATTTTGGTATAATATATATAATGTCAAGGCTAGTATTATTTTAAATATATTGTATTTATTTGAGATAACTAGCATTGACAGAAAGAGTAAGTATATGCAACAAATATTTCAAGCCTGTGGATTTTAAATTAACTAATTACAATACACGAATGTTTCACAACACCGAATTTAAAATTTAATTGGACCAATGGCTGTTTATTATTTGAAACTCCCAAAGCTAGTACTGTCGTAATTAAATGAAATCTAAAATTGTGTACGAGTTGCGCGGCATAATAATTAATACATTTTATTAGACTATATTGCAGGTTTGTCTGAGACCTATGGGCCAGATTGTAACCTCGAAATTCGTAAAGTATTTAAATGTGGCTCATTTCCGTCAGAAAAGCTTTTACTTGTTGAGTAAAATTCAAGTATAACCACAGGATACGTTGTTAAATATGTTTGGAATGACCGGTTAACGTCGAATTTATTTCACCGCAACATCGGAACTAAGGAACATGTTTAACTAAACGGGTTTGTTCATCACAAACTCCACCTGACCCCTCGTACATTTATGTTAATTCTGTTTGTGGCCGAAGCTTACTCACTACTTTCCAAGTAATAAAATTTTACTCCTTAATCAAAGCGCAGGCCATTTGGAGGAGGGATAATTAACGTTTAAGGACACACATATGATCGTATACTTAAAAATTCAAGCATACAAAATTAACAAAAAAAATTGGTGGAATGTCCAAAAAATAGTCAAATGATTGTAATGTTCCCAGACATTTTTCAGAGTTACCTGATCATTTACCAAAGCGTGGCTTGAACGATGTTGAATATACCCACTACATTTTTTGTGGTTTTTATTCATTTTCTACGTTTACTCTGCAAAATCTGATTTCAATTAATGAACTTTAATTATTAAAATTTAATGATTGCAATTAAAAAATTATTAAATGTAGAGAATTAAAATACGTAAAAGTAATTATGAACTACATATAGGAGTTTAGTGTAAAATCATTTCATTTTATTATTGTCTCGTACATCGCGTAAATCACAGGGTTGTCATAATGACCTGTAGTCTTATATATGTAAGCAGTTTTAAATTTAATGATTCCATTAGTTCTCTGCCGAGGAAATAGTGCAAGCCGTAGCCCCACTATATTCATTGATAATAAAATACAGCAAAGAAATATACACAACACCAATGAAAAGTGAAAAATAGTGAACACGCAAATCAGAAATATATATATATATATATATATATATATATATATATATATATAAAGAAAATGCAGAAATAAAAATTGGGGAAATATATAGACTAAATGTACGACAGTAGTAGGAAGATACAGAAGTGTAAAATGATGATTAAATTAATGCAAATAAATTTGTCGTTTCGTAAATGTCAGAAACGTGTAAAATATTCATAAAAAATAATTTAAATAATTAATATTTAATGAGATTTTCGTTTACTTATTTTAACACGTGTTATTTACCATACTTTACTATTATTATTATTATTACTATTCACAGAGGAACTTTAGATAGACAGGTTACTGGACCATATAGATATCGTAAAAAACTACCACACAATAACAAATTAAATTTTATTATTAATTTAACAACAGTTACTTTCTCTTATGAATTCCTTCTACCCTAAATGTAAATAATTATGTCAAATAATATCTCGTCCAAATGAGGGAAGTTTTCGCTTTGTGTGGTACAGATCAATAAAAATATTAAGTAGGCCTACAAATTTTTCGTATTAAATTTATTAACTTTTACTAATATTTTCCTTGGAAATGGTAGTCTTAACCATTCGTGAACAGAAAGTTAAGGCGTGAATTCATTGTGTAGTACGCACCACAAAGGAATATTTACGTTGAATGTAAGACCAACGATTCCATTTACAAACTATTACGAACTTTCTGAGAACAGTAGTTTGGGTTTATGGGTCTATAAACGCTTAGGTTTTCAAAGTAGAAGACGTACTATTATATATGCTTTCATACTTAACAGCAGCCCAGAATTAAATGGACATTAATAAAAAATATTTATGGTCTGATCATAGCTAAACTGTAATTATACCTTTAGTGTTTACGAATTATGCGCTTATAAATTTGTGTGTAGAGTGGGATTGGCTCTTGTAAAAGCAATGGAGCGAGTAGGAGAGTGAGGGAGGGAGGAAGGGAGAAATTGATAGTCCATTCTTCTATCATCATTATCTGTCACATCCATCCTCATAACGATTGTCACGTCCTCCAATCTGCGCCTTTCGGTACATACTTCACTCCTTCCAATATAATGAATTCAAGAGCAGCAAACGAGTTGTTATCGATTTGGCACGGCAGATTAAAGAGAGCGGTCTAAGTTACACGTCTCAGGGCGCAGCGAACCTGCCTTTTATTCAATTAGCCACAAGTCTCTAAATACCATCCACCCACACGATTATTACGGAGCGCGACCACCTTCTGCATGATTTAACTCGTATCTTCACAGCCGGCTGCCCTCAAACTACGACCCTTTGCTTGCACTCTCGTAACGTATAGAACGCATTCCTTCTCAAAAGAATAGCGGATGTTGAACACAATGTCGAGGTGTAACTCATTTCCTTTGACAGGGAAGAGCGGAATATTCTAACTGGAAGAGCGCCGTATAGCGAAACGAGTAAAACGAAATAGGGTGGGGGTAAAATAAAGAAACAATAAAAAGAAGAAAATGAGATAACCTGTTTCGGGAACCGCATTCTTAGAGCGTGTCTGTCGAGCTGAAGACACCTTTAAGCGTAACACACTCCACCGTGCTTGGTAAATGGAGATCGCGTGAGTCGTTTAGGTTTATTGTCGTAAATCAGAGGACACTGCTACCATACCTACGCTACGTAATCGCCAACCGATTTATATCGATCAGGTTTGTTGGAGGTTACGCAATACGATTTCTATCCTCAACTTTTGGGACGCGACCGAGTGGGCCCGGCGGACCTTATACTTAAAATTCAATTTAACTTAACGAATGTGATATTCTGCCTGCGGCGTGAAAACCTCTTGAATCCTTTCTTCCGCCAAAGCTCGGGAACCCGTTTAAAATTGAGGCCTTCCCACATCCGAAACTAAATTAATGGGGCGATAATAATTACGGCCTAGATGCTAAAGAAACGTAGATGATGGCATGCCATCAACAGGGAAAAAAATTACTGTTTGCTATTCAAAGTTCAGAACATCACCAATGAATCTTCCAGGAAGCAAAACAGAACGAGCTGCTTAAAAATAGAAAGTGATTCGCAAATATATGTACAGATTAATTTGTAAAGTGAAAAGCAAATATAAATGCACCTTCAAGAAAGTGTTGTGTACAGATGTCAATAAAAGTTTACAATTAGCCTGGAAAATTTAATAATACTACAGCGACAATGAGTTTGATTTTACTCCTAGTCATTGGATCCTTGTCCTTGGCTACGTTAAACACTGCTCCTTGAAAGAAATTTTGCCGACAGACCAAATTTTTTAAATAAATATATACATTCTATCATTTCAAGCAATAATAGGTTAATGTTTGGCAAATTATTAATACTTTGAGCCATGCATAATTAGAGAACTTCCAGAAACAATATATCTTTTTGTACTTTATCCCTCATTATTTTAATCAGTCACATTTTAATAAGAAAAGTAATATATAAATTTCTAAATTATTTAATTAAGAAAATCTGGAGCTTTCGGCAATTTTGCGATATTCATCTGAACAAAATAAATGTTACAATTTTTTTAAAGTAATTTACAATTCAAGAAGAATCTCACCCAGAAAAAATATTTAACAACATTAATTCAATATTTGTTATAATTTTATATTATTATAATGTTTTCTTTACAAATGAATGTGTCAATATTGCCGATAGCTCAAACGTTTCAAAATGAAATAATTTAGAAAATTATGCGCTAGTTTTTTTATTAATTTTTTTATTAATTTAATTTAATTTAATTGATTAAAAAAGATGAGAGTAAAATACGGAAACATCATTAATTAATTTATCAGTCATGTATCACTTTTAATTCTTCAAGACAGACAATATTTATGTTATACTATTGTTATTGAGGACTGTACTGAAATAAAATTTAGATTATTTTATTTTTATTTTTTCCTATTTTCCCTGCGAAGAGGAAACAACACAACCTTATTAAATACATACAAAATTATACAACCAGTTTAATTTAATATGTCCATATGAATGCAGATATTTGGGTACTTTTATTTTCTACGTAGTTACGTACAAGGAAGTGATATAACTTCCTGGGAAAATTTAAGGTTAGCTTTCGTTGATATTTAATTTCGAAACAATCCATTTAACTTCTCAAACGAAACAGATAATTATCAAAATGTCGGAAACATCTTGATCACAGGAAAAAATGCTGCATTATACAGGGAAGCAGAAAATTAGAAAATTGTTTCAGGTTATAAATAATTAACTTCATTTAGCTAATTGTAATGAAATATTCGAATATTAAGGTTTAATCTTCGTAATTATTATTTTATTTTGAGTCGCATCAACTGCGAGGTCATTACCGACTACTGGTTACAGTTATTTAGTTTTCATTTATTATTCCAAAGTCGTCTTTAGGTACTCAATTATTAATCTCCGTTGAGGTTTTTTTCATCATAATTGTCTCTGGAGTATAAGGACAAGAAAGTGTGCTTGTGCTGGTCGCGGAGGGGTAGGAGACAGCGACTGTCCATTTTTAGGGCTTCTGGATGGAAGAATTATGGGAGAATAAAGATGAAACGTTCCCCTCACTGAATGGACATTACAGATAATGTAACGTATCACTTTCCTGAAATGGCAGAGGGCAGGCCTAGCCCAACGAAATTTGATGAAAGGTGTGAATGTCCGACCCCTTATATACTCATCCAAGGGTCATAAACGTGGAACTCATATAAAGAAATTCCGGTCGATGGCAGAGGGTGTTTGGAAGGTAGAGGGGATGAATAGATTTCTTATGAGTAAGCCGTATACAACGAAACCTATGATATGAGTAACAGGTCAGTTGGGGTATCTAGATTTGGAATACAATGAAGAGTTAAAGGTATCGCGAAAATTTTGAGTAGTTTTCTCAAATGTCAGGCTCGATATTATTATTTGTACTGTGGATATTGTAATATAATAATAATTTCGATAAGAGGAAAGCGTTGGGCACAGAGAAAGTTGATCTTGGCCGTAGAAGTGGCACGCACTGGAGATGTACGGCCCACCTGGACGGATAAATCGCCCCCGTCTTGTAATTGGCCGGCAGCAAACCCTCCCCTAAATCTACATTGGGGTGAAGGATATAGAGGGGAGGTAGGCCGAGCTACAATGATAAAACACAGGGGGATATCTTCGGTCGGTGATCGGGATTCTTCCATTTCCAACCTTCGTTCTTACCAGTTCCTCTTCTCAATTCCCCGTACAAATGAACTTTCGCGCCTTTACATTTCTAATGAATCCGATGCCCTATTTCAAGTGGGACCGTAACCGAGATCTGAGCGGATTATAAATATTCACTACTAAGGCTTTTATGTCGTAAATGATTTACTGAACAATAAACTGTGACTATACGGGCGAGAGAATCATTACAACACAACGCCATCTAATTTTCTGAATTTCAGATGAACATGATATTTATATATCGTTTCCTGAAACGTACATCACCCGGACTTATTAGATTAATCTATAATAACCGTTCTGTGTCAATAATTTCATTTCCTTAGTTCTGAGACTTATCGTACACCAGTTACCAATTAGTTGCTGTTTTTCACTAATTTTATAATTCACCCCGCTCTCTAAAATTACTGCACGGAATCCTAAACTAAAGACTCCATTCTTTTCATGATTCTTGCAAAATTTTTTTCCCCAACAGTTGCAAATATGTCACAAGTTTTTATAAAAATAAACTCAGGCGGTAAAATATGACAGAATTATTAAATTCATTTTGTCCCTATTACTATTCTATATTGTCTATAACGCGTACCTTCTTCGTTTTCTTAGTTTTTTATTTATTCCAATGAACGTTAAAGGGAAGAATAAACACTGGTACACTCACGTTAGAATAAAAACATTACACAATTATTACTGTTAAATATGGAGAAATTTCCTGGATTAGATATCGAATACAATTCAAATGCCTGGGGACTGTAAAACAGTGCTATTGTTAAATAAATAATATAGAGAGAAATATTTCACAACTACAATCCGTATAGATCATGGTTATATTGAATTATATATCAAGGAAGGAAAAATGTCGTCCGGGCCAGCAGACATTGAGCCATCCCTGTCAACTCCAGATTCGGTTTTAACTTCCCCCTGTGTTTCTTTTGTACAAATCATAATTTTAAAATGGTATTGACATAAATTAACAACTGATTTTGGGTCAAGCAAACACAAAAATTGTTTTGTCAATTGTACAGTTTTTTTAAAATAACTTAATGGACCTCTTTACCGCAGCAATGTTCACTATCAAACTGTTTAGTGTCATAAAAAAAATTTCCCTTACTAAAAATGTGCCTTCTGGTTTGTAACATTATGAACTTCAATTTTCGGAAGTGAACGAATTAAAATTTTCTCAAGACACCAAAAAACCTTTAAATTACACGTATTAAAAAAGCAGAAAATTATTGTTATAAATTTTTCGCAATGGTGTGAGGTTGGAGGAGAAGTAATGCATGTAACACTTTCTATAGAACTTTCAGAACATAAAAGTGTGTTTCGTACATTCTTCTGTGATTTAGTTTAGTCACACCAAAGTAATGGCATTTCAGCGTTATAATATTGCAATTAATATATTCGATCTTTCGTGTTGACGTTGATGAGTGTTTAACAATATACGAAAAATTCGACTCGCTTATGGAATATATATCAACGGGCCAATTTAATCGCAGAATTTTGGCGGGGACCGAGAGCCGCCTGTTGTCTTGGAATACTGAGGCTTAAGAAAAATTGTGCGTTGATGAAGAGGGCGTGGGAGGCCCAGGGAGTGAGATGGAGAGAGGATGGGATGCGGTTTTAGGCCAGACACATGTGTCCAGTACCCATGTGCGTGTTGGAGCGGCTTAGCAATTAAGCTGACACGGACTCAGGCACAAATCCTGCACAAACACAAGCGACCAGGACCCAGCGTCCGCACACATCGCTTGTTGTCCTGTTTCCCTACATGGCTGACATCACTTCCAGTCTTTCGTCTCCAAAAACCCAACCATAGCCGTCGACGTTGGAAGTGGAAATCTCAGTTGAAAGAAATGAGCGAACAATCAATGACCATTAATAGGCTTTTGTTTCGATTTGCAATATTGCCGACGATGTAACTATTTATTTCTATGCTTTATGCTACTAATGGTTTCATAGTGAGGTTTGGCAAAAATTATCGGCGTATACGATATCAATATTTCGTCAAGTCGTAAAATTTGCGCTCGTTTGCTTTATGATACGGCGTTTCATTTCGACAAACTGGTCTCGTAAAATTTGAAATAGTCCACTACGAAATTTAAATAGAACAGCAAAAGTGCTTACTCTTCTTCAGTAATACATTCTAGCAATATTCCACTTAAAAGCCAAAATTCCGCCTCATTATCTTTCAAATTTCTAAGATACACACACAAATAATACAGGTAATTAAATAATAAGTTATGTATTTCGTCGCGGTGTTATTTTGCTTAATTATTCATTTAACCTGTATGATATAATTCATCTGGATGCTGAACCTCGCGTTACAAGAATCTAGTGTTGCCCGCAGCTTTGCACACGTGAATTCTGATTTATTGCAGACAAAAAATCGTAGATATTATCTTGAGTTCTGTAAATGAGCATTGTTCTTTACAGTATTATCCGTTCAGTTCATTTTTTTGGTGACAAACTTTAAAAGCAATTGAACATTTTTCTCCCAGCCTTTTAAATAAATTACCAGGTATGTCCTCATGTTGCGGTTAGTTGATCTCGGGCATATTCGCCCATCTCGAGCCTCGATTAGTGTACACAGTCCTCTTTAAGTCTTTTTTTTGCACTTGATTAAAAATATGTTCGGTTTTCATCTACAGAAATCCGAACCAAATCTGTGGAAAGAATCCTAGTAATATATAACAGAATACTGTTGAAGTTACCGAGGTAATAGAGACTTTTACAGACTGACAGCGCAACTTAGTGACGTTGGGTGACGTCGAACACGAATGGGCCGCGGTTCACGTTTAAACATGATTGAATAATATCTAAATTATCCGACTTCTTTATCCAACATTACTAATTTATATTTTTATGTTAATTTTCTTTTATGAAACACAGTAGCTAAGCCCTGTGGCGGCATTGAATGGTGATGTCCGGAAAAAACGACGTAATCGATGTGCAACTACAACACAGTAAATGAATAAACAAGAAATTTTTTGTCAGGAATATGTCTTAATAAAATAAAAAATTATAATAAAATAAAAAATTTGAACATATTAATAAAATGAAAATTGAACACATTAATAAAATGAAAATTGAACACATTATTAAAAAACTTTGAACATTAATAAAATAATCGGCTGCAATGTTTAGTAAAGCATATTTCCAGAAATTCGCTCCACAAATTTTTAATTGTTTTTCAAAATATAGTACTTAATTATATTAATAATTTAAAAAAATTATGTATACACCTGAAGGTGTTTCATAAAGGAACGACACGTTGAGACAATGTTTATATATTGTGTTCTATTTTTCATTTTATTAATATATATTTGTGACAAATTGGGCCAGTTAATATAACTACATATACAGTACCATAGACGAGATCACAGTATTCACAAACTATCAGAAATAAATCTGCTTGATTGACTTTTCTTACTTCTTTTGTTTAATTTACTGTTGCTAGGTATTGTTTTTAGTTTGTTTCTAATGGTTCGTGTACGCGGCAGGGTTTCACCGTTTGTCACCATATCTCGATGAACGGTAAGAGATACTGACGAACACCGAGTGTTATAAACTTCGTATATCACTCCCTGGTGAAATGAATTATATATTTGTCGAATTGATTTCAATCTCCAGGAGTACAGTAGTAAGAGCAGAAACACATTTTTAACCTGATTTACTTGCCGGTTGCAAAGCAATGACCTTGCCTGTTTCACCTGGCAGGTGATAGACTCTCAGTTTACGGGAGACCTCCTGTATTCTTCAGTTTGCTTTTCTTCTTTGGCGTCGCATGGCTCATTTACATGCATTCAATGGCCTTCGACGGGCCAGAAAATGAGGTCTTGACGCATCAGTCTGAATATATTTTTCGCTGGAGAAGAGCTTTATATATAAACAATTAAAATAACAACCTTCAATATTGAATTTTTGAGACCAACATATCAAGTATTATAATAGCAATTAGGGGCAAAAATATAATACTTCATTTAATAAGTTGAAACATTTAAGTGATTATATAATAAATTATAACCAATAATATTTAGCATTAATTTGGACTTATGCTCTTCTGTTCCATTTGAAGTTTAAAATAGGGAAAACCAGTTTCAGTTAACTAAGAACGATTTATATTCCATATCTGTTAATTCAGTAGCATAACAAATACATATGTTTCTATAAACACATGTGCTACATTTTTGTACAATTGATCGGATATTAATTTTTTACTTATTCGTATAGCAGAATAATAACACTTTATTTTATGAAATACGTATTTTACAAGATTTTTACCACGCCGCACTCTATAATTGCTTATGTGGAAATTAACAGCCTTTCGTTTGTGTATTACTCCTGCTCCTCATCTGAATATTTTTTTTTTGAATAATTGAAAATAAATTTCAAATGAAAAATTTTTAATCTGATTGAAAATAATTGGCTGTCTTTCTTATTCCTTGAAAATCAATTTATTACCACATAAATTTAGAACCGTTAGTTATTTTCGCTTTTCGTGAAGAAGGCCACTTTTCGGAACGGTTACATTTATAGCCAAAATTTTTTTATATTCTATCTGTACAACACAATTTATAGTGTTAATCATACATTAATTAAAAAATCCACAACTCATCTCTGATGTTTAACTAATGTGTTATTCAGTATAAAGGGTTCTTCGATGAACCATTTAAGCAGCTGTTGAACAACAAATTATTTTTTGAAAATTTTATTTCATCTATCAATGATTGAAATAAATCTAATATTTTAAATATAAATTTTTAGTAAATTTATGAGTGTTACTTACGTTGTGTTTGAGTTCTTTGTCATGTAAATGAGGCAATCAATGAAAAAAATGACGTTAGGCTTTCCTGCTAGAATTTTTTAATCGCTATGAATGCCATCATCATAGAAATCTTTATTTTTAAAAAAAATAAATGTTCTTTAATAAACTATTGTTATTCGTTTTATTTTGATTGGATAATAAAGGGAACTCACGCAATAATTATATTTTACTACTATCTAATAAATATATTAAGGTGTTTTTATTGAAGTTCTGTGAAATATATGTTATAATATAGTGTTATGAGTTTGAAGGATACCCGGCAGACCGGATATTTTACTGAATAGGAAAGGAAAATTAAAAAAATTAAAAATATACGTCTGATTGAAAATTAATAAGAAAGAACCAATTACAGATTGTTTAATTTAATATTTAAATGTTGTAAATGATCTGGCAAAACGTTACATTTTCTACTATTAAGTAAAAACTCACAGTAGATCCTCGCAAGAACTAATTCGTTCTTTATTATAATTAAAATAAAAAATACATAAATAAGGATTAGAAAAATTTAGAAATTAGAACATTTAATTTTCGGTGATTACAGGGACAGTGATGAGGTTTCATTATCGGTTCTTCTTCAGCGTTAAAAATTATACATAATATAAATTTGTGTCCCAAGTCGTGCTGTCATTGTTTTATTTGACCCAGTTCTGTATATGACAGTCGTAAAAAATCAGAAATAGCGTGTGTCCATACTTCCCATAGAATTTACTAGATATTAAATTTACCTTATTTTATAATTTTAGTAACTATCAGGAAATTGATAGTTATTGACTTTCCGGCGGTGAGGTTGATTTTCTAGCTTGCGGGTTCTTGTAACCTGAAGAAGATTGTGTAACTTGGACGTGCAGTATTTCGGGCTCAGCCCCCAAGTAACGGGACCAGAGGTCGTTGTCATCCCTTACGTCAAGGCCGGCAACGGTACTTGTTTGTCCCCCGCTGAACAATACCGGGCATTTTCGCACTGCACTAAAGAAGATAAAGCAAAGTCGGTTGTCAGTGAGGAATGGCCTGTCAAACTGCTATTCCCAAAATGCATTTCAAAAAGCCTGCCTCAAATATTCTGTCACCAAGAAAGAAAAGCTGATAGCACCAATAACCCTGTGTGGTCGACGACGAGGTCGACTTCCCAAATCGCGACAAACCGACGGTTCGCAATTGGCTTTTATTAATTCTAATTTGGTATTTATTGAAGTTGTGTCAAATTGTCTTGGAAAAGTAGAGCTCAATTATTTAACTGAAATATGTTTCGTGATGATGCTTGTGTTTTGATTTTTCGAGAATATGATTTAAGAAAACGTCTTATTAGTGAGCTGAGAGGCACGAGAAAAAGGTTACTCTAGTGCTATATAAATTTTCTGAAAGAATATCATGTCCACTGGGATTCTCTATTGAATATATTTCAACAACTTGACTGTTGGGCGCCTCGTTGATATTAAAAATAATTTGACAGTCTGAAAGAATAGGGTATAATTTTTCTGTACATTAGATGAGAATTGTAATGAAAATATAGTAGTACAATATTGGATTTTTAAAACACGCAAAAATTCAGTAATGTAAACAAAGTAGCTAATCAGAAGGCAAGGAACGTATTTAATAGTGAATTCAGGACAAATCATCGGGGAAGCAATGAAATATATGGTTCCAAGAGCAAATAACAGCCTTGAGCGAGGCGGGGCGGTGCCGCCATGTAAGGCCGGCGCTATGCGTGTCAAGCTTATTCAATGAACCGGGTTTCTTATCAGATTTTCTCTGGCCTTACCTTCGTGCAACTGAATTCGACGCCGAGGGGAAAAAAATTCGGGTGATTTATATCCCTTCACGAAATTTGGGAACTCGATTAACCATTCTGCAGGTTCCAAACATTCATTATCGGCTTCAGGGCACTGCAGTAAAATACTGACACGTTCAATCCACTTCCAGAGCCTCGGTTTCAATCATATTGACAGGTAAACAGGGACATAATTTGATTTTTCTTTGGATACCAAATTGGCCAATATAGGCCATTAACCTACCTTGTGGGCTTTAATGTTAGTTCTTAGAGTCGCTGTTTATAAATTATTACTAGCAAAAATAGTTTCGTTCGGTGCTGCGGATATAAGTCATTAAGGACGACGATCACGTCTATACCTTAAAATGCAAAATATATTTTCAGGAAATAACACGTTGATTTTATATTTTATAACGTAAAATAAGAGGGAAAGGGAACTATGCACCATCGAAGACAACCAAACTCATTAACAAAAAACAAAAAAAATTAATATGAAGGAGAATAAAGAAATAAATTACTTGAGAATTATATTAAAAATATCTTAAAAGCAGCGAAATAGAAATGTCGAGAATTTTAGAAAAATATGTTATGTAAATTTTACGTGGCGTACAAACAAATCTGGTCACGAAAACTGGGGTTAAGAATGAGTGTCCAGAATGTGTCATGTAAGAGGACAGTCAGGCCGTCTCGGTAGTCCAAGGCTCTGAATGAGCTGTCGAGTCAAGGGGTAGTAGTAGGTAGAACAAACAAATAAATCAGAACTTTGTAAAGTTAAAAAGTAGAGAAAATATTAGTGGAGCTATTGGAGCAGTTGGGGAACGCTTGATAAGGATAAAGAAAAGATAAATAGATGGGAGGAAAACTTAAAAAAAACTTTCATTATTTTATTATATTTAAAATAAATTCAAATTTACAAATAATTACTTGATGACCTTTTACAACAATTTTTTTATACAACAAACAAATTAATAATTACAAATTCACCAAAAAAATCGAAATCTGTCGATTTTATCTTTAATCTAACGTTTACATAAATAATTTAATGAATTATAACTCTCAGTTTTCCCTGGTACCTGGGCAATTAAATTTTTTCATCAACACACACTCTCAATTTAAAAAATTAATAAACACTGAATTTACACTTCACTTTGTATTTACAATATTGGCGGCACCTTGTAGACGAACTATACCACCAATTATGCGCATTTCGCTGTGATACAGGAAATTCCTCCTCGTAGACTTTTAAGATTATTTGGCGTAATCTGTAACACTCGGAAATATATCCGAGGCACCGTCTGCATGAATGCTCTCCAACTTAACCTTTTCAAAATTTCTCGTTTACGTTTCTGCTTGCCAACTGAACTATTTAACATTACTTTTTAATATTTGAAATCGTCTTTCTAACACGACCACTTTCTGTCGATTCTGACCGCCGTCTGCCCTACTTAACTTTTCCGCGGCGCTATGTCTACAATGCAATGGCCTGTTTCATTATCGTCCATTGTTGTGTGTCTTTGTGTCTGTTTGCTGGTAACAATATGAGTTCAACAGTTTATAATTATTAAAAATTAATTGCCCTTTAATTATTACATTATATATATATATATATGAATACAGAAAATAGCCGATAAAGCACTAGAAATAAGTTTAGATTTACGAGAAAGAAGTTCCAGGAAAGCAATTTTATCCTTGCGATTAAAAATATAAGGAAGAATAAAATAATACTGGATACTTAAATGGTATTTTTGAGCGTGATTAAAGCTTTCGACAATGTAAATTGGAATTCGATGTTTTGTATTCTGAAAAAAAAAGTAGAATTTAAGTACAGGGACGATGGAAACCTAGTTCCAATAGGAAAAGGAAAAGGTGTAAGGCAAGGTTGCATCTTAATTCCTCTCTCATTTAACTTCTGTGTTGAAGATGGAATGAAGTAATTAAAACATAAAATTGCAACAGAAATTAAAGTACCAGCCGAAAGGATTCCAATGCTAAATTTTTATGATTATTATTTTGTTATGCGAATATAATACGTCTGTATAAAATATAATGAAATATCCCACCCAATACAGACCAAATTAAGTGATGAAATAAATTTGGAATAAAAATTTAACAAAGGAAACAAAAATCAAAATTGATAAGAGCATAATACAGAACATTCTACTTTATAGAAGTGAAACTTGGCCCCTGACAGAATTACAAAAGAACAAAATTAGAACAGTAGAATTCGATTATCTGAGGAGACGTCTCAAAAAAACAAGACAGGATAAAATTAGAAATGAGCTCCTTTGGAAAGAAATGAACGTAACCACGTCTGTCTGTTAATTAGATTGAAAATCAAACCCTTAAATGGTATGGTCACGTACAAATAATTGAAAATGGAAGATGGCGAAAAGAAATATAGCAATGGTCACCTCCTGGAAAAAATAAACGGGGCCCACCCAGATTAAAGTGGGAAACCCATGTGAAAACCATAATGGAGGATAGGAATTTGGAAGAGTGAGATTGGAACGACAGACAGAAATGGAAATTGAAGACGGCAAACCTATAAAAGGGGGAAAAGCCGAAGAAGAAATAAATACGACACGTTTCAAGGATCCTTGTGCCATTCGTCAGGTGATTGGAAAAAACACGATAGCCAGGAACCTCACAACTGCACTTTACTTAACTTTGTCTGCATTTGGCTATTTCATCTAATTATGACTTCGTTATGTTGTCCGAGAGAAAACACGAATTTGGAAAAATATATTGAATCTTTCTACAAGAAAAGTTAGGGTCAAAAGAAAATAGGTGGAAAACAAACGTTATGACTAACTGCAAACAGAAACTTAGAGCTCCACTTGATATAAAAATCTATTTGTTGGGGCGCAGGATATGAAGGAGTATTGCTGTTTAGGGGACAGGATTAACAAAGATTGACGAATCAAATGGTATATCAAAAGCAGATAAACACAGGATAAGACATTAAAAAAATGGTCAAATTCAAAAAGCATTGAGGAAAAAGTGTATATGTGGAGAACAGGACGTGGATGGATGTGAAACATGAGCAACTGCAAGGCTAAAAAAAATAATGGATAGGAAGATTTTGAGATGTGAAGTATTTGAGGACCAATAAAGTTAGAAATGAGAAAGTTTTAGAACTAATAGGGGAGAGAATAAGTCAAGCAAGAACAAGAGCCAGGTATATTGGTCAAGTAATTAAGAATGTAAGACGTTAGAAATTCTGTGATGTGAAAATAACCCAGTAACCTAACAAATTTATGTTCTTTACGTCAAGTAATGTTCTCATTCCAAACAAAATGACTGTGTATTTATTTGACTCAAGCATGTTTGCTTCTATGCGGAAGCGGATAATTTAAGTGGGCCAAAGTATTATTTTTGTGTGTGCGCGACAAAGCATTCGCTTTACGAGCCATTAACTATACTCTAAGTACTAATTTATCTCTACTGCAACAATATCCTGTATGCTGCTGCCCATGTTTTTAGGAGTTGCACACATCTACGTCGCCGGAATAATTTAAAAGACCCCCCAACGAGATTCGCAATGAGGAGTTAATTTACCAATGTGGCGGGTCATTTTTAAAACTTCCCCCTTTATGACTTCAAAGAAAGGGTTAGAAAAGGAAACAACTACCCCTTTTAACGTGGAGTGGATGAGGTGTAAAGATGTCGCCGGGGTGGGGTAGGAATGTACCTCCTGGCGCGAAAATGAAAAACTACTTTATGTTCGCTAGAGAAGGGCGAGGGGAAGCTAAATTCTACCCCTAAGGAGCATGTTTTAATAATTAGCGCAAATAACGTCTTGTTTTGGTCCGTAACAGTTGAAACCTTTATCACGCGTATAAAGTTGTCACTAAATTCATCGATTCTATTGCAGTTTATTTCAAGTAAACCTTAAAATATGCGATAAAAATATTTTAAATTGTAAAAAATGTTATAAAAATTATTATATGCAGACCGTAAGGAATTCGTATAGTTTTTACTAATTAGATTAAAACTATCAGAAAAAGTGATAAATTAAATACCACACAATCGTTGTTAAGTGGATACTTCTTTATCTAGTTATCATAATTTAAACAAAGACGTTATACATATATATATATATATATA
Source organism: Zhengitettix transpicula (assembly GCA_037074705.1). Taxonomy (NCBI): domain Eukaryota; kingdom Metazoa; phylum Arthropoda; class Insecta; order Orthoptera; family Tetrigidae; genus Zhengitettix; species Zhengitettix transpicula. The sequence goes on from CM073591.1 coordinate 71,223,608, forward strand.
TATTGTAATGATTAACAAAGAGTAAATTAATTAATTTTGTTCCACGTTGTGGAAGCCAATTTATGAAATAATTAAAAGGTGGCCTTAATTATAAGAATTAATTAACAAAATTATTAAGATTTAAAAATTTATTCTTTAAAAGTACAAATGGTAATCCCTATTTTATACTCCGAATTTCATCAAGTTAACAAACGAATATTTTATTTCAATTTTGCTATTCGTGGCGTTCTAGGAAAAATAAAACTTTATATTTTACAATTAAATACGTCGAAATTCTCTTTATCTCGGGGTCATTACTGGGTTTGATATTCAGAACAATCCAATTTAATAAACTAACATTAACAATTCAAACTCATTGAAACTAACTTAATACAATATACAATATAAACGAAATGAAAGCAACTAAATGAAAAGAAAAACTAACGACATCTGACTTCTACCTTTAATCCTATTTTACAGAATTTAAATAATTGTTTTGTACTCACGAATGCCCAGATCTGATTCTTGGAGCTTGAGGACAACACCCACCAAAATGGCCATTATTCACTGATTCTATACATTGAATTTTTAATACACTCGGTCGATGTTCTCGTTCTCTGCCACCTGGGACTTTGGATCAGCCGACCCTCAGTCAGCCCTCGGACCTAGGTCTCCTTGATGCCTCTATACGAAATTTAGTTCAGTCTGTGTGAAGCAAAACCTTTTGCTTCCAAATTTCCGATTATTATTTGAGTCTCTCCGTTAAAACTGTTTACACGCGTTTAATGTAAACTAATAGATCTCGCAGTAGGACTTCTTGGACCACGCTATTCATACTTTTAAATCAGCATCCACATTTTTCGATTTCAGTTCCCGGCGCAGACTTTTCTGTTTCGCGTCTCACCGCAGACGGACTAACTCTCGTACAGAACGCAGTTCACAACAAAGGCTCCGCCGACACAGAGTTACCGTCCATTGTTGTTCTTTGGCAACACGTACCGCTAACAATCCAATTTAATCAAAACAATTAATGACCTTTTTAATTGGTATTACAATATATATCTTCATCTTTTTTTCTCTTAGTAGAGGATTTCTGAAACATTTCTCTTTGAACTTCTCACTAACTAGGACATTTAATTTAATTTCCTACTTTTTTAAAAGTAAATTTTAATTTAAGTATTTTAAAGAAGAAATATGCGTCACTAATGTAATTTCTGCTATACAAATTCGACTTTACGATAAAACATATTCTACGCATAGAAATTCAGTTCCTCATTACAATAATGCACGTTGCAAGAAATTATTTTTACAGTTTTTTTCGTTTCAGTTGAGTTCAATATAGCAAATATATGAGGCTTATAACGAAAATTGTGTCTCAACTTTTCATTGCATTCGACTCTATTTCCGGAGATATTATTCATAATTTACAGTTAAACCTTTTGAGGGAATCCACATTACTTCCGTTTAGCTGAAAGAAAACTTTCATTGCGAGAAGTTTAACACACATCTTTTGCGGAAATCCCACAGCAGGAGAGACTTTGTTAGGGAGGATGCCCCCCCCCCCTTTCTCGCACGGATATGTCGTTCCAGAGCTATTACTGAAAATTCTCCTGGGCCTAGGCGAATGCGTGAAAAGGTTCTATTAATTTATGCACACGTAACTTGGTACACAGACTGAGCCTTAGTTCTGTTGTAGAACTGTAAAGTTATTCCACCTCTGGGAATACATTACTTTACATTTAAACTTTTAAGTCTACACTTTGCTAAGAGTTTACGAATTCGAAGTTTTGGTCTGGTGATAAAGTGGGTAACAGTTGATGAAAATGTATCGGTAAAAAAAACTATCCCTGGCAGTTTTCGGAGACATCCAATGTATTAGATAGAATTAGGAAATAATTATTACTCTAATGTAATCCAAACTAGGATGTAGCTCTAAATATTGTTTACGTATAAGGGATAATAAAACAATAAAAAATAATAAACCGGACAATTATCAGTGCTTTGAATAAGTATAGCAGAACATCTTGTGATATATGTCAGTTATATTACGGAATTAATATTATATTGCTGATTTCTTGAATAACTTAAAAGGTACTGCGAGGGATGTTCTCTCGCAGGCAGAACCTTGTAGGTGAGATACGAAGGGGTTACCTTTTGGGATGCCTTTTCCTCTCCGTTTTTGAACTAAGGTTCCCACAATCCGAGGCACCTCGGCCTGTTTTGAGAGGTGTATGTTCCGGGGTCACAGACCTTGGGCATACGGTAAGTGTTCTCCGCTATTCCCATTGGAATAGTCAGCCAGCTGCCTCCTAAACTGGTCGAGGCACGGAGAAGGGAATGCTGCGTCCCCACAGCAAACTCCTCTCCCGCTATCGGAAGGGCGTGGGACAAGCACCCAATGCCCGACCTATTGATGCAGGTTTTTATAGGGTTTTCCCTGCATTTCTTTAGGCGAATGCCAGGTGGGATCCTTAAACCATAGCCCTAGTTAACCCTTGACTACATTCCTCTACCCTTCCGCATACCCCATTTCAAATCCCTTCCTATGCTATTAAAGGGGAGTTGCCCAACGTGGATTACACTCATGTAGCCTGTTGCCCTAAAAAAAAATACTTCAAAGGTTCTATCCTAAACGTGTTAATCGGTTGTGATGCAAATCGCTCGAGATAATTTCTTATTTCTTATTAAATAATTGCCGCCCTTAATTCTCATCCGTCCGGATATTTTCATGGTGAGAATTTCTGTAATTGATGACGCAAGGGAAGTCTAACGTGGCGTGGATTAAAACGTTTCTAATAAGTGTCATTTCGTCAGAAGCATATTTAACCATTTCTCGGTATTCCGGCGAAATTTTAATCGTCTCAATCCAGTCATTTCACGCTGTGCAGTGTCTCTTTCCGGACGATAAATAACAGATTTCCACTGCTCCAGAGGCCTTTCACTGGGATATGTATCGAATTAGGTATCCCGACACCCGGAAAAGAGGCAATGCTTCATCTATCTGGCAGGAGCTCAAGTCTCCGCACCAAATACTTTGCTGCTCTTAAAATAACTATTTAAAAGTCCACGATGCTCATTTGCGTATTGAAAATTTCGATATGAATTGGTTCTATATACTGGAACTATGAGATTCAGATTATTTCTGTTTGATTACGTCATAATAAAAGTCCGTTAAAACATTGTTGCGTATCTCCTTCGGAATTTTGACGATATAATTATCCAAATTGACTTTTAAAGCAGATGCAAAGAGCCCACCATCGTAAATCTGACAGACATTAGAAAATAATTATTATCTTAAGCAAAGCCGTGCAGATACCGGGAAATCCACTGTTTCTCAAAGAAATGTAGTGCCTGGGATAAAGGAGAGGCGAAATTTACATGCTACTGGAGACTCAACGTTTACGGAGAGAAACAGGTGCAATTTTTCCCCTCTAGTTGTCTCCGGGAAAGATTGGAAGCAATACGAAATATGACTTCCGAATTGGAAGACCTTAGAAACATAGAAACGTGGCTTTATAACTTCCTGAAAACACCGGAAAATATTCCCCAATGATTTTGAGGTTACGGAAAGCAAATCCCGCAGTTTATTCTTCCGTTGCGTTTATTATGAATGGGGCTTAAATTGATTTTTTAATTCAATAACATCAGGCAATTAGTCATAAATTTATTCCAAACAATTTAAAACATGTTTTTTAATTTTAGTTGTTCGAAAACCACTTTTTTAAAAAAACTCTGATAATTATCATTTTACATTAAAAGGGTACATTGAATTATGCATAGAAAAAAGTAATTAATTATGAAATATTTGGGAAATGAAGTTGAAAAACAATTTAATAAAATATATAATAATTTATAGAGAAATTAGAAAAGTTAAACTATTTCTTTAATAAATTAGTATTAATAATAATTATAAGCTTTGTGCATAAAAACAGCAAAAAACACTGATCATAAAATTGTGATCAGTAATCATCTCAAAGTATTACGATTCCGCAATTCAATAATTTGAATTAAAAAATTACATCGCAGATACCATAGTCTGTTCGCGATTGTCACTTGGAGAATTTAGTTCAGGCTGAAACTATGATTTTACAAAACAATTTTCAGATATGCTCACTTTAGTATACTTCAAAGTGGTGTCGATTTTTATAGTAATAATTTTAGTATTTTTTGCTCATACATAATTTTTTATTAATACTTCAATAGTTTCAATTTTCCATATCTGAATTCCCAGAATGCTCAAATTTATTTTAAAAAAAGTACAGTTCACGTATAAGATGGTTAAATGTAGTGATTACAAACATTATTTCCCTACAGTTAGGGATTATTATTTTGATATTTCAAATTTTCTTGAGAAATAGAACGCGATAGTGACAGTTAATATTGGATGTAGTTTATTACGACAGTTACTCACTGTTTAACGTTCACGTGTACGCAAAGACAGAATGTCTTTCACTGCTTCTGATTGATGAAGTTCTACATAAAGCAGTGACATTGCTCCATAAAGAATTGCTTTTTCCCCGAGTGATGACGTGACACGTAGGCAGCCATTGGTTTTCTTGAGACCCGGTTAAGGGACAAGCTCCACAAAATATATTACCACCGCCTTTGCTGGGTTTCATTGAATCTAACATTACTCTATAAATTCTATTAATTATTCTGATTTCAACCACCCCTAGAATAATTTTCCATTAGGTCGGTGATTCTCTCCTGTCTGATGTTTGCTACACTTGAATTTTATTTATGTTTTTATTCATTTAGTCCTTACACGTTTGTATATTTTTATTTTTGTGGTTTTCAACGAGGGATAAAACACTACTTTGTAACATGTGATCAATTCATTTGTTGTTCCTTCTTTTCCTTGGCTCTGATTATTAACATATTCTACCTCATCTATGGTTTGTAATAGCGCAAACAAGTGTTGTGAGTTTCAAAACCGGCTATTTAACACACTTTTTTTTAGGTGTAGAGAGGCTATGTATAGGGTAATCCACATAGTGGCAACTCCCCTCTTATAGCATAGGAAAGGGAATTGAATGCGAAGAGGCAGGTAGCGAAGGGTTAACTAGGGCCCCCGGGCTATGGTTTAAGGATCCTACCCGGAAATTCGCCTAAAAGTGATGCAGGGAAAACCCTAGAAAAACCTGCATCAGGTACTTGTCCCACGCCCTTCAGATGGCGGGAGAGAGGTTTGCTGTGGGGTCGCAGCTTTCCCCTCGCCGTGCCTTGACCGGTTTAGGAGCCAGCTGGCCGACTATTCCCCAATAGGATTAGCGGACAACTCTTACTTTATGCCCAAGGTCTGCGACCCCGGAACTTACACCCCTCAAAACAGGCCGAAGTGCCTCGGCATGTGGGAACCTTAATTCAAAAATCTAGAGAGATGTGAAGGCATGACCAAAGGTAGCCTCCTCCAGCGCTCTCTGGGAACGATTCACCTGCGAGAGATTTCTCTCACAAGCTTCCGTCGAGATGTGACACTTATTTTTTTTTAGGGTAACAGGCTACATGAGAGTAATCCACATGTTGGCAACTCCCCTTTAATAGCATAGGAAGGGATTTGAAAGGGGTGATGCGGAAGGGTAGTTAAGGTAGCCAAGGGTTAACTAGGGCCCCCGGGCTATGTTTTAAGGATCCTACCTGGCAATTCGCCTAAAATTGATGCAAGGAAAACCCTAGAACAAACTACATCAGGTAGGTCGGGCATTCGGTACTTGTCCCACGCCCTTCCGATGGCGGGAGAGGGGTTTTCTGTGGGGTCGCAGCAGTTTTCACTGCTAATACATTGCCAGTTTTGCATTTTCAACAGCGGGATGTACTGTATAATAAATGCTAACCATAATACACACAAAATAATTATTTTAAATCTGCAATTTGATGCTGCAACTCTGCGGACGATTAATAATACTTAATTTGCTCCCTATAGAATCGTATCCGTAGAGAGTTAAAAAAAGACAGCGAAGGGGAGTTGCCACCACATGGATTACCCTCACGTAGCCTGTTATTCCAAAAAAAAATATTGATAACACTATGAGTCGTGGATTTCACGTAAGAATTTTTTAAAATTTATTTACAGTCGCATCAACAGCTCTGGCTATTAGCGTATCATTAAGGGAACTCATTTTTGCCTTGTCCGGGGCCTGATTGGACGAGAGTTTCTCTCGCGCACACAAACATCCACGCCTTCGCCGAGATTCGAACCCGGAACCTCTGTGATGGAGGCAGTGACGCTGACCCCTGCACAACAGGAGGTCAAGGAAATTCTTCTCTACATTCAGGATCAAAGTTAAGCTTGTGAAATGATTCCAGTGTGCCGATGTCACTATAGTGAAGAGAGCTCTAGAATAACTAGAATATAGAATATCACCGGATTAAATGGAAATAGTTACGTTAGTAGTTTTGTAGTGGACCACGGCCGAGTCCCGTTTGCGACGAGGCGCCGCTTGCTAAGCGAATGCAGGAAGCCTCTCCAGGACAAGATGCGATTGTGTGATAGCACAAATTGTCCTTCGATTGTCACAGCCGCTCACGTCGATCGCGATAAGCCCAGTCTACTGAGCCGCAGACGGTCATTCACACCGCTTCCTCCTCTTCTCTCCAATCAATTACACACACAACCCGAGTGGTGCGTCATGAATTACGACCGGTCTTCCCGCACAAAATTCCGACATATCCAGTTGACGAGCCGTAAAAAGAGGAGAATCGATTGGTTCTGATTCAAAAGTGAACGACGGGAATTTGGAGTGCGGTTCAAGGTGACACTGGAATATAAACTAGGGGAAAAAACTCATTTGGAGTGTTACAGTTATAATTTTAATAATATAGTTTAGTTAGAATTACGCTTCTTTGACGGAGAGAAATGTACGTTATAAATATAGGTTTCTAAAGTGCTATAGGCCAATGCTCTGATTTTGTACTCATTTAGGTGAAAACCGAACGGTGTTAACTGTACGAAATGGAATAAAAACCTTTTTTTTAGAGTGGCAGGCTACGTGGTGCCCTCTGTCTTTTAATAGCATATGAAGGGTTTCAAAAAGGGGAGATGCGGAAGTGTAGAGAAAGATAGCCAAGGATTTACTGGGGCCCCTGGCTGTCGTTTAAGGAACTTACCCGGCATTCAGTTAAAAATGATGCAGGACAAACCCAAGAAAAGTGTCAAAAGATATGTCTTTAAGTCATTAACATATATATGGGTGGAGTGGCTTCACTGGAAGCATCTCCCACAAGCCTCTGTGTGAAAAAAAATTAATATTTCATTAAATGTACTTATTGTCCTAATGGGCAGTATGTATATAAAATGTAGTTAATAAAAAGGTAAGTCGGCTCTTGAAACTAGTCTCACGCCCGTCCGATGACTAGAATTGTGGTTTTCTATGGACGCAGCCTAACCTTCTCCGTGCCTCGATCAGATAAGGAGGCAAATGGCCGACTGATCCAATGGGAACAGCGGATGACTGATCATATGCCAAAGATTTGCGATCACGGAGCATAAACCTTTCAAAACGGACCAAAGTGTCTCGAATTGTTTGAAACATAGCATAAGATCAGAGGTAGAAGGATGCAGCCTCCCTCCGTCTCTTCAGGAAGGTTCCATCTGCGAGAGCCGAGAACAGGCTATTCCCTATAAAAACATCTCGAGTGTTATTTATTTCTTCACTTAGATAGATTTCGAAATTTTTTCATTTTCAATCTGCATAGGGTCTAATTTTTTTAATTAAAAACTTGACTGGTACAAAATGAAACACTAAATATTGATAAATAAATGTTCTCTGATTGGTGGTATTGGTGCCGGTACGGCATTCGTCACACATCCTACTTATATATAGATATAAATATTCTTAACTTTTTTTTTCAATTCAACGCACAATAATGGGATGGAACGGATACTGTATCGCCATTCTTTGAGTCGGAAACTTCCGTTCTCCTTTTCTTATAACAATCGAGCAGAACACACAGAGAGAGAGTTACAGTAATATTATTTCAATTACTGTTATTCATTTCTGTTGTATATATTGTAATGATTAGCCTTTATTACTACTAAATATTAGAAAAAACTTTATTACATGAAAATACAAAAATACATTAAAAAATATTATTGGGCGCCAGCAGATATACATTGGTCTGCAAAAAAAAAATTATCATTAGCTCCGGCTTGATTACAAAATCCTCCTTCTCAGTAGGATAATGTGGGCGGCTCGGTAGCTATTCAAGAACAGAGCCTATTTCCGTACTGTGTAAAAAAGTTCACTTTTGAAGGCACTTTACAGAAATTGTGATGCTTACTTTAACTTGTGGCGTCAGCCGACTTGCAGTGGATCACTGGTATTCTAGTAAGCAGCACATCTTCTTTGGCCTCCCCGCGATGGACGTCTCTCCAAAACCTTTTGTTGGCTACCGCTCGCCAAATTTTCCACCCTCTCGCCTCTCTCACTCCACTTTCCGTCCTCTATCTGTCGGTCTGCCTGCGTCTGTCCACTTTCACCCGGGTTCGGAGTATTTATTCGTACTCCTCCCCCCCAAACGATGCAAAAAAAAGGGGACCTGTACCCGCGATTTCTTTTGGCCTCTCGGGTAGGCACACGTGCACGTTTAATGTATTCCTTCTCATGCCGCGGACACAAGGGCGGCCACTTAAGGTTGTTATTCACTACAATATGTTTATTTTTTCTTCTATATAAATATACATTTCATCATTACTCAGTATATGAGAATATTAAAGTAATTCATTCAATGAAACGCTGAATACTATTTTTAATTATGTATTGTGAGTATTTATTTTCAAGAATTAGACGGTCATGTAGTTGTTATACTATTGTCTCATAGTCTGCAAAAGTGAGGTGAAATTAAATACACAGCAATGTTCCTGACTGAAAGGAAGAAAAGGTTCACGACCTCACAAGACGTTTTCAACCTCACTTCCCCGTCTTTACAACTATGGTATGAATTAAGCTGATCTGGCCGTTGGTGCATGAATGTTTTAGCAAGTAACAGTCACTGGTATTCTAGACAATAAATTTTACATGGTAGGTTTCAGTCTACAGTTGACCATATTCATCAATAACGTCCCTAATATTTAATAGAAAATTATCATGCGTACTAAAAGATGTTTTTTTTTAAAAAAAACCTGTGGATGTTGCATACTAAGTATTTAGTTCAATTTATAATATTAACCTCGTGTTTGTAAAATGAGGTTAATTTTGTAAATTCAACAATGAGCTTAGTACGGAACACCACATACATTTTTAAAGATATTTTAATAATTATGAGAATCTTTTATTAAATTTTAGGTGGTATAATCATAAAAAAATGGTTTATGGTTCACAAATAAATTATTTTAATGCAAATAATTGTTTCTAAAAATTATTTTCTTAAATTTTACTAGGGTTCGATTGAATATGGCGAACTATAGATATATTAATTATTTAGAATATCATATTTACTACAACTGTGGTATGATTCAAACATTATATATTGCGGAGAGTAACAGTAAGGACGTATTTATTGTAAACTGTAAGTAGGGAGGGGACTTGTAAATTGAATTGAGTGTAACAAGCTATTTGATTGTTTGGCCTGCAGTGACCTAAATCCCCGCCCCTGGCAGAGCGGCTACCGCCTCATCAAGTCCGCCATTTGTCTACCGGAGCAGGTGCTAAGTCTGTTCCTCCATTATCGGCCATGGAAAAGGAGGAAGGGTGGGGGAAGTCGTAAAAATAGGCGCACGTCCTACGCGTGTAGGCTCGCACCATAGCCCCAATACAAACACATGCCACTTTCAATTCAAACACACACACACACACAATTTCTTCTGCGCAGTTCCTTTATATTTGCCCCGCCCCATCTCTTTAATTATTTTTTTGGTGTTTTTATACGATGATTAGTATTCCCGATACTTAGTATTATAATAAAATTCAATCCCAGTACCATTTTAATTACTAAAAATTTACGAATATAATGTTTAATAAGTCATTAATTCCTAACGTCCGCACTTAATCGTCTACATACGTCAGTATGGCGTATTACAAAACTGTACTTCCCTGTCAGTTGCTGTGATATGTTCTACATCTGTAAATCTTCTCTCCAGATAGTCTCATAATTTTTTGTGTGCACAGTTTTCTGTATTCCTTAAGTCTTGTAAATTTTAAAATCCTACTATTGTAACTTTACTGAAAGATCAGGTCACTTCAACTGAAATTAAGAGTTATTATATTTAAATACAAATACTTTATCCGGATTTATTTATCCAGATAAAATTGGCTTATTTAATAAGCACATTATATTTCTTTCAACGCCACGGACACAATGTATTTCGTGCAATTGCATTTTCTTCGCAACGTTGACTCAATTTTTGCTCACTCAAACACGGATTTTCAATCCTTATATTCCCGGAAGTCAGCTCTTCAACTATACTCCAACTATTTTGAAATAACACAAGACGAAAACTCGTTCTCTGTTTTTTATACAGTTAAATTTAGGAAATATACTATTTAAAGTCTTTTTTGCAATATAAATCGCACCGGTTCATGGAAACCCCAATTAATGTGTTAACTGCGACTAATTCATTCGTAAACCTTACACGCATTTTTTTTGACAATTATAGGTACGCAAAATATTTCTGATCAAATATCCTTGCAGTCAATATTCTTGTTGTCACATTTTAGATTTTAAAATAATGTGTGATAATTTTTAAGTTCTTTTATCAACTCAATTGGCACATAAGGTTTCAGAAATTGAAAAATATTTCTTCTAGATTTTAGTGGGATTGTCACCAAAGTGATGCTAGCTGGTCGATTCCTATATTCCCAAATCTTTTATTAGCAACGTACATTGTATATAGTTTATTAAATTACTACTTGAAATTTTGAATGAAGCATATATTCCATTATAAATTCTTAATTTGTACTAAGGAGCCCGCAAATGTTTACAATAGTTGGTCCTTATCATATCAAGCTTGACAATGAGACTTGATCAATATAAAATATAAAACAGTTTCATTTATAAATTATAAGATATTTAGAGATATTGTTCCTTTCTTAACTGTAATGTTTATTTTATTAAGTTTCGTATAGGCCTAAACGTGCTTATATTGCATACTTCATAATTTACATAGGCTTTCGGTAGTTGTTTTTACTTTCCCTATTAAGTCTATATGTTTATTATCTATTTCAAAAATTAATTTTCGACCCGTGTATACATTTGATCAATTTCAAAACAATTAAAAATTAAATTCCACCATATTAAGTGCTGTGTATAATATTACTGTAATTATAGACATAAGCGTCAGTGTTCCAATTAAATTAAATTTTGCGATATATAAATTGTTTTAGGGAATTCTAGTAGTTATTTTCATTAGTTCGGGTATGTATGAATTTTTTTAAATTCTTAATTTTAGTCCGTTTCGGATTATCAACAATGTCCTTGGATGGAGAGTGGGTTAGAAGAGCGCAGAGAGAAGGAGTGAAGTAAGTGGATTTGCGGCGAGAGTCGGGTCTCATAACATCGCTATTAAAGCCCCTGACCACGGACAACTTAGCTGAGGGTCGGCAGCGAGGGGTGCCAACTTACGCACGTGCGTGCACCAATGGAAAAACAGAGCTGGTGACGCCTTCCTGGTGGCAGGAATGCGGTAGCTAGGAAAGCTCATTGTAAATTGAAGCGAGGAGCGCATACAGATGGTCCACTTATGTCGTGTGTGGTTCTCTCTCCCAGTGCCCGATTTTCACGCCTCGAATAAGAAAACAAACAATAGACCAGAGCTCCAGCTTTACATTGTTATTCAGGACCGACAACCACTCTGCTAATTATTTTAAAACGTATTGTAAATGAATAAATCAGACATGAAATCCAGAAAATACAATCATTATAAAATTTCTCGTTTGATTTTAATTACATTTAAGCTGTCAAAGTTAAAAGGTAAATTTTGCCTATGAATTTAGAAAAACGAATATGTTTTCAGCCATCTGACCTTACATCACGCACCCTCTGCGCGACATCTGTGGATGCGTACTTCTACGGTCAAATACACGTACTCGTTCTGAGGTTTCGCGTCAAGGGCATCACGTGACATTTTTTCCTAATTGAGACAGGTCCAAAAAAATATTCATGTTTGTCCAAAAGAAGAGCATCTTTCCGTCTTCATATCTGTTATTAGTTTCTCTTTGTTAGATTAATGAATTTCTCTCCTTTCCACTTTGTCTTGAATTTGTAATTCAATGCATTATACATTAAAATTTAGTAAATTTTTAAAATGTTCCTGCTCGGTCTTCGGTTTTATCAGAGTATAAATCTTCAAAGGACAGTTGTGAAGTGGTAGTTCAATTACATTTTTATTCAATTATTATTACACATTCAGCGTTGCCTCCATAATACAAGATTGATCCGATTTGTAAGTTTCAAGCTAAATGACACGAAACAGTGTGTGTGTAAAACAAAAACAAAAAATCGGTTCTACCAAGTTTTACCGATTAAAATACACATAAATAATCTCTTTAAACATATTTTTAAAGTTTTGCACCTACTTTAAATTAAATTTTTCAGAGTTAGGCTGCCTTTTTGCTGTAAGAGCTTACCGAAAAAATATAAGTTCTTCAAATAATACATTGGAATAAAATATTTTTGGCCATTAGGCCATTAGGCCTATATTTAGTGGTTATTCAAAAATAATGTCTGTGTCAACTATCGGAATTTTTGATGGTTTCGTCAACTGTTGAATTGATAAGTACTTGCTCTCTTTCGCATACAATTTTCTGTAATTATATAGATATCTTTTACAGGTTCGCTTTGTTGGAATCTTACTCCTTCCGAGAATAGAGTCCAAATTATTTTGTGAATGAGCATAAATTGTTTCGATAATTTAATTTCGTTTGAGATTTTCTTGATCGTTATTGAGAAAAGCGAGTTGGACACTATTGAAATATAGAATTTTATTTCGCAGGGTGCCCATGTCCGTAACCTATATATATATATATATATATATATATATATATATATATATATATATATAATCATAAGTTGTTTTTCAAGACATGTAGAATTATTTATACATGAAATAATAAGTAAGATTTTCAAATAATCCCACTGGTCGCCACTGGAGCGGACGAGCTGTCAAAGACTGATAGTCTGTAGACTCAATGTAGGCAGTAAAATGGTAATTGTCACTCCCGGATCACTCAACTTTAAAAACCTGATGATTGTTTCATCTAAGTTCGTGCAGTTTCACGAGGTCGAGGCAAGCGGCGCCAGATTCACGTTGAGTGCGTTACTCAGCATGGTTCGTTGAACTTCCCAAGCCTTTTACGTTGGAGAGCAGAGTCGCCATTGGCCTGCATTTATGTGTGAGGTCTAACAGGTCCCCACACCTGCGCTGAATGCTTACGGCGGCCTAATGAGATCTACTTGTTGCATACTCCTCTTAAGCCACACACGTTTCCCACGGACCCACGAATCTGATCGCAACAACGCGGATAAATACAATGACGAAGCCCATTATGGGTGAATGAACGATAAAGCTCATGTGAATTTAATTCTTAGAGTGTGTGGTCATGGGCGTCTTGTGAATAAGTCCATTGTTTGTTTAAATAATTTATCAGTACAATATTAAGTTTTATTTACAAAAACAAATATTACTTTTTATTGTAACTGATCAATTCTTAAAAAGCAAATAATATTTCTCGATTTAAAGAAGAGTTATAATACAAAAACAAATATTTTTATACATACTCATCTCGATTTGTAATATCTAAGAAAATTATATTAAACGACGATAGTGCCGAAAGTCGTCTCTGTCGTCCAAGACTGAAGGTAATTACGTGTCCGTAATATCCGAATCTCTCTGTCGTCTCTTACCTAATTACACAGCGCCTATTTACCAGAAGCCAAAGCTAAAAAAAAATTGGATAAAAAGTAAATCAGTAAGGAGGCAAAAAACATAAAGAAATTATAATTTAATTCAGAAAAAAAAATACTTTCAAACAATACTCAGATGGTAAAGAAAATCCCGTAGCATGGTTGGATTCCCGGGTCGAATTTTTTCCATCCTGATACTTAATTGTAATTTAATTAATTTAAAAACATATTTCGGTTCTAATATGGAACCTTTACGTTTAAAAATAAAGACCATTATTTATAAATGTGATTAGGTCCACATTAGTACAGAAACAAGTTGAATTAATTAATTTTTTTGTATAAAATCATCACATTATGTAAGACTAATTAATGCAACTAAGGGTTATAATAAACTAGCTAAGTGACCGGCGTTGCCAGGGTTGTTATAATTAATCTTACGCGACATACATAACCCCGGATTTGACTCCAATCTCTGATGTTATTCCGTTGTTTTTATGTATCGTCCCACCACCCTCATCCCTAAAGTTCCTTTTCACCAATGTGTTGAAATTATAAACTAACGTATCTCGAGAAACACTATCTCATTGACTCTGAAAATTTTTCTTTCGATTGATCCACAAATGCAGAGTTGTATGCACTCACACAAATAGTCTATTTTATTTATTAAATAAACCAAAATCTTGGTTCCTCCGATATTTATTAATTTCAAGCAAATTGCTCACATTTCACAATAAAAATACAGAAGAATTCAGCTATGTTTAGCCACAATCATCTGCCCCTATATAATCATTCAAAACACACAACTCACATAATCATATACATCGGATTACATTATGACTTGAAATTAATAAATATCGGAGGAATGAAGAATTTGGCTTATTTGCTATGATCCTTAAATTGAAATACAACTATCTGTTTTTGTTCTCCTTATAAATTTAAACTATTCTGACGAAAATAATTTTGTATAAAAATTAAATTTAAAATTATCTTTCTGACGTTTCAGTGTGTATGTAATAACTTAGTTTTGCAGACTGAAGTTTAATAATTTTTTAACTATTGTTAACTATTTGGAACTAGGTCACAACATGGCAAACTTAAAATATAGCAGGACATACAAAGTATACCCAATGGGAAGGGGAAAAGGAAGGTTTGTTTTGAATTATCCTTAGAGAAATGCACTGAAAGGGACAAAAACAGGACTGTTAAGGAGTATTGATCATGATAGTTTGAATATCTTTCACTTTCTAAAATTGTGTGTATAAGTAACATTCGGGAATTATTAACTTATTCAGAAACACTCACACCTCAAGATATATTCAAAAATAAAATACTGTTATTGTAATCTAGTCAGTTTATTATATTTGTTATTTCCTGCAGAAACCGTTTACATTTTATCCTCTTTACATTTCTTAAATACCAAGCGCACTCGCACTTTATTATTACCGCCTACGCAACTCACGAACCGCTATCTTGATTACCAATTCCCAAATTTACATACTTGTTAACCGTTGCTCCATTTTTTCCGAAGTGAGGGTGGACGAGCGCGGGGAGGAATTCCCTTTTGTGATAAAAGTATTCTGATGTGCGAATAATCCTTCGCAGTCACAGAGTTTGAAAAATAACGGCATTTAAAAAAGGATTTTTCTCCCTCCGTATATCCCCGTGGATGTGCACGAAGGGCTGGGGGAAGGATTGGCGAGTTTTGCTATGTATAAAAAGTTAACTGCAAACAAGGACAAAGTGCAAATTTATCTCGTCCAAACAGCCCTTGCTTCCAGCACAAACACACACGCACGAGACGTGTCCATGTGTGTAAAGCTCGGATGGGGTGATTTACCGCTCAGGTATTACCATAATTACAATTCCACGGGCAAGGGGGTAGCTTTCACCGCACGTCGGTAGAGTGCACCTGTGGCCTGGATACGACACTGTCCCTGATATATATGTCTCATATCCTCGGGATTTCGCGGGGAAAAAAAGATTCATTCCCGTTAAAGAACATATTTCAAAACATTACACCATATATACGAATTTGCGTGCTGCAAAATACCTGAAAAATAATTTACCAAAAATATCAGCTAATTTGGAGCAAACGTTCAGAAAATACTATTTCATACGTTAAACAACTACTAGGAATAAAATGAAGTTTACTACTCGGTGACAACTCAAGTTAAAACCTTCGAATATATTTTTTTTCAGAATGCCTGTTAACATTCTTCAGAGTTGCGATGAAACGAATCGTGCGCTCAACATTAAATACCCATCCGTTTGTAGTCGAGTCTCCGAAGTTTTGTCCGGAAATTGTAATGCCAAACGGACCTTTTCGGTTTATTACTTGCGTGTGGTCTCTAAATTGCTCATTCGAAGTGGTATGTGTAATAAAACGTGCAATGCAGTCGGAAGAAGATTGCTGACAAAAGAGCAGCGGCGTTTGTGTCATCGCTCAAAATACGGGATGAAAGAATCGGTGACTGTGAGGCATTCAATTAAAAGAGAAACTCTTTCGTAAATCTTACGTAAAAACGAAAAAAAGAAATTAACATAACGGACAGAATTTTATACATGGTTTACTTTTATAAGACTACTATACATTACGTTAAGTTAATACATAAATTATGTATTTAGCAAATATTATATGTGTACAGGACTTTTAAGCTTTTAAGTGACTAGTCATATTTGTTAATGCATATTAGGATTAGTATTAAATTGAAGAAAACGAAATAAATATTTTGGTCTCAATATATTTTGATATGTTGAACCCTTATACGTACATCGGTTATTATTAATGTTTTTAGTTATTCATCACATTTTTCAGGTTTCATATTTGTAGAATATAAAGTAGTGGAAGATGTATTTACATATTTTTTTTCGTGTTTTCATTAACATTATCGTTCTCTCCGGAAAATATTTAGTCATAATGTATGATTTGAACAGCAAAATAATCTCGCTGTTCTCGTGCCGTCACACTACATTCCCTCTAGCTCTACAGTAGTCCATTTCGAGTGTATGTGGGCGGGCTGAGACGTATGTTGCCGGGAAAGGAACTTCTCCGAGAATTCTGTGTATGTCTCGAGAGAGAAGCTTCCTGAGCTCGTTTCTCATCCCGGCGACGATGTGCAGGAAGTTCCCAGAAAAGGAACAAAAAATGAAATGTATAACAATATTGTATGGGGGGCAGGGGAGGGGAGGATATGAGGAGGACGGGGTATATTTTGAGTTGTATTTGAATAGAGTTTCTGCAGAAGAAGTGGCAGCGAGCGGTGGGGGTAGTGGGATTTACGTCATGTTTTAGAAAGTTTGTGTAGCTCAGAATATATCGCCTCCTAAGAAATGCGACGACGCTGTGAAAGTATAATACGATTTGTCGGAAAGCCCTTCACAGAGTGCATTGGGTGATAGAATTTTCGGCCGTTAAATGGGCGTAATAAAATATTTCTTTATACATATAATTCTACACCATATTCATTTTCTCGTTCCACTAGAATAAATAATATGATGTTCAAACTCATTTCAGTTCTTATTTAGTAAGTGCGTCCAGAAGCACTCCCAATTTATTCTTGTTATTTAATAATTATAATCAATGCAATGACACACTTATAACATGGAGAAAGAAAAGTAATTATTCTTTATAAATCCTGTTATGAAATTTATTTCACCTTCCATTAATAAATAATATATAAATACGAGATAATTATTGTTTTACACTTGAAGATTACAATGTGTAAGGCAAAATTGTGTATTAAATCTATATAATAAAATAGCGTGTATATTTGTATGTATGTATGTTTGTATTTACGTTGTTCTTTATACAAATTTTATCGCGTGGACAGAATGCAACAAAAATTGGTATACGTATTCTGCCAAAATCGAGAACCGGTACTGTGGGGGTGAGAAACCCCTAGAATAAACGTGGAAATAATTATAATTGAAATAAGTTACGAATTAGTTATAAATTACTGCGCGAGACGATGACGTCATAAGTTTTCAAGACATTGACGCATCCTAAATATAGTTCTGTATTTCGTAATGAAATAAAGCAGAAATATTTTTATTTAATATAAAGTATACATGTGGAAAGAATTATAATTAAAAACCGTGATCATTAAATATTAAATTACTGCGCGCCAAGAGACAATGACGTCACGCGAGAGAAAGGCGTTACTACCCAACGAACAAAGGAGATTATTAGGAATTAAATAAAGTAGAAATATTTTCTTTAAATAAAAAGTATAATTTTATACAGCAATATTCCATCGAATGATAATAAAGAAGAATACGAATTACTTTACCATCCTTGGGGAAAATGTAAGTTAATTTTCGCGCTGTATTAGTTGTGAGTCTAATTAACAATTTCATCAATGTAATATTTCGTAATGTATGAAGACTGAGTGACGACGAGTTTATATAAATAAGTACACGAGCAACGCCGGGCACCTAGCTAGTAGTACATAAATATTAGTACTTGAGACGTATTAAATAATTAAACAATTTTAATTAAAACTTGAGTATAGTTTTCATTACTATTATTATTTCTTTGTTGACTGACATCTTTCTCAAGGTCGTTATGGATAATAGGAACAGTAACATTATTCTGCATATTAATTGAAAATTTAACAAAATACGTATGTAACGTTTCGTTCATCGTCATTCGGCGTTGTCGGCTGACGTCCTGGCGATGTCCTCCAGAAAATTTGATGCTGTTTCGTAGCGCGCATCTCTTTCCCGATTAACAGACTGGCAGTCTCTATATCAGTTCACATACATATGGCACATATGCCCGGCTTCACAGACTAAAAATTTAGCACTTCTCTTTGTAATCACAGTCTAACAATTAATCACACTTACACAATGTCCTAAGTATATCTCTTACTTCACCCCAAACGAAACGAAAGCAGGAATAAATTTCCCTTCACGTAAGACGCACAAATCATCCGTTCAGTACGTATCTGTAAAAACAATGGCTTTGACCAAGTCCGGACGCTCCTGAAATATCAATACTTAATTGACAGACCGACCCAACCCCTACATCCCTTCACCTAAAATGTGTGAATTTTCTCTCGAATAAATCATGGGTATGATAAACAATTCCTGATGCTTGAAAAAAATTCCGTCTTATCAACATTATATAGTATTAAAAACAATTTGTTGCTGGCGAATTAAATGTTATTAATGCTAGTGTTTAAAGTCAGATTTCGTGAGCTTAAAATATTTTGCAATATCGTCCACAGAATAATTATCCGAACGTTACAAGTAATTATCATTTGATATTACTTAAGAAAAAATATACATATAATACACAATAGAAAGTCTAAGAGAAATGCGACTAGTGGAAAATACATGTATTAGAATGGCTATGCAATGTGGCCGTGAACCATTGAAAATAAGGATTGCTAGACTGAGATTCCAGTACCGGTTCTTCAGATGTGCGAAGTCGGAGCCTTTTTGTGTGTTCCATCTGAAGCAGAACTGGCCAATCGCTTTACATAACCAACCCCCAAATATCTTCGAAATATCTTATCGACCCCCACATTTTTTACTTTTAGGTATTTATTTAAGAGTTCAAATCAAATAAAATCTATCTTTCTAGAAGTTTTATACAATTATTTTGCAATTATACACTAAGGAATATCAGTTCTGTATTTGTTTAATTTTTCTTATTAACTGTCGGTGCCAGTGAGACAAATGGGTATAATGATTAAGATTGGTTTTATTTGGTTCAAAAGTAGTAAGTTTTAGTCTTTTCTGATAGGTTAATATGGAATTAATTTCACAAAAACATCCATGAAAATACCTGAAGAAAGAAATACCAAAAACAAAGTTTCATGTAGTTTTTTGTTAACATTTGTCCAAAATTTATTATGTAATTGTACTTTTCAATCAATTTTTCCATCAAACGCCAGGAGCTCGATATGGACCACTAGCCTGAAGTATTAGTGAATCATGGGTACACTCAAAAGCTTACTTCCTCGTAGTGAAAAAATTTTGAACCCTGCTAGCCTCGACGAATATAAATTCTAAATATCAAATTTAGGATATACCGGATTTACGGGTTGTTTAGTGATATATTTTATGAAAATTCGAACTAAAGCTCGACGCTGCTGCGAGGGGCAGCTCGGGTTCCTTTGAATACGAAACTCTCGGGGCTTAATGTAGCGTCTAATTTATTCTGTGAGCTGTGTGTACATACTTGCCGGCGATTTATAGCTCGGCTGTACTTTGCAACCCTGTTGATATTCCTACAGGAAAATGTGTTCGCGTCATCATAAAAACTTGTTTCGCGGATTAAAGAAAGGAGTCTGAAATCGATCACAAATGTCGGTAGTACGCATGGTGTGATTCGTATTTTGTACCGATAATTTACAAAAAAAATATTTATTTGATTATTTGTATTCCAGTATAGACCCTCCAGCAGATTGTTTGTTTAGTTTTGTATTTATAATCGATATGTGCCAACACTTTGATAGATACATATATATTTTTCTGTCCTTATAATGTGAAAAATATTTTTATAGTCTAGTAAATAGAAATAACAATTGTACTTTTCCAAATTTTAAAGATGGTATTGTCAAAATATTTTCTAATTTTTTAATTCGGCACCAATTGATAAGGAATTTATAAAAATTTTCGAAAATATTTTTTATTTTGAATTTATTCCCGATCTTTTATTAATATTTCTATAGTCGTCTAATGTGCTCTTTTGGAAGAATTAAATGTAGTATGCAAATATAGTGGTCATTATTGACAGAAAAATGTTTTTCAAATAATTATATACGTGATTGAATAAAATAATGATTTGTATAACATATTATGTGTTAAAAAACAATGGCTGTTATTCCGAAAATTCCAGACTAAATTCCAAATTCAATTTCTTTTAAATTATTAAAAGTTTTTTAATATCAACTGGTTAAAAATTTTGAGGCAAACAAACAAAAGTGTCGTAATTAATTTAAAATATCTTAAAGACAAAACTTTTATTGATGATAATGATACAGGTTATAAAATATTTTCTTTTATTTATAATTCTTCATTGTAGGAGTTATAAATTCGCGTACTGAATTGTTACTTAAATGTCACACTGCATTGAACTCCGTCTGTTTGAGGAAATATGAAGAAAATCTCTGTGTGTGACATTTATAGTAGGTAAGAGTCATACTCGTCTAAAAACAGCTTCCTTATGGTCCTGAAACCTAGGATAAGAAATGAATGGAAAATTGGATTTTTTTTATTTTCAAATGTTCTTGACAATATGTCTTTTTAACGAATTTTATTGCCTCTAGACTTATAAAATAAATTAATAAGCCAGGAAAGAAGTTTCTATAAAAGAAGCCAAGATACGTAGATCATAATTAACGTATACATACGAAATTCACAAAAAATAAGAATAAGTAAATTGCCTTTCTTCTTGACTTGTCTCGAATCGGCTGTACAGTGTCAGCATACAGAATTTTATACTAGCAGAATACCCGTGATTCGAAACGCTGCATCTTATAATCCTCAGACGACGTCACTGAGTTGAATTCGCAATCTGCCAAAGACTCGCCTCGTCCATAGCCTCGGCACGCTTATCAGTATTATATTATGCATATACATATTTGATAAATTACTGTACAATGTGTTTCATTTCAAGAATTAATCTTGCTTTATTAATTACTAAAATTTGACATGAAATGTTGTGAATGTAAGAGTTGAACGCATTTTACAATTTTTTGCAGGTTCACGTATTAATTTACGAAGTACACGAAAATTTTTGAGACTTACTGTTGGAGCTGAGGTTGGTTCAAACGTTCACGATGACGTTCTCGATGACTTTCTCGAGTTCACATATGTTAAAAGAGTTATTAGCAACTTGGCTCAAATTTTGCAGGTCTATTATTTATTTTGCCATTATCGCCTGAGAAAATTTTATTTTCCTTCTTGCCACTTGTGGCGTCAACGCATTTGGTTTTTGGAATATTAAGAACCAACCAATATCGTGGTTAATGTTGACAGCGCAGACAGGTTGTAACTGTGTTGACGGAATAAAATATAATTTCGTAAAAAAAAATATTTGAAGGTTTAAGTCACGGCTACAGCCAGTTGGCTTCTACGAAAGTGAGTGTTACATTTTTTGAGGATCAAGTAATTAGTTATTTTTAATCTGGAATTTATTAATTATATAACGCGTATACCCGTGTCGCGCTGGCCCATGTTTACGAAAGACGGAAAATGACAGATATTCAGTTCTAGTCTGCTAATCTCTTATTGTTTATATTGTTTATCCACGAATATTAATAGTAGGGAAACGTATAAAACAAGAAACTGAGACAGTGGCATTACTGAATCAAATTTATTGTATTTGGCATCAAAATTATGAATAGTTTCTTGGTGTTATTTCCCAATTTCTTTAGATAGGCTAGTTAAGTCTAATGATGTGGGATTTTTTGCCTGTATTTGCTACGTTTCCATCAACATAGAGAACGCTCGGTTCTCGAAGGGAAGGCGAGGGAGTTTATGTTCTGTTGCGCTATACGCGGAGGTTGGATGTGCTAAAGCAACAGATAGCGTTTCCTCAAGTGTAGATAAATAAGAAAGCTCTTCTTAAAATTAACGGAAGTGGGGAACGAAACAAATTTCTTGTAGCTGGGGCACTTCAAATACTGTGAATTGTTTTTAACCTTTAGATAAGCATAGCTTTACAGTGTAGTAATATTGGGGGGGGGGGGGCATACATGTCCAAGTCATTATAAGGAAAGACAAACCCAATGAATTGGAAGCCCTGCTGGTGTTATGGACTCGCCTGAGAGGAGAAGGGGTAGGAGGTTCATCCCTCCCCGCTACTTTGACAAATTGCGAGCATGCGCCGCAGTACGTTATAGAGATATACGTTCTCAACACGACGTCCTATAAAACATATCTAGCAACTATAGGGCCAGCCCCGGCCTTCTCTGTTGGGGGATTTTCCTTCCTCCCAAGAATAAGGGGCGCGCTTTTCTGCAAAACTTGGATTTATGAGTGTAATATTATATCTGGACCAGGAGCCAGTGCAGGCGGCGGCGGCCTCGGATCCGTCGCGAGCTCACATATATAACTGGAGAATAATACCGTCAGCGCGGTAAATAACGGCTAGCCCCGCCACGTAATTACATGGAAATGCGTAAGGAATCGATGGCTGCATTAGCATTGCTTTCGCCAACTTCTCGTCGGGACCGCGAACATTTATTCTGCAGTTTCTCTAATGAACAAAGCGTCTAGTATTGTATCTTTCCACACTGGGCGCAATTTGATACTGTCAAGACTGGGCCACTAGTGCGAACAACAAGCACTGCTTGCTAAAACGGTGGTTTAGCATGTACTATTTTATACATTATAGTGTTTCAAAAATTTCTAAAATATAAAAAAAATATTAAAAACATACCGATAGAGTTATGTATGAGTCTGAAATTTCTGCCATATGAATACGAGCCTCCAGTCTCTCAGTGGGGAGTATTGTGGTTGTAATCACCTACCGTATATCAAAGTTTTTAATTTAGCTTTTCTTTATAAATTATTAATGCTAAATATAATTGAGAAAAAATACGCTAAACCCTAAGGGATAGTTATTAAATTGCCTCTCTCTTTAACTTCGATAGTATAAATATATAAATTACGATTCAAATATATTTTTTCGCTAAGTGGGTTTGTATTGAGTGAGAATTATTTAGCTTAGAAATATCTGTTTGACTGTACGATTCCCGTTGGTCTGTTTGTGAGCAATCTAATTTCTTGATCCTGCATTTATTAGTACATGTCCGACTGTAAACTCGTAACAACGTCTATATATATTTATATATATACATTCTTACACATATTTGGATCCATTGTAGATTGGGAGTTCGTGCCTCTCGACAATGCCGGAGGTTAAACATCTGACATCCTGGCGCAATCCATAACAATCAAAAACTGGCTAAGCTCTTAAACCTTATTAATATTCATTAATAATGGAGTACATTATCAAAATTATAATCTCACGCAATTATCTATCAGTATATATATTGTGTGTCCGTGATTTACTTATTTCATTAGCCATGGAATGAGGAAATAGGATACGTCAGTTCATAATATTACAATATAATTATTAGAAACAACAATTAACAGCAATTATAAGTTAACACGCCCATAACTAGAAATCAAAAACACAAATTTCCCTGATATTATTGTGTGTGCTGATATGCGACACTGTATTTCTTAGTAAAGATACTTTAAAAATTGTGAGATAAATGTGAATCACCTTTCATTTTCGCGCATAAGGGTGTTAAAATAAAAAAATATATTTATAATATTTTATACACAACGAAAAATGGTATGGGGTTTAAACACATGCACACTCCTTATGTTTTAATTTAGTTTGTTTAGTATACATTTTCTACGTCCTAATGAGATACTTGCGTATTTAGGTTCAGTACAGGCATACAAAAACCGGTTTTATACCTTTTAAGGTATTTTTATTTTTGCATTTACAGGGTTGTTTTTAATTGGTCACCTTACAACATTGGATAATAGATTAATTTTTTCATACACTCCGGTCATTTTCGAGAATTTACAAATTTGCACTGATTTGTGATTTAAATGTTTTTACATTTCACACTTTTGTTTGCTCTAAAATTGTTTTTAGTTTTCAGTAGGTCGCTTACAGTTGTAACTACGTAGAAACGTTGAGGCAATAGAATGGGTGGGAAAGATTGTTCCTTCGATAACAGATTGCGTATTCAGACTGTCATCTCAGCATCGACTGTGAAAAATTAGAAGCAGCCACTAATGCAATAATGTTTCATTATTAATTACACATGATTATGTGCAATTAGACAGTGTCAGCTTTTAGAGTGTTTTGTATTTTTTACGAAGCACCATCAAACTTGAAAATTGTCGTTGCAGTCGTATATTAATGCTCTTCCTGAAAATATTTTCTGTCTAAATCTATTTTAAATACGAAGCAATGCACTAATCATCGAAACTGCTGGCTGAAATTTGCATGACGGGGTGTTTTTTTGTGTGTGTCTAGATTTGAGAAATTAGTGTTTCAAACTCTTCTCTTCTACATCTTTTCTTTCAATTGTATCTTTGAACTATGCATGTTGGGAATTCACGTTTGGTGTTTGTTTTTGGAAGATTTACACAGAAGATAGTCTTCTACAAGTGGTGTTGGTTGTAAATATGAATAAAACGGAATCACGCATGTTTTGTGAGCCGTGGTGTTGGAAATCTTAACAACGATGTGCTTGAGGTTAGTTTATTTCAATTGGTACTAAGTAAAATTGTAGTATATTATAAGAGTATAAATTCATAAATTAAATTTATATACACTAAATTTCTATGTTATTCGATTTAAGAATACAAACTTTTGAATTCAATCGACAGTAACACAAATTACGTAAATACATAATTTTTAATGATTTCTTTACTAACGTAAAATAAAACTTTTCCATGAAAGCCGTATTATTAATGAAATGAATATTTCTTGATACGTTACTGTGGGCATTTTTGAAATGTAACATTTTAATCTAATTTAATTAATTTAAATAGTCACATAGTCCAACTACAAAACGGGAAATCAAATTCAATGCAAATTTTGTTGCTTAGTTTCATATTATAAATATATAAATTATTTTAACTATCTAACTTTTTGCCACTCATAAAAATTGAGTTAGTTTCGTTTAGCATTATGATTAGGCGTGAATTTTTGTTGGATTATTTTTTGACGTCGATTTTTCAAATTATTTGCAGAGTTGGTGCCATCGGCCAGCCGCTGAGGGAATAGAATGCAGAACTCTCGTCTTCTTCGGGGCCATCTTGTCCCGATATATTACAAGTATTACGAAAGAACTGACACCACCGTTATCATAACGAATAGATCATTAGTCTACCAAACAAGGACAGTTATAAAATTATTTTCTGTTGTGTTTTATTTTATTTCGTAACATTTAAGTTGAAAATTGTGTACAAATATGGGACTAGTGCAACATAGATAGTACTTATTTTAGTATGTGTTCTATATTAAATGATTGTGTATATTAAACGGACTTCAGTGACATTCGAATGTGAATCGTGAGATAAATATACAAAAAAAATATTAAGAAATATGTACAATAATTGTAAGAACTATGCACGAAGAGAAATATTTTTAAAGATGGTGGAAATATTGCAATGGGACATAAATATGTTTTGAGTCCATATGTACGTGTGCCATTATATTGTAATTTGAAAGTATTTAAAAGTCTTATAATATAAATATTAATAATAATCAGGAAATAAGATACGTAATTTTAGGGCCTAATTAGTAAATATAGGATAAAATGTTACAATATATGTCTATTTTCCTTTTTTGGTGCTTGATTACAAACTCTTAAAAGATGTTTTATTTTTCAAAAAAAAATCCATATTTGGCGTTATCTTAAATGATGGGACAGGTACTTTTCTCGTCATTTTCAAAATCATATAGAACTTTGAGTTCTACTCTTTTCGTAAAGTCAATCACTATTTGATTATATGAAGCCAGGAAAACATTTGTAATTTTAAATGTTACATTACATTATGGATGGCGCAAGTCCATGTTTATCTGTTTAAATTTTAAATTGAACTGCACAGAAATCTATTCATCTCTACTTACTTGTTAAAATCTATTTTTACAGAAATAGTCGTTCAATTAAACGAAAGATAATATTTTGGTCTTAATATCGTCCTAAAGTAATACGATAACTTCGTCCATAAAGGGACGATTCTGAATAATCTCAATGAAGATTAACTTTGATAATAGTTAATATAATATTTAAATTAATATTTCCAGCTTAAGTATTAATTGTCTTTCGGTAAACATGTATATAATTAGTTTAGGAATCGCCACGGAACGTTTATTTAGTATCCAATTTGGCATCGCTTGTACTTAGAAAAAAAAAGTGTTTGTTGTAAATTTTAATCTGATATTTGTAATAGAAAGGTAATATATTTTGATTTATGTACATTATGTAACATTATTGGAAGGTTCAATGTATGTTAATATGTTTTCACCTACAATTATATGAAACAAACACTTCGATTTGTGTTTATTATTGTTTTATGTAAATATTATAGACATAGAGAAAAATACTTGTATAGCAGATTATGTAGAATTTGGTTTACTTTTATTCAATAAGAAACGAGGAAACTGAAGAGGTCTGTATTTAATTATTTCGTTTTGAGGATCTCTTAAAATGTATACCCTCCTCAACTGTAACTATAATGCATGTGATATACAAGAAACATAAATACGTAATTCATGATAGTCCAATTTTGAGTTCCGACAGAAGTAGGTTTTAGGTTTTAACTGGAGAATTGAAAATAAATACAATACAAATGGGTTAGAAGTTTAAATAGTTAATACGAAAATAATTTTAATAAACTCGACCCATCTAGAAGGCTAATATTAGACTAATATATTTTGCAGTCCAAAGATGAATACTTTATTCCTCTCGGTGAAATATGTTGATTTTTTTTTGGTAAACACAATTGCAAAGTAGAACTTCCCATTTTTTAATTAAATTTCAAATGATGATAAGTACTGATTATTTATTTTTAATTTTCCAAATGTGAGCGACATAGTGTGTTCAGGTCTGTAGTTATGGGATTAATGAACAATGAGATTCATTTATCTCGTATTATATAGTGTGTTTCAATGTGGCCATTGTAACGCAATGAAAATACAAAATGCATCTCGTATACGTAACAAGATTTTTACTATTTACTCAGTGAGTGTTGTATAACGACTTTTTTTATACAAATATACATAATTATGTAATAATTATTGTAATATTTTCCTATTTTCTATTGTTTCATTTTGTAATGTTGTGCTATTTCCCTTATAATTGTTTTCTGTAATATGGAAAAAGAATTGTTCAACTTAGAATGCAATCCATCATTAAAACTGTTTTGTTGCATAAATGTTGCTCAATATATTGTACAATTATTCATCTACTTTTAGTATCTTTCATTGGATCTACCTCTCCAAGTCTCCACTCCTGCGGTCCTAAATAAAGAGTGTGATTGTAATTTATTTTAATAAAAGTCCATTATAAGTTCTGAAAGAGCCTTGTTCCTATTTGGAGGGAAAGTTTGTTTCTGTAAGCAGCCCCTGGCTACCTCACACTTTATACATTATGCCAGGGAACAGAAATAACGGACTAATGGCTTGAAATATAGTAACTTTCATGCAATTTACCAGCACCAGCTCCAAGTCTGCGATGCGTTCTAGGCAATAAAAAAGTTACCAGTAATTCTTTAATCACTGTCAAAAAATTAGTAGTAGCTTTCTAAAAGCATAAATTAGGTTATGCGCCATTTCTGCACATAAAACGTCAGCTGTACTCCTACGTATATACAATATTTAAAATATTAAACACCTGCATAAAATTATATATAAATAATAATAAATGCCGCAATAGAATATTCTACACGGCTTTCCTGAATCTATTATTTAGTAGATGTTGATATGTATACTAAACATTTTTTGTGTGATTAGATTTATTTCGTCTGATCGTTTCGTTATTTTTTTTTACTCACCATTGCAACAGTTATTTTAATTATTTTTCTTGTGTAGTCAATTGAAATTTAATATTATAAAACGAAGAACCGAAATTCGTGACATGTTTCATATTCAATTGCAGAATAATGTCAGTATTTTCAACAATACTGGACGATCATAGTTTTTTATTTCGTGATTCTATTCAATCTCTCACTTTCTTTTCGCTTTCGTAGGTTTCATAAATGTTCTTGAAACTTCGATAGAATTTTTGCCAATTTCAAGGGATTTAGAGAAAAATCAAAACGCGAATTATTTTCTGCGGTTAACTCCATTGTGTTGCATTAATGACACTTTAAAGGAGATAAATAAATTTTTATACAGAAATTTTACCGGCCAGTAAGGCTCATAGGGAACAATAATTAATCTGTGTCCCAGAGACGAATATAGTTACATATAAAAACACTTTCTAAATTTAGTTTCACTTTAAGCTTAAGTATTTGAAACTCTGTTTTGTTCCACAGTCACATTACGTGTATCATTCTAAGGGAAAGAGGCATACAGAATGATCTTGTGAATATACCTCCTCTCGAAAGCAATTATTCATCACGGTTCACCATTAGCGTCACAAATTTTAGTGTGTAATCGATAGGTCCTGGATTGCGAGGGTGGTTTAATCCCGGGTTGACGGATCCACCTGCTGGTGATTTTCATGTGAAGTAGGTGGAAGGGGAGCTTAATACAACCAGGATTAGAGACACTCGCATGTCCAGCCACGTACAGATGGTTCATATCTACCGTCGAACATGGATATCAAGGACACTAAATGTATAACATTCTGTTATATCATAGTGATCTTACTCGTTTAAGCAAATGGAATCTCTTCAGTCAATAAAATCTTTCGGAAAAATGTAGAAGTAAAATACCGTAGTAGAGTTGATTGTTACACGTACCAGTAGTCCACTGTCAAAGTCAAATTATAAACTATATACTAAAAAAAAATTATTTTTGCTACATTTATTAATGATTTTATATTAACCATTTTTTCACAGTTCTGTGGTCTTTATTCACATATCTAAAATCAGTTACCCAACATAAGCGGAACTGGTGACTGTATTTTCTCATATTTATTTGATTCAGATTTATTGATTCTATTAATCCCATTCTGAGGACGTGGGATAATCCAAAGTACCATTACAAATATAGCTAATAAAATTCAACAATGAATAATACACGTCTACGAATACACATCAATGAGAAACAATCGCAAAATACGTATAAAATAAAATACGAAGCAATAAATTCGCTAATGCAGAAATATATAAAGTAAACAATTTGTAAATGAGAAAAGAACATTAAAATAGAAAACTACATTAGTGAAAAAGTATTAACAAGTATACTGAAGGAAGAAAACTGTTATAGAAATGTTAAAAACATTGAAAAAACCATAAGGATGAGAGAAAAAAATTGTACGCAAAGAGAAATTTCAGTGAGTTCAAATAAACATGATAATATTTTTATCACAATTGTTGACTTATTGTATTCGCAGCACGTTAGACAGACACGTAAATGTACCTTATCTAGATAATATAAAGTATTTTTACGTTTTCAAATTATTTATAAAAATTTAAATTGGTGAATAAATTGCAACAAAAATTTGTACTCGTTCTAAAAAACCCGGAGACAACACTGAACTCTAGCATAAAGGTAGAAGGAATTTTATTTTCAGAAATGTGCAAATACAGTATAAGATAAATTAATATCAGTGTGAAGGTCTGTGACGTCACTAAACAGATTTTCGAAGTTCCCTTGAGCGCGTTTTGTAAGGTCACTGCGCAGTTTCTTGTTACGTAATTACCTAAACCAGAAACATTTGTGACTCCCTTAAGGTACCCGGGAGCATTTTAAATTCCCTTATAATAAAATATTTTCACTCCCTTAATTTACCGGAAACATTTTTTACTTCCTTGAGGTACAGGGCGTATTTTCAACTCCATTAAAGTACTGGGGACTATTATGATGAAAAAACATCAGAAATTTATCATATTATAAATAAATAAACAGCCGTAAGTCAGAAAATTGTTTAACAAAAAATTATGTATATATCGACGTTTCGTCCTTGTTTTAGGACCTCTACAGGTTAAGTACTTTCAAATATAAATCGTACAAAAATTTTGAGGCAATGTTTCGCTGCCTGACCTGCTGCAACCGAGTTTTTTAATAATTTACATATGAAATTACAAAACCTGAAGATGTCCTAAAACAATTACGAAACGTCAGTTGGCATATAATTTTTTTTGTTAATAAATAATTTTCTGACACAAGGCAGTTTAATTATTTATTTATAATACTGGTGATATTTTTCACTCCCTTAATGTACCGGTATTTTGTAGACTCTCTTTAGATACTGTGCATATTTAATATACTGGGAGAATTTGGACTGGGTAAAGTTGCCGTCACTCAACTCCCTGGTTAATTTGAAGCTAACCCCTACTGGTATAGGTCGGGATTAATGGTAAAAAACGTGACGATTTCTGAAACGGTTAAATAACGTGACGAACTAATTCCTTTTCCGGACTTATGTAAATAAAAATCAAATAACGCCGGGCACCAAGTTAGTTGTAACTGAAACAAGATCACAGATTTTATCTCACTGTGTCACTTAGTTGTGTGGCAGGACACCAGGATTTCGTTCTCGACAAACTTGTGATTAGTTAGCATCAGCTGAAGTATGGAAGAAGATAAAAAGTTCATAAAGTTCAAATATTAAGTAATTATTACTAAGAAACCAGTATTGGTCGTGAGTTATAGCAAGTCGGGTCAGTCCCGTAGTAGGGACAGGGTGGATTATTGGCTTTTTGGAGCGCCTCCTTGCGGAGAAGCTTTAACTGCGCCATTAACTTTTTTTAAAAACAATAATTATATTCTTATGAACGGAAAATACAGGCGGTAGCAATGTATTTTTACCCCATATCATTCCTTAAAATTTGCGGATATTTTTGAAATGAACTGAACACAATATATTTCCATGCGTCAATGTTTTCAGAATAATTTTTACACTACCAAGTTACCGTAACAAACTTTCGTGTTAAACTGTGCTCCGGTCTACCCCCCAATACAAATGCATGGCAGTGGGGGATCTGCGCAACTTGTGAGCGACTTACTATATCTCACGACCTATACTTCTGTGGGAAAACAACGTCTAAATCGACTGTTTACGGTCCGATTAACTAATTCATTAATTTAGTAGTCTGAACCACAAAATATGATATATTTAAATATTAGCAGTTTTTACACATATTAGCAGGTTATACACAATAATGAAAACTTCAAGCCGATGAGTATTTTTTATATCATATTCGAGACACTTTACGGAAGTAAAAAATTAATTCAATATTATGGCCCAAGCTTCTGTTCTTCCTGAAATCAAGCATCTGTTCTTCCTGAATTCCAAAAATATATTTTCATTACGTTTAACTATTTTTAATATTTCCATAATTTATGCACTAGGTAAAGTTAATATTCTAATTTCTTTTATAAAGTTGTTTATCAGTCGCTTGACAATCGTTTTCTGGTCGCTAGTTTTTGTAACTTGAAATTTTCTAAACTACGAGGAGACCAAATTCCACGAGCACAACACACGATGTGTATGATATATCATCTTGACGGTGATTGTGTTTACTTACTGCGAAATCATCTTTATTGAGTATCAGACATAATCTATTATACCGGAAAATAATTTAATACCGTGATCCTGCTTTAACCCGTCATCAATTCATCAGCATAGAGACGGTGCGTGGTCGGAAACCTTCAATCAAGACTGAATTGCTAGCGGCCTCTGCAAGATTACTCTAACTACTTTTGCTAAATTTATATAATGCTTCTTCACCGCACACGAGGAAAATGATCCAGAAACAACAATTACTCATCGTTGGTGGTGAATACCTAAGCTTCCTTTTACATACGTACGCGCAAAGAAACAAGCCAAGTGGACCTGTAACGTAAAAATTTGTCTATAAGAGTTAGATGAACCCTAAACCAAGTTAATCTGCACGATCAAAATAATTATTCTATTAAAAATATAAAAAAGTGTTGATTAAATGAAAAATAATTATATAAAGAAGTAGCTAATTAACAGACAAAATTAAGTGTTAATATATAATTACCTCACGACGTTTCTGAAAATCTGTTTGCTTTCGTGTGGTCAGAGCTGTAAGAACGACAAACTGCATTTACCGCAGGTGACGAACCTGTTTGCGCTGTGTGCCGTTTTTACAGCTTTAACGCATTTGAATCACCATACGAAAACAACAAGGATTGCAGAAGCGTGGTGAGGTATTGATTTTATCACTAAATTGTGTCTGCTAATTGGTTACTTCTTTATATTAATTATTCTACTTAG
The DNA here is from genome assembly GCA_037074705.1 of Zhengitettix transpicula. Taxonomy (NCBI): domain Eukaryota; kingdom Metazoa; phylum Arthropoda; class Insecta; order Orthoptera; family Tetrigidae; genus Zhengitettix; species Zhengitettix transpicula. The sequence goes on from CM073591.1 coordinate 71,256,334, forward strand.
TAGTATCTATAACTTGCATCTATTTTCATGTGTTGCCACTTGAGATGCTACAGGTATAATATGCGAATTATAATTGCGTCGTGTCTATCAATACAATTTTATGAATGTATTTTAAGGGTTTGAAATTTAATTGTTTCTAAAATTGGTGCAACAGCATTTATTCATTCCGGTAGATTAATGTTCTTACAGACAGCGTCATTCATCTATAATAGATAATACACACATAGCGTTAGATATTATTTAGTCTAAATTCTAATCCCTATTATCAAAACACAAGCACGATCAACTTCAACATATCAAACAAAGCATTATTAAATTTCAAATCACAGCAGAAAACCATTTATTACTTTACACGACATTACTCCATGCTTGAAATCTTACTTGCAAATAATTCAAATGCTGAAAGAATACCCCATCGCTAATAATATTACCTTAAAAAATCATTCGTTAATAAGTATCAAAAGTTAAACAATTTTTAGCACACGATAATTTAAACTATTAAATGTACTACAATGACAGGTACATTTTAAGGTTTTATATGGTCTCCGATTTGCGTGAAATGTTATAAATAGCCTACCAAAACCGACTGTAATTATTTTTCCGTAAAAGGTGCTGACGAAACAAAAAGGAAATAGACGCGAAGCAATTTTATCTTAGAGGTTATTTATGTTTCCTCTGTCACAAATTTCTTTACCCGCAAAGCTGTTAATAAACTCTATTCAGTTGAATTTAAACCATTCTCGTATATACTTGAATTGTACAAAAATACTTAGGTAATATTTAAAACAAGCTAAGAAATAATGTTATCGTACATATAGTATTATGTTCTGAGACGTTTAACGATATTGTTTATGTTTTTAATTTGATAGCTTCTTTTCTAGACAATTTAAACATTCTTAACTTTTGAATTGAAAAGTATCTGGCATTCTTGAAGTATGATATAATTACTAATAACCATATAAGCCAGAAAAATAAATTTTAATAAAAAATTATAATTTATTCATATAAGTATTTATTGTATAATCTAAGCCGTTTCGGCCAAAAATTAGGACGTCTTCAAGTATTATCAATATATTATTACGATAACTTTAAAAATAAATGATAAATTATCTACATTCAGATATGTGGGTGTACAAAATCCAAATATTTCATATCAATCACGTGCAATTAAAATAATTATTCATAATTCATAAAAAAATAAAAGATGATATGAAATTTAATGTGTATTTTTAGCATGAATGACAACAACATCTCTGCAGAAAAATACTTATAAAATTCAATTCAATAAACTGTTTTTTACTTTACCGTTATTTCAATGTTTCCATATTTTCTGCAGAGGTCACATCTAATTTAAAATCAATTTTTGTTGACATCTATAGATTATAGAGCATTATTTTAATTACACATAATGCATATTGAATGTCAGCTATATACTCCGTATTTTAATCTCTGCAATTGAAAATTTATTAGATTTGATGATAAAACAACCAATAACAGACATTTAAAAATATTTTATATTAATAATTAATTTATTACGAAATTCCTTCGGTCATCATGTGGATCCTTCTTCAGCCAAAATAACAGAGTAACAGTAAATAAAGAGATATAAATATCACGTAAAATATTATTGAAGGAAAAAAAGAATTTATAATTATAAATACGTGATACAGAAATAAGTAGATAATTATAATGCAAAATCACTTAATAACTTACGTTTTATAAAATATGGAGTTGTAAATAGCACTTAATGAATCAGTGTGTTTTAACGTGTGGTATTAGCATCCTTTTTAATGTGTAACATTTAAAAAATTACTCTACATTAATAATCGTTTTTTATATCAAAAATTCGAAAATTGTTCACATTTATCTGGTGGATATATGTTTTGATACAACCGAAAGTTTCATTTCGAATTTTTGTTTTTCGTTAATTTACATTTTATTCATGTTCTTCAGATCTGGTTTGCAATGTTATTTTTGTTTGTCCTACGTATATGGACTGACAGTTTTTATATTCTAATTTATAAACTACGTTTCTTAAATTATTTTTGAATAAGAAAGATAGCCAATACAGACAAAACAAGGTATTATAAATACCACACAACGTTTCTAGGATCCTTGTCCCTTTCGTTAGGTGCTAAGAAGAGCCTAGAGAAACACAACTGCACTAATCAGTTTATTGACTGTGTCCTTTATGTTATAAACTATGGTAGAAAGATTGTACCTTGACTTCATGATGAAATTGATATTGTAAGTTGCAAATAGTTTCTTTAATACATGCTACATGGATTCCAGATATGGCACTTTATTAGATTTAATTTTAATTTTATTATTATTCTTCTATTAAAAAATGTTTAATTTAATATTTAATTTTCATTTATTTTAGATTTGAGTGTTTTACACTACGTAGATAAATTATCATTTAGTTTTAAAGTTCTCATTACTGTTTATTGTCATTACCTGAAGATGTCCTAATTTTAAGACCAAACGTCGCAGTTTATTATATAAAATTTTATGTGAAGAAATTATGAACTTTCATTATCTTCATTTTTCTGGCTAATATGGCTATTGATAATTTCAATTTAAAATAGAACCTTTATCTGACGTGTATTAAATATAAATATAATAAGTGTAAATTTAATAAAAGTCAGAATTTATAAACATGAAAAATTTCAAATACGTAATTCTGACTTTTAATCATTTTACACTAATTATATTTATAATAATAATTTTATTACGTTCTTAGCTCTTATTATCATTTATGTAAGCATCATCCATTGAGTAATAATCAAAAAACGCGCTTAAGGAACCAGAAGAGATATCTGTTCGAAATATTATGTTATTGTTGCTTTAGTCTGAATCTTCGGCCTAGGCTGGGTCTGGAGAGAGTAGGAGAGCACTGTCGACTCTCCAGACAGGATGTGGTACGGAGCGAACCGTTGTTATCTCGTACACACACGCGGGGGTAGCGCTACCACCCTCTCTGATACTGATATATGGCTGGTAGCATGTATCTTGTCTCCGCGTGCCATTTGCACTTCATAACTAATGGCGCAATACCAGGCGTTTGCGTTGTGCTGCGTTGCGACATCGTCACTCCATCGTAAAAGTTTCGCCATTGTGTCCGCCCTTTGGGTCACTAGCAATACTGTATTTCCCGCGGCGCGGTAGTTTCCCAGCTCGATATGTTTATAAAGTGACACTGGTGAGCCTAAATTTGAACGACATATGCAACCCAGTGAAGCATTCTCAAATCGGAATTACTCAGACGTATTCTCAAAACTTGTGGGCATGGTAGGCATTTCAACTTGTAGATACCGTGTTCTATATACACATTTGTGTAATCATAACTTCTGATAGTGCAAAGAACATACATACGTAACAGATATTGGTGGTAATATGAAAATGCAAAAGTCATGTCAGGTTAACCGAAAATTAACGATACTGTAGCTGTAGCTTTGGCTATTTACCTCATACATACAATTGGTGGTGGTCGCCTTCATGAGAGGACCAACTTACTTCTTTACTTCTATTGTTAAAACACTTTTACCAAAATGAAATTACGAAATTTAGAAAGTCTATGTTAAAAGTATACTAATTAGCTTTAAAAAGTAGCCAAAAAAAAACAGACAAAAGTAAATGAGAAAATAAATACCACGCAACGTTTGCGCAATTTTGTTGCTTTCGTCAGGTGATTCAAAAACTCCAGAGCCACAAAAACGACACACCGCACAAACCAGGTGACGAACTCAAAAGCTACGTCCACAATGTTCATTAAATTTAATTTCATGACCATAAATGATAATAGAAAGACACTACAGCTTTTAAAATGAGAGCATAATACGCCTGTATAAAATATAATAATTACACGAAATAGCCAAATGCATCCCACGAAGTGGTGATATAAATACCACACCTATTATTATCATAATTAATATATCATCACTTAATTTTTTCTGTATTTGGCTATTTTTTCTAATTACTATAGCTTTTGAGTTCGTCACCTGGTTCATACAGCGTGTCGATCCTTGCGGCTCTGGCGTTTTTGTATCGCCTGACGAGAGCGGCAAGGATTGGAGAAACGTGACGTATTTATTTTACTTCTTAATTTTGTCACTTATTTAGCTACTTTTTTATATTTAATATCTGATCTTTTTATCGGTATTTTCGTGAGGCTGCGCACGAAATTCGCCAGTTTTACTCTTAATATATTAGGAGTTTTTTTTGCACCGACTTGTTTTTGGCGAATATGGACAAATCTATTCTTGTTAAATAGAGGGAATATGGAGAATATTCAAGATCTGTAATGATTTTATTCTGAGAAAATGTTTATATAATAACGCTCTACCGCTCAATGGGCATTCTTTCACAATTCAGGCAGTCTTTTTCTAATATATTCAGAATGTTTTCCAATTATTTAGAATACTACAGTTGTTTAACTCTTTGACTGCGGAAGGAATAAAAATTTGTATTTGTATTGTTCAATCCAATTTTTTTTACTTTAAACACATATTTTGGATGAATTTTTTCCTATCTCCTTACTTTATTTACTTTTGATCCCGCCAAATTATTTATTATTTCACACCTGGGTTAAAATTTATTTCCTTTAAGTCTGTCACTATCTTATTTTATGTCTTCAGAAAGATTTATGTTCTAGCTCCGGAATGAAAATAAGAAATTGTAATTAAATGTTTATATATAAAAAAGTTACTTACAGTTATATGTTTATGCTCATTCCAGGAGAAGCAATGGACTTTAGCTAGTTTTGTTTCAAAATACATTCATAGTATATATACGAAATATGTCAAAATATTATCAATTGGTATGAATGATTGATTTCTGAATTAGTCTTGTTTAAATACTTTTTAATTCATGTCTGTTTTAAATTAAATAATTTAATACAAGTACATTAAAATGTAGTTTATCATTAATATCAGACAGTATCTTCGAGAAATTAAATTTAAAATAACGTTTCAGTACAAATTTATTTCTTCTTCCGGTTGCGAATTGACGGAAATTTTACGCAGTCCGGTTACGAATGAAACTTGTTTGCTTTGTGGGTGAACGTTTATTTATTTTAAGTTACACTAATTTTATTACGTAATATTTCAGTCAAGTCACAAGGTGAATAAGGTGCATGTAGGTAGCCAAATATTACTTATACCGAATTATTTGAATATAAAATATATTGGGGTCATAATATACATTTTATTCTATAGTCTTTTAAAATAATTTTTAAGGAAACCGGTAAAACGTTCACGTGAAGGTTGAAAGTAAACGATAAAAATATAAAAGGGGCGTCTTATTTTACAGTTCGTCTCTTAAATATAAGTTGTTGTTTTATTTTTTAAAAAAACCTCCATTATACGTACCAGCGTCGTGTTAACGAGGTTGCACCATCTTTGTAGTCGCCGTGTTTGTTGGCGCATGCAAATCTGAAAAGTGTCCGACGCCCGCTTCCTGCAGGCTTTGTGGAGTATGAACATTAATTAATATACCTCGCAGCCACCACAACGCGTCAAAATTCTCGTGCATGTCCCGACAGGACGGAAGGTGTGAAATTTATTCCTCGTTTGTCTAGAGGTAAATAATGGGCCCCCTGTGACGAATCCTTCATGCATAACTCTTCGCTCATGGGCATTACATAAGGCAAGCCAATGGGTGAACTGAATACCAAAGCAATTCTGCCGGCTTATTAGGCGCTGTTTCTCACAACAACATATGCGTTACGGTCCCCAAAGCTGGATCGAACCTAAGAGAATGACGTTGAGAAGTTTTCACAAGCAGAAGTATTGAAAAAATTTGTATCGTTGAACCGTTTGTACTACTCTAGGAACCATCGGGGTGTTGTTGGACGTGTGTAAGAAAATAAACACAAGCAATAAATGTGTTATAATTAAAAAATTATATCCTACCATGGCCATGTAGATTATGCGGGTATGAATACCAAGTATACACAGTCTCAACATTACAATTTATTAATATGCATTGATAGTGAGTACAAGGTGCATTAAAAATAATGGTTGTAATTTATCGTTTAATTCGGGGGAATTTGCTTATTACTATGTAATAAAATTATTTTTTTTTTAAAAAAACTACGAAACTATGGCACTTGAATAAACAAAATTCTAGTATTTTCCTGACAGGAATTATAAATGTGCTGTATTGTTACGTGTTTAGAAACCATCAAACGGCTTCCTAACAGAAAAAATTTACGTGTCCGAAATGTTTTATGCAATATTCTATTTATTTGGCAGTGATTGGCTACATGAAGGTCATCCACGTGGTGGCTTCTCCCATTTCATAGAATACGGCGGGATCGGAAAGGGGGAATGCGAATGTGACAGCCTGGTATTCAATTGTTAGTTAAAGCTCCCGGACTATGTTAAGGATAACCTGAAAAAGATGCAGGTCCAACTCTAGAAAACCTGCATCAGGTAAATTGAAAGTTTTTACTACAATTTTACTTAACTGTGAGAATTATGTTTTCCTTCACTGTCAAAAATATGGTATGACAATTTTTATTGAATTACAATAATAAACCCCTTTATAAATCTACTAGCGGAACTCCAGTGGTGTTGGGGTCAGCGTGACTCGCATTCAGAGGTCCCGAGTTCGAATCCCGGCGAGGGCATGGATGTTTGTGTGCGTGAGTAACCTTAAATGAGTTTCTAATGACCTCAGACGTTGATGCGACTGTAAATAAAACAAGTAATAATCTTTTTACAATTGAAACACCGTATATTTTTTTGAAACTGTAAGATATAATTTATTACGACAGTAAAACACAATTAAGAATTTATTTTACACTATTAAATAAACTTTTAACGTCAGTAGCATGTTAAACATTTCCGAAATTGGATGGACCTTTTAATATTTATTACATTCTTAGACAGATGAACGGATCAAAATCTTCTATTTATTTTTCTTCCTTTTCTTATTGTAACAGCATATTAAAATTATTGAAAAACTATCTCTCAGGACTGTGGTAAAAGATTTTCAATATTATACATTAACAAAGCCTTTGTTTCGGAATCTTGGAATTTTAATATTTCCTTGTACGCATATTCTAGAAATTTTTAAGTCTTTCTGGAGAAACATCAATTTATATGCCCTAAAGGAGCAATTTTTTTTTTAACACTAGAAATCGCTCTGAACTCCACATAGAAAAACATCGCCTAAGCCTTTTCGAATCAAGCTATCTATTCAATAGTCTTCCGGAAGAAATAAAAACTTTAAATATAAAAATTTATTTATAAAGAGTTAAATCTCTGTTAATTAATGGAGCATATTTCGCGGTGAAAGAGTTCGTATAAAGAAAGGACAGATTAGATCATCTTTAATAAAATAGTTTGCAGGTATCCTATCAAGTTGCGCTATTATGTTACGATGATAATATTCTAGAATTTAACTAATGACTTATTTTGTTATTCATGTTCGACGGGTATCGATGTAAGATTTTCTACTGGAAACTCCGTCGAATGGAAATTAAAGATGAATTAAAACACTTTTCATTTCTTTAATTACGAATTACTGTCATATTAATATCTTTAAATTAGTTTTCAATCATATATTTTTTTGTAAAGTACAACATTTGTTTTTTAAACTTTTTATTTGTAATAATTATTCTTTTCATGTAATCTTATATTGTGACGTATCCTATTTCCTCGACTGAGGACTAATGGAATGAATAATGAATCTAAATCACAATATAATTCAGTAGCAACAGTAGCCCGTTGCAATCGACTAGATTTTGCCCAATTAGCGGTTAATATAGTTTCTCAGTACTGAATGAATGACTATTAAATTGAAGTCTATTACTATAATTTAAAGTGAATAAATACGAGATAAATGCGTGCGAGATGAACTCACCCAACGTCACTGAGTTACGTTTGCTCTCAGCTGAAGTCTCGCCTTCACCAAAACCTTGGTTCTGGTACCTCAACGTTAATATATTTTATATTTATCTTCTAATAAATTACTTTTGTATATTTACCAAAGTCACCGGAAGCTTGGACTTCAGAGGAGTAGTAGCTTACAAAATCCTGTTTATTAGCATAGCAAATGCTGGCTTAACCGGAAACTGACTACATCTTAAAACGAATCCAGTCGCTGAACTAATTCTGAGAATTAATACGTTTCGCATTATCCTGTGCTTCAGTCTTTCATCTTCTTTCTTAAATTTATAACTATTAATTTTGTAATATTTCAATGGCTTGCAATTGAGTGAAAAGCAGATGTTCAGAACTAACGTTTGCCTTCCGCACTAACCCGAGCTTACCCGACAGCCAACCCGAATATTCCGTAATACACCTTGATCAATTCTTAACGAACCACGTATTGTATAAATATTATTGCTTGAGTTAATTAACAATCACGTAACAGTGTTATTCCGTAATTTGTGTCTAATGCCTTATTCATTGGTAATTAGAAAAAATTCACAAACTGAACGGTTTTCCATAAACTTTTATGTGTTACGTCAGAAACCATGTATCGCATTTCATCTGCTCGACTTTCCCAAATTTCATCATATTCCTTCATATAATTTTTTCTGGGTTCCTAAATTAGTAACAAAGAAAATAGGAAGAAAATTTCAACGTTGTGGAGTGAGGAAGTGCTCGCTTGTGAAAAAAATTTAAAGTTATTAGTAATTCCTATATATTTGATTTTACTTTATATTATGCTCCCCTGCTTCTTACTAATTGTCTGATAAGTTGATATATGAGAGCAAATCATGGGCCATACATGTAATTCAGCAAAATATTATTTTAGTGTCATTCAGCAACCTGAAATAATTTATTGAATAATAATTTAATAGGTACAACCTGAAATATATAATTTATGAAATGTTTCAGGAATATATTGTAGCAATAATTAATTAGGCCATTAAATTGATGAGGTATAATTTGACTTGTAGCGAATAAATTGAATTGTAGCGATATGAGCTATCAAAGACAACAATGGCGGCGAGTTCTTTTCCTTTGTTGAAAGCCGAAAAGGAGAATGCGCGCGCGGGGAAAATTCAGTCAGTACGGAGCCTGGGTTCGAGAGAGGATGAAACAGTAAAACGTCTTCGCCGAGATACGTAGCAGTTCGGTCCACAAAGAGAAATAAAAAAAGTAAGGTTCTGCACTGAGCCTGGGTCGAGCAAGGAGAAACAAACAGCCTAAAATCTTCGACGAGAAGAAAGTAGTTAAAGTCTGGTCTCTGCATATGATAAGTAAAGTCTGCTAACATTAACTGCAAATCATGAGTTCCTATATGGAAGCAGGAGTTTGCTTCACAAATTGAACAATCTTCGCGTTTAGGGATCCGGAAAAGGTTACCTGACCAGAAAGGGGAGACAACAACCGAGGTTCCTGATAGCTGAGGACGTGCACTACGACCGTGTGTGTGTAAAATCTGCAAGGAAGTTAGAATCAGTGTAAAAATTTGCATTTTTAGTGTAGTATTGAAGCTACAAAATAAAGAGCTGGTACCAGACGGACAATACGTGAGTAACAAAACTTATATAAATTTGTAAACGATAATTAGAAAGGTAATAGTAAGATTTCGTTCAGTTTCTTTGCATTTAGTCGTCTTTCATTTCATTTATCGTCATATTATTTTAGGTGAATTTTTATGTTTGAATTGTTAAACAGTTTATAAATCACTTTTCTGTTAATTATCAAACCCAGTTGAGTCCCTGGGAGAAGAGATCTTGATTTGATTGTATTTGTTTTAATTTTGGAAGCCACAAGTGAATAAAATAACAAATTATTTTATTTGTTAATTTTTGATAATCTTTTCTTTTAATTAACCTTTCGTTTGATAATTTATTAATTCTTTTAATTAACCCTAACTTAATGATTATTACAATATATTTATTTATTTTAATTCATAATCACCAATTTTCAAGTCGTATTTCAGGTTTACTTTCTTTATAATCTTTCTCAAGTCATAGTTCTTCTGAACCCTTTGTCATTTCAGTTAGTTGAATTCGTGTTGGCTTTTTCAATATCCCAGTCCCAACTATCAAATGAAAGTACAGAACTCTTTGTTCATCGGCTATCTCTGGAATGCGCCGGAATTTTTATACAGTCCACAGTATCCGTTACATTTGATCTCACAACGTTAATTATAAAACTATATTTCCTTGTATTTTCAATTAAAACTCTTTCAATTAATGTTACCTTACTTGCATTCAATCGTGTAATTTAACGTCAAAGTTTCCATTATTATAGCAAGTACTCTTTGTTAGACCCACTGCTATTCCAAATTTAAAATGAAAAATATACGTCTGTTTTGAAAATTAATAGTAAGGTAAAATAAACAAATACAGACAATAAAAGTGATGATATAAATACCATACAACGTTTCCGGAAGCCTTGTTCCTTTTTGCAGGTGTTAAAAAAACTAAAAACACAAGGACCTAGAGCGACACAACTGCATAGTTCAGTTGTTTTTCAGTATTGTGTTTTTAGTTTTCTTAGCACCCTGAAGACAGGACAAGGTTTCCAGTAAGGTTGTGTGGTATTTATGTCATCACTACTTTTGTCTGTATTTTACCTTATTATTAGTCCAAATTTATATAAATGATCTCCCAAGGTAAACGAATTCGACATACGATGGTGTTCTTTTTGTAGGTGACTCAAGGATATTAATTAAAAGCAACGAATGCAAGCCAGAGCAAACTGCAAATAATTTACACAATTGTGTTATAAATTCGTTCTCTATGAATTGAGTGACATTGAATTGTAATGAATTATTTTTGTGGGCTGGGTTTTTACGTTAAATCAAAAAATATAAGTTTATTACAGTTAGGCATGAAAAACTCTTATCTCAGGCACCTGTGGTTTTTACGTAGAAAAGATCTGCTTCCCGTACCAAATACGTACTGCTATTGTGTTGTGTTGTTTGCTGTAGCTCTCGTACCGACGTCTCCGAATCTCACAGCCGGCATAACGGGTTAACTGCAGTGATGACTTTAGTCAGGACCAATGCAAGACGTCGACTCAGGGGTTGACCACTGGCTAAGGCGTCGGCCTCCGGGATTGATTGCTGGCAAGCCGTCGTACTAAATTGTGTGGCTTCGATGATCTCTTCACTAACAAATTGTGGCCCCTTTCTCACGACGATTCTGCCTCGGACTATATCAGAGACAACAACTTGGAAAAGTTTACAGCAGAACTCATGAGATTTGTAGATCGGTGACACTTAAAACGTATACACGTAACGCAATACGGAGCCTCTCATAATCACATCCACCAGCTGCGGTGAGCGCAGAACAACTGCCCCCGTTTCAGAAGCTTATCTTCGTTCCCTCCATTATAGCCTCCCTTTCTTTTACTTTTTTCATTATTAGAAAACTTGGTCGAAATGTCAGTTTCACTGATTCTTCCATTGTTACAAGAGTTATAGCACGCAGCTGCAGTTCCGTAGTCAATAATGGCTAACAATTCTGTCATGTTGAGGCCAACAATCGAGACAGGACACGAAAGTTACTTGGATGGAAATATTTATCTCCTCCACCCCCATGCACACGTCGTCCAACATTTCACACAAAACAACTGCCGGCATCCGTCCGCCAATGCATGATTTCGAATTCTCCAAACTACAGCAAACAACACTTCCGAGACAAAGCAAAACTAAACTAAAATACACGCCTTACAGAATACTGGCAAAACACAGTCAATATGATATGATATTACCAATGCCACTATGACGTAGAAGAAGCAGAAAATACCTAATTCCTATGAACTAGAAAAATCATGTCAGAAACTTATCTCAGAAGTCTGTGCAGTCAGTATCATATCTAATTATGCTTCTACAAAAAAGACAAAACTAGTATAGGCAACAAATTATTCATTCACCGTTGTCTTATGGTTTTATTTATTTTTTGAGTAATTCTACAGGGAAACACTAGACATTTTTTACTTCTCAAGGGTGTCTTAAGAATGATTAGTAAGTAAAATAAACACATAATTAATGTCTGTTGAAAATAATGATATTAAAATGACCTTTACAACAGACAAAATTTTAAAAAAATCACTTAAAATATGTAAAATTGAAATTTAATGCCGCCGGACGTTTCGTCGCGGATTAGCGTCTTTTTCTAGTGGAGAATAATTTAAGACTATAGTAGAATAACAAACTAAAATCACAGATAAAATCTACGTGCCAAAGAACTTAAAAACAAAATATCATATAACTTGTTGAGACTTTCTGTGTCATGTTTAAAATTAATACTATGATATACAGCATTCCAGAAATTAATATTTTCCATTAATATGGTTCTCTGTCTAAAATGGAGGTGTTGTCACAATCGAACTGTGATTAAATTTTTTACAATGTTTGGTGATAATAATAATTAGTAAGGTTAAATCACGCGCATCATGCACAGAAATGTTTAAATATTTAGGAATTATTACTCTCTCGTGTCAATTAATTTATTAATTGATGGCATTTCTTATCAACAAATACAATAAATTTAGTTCAAAGTCTGACATAGGCCTACATCCATTAAATACAAGAAACTAAAGAAATTTTCATATAAATTTTTAAATACGTTGCACAAAAAGGAGTTGAGTATACAAGACTATCAATTTTTAATAAACTTCCAGGAACATTAATGAATTAAGATATAATAAATTTTAATTTAAATGTTAGCTTCACAAATTTCTGATTCTCCACTCCTATTCTGTATACGACAGTTAAAATGGAGTATCTTTGTACATAGTAAGCATATCAGCTGAAATTTTATGACGTTAAGAAAAGTCTAGGTATAAACTTCTATAAATTTAAGTTCAATTAATGATGTAATTTGACTGAAATGATTTATTTCTAAGAAGTTTACTAGAAGTGAAGAACCTTGTATCACTTGACATTTTCCATATCCTTGTAAACTTGCTTCATGTGGAAATAAAAAAAAATATAATCTAATCTGATCAATCATCTTACTGTTAAGTTTGAGTCTAGTCCAACCAATTAGTGCTAACGACATTAGTTATTTTTCCCCGGTTTTATAGTCGTTCGGAATAATCTATAAACGGAAGTATTTTGATATCAAATCAAAATTTTATAGTTAAGCACTTTAAATTTAGGAAGGGTTTTGAACAGATGTACGACGTATTATTCACTCACTGAAAAGTGAGTCAAATTTTAACACTAATTACTTTAGCATATTTTCTACGACTCAGCAATTTTGGTCGATTATGAAGGTGTGTTTTCTGTAGTAGATATTGCTGTTGGGATATTATGAAGCATTGTTGGGGAGTGCGGAATGGCCTGAAATACTGGGGGGGAGGGAGAGAAGCGCGTTCCACCGGAAGTCACGGGCGCTGCTGGTGATTCACGAGCATCTCCACAGAGGCGCCACCTGCTTCCGTCCGTCTGTCGGCCCGCATGACTCTGCACAAGAACGTTGGCAAAACATTATGCACTTAGCAGCGCGGTAATTGGCTACACAAAGTGGAATATACTTTTTAACTGATTTCTAGCTATTAGCACAAGTACTATCCGTGATGAAACAAGTTCGGCACAGGTCACTGAGGCTCGCTCATTGCCGCAGTAAATTTGATAACGAGCAATTCCATTAATTTAATACCATTTGATGGATGTTAGTGCCTAATTACAAACAGGGGACAATTTCTTAGACGTTCATAAATAATTAAAATCCAAAATTGTTTCCCAAGTAATAAATCCGGTTTCAACCAAATCAATTATTGAGACGTTACGAAATACAAAGTGGCCAATTTTGATTGTGGTATAATATACATAATAATGGAGTACACACACAGATGATGAGCATGCTTATTGGAAAGGGTAGACTATCACGTTGTGAGCACAGATAATCGTTCCATCAAAATAAAAGTGAAAGAAAGAAACTCATCACACTAAACACAACAGGTTAATTCCTCCAAAAGGACATGTGGGACTCCTTATTGTTTAACTCGGTCGATTACGCACAGTATAAGTAACTCATATTATTAAATGAATTAAAGTAAGACGGCTGTGGCGCGACTGAATCGAGGAAAACGACCTGCTCGTCTTTCTCGTAACGTCCATCTTTTCAGACACCATATTTAATTACAATTCTAGAGGAACGGCAGTTAAATATTTTCTTGTTTTCTCTTTTACTCATACAGTCTCCTTCATCCGTGATGTTATCCATTTATCTAATAATAAAAAGGTTTAGTGCAACAATAATGTTAAAAGAAATTAATTGGCTGTGGTTTCCGGATTTTTAAAAGTTCCATGCTCTAGGTTTGTTGTATACCACTGTGATCAAAAAGTAAGGTGAAATTGTCATTTAAAGCTCCCGGGTATTAGTAAGGCAGGTAATTTTTTTTACTAGGTTGGTAGGACTGTCTAGAATATTTGCCAAGCGTCTGTTTGTTAAAAGGTTTAATTATCTCCGAGTTACACGTGTTTTTGTAAACAACCAAAAGTGAATTTTTGGATTTTTGCAATGGGTGATTTTGTTGAGCAAAGAACTTGCATCAAATTTTGTTAGCGGAACGAATATTCTTGTGCGGACACGTTGAAAATGTTGCGAAAGGCCTTTGGTGATCAAACTAGGGCACAAAAAAACGTTATAAGTGGTACAACGAGTTCAAAGTGGGCCGAGAACGCGTTGAAGACGATCCGCGCTCTGGACGACCATCAACGTCTACCGACGAGGGCCACGTCCAAAAAATCAAAGATTTGGTGCTTGAAAATCGTCGAACGACTATTAGAGATCTCGATGATAGTGTTGGAATATCATTTGGCTTAGCCCAAACCAGTTTGAAGAATGTTTTGTGTGTCGAACACGTCAAGTCTCGATTGGTGCCAAAATCGCTCAATTTTTTGGAATAAAAAAAGCGTCGCGTTGATGTGTTTGAAACTTTGTTGTCTGACTTTCAGGACCACATGAAATGCATCATTACTGGAGACGAGACTTGGATTTACGCATACGGCTCTGAAACCACCGACCAATCCAGCGAATATCGTGCAAAAGGTGAAGCAAGACCAAAATGACCACGGCAAAGTCGATCGAAAATCAAGGTCATGCTGACAGTTTTCTTTGATTATCGTGGTGTGGTGCACTATGAATTCTTTCCACCGAGCCAAACTGTCAACAAAGAATATTATTTGAGCGTTATGCGTCTTTTGCGTGAAGCTATTCGTCTGAAACGGCCGGAATTATGGGCGAACAACTCTTGGTTCCTTCATCACGATAATGCACCATGTCATACTGCATTGGTTCTTCGCGACTTTTTTGCCAAAAACTCGACTCATATCGTTCCGCAACCACCGTATTCGCCTGATTTGGCTTCGTGCGATTTCTGGCTATTCAGCAAACTCAAAAGGCCAATGCGGGGACGCCGTTTTGACACGATTGTGGAGATAAAAACCGAATCGAAGAAGGTCTTGAAGGCTATACCGGAAAAGACTATTCCGACTGTTTCGAGGACTGGATAAGCGTTGTAAAAAGTGCGTTTTATCGGACGGGGATTACTTTGAAGGGGATTAAATTGATTTGGAAGAATAAATAAATAATTTATATTTTATAAATAAATTCACCTTACTTTTTGTTCACAGTGGTAAATGCCTCAATAAATTGTTGCTATTCAATTTTAATAAGTATGATAGGAACCCATGTAATATGAAAAGGCAGAGTTGATACAACTAGGGTTTAGGTTGGACTTCCATTCTCACCAATTAGTTCAGAAAACCTACATACTCTGGACGTGTTCTCAATTATTCAATTATCTGTCTGATCATCTTCCAAACCAAAAGAGAGCTCTGGTATACAATCTTGTAGGGAGAGCTATTTAATTCCAAGTTCCATCAACACTACTTAAATATTGCCCGAAACATTTTAATCTCAAATAAGTACCCTTTAAATTTTGTTATTAAACACATAAACAGCAGGTTGAACAAAATCCAACATCCTACTGTCTATTATTACAAATTTTTACATCACAAATTTATCCAAATATTTAAAGAATATCAAATATCCATCATTTATAGACCCACTAATACCTTTTCATACTTGATTAAAAACCACAAGGAGCCACTTGACACCTACAGCAAACATTGTGTTGTTTACAAAATCTCTTGCTCTTATTGTAATTCCTGCTACATAGGGCAAACAAAACGTTCCCTTAATACATTTATCAAGGAACATATATCAAATATCAAACATCCCATTGACAATCTGTAATATCCAAACATATCATCAATTCTAAACATACATTTGATTGGCAAAATGCTAAGATTTTACACATTAACACCAGGTACAATACCAGACTCATTTCAGAGATGCTTCACTTTAAATCAAATATCACAGCTATTAATGTACAAACAGACACTATTAAACTCAATAATTGCTATGATCCCTTATTATTATGCTAAACATTCTGTTTTCCTTATCGTTCCTCCATTATTATTACGCTAACCCTTCGGCTCTCCCATTATCTTTGCGTTTTCGTCGTTTTTGACTTTTGTCAACTGACAAGTGCAGTTGTGTTTCTCTAGGCTCTTCTTAGCACCTCACGAAAGGTACAAGGATCCCAGAAACGTTGTGTGGTATTTATATTACCCTTTTTTTGTCTGAATTGACTATCTTTCTTATTCAATTAAAAAAATAATAGTAAAAAGATTAAGGTAATTTTTCAGTGGCCAAATGACATTATAAATTGTGATATTGATGGTAAATTTCAGACTGGTTTAATCAGATACTTATTTTTAAGAATTTGAAAATTGAAAGTGATAGCTCGAACCATTGTTAATAAGATGCTTTTTGGGAAAAAAGTTATTATTCTGTATAATGTTAGTAAAAAAATTTAAATTGCTGAGATGAAAACAATTTTCTCCGTTACATAGCGGCAATTTTGGTACGGAATATGATTTGAATCCAGCTCTCAATCAGGCCCCTCCCAAATTTTTCAGAAAAATATTCTTTTTCCAGATACTGTTCTGAATTGTGTAAATCTCACTCTTGTGCCTGTAATTAACTGTACATGACTCTGGATGAAGAGTTGTTTGAGGAGTGTCGCGCTATTAAATGGGTGGAAATAATATTAAGGATCGACAGTCGGCTAGAACCTGAAGGGAAACCTACCCGGCATTCGCCTTGAATTGATGTTAGGAAACACTTGAAAGTTACATTGGATAGAATGGTGACAGAAAAAGAAGTCTCGTCAACCCTCACAATAAGTAGGATGCAGTCCGAAATATTGGATGTACTTGTCATAATAATACTCAATTTGTGTCATACGATGTTCAGACGATAAAGAGACTGATGTCCTAACTGGGGAAATATTCTCCGTGTCCTTTTGCTCAGTTACTGGGCGTTATTCTTGATCTATACTATTACGCGGAGACCAGTTAATGCTGGATTCAATGACTGGGTTGTAGTGGGTCAGCAGTTTAATATAATTGTAATTTTACGCCACTCCGGAAAATGTCGGATTTAACATTTTGTTTAACGATAAAAATATATAGTAACAGATACTTGTCAAAGGAACCTTATGGCGATAACTATTCATAAGAATAAATTCTGCTCTAACAGAACAACATTTTTAACAATGAAAGTGGTTCAAACGGATGCGACGGAGCTTGTACTCGGATTTATGAAAGCGTTACACAGTAATAAATTGATAAAACGGCCAATAGTCAGTAAAATTTAATACAAAACAACACAAAGTTTCCTTCCTTTTTTTATCTTCTTCCGGAGTAGTAAAACGTAAAAATATTGAATAACATCTAAAAATTAAGATTTTTTATGGAAAAATTACATTAAAATTTTTTAATACAATTATGTAAATATAAATTAAAAATTATTTAAAATTTATTTACTTTAATATTACGGAATTGCAATAAACAAACAAATTTTTGGAGACCAATATCTAAAACGATGTGTTTTACTAGCTCAATGCAACTGATTGTTATGTTATTATGAATTAAATTGTTTCTGAGATGTTGGTTGGATTATTTAATTATTGGTTTAATTGATGTCACAAAAAATATTGATACACAATAGCAATGGAGGGAACGTATGCAGAAGTATGTTGACTCAATGGAGTCTTACTTTGAGGTATATCGGGAGAATAAACGAAGTCACGGCATCAGTTTTGTTATTACTTAGATGTCGATGTATATTCTAATACACACGTTTTTTTAGAACCAACTCTTATAACTACACAGAGACATTGCGAATGCTAAATAACGTCGTTTTGAAAATTTCAGTGAATTATTTCTGTTATACACAGTTTTCCAGACTTTACGTACCATTTGAACCACTTGTTTATCTAGAGGATTTTTTTTAGTAATTTCAAAATTATTTTCCATGTCTCTATTTCGATTCGGACACTTAGTCACGTAACAATGGACGTAAAATTTTCGTCATCGCTAATTAATTTAATTAATACAAAAGATTACCAATAAAGACAATAAAGTGATAATATAAATACCACAGAACCTTTCTGGGATCCTTGACCATTTACTCAGGCGCAAAGAAGAGCCTAGAGCGACACAACTGCACTCATCAGTTAACAAAACTCAAAAGGCTTTTGAGTTTTGTCCCAGAAACGTTGTGTTGTATTATCACTTTTTGTCTTTCTTATTAATTTTTTCAATAAGACGTAAAATTTTCATTTTAATTAATTAAATTGTAGATCCCTCAAGTACGGTGCTAATGTTACTGTTTGTTCTATTTTAAACGGTGTCACTTGAAGCAACTCGTGTGTTTTCCAGTTTCCATAGGCTGTAATTCTGATACATGGTAGAACCTAAAATTCATTCATCGATTGCCCCTTTTGTTTATCGATAAAAATATATAGTTGAGTCCTTCTAATATTATCACTTGACGAATAAAGTTAGATTAAATGAAAATGTAATTAAACTCCGCTTTGTATTCGTTACTTTAAATATAATAACTGGATGCCGTCAGGTTATGAATATTCGTAGACTGTCAACAGTAATCGTACACAACTAAAAATGTACCTTAAAGAAGAAAATTTAAAATCTTGGTAAGGTCTTATTTTTATGGAACTTATTTATAGGAAAGTTCTAAGTAAAAAGCGTTCTATGTTACTGTACTTCCTCTTGTCTCGCGGACTCTTCTTTCACTATTGAACACGGATCGTGCCTCTTGACCGCAGGGACAGTACCTCTTTCGCCAGGCGATCAGGAATGAACAGAATTATTAGGTATTCCGCTAATCGGATGGCACCCTGAAGATCATCCCAATTAATCAAAGAGTACCGCCTGGCCTCGTACACATGATGGCGATCAGCCAGTCTGAATAGCACGTTCCGATTTTGGCTTCTGGCCAGAAGGCGGTAGTAGCGTGTGCCGATGATCAAGCGATAATGATGGTAAGTTAAGGTAATGGAAGAACAGTGGACTCGAACCTTGAATACGGGGCAGTTGCGTAAGGTCCACACTGCTGGGCTTCATTCTGGCCGCGTTCTCTAGCCGAAATAATAAATGGTAAAGAGGGAATGTTGCGCAGTTGGATTTTTTTTTGAGTGACAGGCTACATGAGGGTCATCAACTTGGTGAACTATCCCCTTTAATAGCATAGGGAGGGATTTGAAAAGGGGGATGTGGTAGGGAGAACAAGTTAGCCAAGGGTTAACTAGGGCCCCAGGGCTATGGTTTAAATATTCTAACCGGGATTCGCCTAAAAGTGATGGAAAAAACCTATAAAACCTGTATCAGGTCGGCCGGGCTCTACGTTCTTGTCGCAAGCTCTTCCGATGGCGGGAGAGGGGTTTGCTGCGGGGACACAGCACTCTCATCTCCGTGCTCCGACCAGCTTAGGAGGCAGCTGGCCGATTATTCCAATATGAATAGCGGTCAAGAAACAACATTACTTGTATTAAAAGTTACTGGCAGAAATTCACGGAACACACAAAGGTGAACTTTTTCCGAATTATGTGCACACTTCCTCTAATCTCAACCCTGCGTTAGTCGCGCCCCTTAAAGTAACGTGCTTAGTCGCGCTAGGTCCAGGGTACATAAATTTAACTATGCAGTTGTTGACCCCTGTTCTGAAAAAATTAGTTTGAATATATTTACGGAAATTTAACATGCGCATTTTAGACACATATATGCATCATTCATACATCCAATTACAGTCTCGTTTAATTAAAACTTGCCATTTATTCGAAATATTTGTTAAAGAAAATCTACTATAAAAAATTCTAATTTACTAATTTCACAATATTTTTTAGAATTATAATAATTTAATTTTGAGATTCTAATTATGTAAACCAAACATCAGTTAGATGGCAGACAGATAATAAGGCTTGAAATATAATTGTTTAAATATTTAGTTAGTTACTTATGTGCTTAATTTTTATTGATTTTTTAAAGTATTCCACTTTATGAAAATTATGAAAATTTATTATGAAAATGCTGACAAAATGCTCATAAATAATATTTGTATACATGATATCAAAATATAAATAATTACATGAAATCAATACATTAATCAGAGTCTGAATCCATGTTTCATGAATTTTGGGCAAGGCATTCTTGGCAAATTAATTTGTGTATACGTAAACACAAAAAACTTTCACATTTATCACAACATTTGTTTTACATTGTTTTTTAGTTTCATTGAAACACGGCTCACAGTATTTTCTAATTCTAGTTTGTCAATTTAATGATTCGCATTTGAGTCATCGAACCTAGTTCCTGAAACATATTCAGTTTCCGATTCATCTTACTGTTCTTCAATATCGTCGTCTGGTACAACATTTGTGTCATGATGATATTCTTTTAAACGAAGGCGACGATTTTAATCAACATCTTGAGGAACATTCAAGTTGTGTATATTTTTACTCATTTTATGCTGAAAAACCGAAAGTTGTAATAAAAAAAACACAAATATAATTTTCATTTATGACAATAAAAAATTTAAGTAGCAAAAGAGAAATATTTTATACTAAAACTGAATAATCGTCAGTGATTTTTACGTAAAAGAAGTGTATTATCGCTGCGTTCTACTGCGGCAATGACGAGAAAAATACTTACGGGAGTGGTTTCGGTACGTCCTCTGGACCGAAGACACGCTACTTCCTTATTCAAATTTCATTTTCCGAGAGACTAGGATAGCTTTTGGAGTGTGACCTGGGTTGAATATTGTAAATACATTTCTCTGAGATGTCATGAAAGTTCTTTGCTGCATCTGACATGGCTTCGGAGATAACAAAGAAATTAATTTCCTACTAACAGAGGCTTAAGCAGCTTTACTAAGCAATAGGAATTATTTGCCGAAATACGTTATAATTTTCTGAAATAATATAAAACTTTGTCCATTATTTTAAAGGAATGTTGAATGAATTTTAGCCTCATTCTTAAATTTGAATGAAAATATTAATATATCGCGGACAATATTCGCTATTACAAGCCAAATAATAAGTGCTTCTACACTTCTACATCGTGGGAAATGATATACGTTGGTTTCGAATAAATACCAGCAACACTAAAATTATCTATGGTGAAAAAGAGTACAAAAAATATTTATGAATTATCGTATACACTTAAATTATTAAAAAATGTTTTACATTCAAATGTTACATCATTAAAAAGGTTTCAGTATATTATTGTGTACTTCTGTGTCTTGTAACAAATAAAATAAATAAAATATGACCAAATGCACGAAACTTTATCTAACATATTATAAGCATAAAAATTAAATATTTTTGTTTCTGTTAAAATATTTGGCAATATTTTCTTTATTTTTTATAAATATATAGCTTTAATTGATTTTTATACCTGTTTTTAGACGTTTCCAAGAATTTTATTATTTAAAAAGCTATCCATTTGATCTTCTGTAAAACTCTTTATTAGTTACGGACGTTTTATGAAACATTCTAGTACTTCCTTATCTTATATTCCGCCAACTCCTTACCTAACTCTTTCAGGGATGGGCTTTCTATTGTCTATGACATGGAGAAGACTAAAGTAATATTCTCCTCCACACCACAGACAATAGAATACCCGGAAAGGATCTCAACAAGTTTCAAATCGAACATGTTTCATCGTCAGCATATATTACAAAAAGTCTTAAATAAATTAAAAATAAATTTTTAATCTGTCTTGGATTTAATATTGATTAAACTAATAATAATAAATAGATATTTTTTGAAAGCGCTGACTATTTTTAACTGTAGGAAAGTAATGAGACTATTAATATGACAGTAGTAAATAGTGTTGAGTGTCATATTTTCCTTTCCGATACTTTTATTTTCTCAAGAAAAGTTTTATTTTAATTTCAATAATTTTCTGGTTTCAAATAATCTCTCTTGAAGAAAGGAAAATTAAATCTAAATGATAATCTGCTGCTCTACGCATTTATTTTAAAAGTTATGAATGGTTTATAGTTTTTTACAGAATAAATTTTCTTAGTATCTGTCTCGTTAATAGTATAATTGGATGATTCTTCTACCTGCAGGATTATATAATAGACACATGCTATCAATCTATAAATATATTCTTGCCACTTGAAATGCAAGTCACTGATTTTCATTTTGCAAACACGGAAAACTTTCACTCACTCTCGTGCGTGGTGTGACTGCCACTTTTCTTAAACTACTTTATTTAATCTCAATTTATGCTTGGCATTTTACCCTGGGGCATGTGAAAAATGCTGAAGTGGAAAGAAATGTCCATCTACTGCCATATAATTCACTCGGAAATGCTCTCCGCTTTTGTTAATTGTGGCTCTCGGTCATAGCTTTGATCACGCTTTCAGATTAGGAGCTTAAAAACTTAGCGAGTTGTGAACAAACAAGGTCAGGCAAAGTAAATTGTACTTTTTTTAATCCGTTATTCAAATATTCAGCCTGAGGTTCCCTTATACTGGTATCGTGAATGGGACGGTAGCATTTCATTCTTTTCTGTTTTAACGTCTTACAGCCTTTCTCTAAATAAATATATCATTATAATAATAAACTACAAAGAAAGTTGCCCGCTTACGGCTATGAGACTTCAGAGCAAGTCAAGTTGTATCAGATTATAGATAAAAGTTATATATGCTTGCGTGTGCCCAATCCTAGGAACATAAAACTGAAAATGCATTAAGGAAATGGAACCGTAAACACTAAAAATTTGTTGACTTAACTGAAATTCATTGAATTAAAATATTAATGCCAGAAGATAAGGATGTAAAATGGTCAACTGGACTAGGAATACAAAACTCGGTCGTTGGTGGTCTTTACCGTCTGAGATATCGAAGTCGTTTCCTCGCAATGTGCCAGCTTTCTCCGTCCATTGTATTGGCTTGCATGACCACAGACTCGCTTACAATTTACCGTGGAGAATCACATTCTTCAAGACCTAAATTTAGGAATGACGACCTAAATTTAGGAATGAAGAATGGATATTGTGAGAAAATCGATAATTCAAAAACCGAATAATGCTTTCAAAGCTCAGCCAAAATGGCTGTTAAAAATATTAAAGGATCGGGATGCGAGGTTCTGTTGCAGGTGAACCTTTTTGGAGAGACGGAGAGGGCTACATTTGCGGATGCCTTCTTTTCTCTCCGTTTTTGAACTAAGGTTATCGCAAGCCGAGAAACCTTGACCTGTTTTAGGAGGTGTTGTTTTGGGGTCACAGACCTTGGGCATGCGGTAAGAGTTGATAACTGATCCCATTGGAACAGTCGGCCAGCTGCCTCCTAAACTGGTCGAGGCACGGAGAAGGGATTGCATCGTCATTACAGCAAACCCCTCTCCCGCCATCAGAAGGGCGTGGGACAAGTACCCAATCCCCTACCTACTTGATGCACGTTTTCTGCGGTATGTCCTGCGTCAATTTTAGGCGAATGCCGGGTAGGAACCTTAAACTATAGCTCGGGGACCATAGTTAACCCTTGGCTACCTTCAAATCCCTTCCTATGCTATTAAAGGGGAGTTGCCACCATGTGGATTATCCTCATGTGGCCTGTTACTATAAACAAAAATTCTTGACCGTTCAGTGTCATGGCTGATCTTTGATTGAAAGAATTTTTCCTGTTCATGAATAATTAATGTTCTATTGTCATGATTTCCTCTTTCTTTGGATTTTAATATTTGGTGACACTGGTGGATTTCATATTTGGTTTTCGTTGGTTGGTTTTTTTTACTAATTTCTCTTTGATATCACTTTCGGCCTTCATCCTATTTTTTTCTATTCTTCCTATTTCCATATATTTTTCTCTTAAACTAGACAACCAACATATGCAAATATTTTGCCTATTGTGCCATGTTTTTACATATTATGTTGAATTAAACAGAGATTAAAGTCTATGTTTCTTTTTTAGAAGAAGAAGAATGCGAAACATTGAGTTTATCGTATCTATTCCCTTAAATACGCATTTCTTCATCCATTTTGTTTCAGTGAGTTTCTACTGCTAGGATCTCAGTTACTCGCACCATGTTTCGTCATAGGAGATACAAATAATTATTTTTAGTTAAAGCGTTTCCTTTTAAATATATATATTTTTAAATTTTGTACCTGTATTACTGTACATGTCGGTACAAATATTTATTTCACATTGGTCCTCTTGATTCTAACGTGAATACCAACTGTGCGCTTGGCACACGGAACGTGGACGGATCGTCCCAATTCCTGGCATTAGCAGTGGTACAGTACCCCGGTCGACCCTAGGTTCCCAACCTCTAGGAGCCTATGAAACGCACACACGGAACGTGCGCACGTGCGTGAGCGCGTGTTCAGAGTGCGTGCTTGAGCGTGGCTCGAATCTCTAACATGGCGTCAAGTCTTTTGTGGCACCCGATCCGGAAAGGCAAAGCTTAGTAACCTCGGTTCGTGAAGATTTCACTTGCACACTATGGCAGTGTTTGGGACGTTGCAAATCCAATAATACACCGGTCACTAACATTTCTCATGTTATTTTATAATATCACTTGCACTATGAGGCTAATGCCAATATAGATTCGAAAAGAAAATTTGAAAGCTTGAAACTTGTAAGAGACTGTTTGTGTTCAATTCATGCCCCTAAGCCCTCTACGAAGATAAGTCGCCACGTATAATCGAGTTCTCACATTAGTTACTCATATCTCTTGCACTCTTGTACTTCTTTGAAATTATAATACAAGCACAGTAGAATTATCCATAACGAGTCCACATTATTTGCTATTATATAGCGAACTCCATATGCAGCTTTAATCATTTATTTAAGAGTAACAGGCTACATGAGGACAATCCACGTGCTTGCAACTCCCCTTTAATAGTATAGTAAGTGACTTGATGTATAGAGGAAGGTAGATTAACTAGGGTCACCACACTACGATTTAAGGATCCTATCCGGAATTCGTCTAAAAGTGATGCATCACGTAGATCGGGCCCTTGGTACTTGTCACACGCCCTTCCGGTGGCGAGAGAGGGATTTTCTGTGGTGACGCAGCATTCCCTTCTCTCGATCAATTTAGGAGGCAGCTGGCCGACTGTTCCAATAGGAGCGGAAACAAATATTACCATGTGCCCAAGATGGTACTGAACTATAGGCTATTTCTTTAAATAATTATCCATATTAAATGCAACCAAAACGTGTATATGTCAGATTTAAATTCTTTCCGTTTTATAATCACGTCCAGTTATGTCTTTCAAAGAAAATGTGAACATTGCCAATATAATAATTCATTCTAGTCCTATCAAAAGTAGTTGCACCTTGACTGTTCTTTTCCGCGATGGTATGACCATTAAATCAGCAATCAGAACTCTTAAAATGAAGGGAGAGACAAGCAGCGTTTCCGAACTATCTCAGAGCAGGGTGAACTATTCTATACGGTCACGAAGTTATATACTGTCCTGACAATGGGGTCGAAGCCGTCGGATTTTGCCAAATTATTTCTTATGTCTACGACAGTGCCAATTTAAGGTATGGCATCTGTTCTCTAACCGACTTTCCTACCCAAATGAGTTAATTAATTTGACTTGTAGTGGTAGGTTTTTAAATGATAAATTAAGAGGATATTTTACAGAATTTATTAATTAATTATCTCAACATGGACAAAAAATAAAAAATACAGTGTTTAGTTAGCCTGACAAAACAATCTGATCCCTTAATCTCAGTTAAACATGGTCTACGGTAATTCCCCCATGCGCGTCAAGGATTGAGATACTTGGCAGTTACATTCGTTGATGTCTGGCTGTTATCGTGTGGCACCCTCGATCTCTTCGGGTCCTCTCGAAACTGCAAGTTGGGGCTGCACGTCCGTCGCTGGCGACGGTTTGTCCTTCTGTGTCTACTTTTCTTACAGACCCCTCGCTGGATATAAAAAATCGATCGTCTCGATCATCTTTGCATCGATCTTTCCTGAACCAAGAAATGTCATTGGTTCAGGCAGTCACGTGCTAATTCAAATTTCTGGGATTTTCAGCGAACTTTTCCCACGGTGCGACAGACCAAGTAACTTCCGAGGGTCAACATCATACGTGTCCAATTCCAGACTGAAGGGATTATCTCCCCGTCTCGGCGGCGCCTGCTCAAATTCCAACTTACCAAGCTCTCAATCCTTGCTAAAATCTAATTATATTAAAATGAAGCATATATATATATATATATATCAATAATAAAACTATCGCACTACAGACTATGTCACATTATCCTATATATTTAACACTTCGTATCCAGAAGTCACAGTTTTGTTATTGTATGTTCTTCCGATTTAAAAATTTGTAAAGCACCAGATAATTTTTCGCCAAAATAATTATTTATATACAATTTATTTACGAGGTAATGAAATATGTACATTACTACAGGAGTCGTAATTAAATTGTGACTTTTTGTATGTAATGATTGATTTCGTCTCTTTACTGTAGCCACTGCGAGCAGCAAGTCATTCGAAACGAAATAACAAACGCCTCTCGCCGCTCTATTTTCTTTCCACACACAGACTGTGGAAAACAGCCACTTTTCTCCGCGCTTGAACATATCTCATTATGACTCATTGTCACGTACGAATAACTACTCAAATACTCACGCGAGACCCACCTTAATCGCAATATTGTTGCTGCAACATCTACAATACTTTAAAATGTTATTTATACTTAATTATATATTTTTTGTTCTAAAAAGTTCTTTAGCGACCGAGATGGCAGCGATATCGTAAACTTAGACGATACATCATTACCTACAGGGTGTGCTTATCAAATAATGACTTTTATTTGGTAATGATCGTTGCGTCTCTTTATTGTAGTCAAGTAAGTGATAAATGACCGGTAAATTAATTGTTTTGCTCCCCTACTTAAATTATTTTATTTTCTTGAACATAAAAAAACTAAAAAGCTGTAAATTTAACCTCTCTAGTTTTAATGACAAAGTTAAAGTTGTAAATTTATGTTAAAGTTCGAATATGCTCGAATGCATTGTGGGTATAATCTTACTACAAGACAACAGTTGTTGTCTAATTTCTTGTTAATGTCGAAAGAAAATGGGAGGATATTATGACATATAAATACAATCACTTTTTTATTTGTTGTATTGTAATGTATGAGGAATTAATCCATCTACGTATGGAAAATGTTTATATGCATCGGTAACGAAAGTTATCTTGGGATGAAGAATGTAACTGGAAAATGGCGCTTGATATCTGTTTCACATGTCCCCCGACGAAATAATGAGAACGAAAATGAAGTCTGTCTTATCTTTGCCTTTTTCTCCCCCCTGGGATATCAGTCACAGTGCTCGCTTCTGGAAGCGAGGGTAGGTGCTAGAGGGAAACTTTCATCATCCACCCCTCCCCAAAAGGCCGATTCCCACAGTTAATACGAAACAGCGAGAGATAGTAATATACCACGGTTGTCATCGTCTTGGTGAATCATCCGAGGGAACTTACTGCGAACGAAATTAAATACCATTAAGACCTGATTTACGACCGCAGACGTTAATGCAGTCCAATTCCTGTGTAGGAATTCCTTATTCGCCTACATATTTATTGCCA
Source organism: Zhengitettix transpicula (assembly GCA_037074705.1). NCBI lineage: Eukaryota > Metazoa > Arthropoda > Insecta > Orthoptera > Tetrigidae > Zhengitettix > Zhengitettix transpicula. The sequence continues at coordinate 71,284,260 of CM073591.1, forward strand.
TTTCCTATTCTTTTCGCGAATTCTGCATTACAAATGAACACCGGAAGCGGAACACACCCCCTCCGACGAAGCTATCATTATACTGTACCTTTCCCTTGTAGCTGATATATTTTTTGCACAAATAACGATCTTAATTTCTTTCTTTGGTAAATTTGCGGAAAATAAACTCGTGTATCCTGCGTGTCTCTTAAATTCATGCAATTTCTGGAGCATCGAAATAATTCCAAAGTCATTATTTAAAAAGTGAGTCCGAGTTATCTTAATCACAACTACGCTGGGAAGGTTTTATATTACAGGGAAAAACGAAGAATCGTCTTAACTTTCACTACATAAGTGAAGATTTATATCATGTTTTTCTTTTGAAGTTTTTACCAGATTCCATATATTCCATCGAATTACTTAATAAATATTCAATAATTCCAGGACCTTAATTCTAAAACCTTTCAATATTTTAAAAAACAGATCCACACATTACATTATTAATTTTCTGTATACAGTTTTCTTCAATTCTGAATTACGACTTGTTTAACTAATTGTATACAGGATGTAACGAAACTCGACTGCAAAATTTCAAGAATGGATTCCTCATATCGAGAGAAGAAAAAAGGTAGGCCTAATAATACAGCATGGAAACAAAAATGCATAATTTCAGGTTGTGTTTTTTGGGTGTAGACAGGCTATGTATAGGGTAATCCACATAGTGGCAACTCCCCTCTTATAGCATAGGAAAGGGATTTGAAAGGGGGGATGTGGAAGGGTAGAGGAAGGTAGCCAAGAGTTAGCTAGGGCCCCCGGGCTATATTTTAAGGATCCTATCCGGCATTCGCCTAAAGGAATGCAGGGCAAACCCTAGAAAAACCTGCATTAGGTAGGTCGTGCATTGTGTACTTGTCCCACGCCCTTCCGATAGCGGGAGAGGAGTTTGCTGTGGGGACACAGCAATCCCTTCTCCGTGCCTCGGCCAGTTTAGGAGGCAGCTGACCGACTTTTCCAATACGAATAGCGGACAACTCTTACCGTATGCCCAAGGTCTGAGACCCCAGAACATACACCTCTCAAAACAGGCCGAGGTGCCTCGGCTTTTGGGAACCTTAGTTCAAAACGGAGAGGAAAAGGCATCCCCAAAGGTAGCCCCTTCGTGTCTCTCCTACAAGGTTCTACCTGCGAGAGCCCTCGCAGGCCCTTACGACATAATTTCAGTGATATCCGAACTTTTATGAATGTTAGTGCATGATGACATGCCTTGTTATCTGGACTAAAATACGAGACTCTTGTTATAATTGTCACATGAAGAAAATTAAACGCCGTGGACTTTTATCTTCGGGGAACACCTGAAGTCTTTGGTGTACACTTTACCAGGCATGTGTTTCACAGATTTCGAAACTCGAAGCGAAGAAGAGAAACGGGGGCCACTTTGAACATGTCATCTGATATGTGAACAGAGCGCTCCGACTAGTCAGTTGAACTTCGTACAAACCGATCAGTTCGGATAGTTCTGAAGCTATTCCTTTACGACCTTTGCTGTAAAACACTTTTTTCTTCTTATACTATGCGGAATCCATTCCTGAAATTTTTCCGTCAAGTTTTGTTACATCCTGTATGTAGATATTGTGACTAACAAGAACGGATACATTTAGTCGACAGACCCATATTGGCCTATATTCCAAGCAATTAATGAAAATCCAGGGGAAAATTATTTAAAATACATTTTATATACAGATATATTCTGACTATTCAGAAAACTAATAAAGAAATGAACATCAGCCAATTTTAAGTCAGAAAAAAAGAATTCATTAATGTAAAATTAAACAACGTTTCGTCGCTTATGTGGCGACCTCATCAGGTCCAAGTTTAACAAAAATTTGACATGTCAATCTCTGCTGACTGCCGTATCCAAAAAATGATTTTTACGCACGGAAAGTTAATTTTTCATTTTCAAAATAATTTTTGTTATGTTTTAAAGTATTAATAAAATTTCTATTTCACGTATTGAAAAATTTATTTTATGACAACGCAAATTATTGAATTGTGTGGGTTTTGACGTGACGCGCTCACAGTACGAGGTTCTCGGACCTCGGAGAACCGCTGGTTGTGACCCAATCAGAAACGAACACGTCGGAACAAAATTTTAATGTTCGCTTCCGACTGGTTGCTCCAATAAACCAGTTTTTAATGAAGCTGTTTTCTTTTCGTATTAATTGTGCGAATCTTCTGTCTTAAATTACACCTTTAGGATACAAGGAAATAATTTAGTCTATTTTGAAGCAGTTTTATTTTCGTCGAATGCTCAGAAATTACCGTAGATATACGAAATAGTTATATTCGAAGACATTTTTAATAGCCAAGTACATAATTTGTAAATATTAGACGAGTTTGAAAAATCCGTTATGATGCTTTGAGAAGCCTTCGAAAATTAACAAAATATTTGGACTAGTCTTTAATACAAAGTCATGCCCAGTTAATATGTCTTCTTAATTATTGGATTCAAAGCAGAAATTTAGAGGTCCTAATTTAAAGTATAGCCTAAGATTCTCTTTGCTCATCTTTGGCGATTAACATTCTTTAATTCAAATTTTGATACAAGAGATTCTATTCATGCATTTTATTTGGAAAATGTATAATTTATTGGATTATAATTAACGTTAGACAAAGTATGACTAATTGTTCAGAAAAGTTCCGTTCGTTAATAAAATGAAACCTACAAGCTCTTCTCTAAGATGATTGTAGACAATTGCACCGTACTTTCGATTCACATTCGTAGTTCAATAGTTGATACGATTGAATTGATGAGTTCACATGCTGGAAATGACGCAGTATAGGCTTCTCTTTTCGTCGAGCCCATGATAATCCTAATGGCAGTCACCTCATCAAGTCTTTATTAGCAGATGGTAATCTTAAGTGAGAGCAGCTCCTTCGATTTTTCCTCAAATATCACAATCGGCACGCATAGATTATCCTCCAGCACAATGTAGTTTACAAAATAAATTTATGCTAATTGAAATGAATATATCCTTCGATTCACTATAATTAAATTATGAAAGTGAGTCATGATGACGTGATAGCTTTTAGCGATAATTACCCTTGCGCAGAAGCGTCTGCGGCACAAGTAAATGAATTTTTCGATAGAGACCCAAGATAGGACACCTCCTCGTGATGGAGCACTCCATAAATTGCCCCATAATGAGAAGAAGCGGAAGACGCACAGGGGTTGCCTTTAAAGATATGCACAGGCACGCGTTGGCATATTTTCACGTCACAGCCTATCCCTAATCGCACCTACCCCTTCCTTCCACAAATGCTCGTCTTTGGTGAATTCGAAAATCCTAATTTACGAAGTCACGAAAGACGTTCTTTGAATTATCTATGAGGTTGACTTTATATATTTCGTGGTATTATATTTATGGTGATTTTAAATGTAAACTTTTATGCGCTTATTTTCTAATGAAATTTTTAATGTATGTTAACAGTTTCTCTTGGGAATATATTTTTAGTTATTTTAGAATCAAAATTAAATTTTAATGAGGGAGGGAATATATTGAAAAAATATCTAAAGATTACCTATGTATGGATTTACACAGTCAGTCTATACTGTGCCAAATACGCAAACTAGCGTAATAGATAATGAAGTGCAACTAATATTAATTCATACTTGTACGTGTGGTTATTTCCCAATATTCTATTACACAGTGATATTTATGAGTGTGGACTGTAGTATATAATCGAAGAATTTTTTTACGGGTACTTAAGTATATCTTCTAATAAATAAAACTTATTGTGTGTGTATGCACGTATCTGTGTATTCTACACGCGTGGAGAAAATACGACCAAATCGTGTACACATGTTCCCCTTCAACAGGAAACATACGCTGTGGGGTAAGACACGACTAGTTCCCCTAAGGGTGGCGCTAGACAGGATAGAAAATATTCAAACATGTTAAAACGGTCGATATTTCCGTAGAAACTATTTTTCTGGGTCAATAAGTTTGATAGTGTTTTTCCCTATGTCGTTTGGGTATAGTTTCAACCTCTTTCGTCACGGGAGGGGAGCACTTTTAGGGATAGGGCTGAATGGGAGTTACATAAAAATAACAACGGACTTTGGTGTCGAATCCGGGGTTATGAATGCCACTGATTTTAATTATGACATTCATCTTACCGGTTAAGTGGAATAGGAAAACAAAGTTACGCGTTAAATCTTAAACACGTGGAGACATTTCGATCAAATTTAGTACACTTGTTCTTTTAAAACCGGGAACAAACACTATGGAAGTAATACTCGACTAACACCCGTCGAGGCGGGGCTGGAAATTTTCAAACATGCATCAAGTTCGATACTTGGGTCGAACAAATATATTTCGGCGTCAATAACATTGATATCGTTTCACCCGATGTTGTTTCAACTTTTTTCGTCATGGGAGGGAACCATACTCAGGGGTGAGTTTAATTGTGGCAATCAACATGCAGTTTAAGATGCACTTCTGCTGGAAAGTGAAAACAATGTTCCGCGAACAATCTTAAACAGGTATAGCGAATTCTGCATGAGTATTTTTGACTTAATGACCGGCATCTCGATACCGTTATTATTTTTGACTCTTAAGGTTCTGGGAGTATTTCTGAATTACATACTTATATAATTAAATACCTAGGCAAGGCTGGTCACCCAGTTACTTATAGAATAAAGTTATTAATATAAATTCTTTATAAACTCCCTGTATTATGAAAACTAATTGGGTGCGGGAATTTTTTCAAGCACCATGTGACATACAGATTTTAAAAGTAACCAGAAATTTTTACAGATTTATTCATATCCACTAACCTTTACAGAGTTGAATATAATTAAACTAGTAATGAATTGGGACAATCGTCAATCAGTTTGACAACCCCGAAGAGTATATAGTCAACAAAGCTTGTGTCGTATTGGGCTTTATTAAACTGCTACTGAATTCCATAGGCTGGTTCGGCTTTAACCCCTTGGTGAATGATTTTTGTATTTTTTAAGATGTATTTTTATCAATAAAATACGGAAAAAAATAACCGAAATTTATTAAACGTGACCAAATTAAATTTGACCCACGTTGTTGCACATATGCAAATATATATAATTAGCTCCGATTTATCAATAACTCAAATGAATTGGATAATTAATTTTGTGCAAATATAATAATTATTAAGAGAAATATCCAATTAAGACCAAATGAGTGATAATATAAATACCACACAACGTTTCTAGGATCCTTGTCCCTTTCCTCTGGCGCGAAAAAGAGCCTAGAGCGGCACAACTGCACTCGTCAGTTGATAAAACTCAAAGGCTTTATAGGCTCTTGTTCGCACCTGAGGAAAGGGACAAGGATCTCAGAAACGTTGTGTGGTATTTATATTGTCATTTTTATCTGAATTGGCTATCTTTCTTATTAAATTATTTTCAATCGGCCGTAATTTTTTTCATTTATGCAATTATAATACCCTGAGAATGGCGCTTAAATTTTCTTACTTGAAATAAAACAACATCAAAAAACAGGGAAAATAAATATTCTGAATTTGACCGACAAATAGAAAAATCTGGCCTGTGGGGTTGACTCACAGAAAGTAAGGACAAGCAGTATTCAACCTGTCCACGAAACCAACATTTTCACATTTCATGAAGTGCATGTTGTATCATATCTACATCACAAATTAGCTGTCATAGAAACTAATAGATTCCTCTGGGGTAGAATTAAAAGTTATGTTATGCAAATACTACCATTCACACACTTGAAAATTAAGAATATATTGCATACGTTGGCCAGACAAATAAATTCAGCTCTTATGACGTTTAAACACAGAATGTGATTCGTTACAGGGATCACAAGGAAACAGAGACTTTTCTGAGTAACTGTTTAGCCGAAATTACTTCACGCGCTGAAAACTCGATGTTGTCCATACGGTCCCATTAACCAAACTGTCGAAGTATATAGCTTATTATTAAAAGAGGACGTTGTAGATGTAAAAAATTCGAAAATAATTGTAGAAGCAAGATGAGCTACGTACTTAACGTCCTAACAACGATTATCTATTAGCAAAGGCAATATGTCATTAAAGAATTAATATCGCTTGTATACTCATCAGAACATGTTTGACATGAAAATGAGAAGGCCTGGTCCTAGTCATTTACATCCCTTGGCACAAAAATTCGAGCGCAGCTTTCTTTAACACAAAATAGTTTTTTTCCGCGATGAGAATTGACGTGCAAACAAAAGGCTGCCGAAAAAAAAACATGCAGATATAATAAAAATAGTTTGGTTGAGAGTTGTAGTGCTAGAACGTCTAAAAGTGTCCAGTTAGAAACTCACAAGCTTCTGATTTGGTATAGGCTACATTAATTTATCATATTCTGGGTATTTGTGACGAATATCTATGAAACAAGAGCAATTGAGGCAAGTGAATATTTGAATTGAGAAAAATTGTAAAGTGTAATTTGATTCTCTGTAACGGGAGAAACTATTTTAATAAATATCTTGTGATAAACGGGTAAAACCACCCCAAACCAAGGGTGTTTTTAGTTGCTGAATTTTTTTTGCCGGCGAGTGTACATTACAGATATATTTGAATGAACTTTCCAAACCTCTCTGCTACGTTCAGTCTGTGACGTCGTGATATGTACAACCAGAGAGTTGAATAAATGTTCGTGGTAGGGATGTATTGGTGTTAATGGACGGGTCGGTTTCTACTTGCGATTGGCGTTTCCATCGATATCGTCTGCAGTGATGCAGATCGGTCGTAAACAAACGCCCGCGTCCTGGTGCCGGCCACTTTCCATTTACACGTCACAAATCGCGTGACAATCTCCTGTTTCCATCTCCAACAGGTGTAGTACTCCACGCCACGCCGGAATACGCAATCACCTCATTCTGAATCACTCTCTACCTGATATTTAATAACTTAGGTTTCCCATGTAACTGTTCAACAAATTTTCTGCATTGTAAGGACCATCAATTACAGAAATGGCTGTTCCGAACGTTTCCTCCTTTCTCACCTCTGGACTTATAAATGCCTTCATTTCTGTCAATTATCATGTCCCTAACCACACGTTAACTACTGTCCCTCCCACACTTTCTTTACGTGTTTGAATCATGTGTCAACTACCTTTCATCTGTGCTTTTTACATTGGTACTTTAATACTTTGCTGTTACACAATCGAGTTATATAACAAGTACTAGCTGGGTGCCCGGCGTTGACCGTGTATTTATTTATATAAACCCGAAAACCTATTTAATTCTATATTAATCTGTAGTCTAGAAGTGATTTAACCTAAAATCTGTTCCTAGTTCCGTTCTTACTTTCGACCGATAGTGCAGTAATTGAACTGCTGTAAAATACTTTGAATTTTGTTGCATCAGTCCGAGCAAACATACCTCCGAATTTCTTCTTAAATATACTCCTTCAGTACTGCACGATATAATTGTCCCTCAGCCTTCAGACATTACGAAAGATTAAATTGACGAAATTGTTAGCTAGATTTACAAATAGCCACTATATTGGAGTCACTAATATGGCACGAAAATTAACTTACATTTTTCTCTCAATGATCGTGAAGTATTCATATTGTTTTTTATTATTATCATTCGATGGAGTATTGATGGATAAATGTTTACTTTTTATTAAATGAAAATATTTATGCTTTATTTCATTACAGAAAAAGGAACTATTTCCTTTGTTCGTCGCGTAGTAACGACTCCCTGTATCGCGTGAGGTCATGGTCTCTTGGCGCGCAGTATTTTAACACAAAATGATTACATTTTTCAATTATAATTTATACTAGGGGTTTATCACCCTCACAGTGCCGTTTCTCGTGTTTTTAAAAACATCTGTACCAAGTTTCGTTGCACTCTGTCCACGCGGTTAAATCTGTATAGAATAATTTCTATATTTACATACAAATATACATCCTTTTTTATTATATAGATTAGAGGCATTCTATCCGTCTGTGAAAAGGAATTTAAGGAGGTTTAATGACATATTGAGATAATGCTATAAAAACGTTACAAGTTGTTTATAATATTAAAATATTTATACAACTGAATTCTATAAAATATTTTTGAATCAAACTTAATTTAGCTCAGGATTGGTACAGTATGATATTCTGTGTACATAAATTATTTAGAATCAGGAAGGAGTAAAGTCGTCCAACTAGTTCATGCTGCCATATATTATAACTCACGTAAATATTTAAATGATGTGAATTAAGATGTCTGCTTGAGATTGAAAGGTGACTGTGTTGCAACAGTGTTGTCTCTGGTTCGCAGGATCTTCAAAATTTTCTGGCAGATAACCATCCTGTCTATCGAACTCCTCTGATTGAGCCCTACATGGTGACTGATTTTAAACTATTTATATTATAAGTGATAATTTTTTTCTGGCACTTGCTTGTCCTTTCATTATATCCCTGTCTCCCACGTAAGAATTAATTTATTAATTTTTTATTAATTGCTTCACCCCACCAGCTTTTGGCGACCTATCTCTAGATAACGTAGGTTCCACCACTCCAGATATTTTCCGTCAGCCGACGCCCAGTGCCCTGAATTTACAAGTCTTTGGACACACCTGGGCAGTGTTATCGTCAGGGTAATCGAAAATGGTTCTCAAATAATTATTCACTAATTATTTTCTTATATCTTCTTCTAAGCGAATTCCTGTTTACCTCATTACCTGGATTCCCTAATTCATTTTAACATATCCACTTTTTTGCTCCTAGTTTGCTGAAGGCTAATTTCAAAACGATCGCAAAAAGCCTGAAATGCAATGAAACTTTCTTCCTTGAATAAATTAATACAAAATGTGAAATAATCTACTGCACGTCGAAACTGAGCGTTCCACAATTCACTATCGATGCCTCCACATAATAATTTAAACCATGTCTGAAGCTGTAATTAAAATGATTTCTTTTCAATTTAGGAACATGTCTGATGTGAATATTAAAGAAGGAATATTTTTACATTTCTATACTTTTATGCATTTTTTAACGTAACAGGTTACATGAGGGTAATTCACGTAGTGGTAACTCCCCTCTAATAGCGAAGGGATTTGAAAGACGGGGTGCGGAAGGGGAGAGGAAGGTAGCTAAGGGTTAACTAGGGTACCCGGGCTCTAGTTTAAGGATCCGGCCCGGTCTTAGCCTAAAAATGATGCAGAACAAACCATAGAAAACCTGCATCAGGAAGGTCGGGCAATAGGTACTTGTTCCACGCCCTTCCGATGGCGGGAGATGGGTTTGCTGCGGAAACGCAGCATTCCCTTTTCTGTGCCTCGACCACTTTAGGAGGCAGTTAGCCGACTATTTCAAAACTGGCCAAGGTGCCTTGGACTGTGGGCAACTTAGTTCACTAAAGGATATAGGAAAAGGCATCCCCAAAGGTACCCCTCTTCATCTCTTCTAAAAAGTTCTGCCTGCGAGGGGTAACAACCGCTTTCACATGCAGCTTTATACATTTAAATCTGACTTTAGCTTTGTGTTTTATAAATTGTTGCTGCAATTGCATTAACAATTTCACATTTATGTCTACACTACGATTCTTATTTTGTTTTCCACCCTTGACGGGTTATTGTATTTTTTATAAGGCGTAAGGTTCTCTTTTTGCAATCATTCAGATTTTTAATCGCATCTGACATTGCAAATACGTCATACGCTTTATCGTAAGAACACAAGTTGGACTGATTAATGGATTTTCTAATTTAAAATGTTTATTGGCGCTTTGCACATCCCTTTAAAAGAAATCAGACTCCACTGAAAGCAATGTCCACTTCAAAACACAATTTAGCTCCTAGCAACGCGTCCCGGATGCCCCTCTATATTTAATAATTCTCCCACTTTTCAAATATCATTAGCTTGTCAAATATTATATCAAGTTAATCACATGCAATATTAATTGATATCTAATATCTGATATCTAAGAAACATAACCTTGAATATTTTATACCTGTGACAATATATTGTAATGATTAAAATGATATTTAATATTAATAATTAAATGATATTAATTATCAAAAAGATTATTATTAAAAAACTTTTAATTGCCAAAGAATATTTTAACAGATGTTTTTTAGTTTTAGTTTTACAAATGATTTGCCGCCGAATTAAATCAAAATTTACAAACAACTTTTTATTTTATAATTTGTGGCGTTCAAGTTAAAATACAATCTTTTATATTTTACGAACAATCAAATTTAATAACTCTTATTTTCAGGGTCTTTACTGGGTTTGATAAGTAAGAACAATCAAGATTATAAATTAAATAATTAACAATTCAAACAAATTGAAACGAACGGAAAACGAAATCTAACAAAATGAAAAGAATCGAAATCTGAGTATACCCTTAATTACCGTTTACAGAATTTAATTATTTTGGTTTGTACTTACAAATGTCCTGCTGGTACCAGACTTAACGTTTTCGAAGCTTGGGAACACAATTCACAAAAAGGCCATTAATCACAGACTCTACACTTGAACAAACACACGGTTGTATTTCTTGGATTATTCCTCCAGGAACTCGATTATCTGCAACTCCGGTCAACCGTCGGATATATTCAATTTCACTGCCTTTTTGCGGAAAATGTTATTTCGGAGCGCGTACGTATCTGAACGGGGCACTAAACCTTTTGTTTCAGCTTTTCAGATTTTTATGCAACTTGTCTCTCCGTCCAGATCTTTTTACAAATGTAATGATTAACATATAAGTCTCTCAGTTAAATTACTAAGCCTGAACCACGCTGTTCGTACTCTTAAATTCTGCTCCCTCTCTCTCGACCATAAGATTCGCCAGACTTCAACCAACTGACCTTCCGTACAATGCGCGCAGTTCACAACAAAGCTAGCCGATAAAGAGCTTGCCGTCATTGTTGTCCTTTAAGAATTTGTACCGCTGAACAATCCAATTAATATAAACAATTAATGGCCCCCTTAATTAGTAATAGAATAAACTTCTCTTTTCTCTGTGCATTTCCATTGATCGGATTTTTTTTCTAGTGTTCATGCAAACTGTTAAAATAGTTCTTTTCGTGTGGCTTTATTGTTTAGATAAAGCAAGATTTCTATCATTTGTTTTGTAAATTTTTCTGATATGCTTACGAGGAATGAAGAATGTCAAGAAGAAAGTATGTCTGGCATTAAAGGCAGAAGCAACGATTATAATTTACACTTTTTCTTACTGAGATCGGAGCGGTTTGTTACAGCTTACTCAGCCTTTTGAATGTATTTGAAGGAGTGTTCGACCACCACGACTTGATTAATTATTGTCTAAGTCAGGAGTCTCCAAACGGTAGTTCGCGGGGGTTTTTCTGGTAGCTCGTGAAAGGTTAGTATACAAAAGAGATAAAAATTAATCCCAGAAAATTTCAGTTATCATAGTTATTAATTTTATTTATTGTCTGTATAAAAGTGTTTATTATTACATTGGTGTCAATGAGACACTACCATGAATGTACTGAATTGCAAATTACAAGGGGAGAAAAGGATTTAGTCGAAATGATATGAGACATACAATCATTTTCCGATAAATTGGACCTTTGGGAGATAAACTTAAGAAGTGGAGACGTCAAACTTTTTAATCGTCTTGAAGAAGCATATTGAAAAAAAAACTGTTCTCAAACCTTTTCGACCAGAATGGTGCTAGAAGTTATATCAAATTTAATACAACAATTTTTTCATCTCCGCTTTAAGGACAAAAAATTTCACTCCTCGCACAATTTACTGCTTCACCTTTGTATCAAGTGAAAGTAGAAGAAATTTTTGTCTGCGTAACAGATAATTTTAACGAATACGAGTCATTGCTTGAACTCGAATTAATAGATCTACGAAATGATTTGACTCTAACATCTATTCCAACAGACTAAGTACGGCTGCGTCAACCAAAAGAAAAATATTCACCGTTGCTCCGTACGACACTGAGCGTGAAAACTTGGTTCAGCTCAAGATACCTGTGCGAATCTGCTTTTTTGAACATGAATTTCTTAAAAAGAAACAAATATGAAACATAATGACATAACATAATTCCGTCTGAATGACACTAACCAACTACTCACCAGACACGGAGAAGGGAAGTGATGCTTCCAATTCAATTCAATTAATTTTTTCTCATCCTGTTCTAAATTGAATTTTGGAATATATAGAATTTAATGTATTAAGTAGGGTAGATGGGTAGAAAGTTCAAAAAAAGTTTCAAAACAAATTTTATCACTGACGGTTTTGTAACATATATTGTAAAATAAAAGTTTGTAAATTTTGAAAAAAGAAAGACTGAAAGCTTGATTTCAATCTGTGTTTAATTGAAAACAATACGTAAAAGCATGGCTCAATAGGCAAAATATTTGCATATGTTGGTTGTCTACTACAAGAGAAAAATATATGAAAATAAGTAGAATAGAAAAATAGAATGAAGGTCGAATGTAATATCTAAGAGGAATTAGTCAAAGAAACAAACCAACGCAAACCAAATACTAAATCCACCAATGTCACCAAATTTAAAGAAAGGGGAAATGATGACAATACAACATTAGTTTTTCAAGAACAGGAAAAATTCTTTCAATCAAAGATCAACCGTTAAACTAAACAGTCGAGACTTTTTTTAGAGTAATAGGCTACATGAGGGTAATCCACACGGTGGCAACTCCCCTTTAATAGCATAGGAAGAGATTTGAAAGGGGAGATGCTAAAGGGTAGAGGAAGTAGCCAAGGGTTAAATAGGGGCCCGGGCTATAGTTTAAGGTTCCTACCCGACATTTGTCTAAAAGTGATGTAGGACAAACCCTAGAAAACTTGCATCAGGTAGGTCAGGTATTGGGTACTGGTCCTACGCCATGGCGGGGGAAAGGGTTTGCTGTGGAATTCCCTTCTTCGTCTATCGACCAGTTTAGGAGGCATCTGGCCGACTGTTCTAACGTTTTAAATTTAGAGTTTGAAGTTTGAGGTCAATGATAGTGAAAAAAGCTGGAAAATGTTTTCAATATGTTATCCTGTAAAAGATTAAAGTAAAAGACTGGAGGAAGATGTGCAGGAATAAAACGGCCGATTGTCTTGAATTCTAATATATCTTTAGACCCTCGCGCCATAGCTTTATTCCTGTCATTATGTTTGGAGACGAACAGTCTTTTGTAGTTTCAGAAACATTGGTTTCTTTCATCCTTCTTTTACGGGGTAACCAGAAATATTAGCACTTGTTTGAAAGCTCTTATTGAAATTATTAGAACAAAACTTTGGAAAGTTATTATCAAGTGCTTAACTATTAAGTGGAACAGACAGAATTAATTTCTAGGTTCAACCTCTTCACAATTTTTTTTTTATTTTTTTAAATTTTGAGTCGCATCAACTTCTAGGTCATTAGCGACTACTTAATACACTTATTTACTTTACATTAATTATTACAGGATCGTTATATTTCACAGTAAAGATGAATCATTTTCAGGTATTTAATTATTCTGTTGAGTGAAGCACTTCACTGATGTTTTTATTGTCCAGTAACTGTTTTCTTTCTTGATCGTATTTTGAACACTCACTTATTATATGTTTAATAACTATTGGGGACTTGCATAGCTCACAATTAGGTGGAGGGCTATTGTTGATTATGTGGAGGTGTGTCATCTTTGAATGTTCAGTTCTGATCTTGATATTACTACCTGGTCTCTTCGGGTGGCTGTGGGGTCGATTTTATTGCTTGAAATTCTTTGATTTTTTGGTGGATATTGCTAATTCCTCTCCATTTGTTGTTCCACTGGTGTTGGAGTTTACTTTGAGCACTTTTCCACACATCTTTATATGTGTTTGTTGGTCTTGGGGGTGGCTTTGTGCGTGGATGTGTGGCAAGCTTGACTTTCAGGTCTGCAATATTGTTCCCATGGATACCTTGATTTTTGTTTTAGAGGAGTCGATTTAGTTAATTTGTCGAATCCCGCATATAAATATTATCTGAGAAATCCTTTAAATAATTTTATGTAATCAATATTTACTCTTACGATCGACAACAAACAACTATTTTGGGTTATATACTGAAATACATTGAAAATAACCTTAATTCCTAAAGTCATGTAATTATATGACAAAATAATCTCTTTTGAAAGTTAATATGAGGATAATTTAATTTTAAACTTCTTTCTTTTATGTAACTGAATCGACACAAGGCAAACGCGGCTGCCACCTTGAATTATTAAAATTAATCCTACACATGTCGTTCCAAGTACTTTTAACTTAAGTTTTACGAAGAAAATATCAGTAAAACGCCGGGAAATATTTTGTATTATCTTTTCCAAGCAAAAACGTGAAGGCGCGTCGAATAAAACGTGTTGTTTGAGTGAGGACGACCCTACCCATAAATACAAATATTTTCCAAAATCCGAAAGACGTTTTGCCGGAGGTTTTATCCCAGCTTGAAACAAACAACGCTGTACGTAATAAATTTTAGAGTGATTTGGACTTATATTAAAAATTGTATCGCTTAAATACACGATATATATTTTTTTACGTGTAACGGCCTGTAAAGGTCCATAAATTCAGAAATACCGCCACAATTTCTCTGCTACAAACCGAATATAAGTGCGGGAGAAAAGTTTGTATTGTAAAAAAAAAGAGGGCCACTGCCCCTTTCTCATCCCCTTTCGCACCAAAATAAAACATACATCCCGAAGCCCTTAGTAACAATAGAACGCGACGCATATTAAAATATATCGGGGCCAGCACCCCTTCCCTTCGGCCAAGTCCGCTCCTTCCATAAGCCGAAGCCGGGGCGCACGAATATCTTTCACAATTATATGTTATATATTTCTCGCTCGTGTTATCGTAGAAAGAGAGGGGATAGAGTTTGCGATCTCTACGAACGGGGGTTGGCTAATAGTGATTTGTGTGGCTTGAGCAGCGTATAGGTGGACCATGCAAAGTATAGGGGTTGGGGGAGTTGTACCTCTGAATTAATGGCAAATTAGTATATAGACTACTGGCTATGGCGTCGCTTTGTACAGGCAGCCACATAAAATACGGCTCTGCTACAGGGGAGAGAGAACTCCATATTTATTGTTCGGTAAGGGTGTAGGAAATATTAGCGTACAAGTTGCTGGATAAACCTAAGTGTTGTGGTAAGGGGAAAACGGTCCTCTATTTAGATGTCCTCTCCGCACGTCATGTGCAGAGTAAACGTACAAGCAATCCAAGCAAAGGACACGAAATGAATTTTCCTCTCAATTATAGTCTTCTTTAAAATTATAATTTTCTTGAGCTTCAGTTTTAGATCCCTTCCGTTTGCTTAAAAATCCGAACAGTAAGTTGGTTCGTTGCACTGATGGAAAATAGTTCTTATTTGCAAATCGTATATTAGTGGATCTGCCAAATGAATAAGACCCAGTTGTAATTTATTCGATAAATATCTTTTAATATAGTAATCAACTCAAAAATTCAGGAAAACGTATATGTCATTGATGGATGATGCACAAGAAATGAAATGAAACTTGTTTCATAAAAGATTATTTAACTCATTAATGATTATAATATGAATTAATTTACCTTACTTCCAATATTTTGTCTCGTTTTACGTATGATTTTTATTCTCTGTCATATTATTTTTACACTGCGTTCCTAAGATTGAAATAATTTTCCTAATATTTTTTTCTATTTCTGGATTATTTTTTTGTTCGTATATTTTTTTATTTTGCGATCATAATGTTAAGGAGGTCCATTTTTTTCTAATAGTCATATTGAATTTCATTATAGTGAGATGACGGAAAAATATTTGTAAGCGAGAAAAGACAGAAAAATAAATTATATGCCAACAGGCGTCACCATTGTTGTGTAACAGACTCGCTGGTTTACTATTCAAGGTTGTAGATTGCTCTCTCTCTCTCTCTCTCTCTCTCTCTCTCTCTCTCACACACACACACACACACACATCTATTTTCGTTTGCCTCGAAGTATCACAAAAAAATTCATAACGTGTTCACCAGCTTAGCCTCCAGTCATGAATACTTGTACTTATATTTCCAATCAATATTATATAATTACATCAACAGTAGTAACCTCCATGATTCATCCAGTTTACATAGTTTTCCTTCATTTTTCGAGAAATTACAGTGTAAAATTGAAATGTTGAGGAATAATGAAGGATACGAAAGAAGAACCTGTTACAAGAAAAAGAGGAGTGATAGAAATCCTAAAAATTCATATTTAATCTTGTGAGTTAATACAAATTGCTACTAAATTCTCACGGAAAAAATAATAACTTAGGTTACGGCTCTCAGAAAATTAAAATTTACCGAATGAAACGTATTTTGGTCCAGGTTTAAGAGTTTAGGTTTTAGGATACAAAATTTTCATGTATGAGAACCGCAAAAGATTACGTCAAAATTATTGTGACTCAAGCTTAACAGATAGCCTTCCAGTAAAGGAAGTATTTAGCAATATAATATCTGTAGAAGTATGAGGCTGGAAAAATGTCATACTTTAATTCAACTTAACCATGGCCTTTACGGAAAGCTTGTTAAAGCTTCTCTATATCATTTTTTTTTATATATATTCAGATGTTAATGGCCGGAAGTGGCCGATCCCTACTTAGAATAAATCTTTGTATCTAATTAAAAACTCGAGGGCTATTTTATGGACCTTCCTTTTTTAAAGCCAATCAATGTAAAGAAGACACGACTCAATATAAGAAATACATAGGTTTAAATGCGACTCTTGAAAAGACTGAAAAATAGATGTCTGGATGATTACCCAAATGTTGTTAAATAGTTAACAATTAGGCCTAAATAGGTTAAATGTTTTAGAAAGTAACATTACGGTGGATTTAATTGCGTAATTATGCTTCGTGAGCACTGGTACGTCGAGTACAGCGGAAGGTAAAAATAGAAAATGAAGGCGGTGATTATAGTGTGTAAATCATATGACTAAGGATTGTGGACGGTATCCGTTTTGAGGGTATTAGCGTTGGAGAGTAAATGCCGGGAAACGTTGAGGATTGTTATTGCGACGCAGTAGAGAGCTGAGGACGGATGGACGCTGCTAAAGATGCGCGCTGAGTAGCCGCGTGATTGGCAAGCACGCGCACGGCCGTCGTGTGTGGCTGTGTCCAGGCGACGGGTGGTCTTCTCCTCAAAACACCTTCCATTAACACCTCTCTCTTACAATTAATGCGGCGTTTAATCAAGAAATTTTATGCTAAGCACCGAGAATGTTTTATGACTTCCGTTCTTCTCGTAGACAAAAAAAAATGTATACATTGCCCCCGCAAGGCGAGAGTGAGTAACTCAACTAATTAAATATGTATTCTGTATATCAGAATAAAAATTTGAAAATTGTAAATAATCGATCGTTAGAGTAATGCAATTCTAATGATTAACCCTTATTCTATTTACTTTAAGGCGAGCTTTAACGAAGTTACGAATAGATATTATTTGATAATTTCCATTGAAACATAGGTGTATGAACGGATTTTAATGTTTGAAATTCTGTCGAGATGTTTCTACCTTGTGCGAATTTCACATCCGCCAAGGTAACGAAGTTAAGTAAATAAATTTTCGTCCTTGGCGGGCCTCGCACACTAGTAGTGAAACTCATCACTTAATTATTTGTATACCAATATAATATGAATTAATTTACTTATAATAACTATTTACGACTGCAGAGTTGAAATATTTAGCAGAATTAAGGAACATAGAAACAATATTAATCTTCCACACGACACTAAGCATACATTCAACTGGAATAATTTTATATAAAGACAACAATCATAAGTCCAGATTATTTTCCGAAGTACTCCATATTAAGCATAGTACAAACTCTCTTAATCTCCAAAACAACACAGATTTATTAATTAATGGTTGTGTACCCGGCGTTGACCGATTTGTTTCAATCAAACTCAGCGACATCTATCACCCCGGATTCGATTCCAGTCTCTGTTGTTTCTGCGTTATTTTTATGTAACGCCCCTCCAGCCCCTCCCTAAAAGTGCTCCCCTCCCATGCCTAAAGGGATTGAAATTATACCCATATCTGAAAAAACGCTACCTATCTCATTGAAGCCTAAAAATTTTCTTTCGACGTAAATTTCGATTGTTTCAACATGTATGAAATTTTTTACCTCTTACACCCCGGAAGGTTCGGGTTAAACGGCGACATGAATGTCATATTTAAACTCGGTAACATCCATAACCACGGATTCGACTCCAATCTCGGTTGTTTTCTCGTTATTTTTGTATAAAGCCCCTCCACCCCCACCCCTAATAGGGCTCTCTTCCCATGCCAAGATGGGGTTGAAATTATACACAAGTAACATCGGGAGAAGAATTTCATTGACCCCGAAAAATGTTTATACGTTTTAAATATCGGCCGTTTGAAACTTTCCCTAGTAGTGGAACACGTTTCTTCCCACCACAGTGTTTGTTTCCGTTTAGAAAGGAACTCGTGTACGAAATTTGGTCATAGTTACTCCACGGGTGTAGATGTGTATGCGGAACATACACTCAAACACACACACAAACGTCCAGTCTATTTTATTTATTAGAAGATTATTTGTAATATTTTAATACATTATGTGTATTCTTCACATTTTATTTATCATTTTTATCTTTCTCTTTTTATAATATTTATAATATTTGACTATGTACTAATCCCTTTGTAGAATTATATCTTTAATTTTTTAACTCTTTATTTTTATCCTGATGAGGGTCCACAGCCGGAAAGAAACAAGCCGTTTAAGTAAATTATTATTTCTTTATGTGTCTTTTATTGGCCTTCATTAATAATTTAATTACTTATCTCCAATATTCGTTTTTTTTAAATATTTTATAAAGCACAATATTAATCCTCAACGTATGAATGTCAATAACTAAATGAATCAATAAGAAGTTTAATAAAATATTTACAAATTTATTAGACATACACGACATTTCGTCCTTCACATTAGGACCACTTCATGTATGAATTAATTACGAGAAATCTCTGGGCACTACATTCGTTGGCATGTTGCACAGAGTTCAGACCTGAAGAGATCTTAATGTGAAGTACGAAACGTCTAACAACTTTGTATGAAGAATTTGTATTTTTTTCTTTAAACATTTTATTCTAACTTATTTGGGAATAAAAATTGATATCCTTCAACAACGCCAGATATTTTTCATCCTTCTCAATCACCAAGAGCGTACGTCAAAAATTTATAAAATTTTATGTTTACGTTTGATCATATTTTTTTTAAAATATTTTAATATTAAGAATGACGTCTAACTTTTTCTGTTAATTATTCGCAAACTTTGAACAAAGTATAGTAGGATAAGGGAAATATCGAAAGACAGTTAAGAGAAGCAAGAAATTAAACTGAATACGTCGCAATGTGGAATAACAGAAGCGTCTTTCAATAATACAGAGAGTGAATAGAAATAGAGTAAGAAACAGGAACGCCTTCAGAGCAATGTAGACAACAATCACAAACAATTTCAGTAGATCGAGTCATAATCATGTGAAACTGTTGCTTCTTTTATCATGTTGCAACACATCGCATTTATAAAGTTAATTTCTTCTTTTGGCCTGTATCACATATTTCCTTGGTGTAAAAATTCAAACAATATTATTTTATAAATGTGTACTTTAATATCTGTAGTGTTTAAAGGGACGTGTGTCCGTATTCGTTATCATTTTGCCTCGCAGCGTCACACTGTTCAAGTTTTTAACACGCACGCAGATTCAAAATATTTGTAAATCCGAGCTTTTAAAATTGTGAAATTTTTTTTAAAAAATTCTTATCATTTCTACTTTATGCTTTTATTATATTGTAAAATATAATTAAGGGTCAGTTGCTTTTCATAGAAGTATGCACTCTATACAGTAAATAAATAAAAATTTTGCCACTCAAAAATAAATTAATGCCAACTTTTCATTAAATTTAATTATTTACTAATTAGGAAACACGAAGTAGCAAAAAATCACAGTCTAATAAACTTCAGTTTGGCCAGTATATAGCCAATTCATTGGAGGAAATGGGAGACCTGATACGTTTTCAAGTACTTTTATGATGTTGTATCACCTCACAATGGCAGAATGGTTTAATTTTTCATACAAAAACATTTGGCCACATTCATCATACGCAATATTTTTTTATTTAACTTCAGCGAGTTTTAACGACCTTATGCATTGCAGTAAAAGCCAAATTCAGTGAAAAGCACTAGGCTTAATTATTTATAAACTTCGAAATCTTGATGCCTTAATCTCTACAGCGTTTTCATGGTTTAATAAATTTTGGCTTAAACTTTTACGATAATTTTGTTCTTCTTTGCCAAAAGTGTATGTATACGAGGTATTTCCACTCAATCATTATTTGCCACTCAAAATGATCATTCACTGTCAAGAATTTGAGGCCATTATAGCTTAGATTTTGTAGGTCAGAACTTCATGACTAGTACGACTACTAAATGCTGACCCTTTAGGGTTTACCTGTTTCCCGAGAATTTACAGCGGGAATATAATTAGTTTCCCTACTGAAGTCTGGTTTAAGATTAAATATTTATTCATTAGTAGAAATAACGGGAAAAATCAACGATCGGAATAATAAATAAATCAAAATAATGTGCAGTGTGATTAAATAATAAGAGAAAGATTAATATATATATATATATAACATGAATTGAAAAAAAAAAATTTTTCAACTTCAGTATAATCAATCGGTCTACATTTAAATTTCTGAGACAGGTTGATCTTTAGAATTTGGACCACAGACTCATCGAGATAGGTTTTATTATTACCTTGTTTCATAATAAGTTGTGGGGGGACTTGGACGCGGTCGCTGCGGCAGTCCTATCACTGGCAGCATCCTAAGTCAGTAAATTTTCCCTGCCAACCCCCACACACTACACCCCACGGTGATGCATAGCCGCGCCTCCAGAGCGCTCTGACCTCGCCATCCATCCATCGCGTGGTTCTCCAGCAACGCAGACCCAAGATGGCGGACGACCAAAGACTCATGCCTCACTCGGCTCTTGGACTTCTTGTGGAAAAAGAGAGAACATTTCAAAGATGCAAAGGGCTATATATTTCAACGGAATGACGGATGGAATTAGTACGCGTGCTGACGAGACGAATTTAATGCGGTGCAAATAATTGCACAGACGAAGAATCATTCATATTGTTTTATATGAATTTTATAAAGTGGACGCTCTGACAAGAAATAAAAAGTAAACGCCATAAAAATAACATTACCGCCATCATGAAAATGAAAAATACACTCACCATCCAATAAATAATATAGCAGCGTCCTTTAAAAATTGGAACGAGTACAGGATCCAACCTAATAATTTAATGACTGAGGAACGGCTCATGCCAGGATTCCACAGCACGCAGAAATACTAATTTCGTACGGTGCCATTCCATTCTTTTAAATAAAATCGCGACATATGGACAGAAAAATTACAAACATTGAAAATGTCAGTCAGTGTTTCTATGGACAAAATCCACGGACGGATGGCTAAGATGCCAACAGTTTCCGGATTTACTTGAGCCGCCCCTAACGGATACTGATGGCACTCTGATGCTCAAAAATAACACGTGGTAATAGTTTCAATTACACATAAAATAATTCCAAAGTTATTGAAATGAACAAAATTAAAATATATTTTATCAAGGTAAAGTGAATTTTCAACACTATAGGTTGTAGTAATTCAAGAGCACTGGATTTGTAAATTTTGTTTCATATTGCCAAATCTCTAGAAGAGATGGCGTTCTGTGGCGCTTTTGTCGTTGACAATTTCTTATCGGCTTAGGGGCAACCATTTTTTATAGGTAACAGGCTACACGAGGGTAATCCACATGGTGGCAACTACCCTTTAATAGCATAGGAAAGGATTTGAAAGGGAGGATGCGGAAGGGTAGAGAAAGGTTGCCAAGGGTTAATTAGGGCCCCCAGCCTATGGTTTAAGGATCCTACCCTGCAATTCGCCTAAAAGTGATGCAGGTAAAACCCTAGAAAAATCTTCATCAGGTAGGTCGGGCATTTCGTACTCGTCCCACGCCATTCCGATGGCGGGAGAGAGGAAGCAGTTGTTAAAGATTTAATATATAGCAACGTCTACTTACGAGAAAGCCGATTCAAACTTATGTGGTGCCAGCATATTATTCGATATTATAATTTATTAATTTTCAGTTTGCTGTACTTCATGCACACAATTAGAAGTTACTGTCGAGCTGAATCTGCAGGAGTCTACCTTTCATCCTGCACACTGATTGAGACCGTACCATAATTTCCCGTTGGACCTATTTTGCAGCAAAGTAAAACTAAAACTGCCATTTAAATTGTTTGTTTTATATTTCATAGTGTGTAAAATTTTCTTTATTTTCACCGTAGGCCCTAAATAGACCTCGGGTAAATTTTTGTAAAAAATGAAAAATATACGTATAATTCGAAAATTAATAATAAGATAAAATAGTCAAATACAGACAAAAGAATTTACCATACAATACGTATTTTCAAAGATTGAAGCCTTTCCCGGTGCAGTTGTTCAATATATTGTTCTCGGAGACTTCGCCTAGAAGATGACGACAGAGCTTTTAGTCGTCGAAACGTTGCGTTCTACAATTATGCAAAACCCGGTTGAACTCCGAGAACAATATATTGAATACGTATTTTGTCTGTATTGGGTTATTTTATATTATTATTGAATTTTTATAATTTAAAATAAAATTAATTTTTATCCTTAGTTGTGAAAAAAATTATTTTAACTTGTTTGATTAATTAAAATGATCATTACAAGGTATTTTGTTAATAATAAAAAGTTATTAATGCTGAGAAATAAAACATACTCGAGAATATTTTTATACAGTTGTGGTATTTATAATTCACTCTATACAGAGCAACTCTTATCTCCATGATTTGTCGGAGAAAATTATAAATTACACAACATATTGGCTAATTATATGCATTGACAATTCTTAAATCGCCGAGTTTCTGGAGTTGAAACGATAGATGTAATTTACCCTTTGAACTCGAAGATTCGGCAATATTCAAGAAACTCCTGTGTTAACTTGTATTCAACTTGGTATGTGGGACACGAAATCTATACTTTTCTTGTTTCGTTTCTCACTTTTACCATTAGAGTTCACACACTTTCTAATGTTAGTGTTCAAGGTCCAGTTTCGTAAGTTCTGCATGTTTTAAAAGTAGGAGAAATGAAACAGTTTTCGGGGAACTGTGAACAGTATGGAATACATTGGTCGTCTAAGTGATTTATAAGTCAATTCTCTATTTCTGTTAGTGGCCTAAAGACTTCATCATTAAATGGAAAAATATTATTGTCGCTATGTTTAGTATAATTGAAATATTAAGAGATTTTGGTAAAAATTTCTAAACTCAACGTTTCCTCTGACAGGTGTTCTAAATACATAGAGGTGATTGTATGAAAAATACCTGTCGACTTGTCATCAGGTATAATAATTGATTACCTGAATCGTTAAACCATTCGTTGTGCAGCTTTGAGGATAATTATGGGATGTGGTAGTCTAGGAGAGATCAACCGAAACACATGGCGCTCCCGATTGGACCATGTCACGCTAAGGGAACAGCGATTCGCTCTATTCCACTGACTCAATAACCGGTTGCTACATCGTTAATTCCGTCAGTGCCACCTGTGAGCTGAAATTCCACGCGGAAGTCGTCGTATTTCACTGATAGCCGTTTTTCGTAACTCTCAACCAGGAATCAGGCTTAGGCATGGGCATAGCTGAGATTCAAATACGTCTTTCTCCTTGAAAAATAAGTTACCAACTCAGTTAAAATTCAAATATAAAATGTCAGTGTTAAAAATATACTAATTAGATGAAAGCAAAATAACATACAAAATGGAGTGATAATGTAAATGTTACGCAACGTTTCTGATATTCTTGTTCTATTCGGCAGGTGAGGCGTGAGTGCGACACAACCGCACAATCCAGTTGACGAACTAAAAATTAAAGCTAAAACACAACGACAAAGGATAATCAGAGGCTTTAGCGTAACAGCAATGGATCATAGTTATTATTGACTTTCATGGTATCAGTTTGTACGTTTTATTGTAGTGATGTTATATTTAATTTCTCGTACTCCTCTTTTACAAATTTGTATATCATAAGTTCGTCCAAATTTTTAAAGAATATTTCCTTAATTTCATTCTTGATAGAAATCCACAAGGACCCACTTGACATCAATAGCAAATATTGTGTATTTACAAAATTCCTTTCTCTAATTATAATGCCTGCTACGTAGGACAGACAAAACGTTCACTTAATAGCAATAAGAAGGAACATATGCCCAATATCAAACCTCCCAGCGAAGTAGTCTTCAAATATATTGTCAATTCCAAACATTCAGTTTATTGGAAAAATGCACGAAAAATGTTATTCGCTGTAACCAGGTACTATGGCAGAATTATCTAAATAATGACAAATATAACGATCTGACTTCATATTTAAATGAAATAATAGAAAAAATATAGCAACCTATTAATGAGAAAAAATTGTAATTATTTCATTCAAACATAATAAATATGAAACAAGACGTTGTGTCGCTGATTGGGGCCTCTTCAGATGTATAGACATATATAATTTATTATAAGAAAATGTAAGTTGGGAAAATTTCCAACTTGTTGCGGTCGAAATAATATCAGAAATGCTACATATTAAATCCATCATCACTGCAATTAACGTACAAACTGATACTATGTTACTCAATAATAACTATGGTCCATTACTGTTACGCTAAACTCTCTGATTTCGCATTGTTGTTGCGTTTTAGCTTTTCTTTTGAATTCTTCAACTGGATTGGGGGGTTTCGTCGTACTCACGACTGTAGAGGTTTTAATCACCTGACGAAAGGATAATTTAAAATTGTTTAAAATTGAACATAAACCTTCTTAAACGCATATAATGTTGCTATGAATTAAATCACGACAACACAGTTTAATAAATATTGTAATTTATATAACAAAAGATAATAAACCCCTGACGCTATGCCACCCTGCAGGTCCCAGTAACCTTACGTAAATATGATACGGGTTTTCCCTGGTTTCCACAAGTGATTCCTGCGAATGCGAGAATAAAGTTTAGTACAAGACCAGAGCCGCTTCCTTCCCTATCCAAAAATAAAATGCTTGAAGTTCTCAGGATAAAACGGAGGAAAATAAGAACATTTGCAAAGTGCCACTCCAATTCCTGAAAGTTGACAGAGATATTTTTCGTAATACTAAAAAATTGGCACTACAATAAAGAAATTATATTATTATAGTTGCCTTATAAAGCCCGAAATAAATGAATAATTGAACGCACAGCACTAGTAGCAACGAAAAATATCTTCAATGTTTGTCGTCGTTAACTATAACAGAATGTAATAATAGTAATAATAACTAATGGAAAAAATAATTAATGCAATCTTATTTCTAACATAAATCCATCACAATTGCAGACAAGTCATAATGATTATCAGGAGTATTACGGTCGCCGCCGTTGTACTGCAGACGTTTTACTTCTGTTGACACATTCGAGGAATTTCAGTATAATGTAATATATAACTTAATGTGATATAAATGTTTATAATATCAGGAAAACAATTTTTTGACCATATTGGAGCAGTGGAGCAGGAAAACTAAGCAACTTAATACTGAGTTTGTCAACAGCTGGGCGAAGGCAAAGGAGAGTATCGTCCGAAATAAACCAAAGCTTCGACTAAAAAATACCTGAATAACAGTAACGTTCCCAAATTTGGATGAACGTCTAAACAGCAAGTTAGATGAACTGTGATGTCAAATATTATTTAAATAACTGAATAATGTAGCTGAAGGCGTGTTTTTGTCCAATGAGCAACGTGAGAATGACAGTAGAAGATTGAAGAAGCTCTAGCATAAGAGTCAACTCTTCGGGATGTGTCTAAGAATTATGAGAGAATATATTGTTATATTTAATTATAAATATTTGTTAAATAAACAATATACTCAAATACAAGCACGCACACAATTAGTTCTTAGATTTATGCGGCTCCCTCATATTATATATAAAATGGAAATAAATTTTTTATCTCAGGGTAGTGTGGGCTTGTATGTCAGACCTAGAGATTATAGCAGTAACAAAACTTGGAAATGTAAATAAATTATTGCGTCGACGTGGCACCTTAAGCGTATCGCATTGACCATCAGCATGGGCGACTACTTAACTGCTTCCGGCTCACGTCGATTGCAGTGGACGCTAACGGCTCCAAATGGCTCTCACGGACTGTCCAACGACTTGTCCTTTCCAAACGTCGGGAAATTTGTGTGTTATTCCCACCGAATACTACGTCTCGAGGTAAATATATTCCTTCGTCCGTCTCCCTCAATGGACGGATCGCGACCTCTTCCGGCGATTTCCATTCCTCTGTCTGATCGTGGCTCATGCAAGTGTTTCACTATTTTTTATTACCTCATACTGGTTTATTCATTACGATATATACACCATATAAAGCTTATAAGAATATATTGCTTTTAACAAGTCAGAAGCTGTTAGTGGTCATCTGAAGTCGAAGTAGCTTTACTCATCACAGTTCTTCGTTTGGAGTTGATCAAAGACTTATTAATGATCACCCCTATTCGATTATTCGTAAGTTATACAACATATACGGTTACATAGGCTAACGATTTTGCCATTTAATCCTTGTTTAAATGAGATAAGGATTTTCTTTTCATTTTATATAAATTTGAGGTAGCCGCACAAATTTAAGAACTCAATCCTGCGTAGTTTTGATTGAATATAATTCCGATTATTTAATAAATATTAATATTTTTCGTTATAATATATATACTTCCTTAATTGATTATAAAACATATAGTGTCCACTGAAACCCCTGTCAATATGTAGAAAAATAATAATAAGAAAAAAAAATAGCCAAATGATAAAACAATGAAAGAGCCAAGAGTGACATAACCGCACTTTTTTTAGTTTGTCAACTGAATTGTCCCAGGTGTGTCACTCTTGGCTCTTCTGTTCTTGTTTTGGATCTTCATTTTGGCATCTGGAAAAAAGTATAAAGTTTCGAGAAACGTTGTGTAGTATTTATATCATCATTTCATTTTCTCTGTTATTTGGCTATTTTATTATTATTATATTTGATAATAGACGTATTATATTTTCATTTCAATATACAGAAAAAATATCCTTACATTTATTTAACAATTTTGATTGTATGAAAATAAATTGTTAAGTCGTTGAGAATAAAATATTTCAATCGTTTATATTTTGAAAATCAACTTATTAGATTATTCGTCAATATTTACAACATGGAGAGTATTCGACTATAGAAAGACTATTAAGAGAAACGCCGAGAGTCTTGGTTTCAGTAATCGAAAAGGTCTTTGTTTACGTTTAGAAAATTCTGCTTCTTTGGCGAAAGAATTTTTAAGTATATCAAAATAAACTTTGATTCACTCACACTCAAATATATACAGTATATATAAATAGCCATCAGAAGGGCGTGGTACAAGTACCTACTCCCCTACCTACCCGATGAAGGGTTTTTAGGGTTTGTCCTGCATCACCTATAGACAAATGCCGGGTAGGATCCTAAAACTGCAGGCCGGGATCCCTAGTTAACCCTTCGATACCTTCCTTCACTATTCCGCATCCCTGCCCCCCTCCTTTCAAAATCCCTCCCTATGATATTAAAGGAGAGTTTCCACCACGTGGATTACCCTCATGCAGCCTGTTACTCTAAAAATAAGTAACCTGTTATAAATCACATAAAAATGTACGATTTAAGGACTGGCCGTGATTCGTAAAACTCAGAAATAATTCGTTTACTCGACACGCTTGTTCACACATGATATTTTAATTGGTATTTGACGGTGTCAGCGCGTTGTTTCTTTACATTCAGCAGTTTTTTACAGCATACCATTAATTATTCTTTCGCTTGTTCCAAAATGAAACTGCCATCACTTTATCGAAAATAATTTTAACCTGTCAAAACATCTGTATTCTTTTGATAGGAATTAATGAAATTATTGAACCGATTCCTGTTCAAATTGAAGACTTTTAGTAGACTGAATTTTTTACTTTGAAATATTGGCAATATTTTCCCTGTAAAAGAGTTGAGTGTGTGCTACATAGATTCTACTTCGTAGCTTTCATGCTTTCTTCTGGTCTTTCTTTCAATTCCTGAAAAAAAAATCCAAAAATTCATAAACTGCCTTGTTGTAACTGAATTAACAGACAATTGTTTATTTGGTAATGGCAGGTCAGATTACTCATGTGTGTTTGTACTTCTTAGTGTGAAGTTCTTAATATTTCTTTGTATCAATAGTTTTAAATACAAAAGGTTGACTTATTTTAAGGGCTGGAAGGCGAGAAATCATACCTTTCGTTACAATCGAAAATTTATGAAACGGGCAATGAAAGGAAGAACAAGTGAAAAATGAATTTGAAATAATTGTTGTTTGTAGTTGGACACTTTATGACAACGACACATCAATAGCATATGGTAATGGAGAACAAAAATTTGTTTAATATCGACTCTTCTTGTTGGTAAAAATTAAAAGAAAAATTATACATGCATATTGGTAAATTTTTTTTAAAAAAATGTCATGTTGAGGTCCTAATGTGGACCATCTTGAAGATAAGATCAAGTAAATACAGAAATATTATTATTATAGCTAACTATTGTGCATTTGCTCGGTGACAGTTAGTTCTACAAAATCATATAACTATACAACTACCAAAATATATGAGTAGCCCAAATTATTATTAACTATCTTTGGAAAGTTTATTTTTCCTGGAAGAAAAAAACAGAAACACCCCCCCCCCCCTATTTCACTTTACTGCCCTTAATTTTTTTATTCTATCTTTTTATAAATCACTACACTTCTCTTACTTACGCTGGCAAGATGAAAATGTATAAATGTAATAAGAAAAAAATGTTTACAAAGCACATTAATAATTATGGTGGGATAAAGAAGAACAGGACAGCATGGAGAAGGAAATTTACAGACAAGCCGAAGGACCTGTCTGTAGTCAGAATTCTTAAAAAATAATATTGGTAATAAATTATAGAATGCTCTATACGCTCAAACATTGTTTTATGGGAAGATAGTATAAAAATCAGTTCTTTATTTCTAATCGTCACTTGTCTACATTTCCTACCCTACGTCGTAAACCTTTGTTATTAGAATATATTCGAAATAGAATTATTGACTTCCCATCCTCTTCCTGAATTATCAAGCTGAGGTCAGTTTTACATAGACCATTTGTGGGTCATGAGTTTTGCCTTCATTCCCGGACCATCTGGTTCATCCCTCCTACACGTTAAATAAAAAACGAAGTTTCTTCGTTTCTTAAGTGACGCCAAAGATTTAATAAAATATAGATTTACTCCTTTTCTCTTCTCATTTGATAAATTAAACTTAAAATATGTTTCTATTGAATTGATTAATTTTAAGGATTGATGGCTACCGTAATGACGTCAGCAGTCAAATCAACACAAAGGCTTATTTGTTCTGTGCACGAGTTGAGATTGAGTGCCACACCCTTCCTGGGACTTTTTTTTCCGTTTCCTTGCCGTTTTTCCCCTGGGCCAGGCTTTACAATGCAGCGTCCGCGCCGGCTATGCGTCATCGCAGCTGCCATCGCCCCTTTCCAACCCTCCCACAAGTCCCAATAAAATATTGAGTTACCGCCCCAGTGTCTCGAGACGAGGACAGAACCACGACCCTCGCCCCTCGTGCGACAGAGACCTTGTACTTTTATTTTCCCACCCTCTCCGTTTCTCCCCGGCCTCAAGCCACCGTCTCCAGGTATTGTTGGACGCTGCCGGCGTCTTTGGAGATTTACTGCTTCAGTAAGACGAATGGTGAGGATGTGTCCGAAATTTTTAAGAGCCACATTTTCTCCCTTCGTATAGCTACGTCGGCTTCTGGAGTCTGACGTTCGCCGCCCTCTTTCTACACACTTTTTTTCGTCTTATTCTTGGAGGATGTCGGCCATGGGGAAAAGCGGGATAAAGCTCTGTGCATACAGCAGAAGATTTCAAAAAGGCAATATTTCATGGTTTGAAATAAGATTTATGAACCGAGTTTTATACGTCTGAAGAAAAGTTTCGACCTGATAGTATCGAACCATAAAAAAACTGATTAAAACTCTCGTTTTTCTTAAAAATTCAGTGACTGTACAATGACAATGATTTAAAAATAAGGGTTTTTTAAGCCTCACTTGACGATTTGTACAATGAAAAAAAAAATTTACTTCTTTAGTTTTAGTAGGGAAATAGTAGTGAATTTCTGCCCTATTATCAATTTAATTGAAAAAAAAATCCAAAATTAACTCTTCATCCCCTGATTTTCTTTATCGATGTGATA
This sequence comes from Zhengitettix transpicula, assembly GCA_037074705.1. Taxonomy (NCBI): domain Eukaryota; kingdom Metazoa; phylum Arthropoda; class Insecta; order Orthoptera; family Tetrigidae; genus Zhengitettix; species Zhengitettix transpicula. The sequence continues at coordinate 71,314,589 of CM073591.1, forward strand.
AATTTGGTAAACCCGCTGAATCTATTTCAGTGTAAGGTTTATCTACCCCATTTCCCGATTCTCCTTCAAAGAGCACATTTTCTTCACCAACGCAATTCAATAAATTGCAATAAATTAAATACATTTCGTTTCCATTCCAAGTCTAGTCAACATAAATTGTTTCCTCATACAGGACGGTCTCAAAACCTTGCACAGCTGTTTATGTTGACACTAGAAAATTTCGGAACCTGTCTACTGAAAAAAAATTGCACTTGAATGAAATAACATTAATCGTAAATCACATTATTGATTATTTACAAAAATAATTTATCAACATATTATAGCACTAATTTGATTAAATATTGCACAAATGAATGATGAATTTTATATTCCTGTATCCTACACATTTTTTCTGTACCCTTAGAAGGACTTGTTGGCTCATTTCACCCTCATACCGTTTTATAATAATACACTATTTTCGGCCTATATGTCAGGAACTGCTTAAAGGAATTATATCAAGAAATTAGAAGGATTTTTATCCCATTTTATTTTCTCTATATGTATAATATTTATTACTACATACAAATAATTACAGCTTGCGTTATAGATCATTAACCACCTCCCTAACATGTTCCTCATGAATATTCTTATGTTTGATACCCGATATTTATGTTCAACATGCATCTATGTATGTGTATGCAAGTTCAAGGATAACTTTGAAACGCATTCTACAGTTTGAACCAAACCCATACAACTAGTAATTTGGGAAAACAAACTGATAAAATAAAACGTATAGCAGCAGGAAGTAAGAACAGACTTGAAAAAATAACGTTGAATGGTTTTCGGGGTCGCTGAGATTGATAGTGACATTTCTGACGCAGTTTAAATCCTTTTTCATCCCTCTGTCGACATCGGACAGGGGTGAAAGTGACTTAATAATAAAATATCCAAAATTATAATTAAAAGTAATTAAACAATTAAAATGGCAACCATGCAAATATAAATATTTCTTTATAATGATGCGCCCAAATCTGTAGGTTTCAGATATTTCTTGAACGTAGCAGTTTATTTCCAATAATATATTGACGAAAACTTAACATGATATATTCAACTTCAAACTTTAAAGATCTGTATTTTTATTTTGATATTACTCTAAACATGCATTTTCCTGTCTAATAGGCGATTGAGAAAAGTGATTTAAAACCTGCAATTCTCCTATAACCCGCATTGTTAATCATCCAGTCACTGAAGTGATTCTTTAGCTACATTTTTCCCTGTAATGTATCACAACACAGACCTTGAGTGACAATGGCATTTCTCTGGCCTTGAGGGACCCCCTTCTACTCACAGTGTTGATTACAATTTCTAATGTAACTGTTACTGTTACTTAAACGAACCTGACGGGCATGACCAATGGCCTAGGTCGATAGACATTAATATTCGACTCAAGGAGGATTTAATAATTAGTCTCCGTTCTCCTTCTCACATATTCATATTCAGCTGCACTCGCTGTGGCATTGACAACGACACCTACTTATTTTGTCATAATATACTGGTACTGGACGTGGATTCGTGATCAGAACAATCCTCAGTGTTCAGTCTGTAGATTATGTACTTTATATGAAAATTTGTTTCATTTTAGTTGTAGAAGTAAAAGAGATAAACATTTTCGTTAAAATTGGCAACAAAAAAAGTTTTATTAACACATATTCAAGAGATTTGCAATTCAAATAGCAAGCTTACAAATGTTGAACGCAGAATTGAAGAGGTCAAAAGTGGGATATGGGACGCGATGTTGAATTTCATCAAGGAAAGTAAGCATTTCCTTAACAATAATAAACATTCTAAGCTCTGCAGAGAACTTTCCTATCAACGGGTTTCCATACAATTAGTTTTAGTTCGAATTTTGGGTCGTGATAAGTGACTTGGAATTTACAATATAATCGGATTAATTTTTTTAAAATTACAAACTGTTCAATAGATTAACAGAAACTTCATATAAAGTTTGAGTAGCCACCGAAAATTTTAATGATTATGTGGGATTTTCATATGTTATTAGAAATATGTATTTAGTAACTCATTTTTTTAAGGATTTCGTACTTTTTAGATATCTGAAGGATCAGAATAAAATGGAAATAATGCAATAGACCAAACTTAGTAGTTCCTAACTTTATTAAACTGTAGAATGTTACGAAATAATTCAGAAAGTATCAAGTGCAGGCAGCTTAAAAGAACTTTCCGTTTCGTTGAAAAAATTATTGCATACTACCAGATTTGGAAAGAGTCCAATTTTAGTGTCGAATCCATTTTTTGGGATTATCTTTTAAAAAAGAAACAAATTACTTACCGAAGTTTGTATTGATTTATTTAAACAGTCTTATTCAGTAATAACATTCAATTGTTTAAATAATTTATTTATAAATTGACTTTGATAAATAAAATTATTTAAATTAATTTACATGAAAGTTTTTGTAAAGTATAATCTTGATTCCGATTTATGTTTATGACGGTACCGTAAAAGACTTCAAGAATTTTCAGGGAGGTATAATTACTGCTAATATATGGCCTATTTTCTAGTTAATTTTCACCATTGAAGGTAGGCTGCAGAATAAGTTGAAGTATGTTAAAGTTTTCATTGCGAAAATCTGTAATATTATAAGAAGACTTTTAGGTTTTCAAGTAAAAAGATAATTTGAACGTAAATGTGATTGTGAATGAATTGAAACCAAATACAGGACATGATTACGACAGTTAATTTAATGAAATATTTTGACAAAAATTGTGACGCGCAAATATTACGTTGTTGAATCGAAATGTAAATGCACGGACGTGATTTCCTTGTGAATTCATTTGGTATCGGTGTCGTAAACAAGTCTGGAATCTGAGGGAGATGAAGCTCGGAATATTAACAGCCGTCGATTGAAAGTCAAACGACCTTTCCGTTATGGGATTCTCACGACAGATATCTCAAACTCTTCGGAAAGGTTCTGCACGTGTACGTATAGGCTCCGAAGAATGTTCAGAAGTAGAAGGCAGACGAACTTTGGATATGTTATTTAACTTCACAATATCAGAGGGTTCTTCTTACATCCTTCGTTCTGTATGTCTTATGAATCCTTTCAATAAATATTCACCTATGGATCATTTAATTATGAAAGATGAATTGTTCTACGAAGTTGAACACGTAAACGCAAGTCTATAAAACATCTACAACGCAACATTACTTTAAATTACGCCTGACAAGCAACATCCGAAATGCAGTAGAAATATTGCGACTAATAATTTTTAATTCAAATTTATTAAATACTATTTAATTACAAATAATAATAGTCAAATACAACGTTTAATAAAAAAATTACAAATTATTCATTTAATTTTGTTAGACAAAAACACGACAGTTCGTCTTTATATTAGGACTGAATCAGGTATTTATTAAAATATAAAACATGCCTTCAATTAAGTGCAATTGCAGTTTCAACATTCTTGAAACAAATAACTAAAAATTAAATTTAAAAATTTTAATTTAAAAATACATCCACTTCTATGGACTACATGCGAACGAAAAGTTTTGAAAATTGAAGTGAACGAAGAAAACTCATGAAGCTAAATAACCGTTAAAATAAAATGGACTTATTTGATCTTCAAAAAATGTTTTCGGTTTTTCATTGTTAATATACGTAGGCCTATATAATAAAATATGTAAGTAATTTAGTTACAGTAACATAGATTCATAAGTTCGTTTTTTATTTTGAGAATCATTTTTTAAATTTTTTATTTTTTGATCTAATGCCGAACATTTCACTCATTAATCTCGAATAGTATTTATTCTACTCATCCAAAATATTTACTTTCATCAAATCAATATTATGATTATTAACATAAAAATGCTTAGTCAAAACGGAAAGTTTTTTAACAGGATGTTTGAAATAAGAAACACGTTTTGTCTTCCCTTGGTAGCATGAATTAGAGTTCATGCAATTTATCGTGTATAATATTTCAAGAATGTTTGATAATTTTTCATATAAATACTAATTTAATCTGCGCTTGGAACTAGTTTCTTGAATAGAATCGGTATAACTTTAATTGAGTCGCGTTCATCGTCGAGGATAGCTCTTTTTTTCTTGGTTTCTATACAGGTAAGTTATTTTATATGAATTGGGGGGGAAAAAAATAACAAATTCATTTTCAAGTTGAAAAATTGTTTCAGGTCGATACAGTCGGTTAAATTTTTCTATTTAGCGAATACGTTTGAGTCTTTATCGTCCACTTGTCTTGAATTGTGGAAATAACTTACCCACATTTACTCAAAACAAAGATTAACCTAATTGGTTATGATATAGGGAAAAACTATACAAGTGCAGTTTTTTTTTGAGTTGACGTAAGAACTGATTGTGGATATGTAAAACAGTTTTAACACTTCCGGCAACTAACTCACAATTAGCTACAGCTTTAAATAATTCTTGCATTCGCTACTTTCATTGTTACCCTTCGAATTAAACAATTTATTTCTTCATGTATAGTTTGCGTATGATTACTATGCATACTATATAACATGTATAACAATGTATAGATATAATCTAGAAAATACTAATTGGATAAAAAAAACAAATAAGATACAAAATGAATTGATAATATAAATATGGTTTAAAATTTGAATGCAAGCAGTTAAATAACTAATTGAACATAATAGTTTTCTATTTCCGAAAAATTAAATGTTTGTCAATTTCTCACCTCATTAATCACTTGGAGGAAAATAACCGAGACAAAATGGTGAGTAACAAACATTGATCTGTTATTCAATGGTTTTTAATTGTATTTTTTCGCGTCAGTACATTTAGAAATTTCTAAAGAAATATTTTTGCCATCAATTTTAACATGCTCAGATATTAGGAGTAAAGTTCGAAAAATTGCGTTTTATATGGATTCATTAAAATTTATGAAAATATTATAATGATAAATAAGTTATTGAACTTGTTGAATAAAATTTAAAGAATAAAAAATTCATATGTAGAGTAGTAAGTGTTTCATAAACGCTCAGACATAATTAAGTCATCCTGCTATCTATAGATTCAAATTTAGAAATTTCTTATTCCTTGTTCTCTATACTACATCAGTTTCGCCGTACAAAAAATTTGAAACACTAATCTAGGTTAATAATGAAGGAAAAAATATATATTAGTGTAAATTAAAAGAATTGATAAATCATCGATTAGAAATTTATCTCCAAGTAACAGAAATTACTAAAATAAAACTTTATTTTCATAAATTTTTAAAATTAAATATTCTCTAAATCTCACATTTGTCGTTATCTGTGGGAAGAATGCCCTAGTCTTGTTGATCTTTTATTGGAAAGAAAACGGATAAGCAGTAAATTTCTTCAAATTGAGATTGTTACTATAACTAACAAGCAACAAATAGCAAACATCATTGGTCTGGAGAAAACTGATAATTTCTCAGAAATATTTATTTATGTTTATAATTTACTGAAACCGGAAGCACTATACTGGAAAATTTTTTAATATATCGAATAATAAATATGATTTAAAGAGTTCTAGGGCTTCTAATCCAGTAGAATTATCGAACAGCGACGTTCTTTTTTTTGGGGTGTAGACAGGCTATGTATAGGGTAATCCACATAGTGGCAACTCCCCTCTTATAGCATGGGAAAGGGATTTGAAAAGGGGGGATGCGGAAGGGTGGAGGAAGGTAGCCAAGGGTTAACTAGGGCCCCGGGCTATAGTTTAAGGATCCTACGGGGCATTCGCCTAAAAGTAATGCAGGACAAACCCTATGAAAACCTGCATCAGGTAGGTCGGGCATTTGGTACTTGTCCCACGCTCTTTCGATGGCGGGAGTGGGGATTTCTGTGGGGTCGCAGCTTACCCCTCGCCATGCCTTGGCCAGTTTAGGAGGCAGCTGGCCGACTATTCCAATAGTCGTACACCCAAGCTCTGCGACCCCGGAAACATACACCTCTCAAAACAGACCGAGGAGCCTCGGCATGTGGGAACCTTAGTTCAAAAAACCAGAGAGTTGTGAAGGCATCCCCAGAACAGCGACGTTAATTATACTTGCTTAGAAACCCGGTACACACACAATAGAACCGAGAGAAACTTCAATCTTAGATAAATATGATGACATAGAAATTTGTCATAGTTACGTTGTAAATTGTTCTCAATTTAAAACCTCAATTTCTAAACCACTTTACGCAACGAAAACGTAATCATTGCGCTTTACATTTGGCAATTATTCAATTAACTTTCACTCCATTTCGTACCAGAATTTTTAAACACCATCTATCCTGAATCTATATTTATTAGCGTTGACTTAGGTTCGTTTACTGCAGATAATATTATCCATATATCCATACATTTCCAATAATTTTAAGAATTTGACTTATATATTTGGAAGATTTAATCTAGCATAGAAGAATTTTATTGAAACTGTTGTGTAGCTATATTTCTTAAAACACGCACGTTCCTTTCGTGTCCATTGTTTTTTTTTATTTAAAAATAAATAAATGATCGAACAAGTGTGTAGGGGTTTTTGCCATTCAAACGCCCCAATGAGGAATACCATTCCAACGTTCTTCGGAGCTTAATTTATTTGGAACCGCTGCAAGTAAATTAAAAGGCTTTTAAACAACCGAAAATAACTCAAAGGCCGCACTTAATTTGAACACATTTCACCCCTGCCGGCCCGCCGATGCCTATTATTCAGCGTGAATTTATGACATAAATTGCAGTTTTAATTTGTACAAGCCATATTTTCAATTGAACATTTAGATAGAACACTTCAATAAACAGAATTAGCTGCAATGGGAATAGTTCTTTTTGTAGTGAATTACTTTAATCGCCGTGATCCCGACAACGGGGCGAGCCTTCTGCTGTTGTAAATAACGGGCCGTCTCCATCATTGAACAGCTTCAATATTCATTAAGGGCTGCTGCGCTGACAAGCTTCGCTTTTAATTTACAGGATGCGTTTTTATTTATTTTGTTGACCCAGTGACGGGTTGAGTGAGCAAGGAGAGAAATGGAGTTGACGTTTGCTATGCCCGGGGTGAGTAATTTATCGCCGAGTAGTTGGCTGCACTTCTCATTCTGTCACCAGGGGTGTGTCAATGAAGTCTAGTTATTTATATATTTCGCGTCGTATTTGGTGCTGCAAAGAGCCCGCGCTTACTGGACATTTCTGGGCCTGTGTTCAACTTTGTTGACCAGTGTTGAGGCGGATATTTGAAAATTAATCTTAAAAATATAATTATCCATACCCGTGATCTTCGTTTCATGCGGTCGTTTGGTGAAAAACCTTAATAAGGACTAAAATAATTATTAATATTCCACTGGACCTGCATTTCGGCTCAAGTCTTCTGCGGCTAGTTCTAAGCGGACTTATCAATACACGAAGCATAAAATTATAAATGCCAATAATGAAGTACATATATAAAGCACATAATTTTATTAGAGAGAAGGAAAATCCGTAATGTCACTTAGGAGCTAAATAGAACCATTTACCTGTATAAATAAATTAAATCTTGTAATATACTGTAGAGATTAGAAACTCCGGAAGTTCTACATTTGACATGCATCCAGTTTGGGTCATTGATACGTCATTGACATATATAATTTTTACCAGGTGATATGTGATATCTTTGGTTTACCTCATCAGGTGGTTCCTAGAATTAAATTAATCGGCGTTTGGATAGTCAAAAAATTCTTTGACTGAGGGTGTCGCATATGTACTATAATGAATTTATTTATCGTTCGGACAGAAAGCGCGAAAATTGATTGAACTAGTCGTTTAATTATTTTCATTCCATTGAATGAGTTGTTGCCTAAATTTCATGAAAATTGGAGTTGCATTTGAGGTTTGGAGAGAATCGAATAAACATGATTCTACTGAGAGACGAATACAATTGTTTGAAGATAAATGTAGACACGTTTTTGACTGAGGTAATCGTCTATACTTCGGATAAAATTTTTCGTGTGTTAAGCAGGGAATAAAATCTGTATTCAAAGTCCAAGTTGTCTGTTCTGCTTTCAGTTGTGTATCTGAGAGATTTCAGTGTTGTGTTCGGCAGCCTAATTTTCAGACGGCCATCCTGGACTCTGATCATCTTGAGTTTTGTGGTTGTTGCTTGAAATTTTGCCATACCATCGGAGTTTTTACGTTTCTGTGAAGTATCGGTGATGCCATGATATCGTTTTTCTGTCTTTTACAGTCATAATTATAATTTTTTGAACCAAAAAGCACACAATACAACCCTGAGATAAGATTTATTTTTATTTTTAAATTTAAAAATTATGTTGTTTATTTTAAAATATAAATAGTTTTCCAATAATATAGTGTTCATTACTGTAATTAAATTAGAATCCAGGTATTTTTTATTATCGTTCGTTCTCATGCAAAGGGTATCTAAATGCGATGTTACCTTAATTCCCGTTTGTCCGTCAGGCACAATTTGATAGCTTTTCACACGAGAAGTTCGAAACTATTTAATTGAAACTTCTTTTTGTTGTTATACAGAGCTACGTACAAGCGGTGAGGTACTTTTTGGGGCCAGTTCTGTAAATCGATACGCTTAAATACTTAATTTCTTAGAAATTTTATGCATAACTGAACGATATTTGGCACAACATGAAATTAAGCATACATTGAACGACAGATGTGGGTATACATCGTAACATAAGAAGGGACTAAGGCTAATACGAAGACATTGACCTTGGAAAGGTGATTGTCCTGTTGTGTAAAAATGATAAAATAGCAATACAAGTATATTCTGTATGACATTTAATTTCGCATATCTAAAAGACTTCGTATAAATTTATTTTTTTCGTGTAATAGATTAAATCATTTTCATTTTTCGCATTATAGCCACACATCCTTTTAACATTCCCGCGATAAGGGATTTGATTATTTCTGACGTGTCTCCTTGTTCGTGTGCAGAAGCCATTCTTCTCGTCGGGTAGAAAGGAGCCATGCTGTGCAGAGTTAATTTCGGACCTTTTTATGCGTGACAAGAGCGCGGCTCTCTCTTTGCACTCTAATTGCAATCTACGAGCGCTCGAGCAAGAGCTGTTGAATGTATTTTTTTTTAACTTCACCCCTGCTTGTATTCTTCGCCACGTAGGATTAAATGAAAAAAATCGTCGTTTTGCGGGGAATGCTCAGAATGTGTTTTTATTATTAACAAAACGCCACACATGTATTTTTCCAAGCCTGAAGAAGGACGACCGTACTTTCTCAGCGGCGGAATTAGTGCTGTGTGTTCAACTATAAATATGCACGTGAAGGACTAAATACGTAAGGCGCACTAAGTCCAGCGTTTAACGCCGTCAGAAACAGTGATGAGAAATGCTACGCGTTATTTCACTGCTACGAACCCTTTTTGTATGAATAAATAAATAAAAACATTCAGCAGTTATATTCTCATTGTTTCTCACTTTACGATTACTATTTTCTCTGTGTGAATTATATGTGGTTACTAAATTATCAAAATGAATATGATTATAATAGTCCACTTATATTTCTAATGTAAAACATATTTTAAGTCAATTCATACTTTATATGGCCATTATACAGATTTTAAGATTTACAGTACTTTGATGGTTATTAATGCAAATACAGAGGTTATGTTTCAGATGAAATTTGTTGGATATTTCTGTGAACAGTCCCAACTAACTATTAAAGAGTTTCTGAATGTTTTAAAAATATCTCTCTAACAATAAAATAATAAATGTTTGGACAATGTTTATTAATGATGCGAGTCTTTCTCTCAGGGTATGGTGGTTATCAAAATCCTTAAAACAGTCAATGCATTTGAAATTATAATAATAAATTTACGGTTTCCCTCAATCAATGGTGGTTGTTAAAAAAATGAACACATCCAGCTTGCAATTGCACACTAGTGTCGTGCTCGGAGATTCCGTACTGTTGTCTAGGCCTCCGTTGTTGAATAAAAACTACGGAACTTAATCCTTATAGTTTAATTTATTTTGTCCCATATGAAATTCAAACGACAACTCAACTTTCCTTCGCGGTGTAGCGAAGAAGCTCTTTCAACAGTCTCTTTTCCCAGCGATAACATTTTCGCCATTGATAATAATCATGTATACATCAGAGAACTACACAATTTGAAATTGTGTTCATTACAGTTTATTAAAGACAGAGCTGAAATGTATGACCCAACATTTTTTGTTTAATCACAAAAATTTTATTAGTCACTATCAATTAATTTTATTTTTTTTTCACGCCAAGAATAATATAACTGTCATCACTTCAAAGTATTTTAGTCTGGGTCCAACAAATTTCGAACAATATGGAGGTAAAAAATGTGATTTCCAATTAATTTTAAAACTGTAAAATAAACAACGCTTTTTTTAAAAAAAATTATCGGATAACTTATTTTCTCAAATATTTTCTCTTTACGACAAAAAAGAAACAGTGTTATTGGTTTTATCTGTATGATAAACCTTGAATATAATTTGAATTTGTCCTTAGTTGGTTAAATCCTCAGGGCTTTTCCTTTTAAGTCTTCTTAATATTTTAGGTGGGGGAGGTTGTGGGTGCTTTGAGAAATTAATGGATTAGGATGTAGGATGGATCTACGTAGTTGACTATTGAATGCTTTTTTTGATACTCGTACTATTGTTGGAATATTCAGGTCTGAGTGGATTCGGAGGTTGGGGAAATAGAAAATACAGTTTAGGAAAGTTTGGATTTTGTTTATATGGCAATTAGATGCTGCGGCCCAGATATTGCATGAGTATAGGGTATATTAGTGATGTATATATCAGCTTTTTGGTTTTTAGTGACTGGAGAATTAGGTAATTGTAGCGGCTTTAATAATTTAAATCTTGTGTTAAGTTAGTTTTTTGTGTTGATAATGTGCAGATCCCAGGAAAGTTTATATCTAGAATGACTCTTAGGTACGAATGGGTTGTTTTATTAATCCACCTATCCGTAATAAAACAACGTTGCAAAAATAAATCTTGCTTATAAAAAGTGTTAATTGATGACACGTTGTTATTCCTTTAAGCAACTTATTAATCCTGAGTTAAATAGTGTTGCATTACTAATCCTTTGCATATGCTTCAACTTCCCGAAATACGTCAGGGTTTCTCTAAAGTTAACAGCCATTGAAAAATTTCACGGTACTTTGTTGTTTAGCTTGACAATAAATTTCAAACTTTTATATTATGGCCCATAAAGTGTTTACTCACTACGGTGACTAAATTTAGAGGTGTGAATTTCGGTAACATCCAAGTGCTGAATGGTAGGGTGCTTTTAGAGCCAGCCATTACGCAAATTCATACGAAGAGGGCTTGTGCGTGGTAACCGGCGTTATTACCGATACCATACCAGTACCACCACAATTAAGGCATGTAGACGCTCGACATAAGGATGTGGATTTCACGATTTATTGCCAGCTAGGGAGTGATTAGGGAAGCATTTTACAGTCGAACCTTCCTTGTATCAGAGTACTTAAATCAACTGCTAATTTCGACACTTCGGGAAATACTTTCACCACCCCCTCAGCACCTCCTCCCCACACTACCTCGTTGTATGCTGTTTCTAATCACGCTCAGACCACAAGATCAGGTTATTAGTATTTAAGAAAACGGTTCTTTTAACTTGTATTACTGTCAGCTTATTACTCTATATATTGTATTACTTTATCAACATATTGCCAATTAATTCCTCAATATATTAAGCCCATCATCACATGCATTCCATGCGTTGAGGCAGAAGTGGAGACAAAATGTGAATCAAAATGATTCGGTGACGTGCTATCCGTCAATATATATATATATATATATATATATATATATATATATATAATATCGTACTGTTTCCGACAGGTAAAATTCAGGCAATTTAGCTAGATCCGATGCTGTAAATTAGTCCCTCTGATCGATTTTTCTATAGCGCTCTATCCCCAGAAGAAATTCATAATGATTATTTTTACTGCTTCCAATTTGAGAAATATCAACGAGGAGTTTGGAGCAAGGGGATTTTCCAGTTATTTTTTATTTTGGGTTCACTTTTCCCCAAAAAATTTTATTTATGTATTGATATTATTAGAAATAAATTTTGTTCAGACTTGTAAAATTTTTACATTTGCGCCTGAAGAGGTTCGAAAAAGGAATGATACGACTTACCAATATTTATTTTATAAACATGTTATAATTTTTTTAATATAATATATTTGTGACAAATTTTCCTAGTTTATTTATTTATAAAATATTCTCTCAACAACGGTGTCATGAACTGTGATACTTCAAGTTTGTCCCTCGTACAAGGCTAAAGAATAAAATGAGACCCATGATGTAAGTTAGAAACTATTTTCCTGCGCGAATTCTGTGTTCAGCCTTGAACGTGTATTCTTCCGTGGAGACAAGTGATAACTCTTGTAATACACTCACTTGGAGTCGATGAGCAGTCGAAAATAATCGTGGTTTTGCACTCCGACCGTAAATGTTGTATAAGTTGAGTCAGTGGCTCCAAAACTTCTTTTTTTATCTCGTAAATCACTTCTCAATTTTTTTCTGTTTTAAGCAGACACCCACCATTATCATATTCATGAACTGCAATTGTGATTTTTAAAGGCTTATCCAGTGCTACTCACTTTGATAGGTTTGACTGTAGAGTGAAAAAACAAAATAAGGTGATGTTTTATACATTTATTAATTCAAACGAGTCAAAATTCAAATCTAGTAAAATTATAATTTAAAATAACTACTCAAAAATTAATGTTTTTAATTGGAAGACAACCTGAGGTTTTAATAGCAAATTTTCTACATTTGCCTTCAATTTTGTTAGGTTTAATCTTGAAACTCCTCGACCGGTGATTTCTAATTTGTATTAAGATTGGAATGAATATGGAAAAGCTATCAAAAATAGCCTATAATGCAGGATAAGTAATAGCCAAAATTGCTGATATCCCTTTCTGAACTGTACCTTAAGTTCATCGTTGGTTCCTATTATCAGTTCATATTGTAATACGACAACTCTTCAATTTAAACCGCATATAATCCACTGTGGTATTTCCGTAGTGAAAAGATCCTCAAATCGAATTTCAAAGTATGCGTGATATGAAATTATTGAACAGAGGTTGAAATATCATGTCTGTGACAAATTTGGAAACTAGGAAAATTCGCGCTCTACAAGAAAACTTTTTTTTTTAGGGCAACAGGCTACATAAAGGTAATCCACTTTGGGCAACTCCCCTTTAATAGCATAGGAAGGGATTTGAAAGGGGGGACGTGGAAGGGTAGAGGAAGGTAGCCAAGGGTTAACTAGGGCCCCCGGGCTATATTTTAAGGATCCTACCTGGCATTCGCCTAAAGAAATGCAGGGAAAACCCTAGAAAAACCTGCATCAGGTAGGTCGGGCATTGGGTACTTGTCCCACGCCCTTCCGATAGCGGGAGAGGAGTTTGCTGTGGGGACACAGCATTCCCTTCTCCGTGCCTCGACCAGTTTGGGAGGCAGCTGGCCGACTATTCCAATGGGAATAGCAAACAACTCTTACCGTATGCCCAAGGTCTGCGACCCCGGAACATACACCTCTCAAAATAGGCCGAGGTGCCTCGGCTTGTGGGAACCTTAGTTCAAAAACGGAGAGGAAAAGGAATCCCCAAAGGTAGCCCCTTCGTATCTCTCCTAAAAGGTTCTGCCTGCGAGAGAAAATCCCTCGCAGCTAACCTGCGAGAGAACTCTCTCGCAGGCTTTCCTCTGACACAAGAAAAATGATGGAATTTGTTTTTATCAAATTTAAATGTTGCCATGTAACTGCAAGTTAACCTCATAAAATTTAGTAAACAAATCTGTTAAATAAGCAATGCCTGTTTTCCACTTCAGCAAAGTTTATATGAAAATTGGGTATTTATCACCAAAAAACTCTAAAACTGCCTCAAGAAGTTAAAATTATTATTAAACAAAGCCTTTTGAGGGCCAGCATACTTTAGTGCGCAAATAACCTAGTACTCAACGCTCTACTTCGCGTTTTGTCCACAGCGTTATTAACAAATTGAAGAGATTGATGCAATCTACTTCTCAGATATTTTGGAAATAAATGTTGTCAATGGATTGCATAGTTGTGTCTCATTTTACTGACAAAAATTCTTTTTAATTTATAAATATTGTGTGTTTCTTTTGTACTGCCTGCTATATCGGTCAAACGAAGCGTAATCTTCGAACCAGAATTAAATAACATTTTGCAAATTTAAAATAACCTTAAAAATATCGGTCAAGACCTGCTCTTAGCTAAGATCCATTCCTGAGAATCCTCGTTTACATCTCGAGAACCTTCAATAGGGTAATTCAAATAGTGACGCCTTGACTCTTTAGTAAAATCAGTAACATCTGGTTTTCACTTCAGTAAATTTTCTTTTAAAATTGGATCTTTATCATCCAAAAACTCTAAATATGTCTCAAAAAGTGAAAAATCTTGTCAAACATAGGCCTTTTGAGGGCCAGCTTACTTCAGTGTGAAGGAGTAATCGATGAAAGTTCTCGTCATTTTCTTCACAAAGCTGCGCAAATATCGCTACTTCGAATGCTGTTTACAGCCTTAATGACAAATTGAAGAGATTGATGCAATCTAACACTCAGATTTTTTGCAAATACATGTTGTCGATGGATGGCACAGTTGTGTCTCGTTTTACTGACAAAAATTCTTTTGCAGTTAAAAACTTGCATGTTAATTTTGTATAGCCTGCTATATCGGTCAGACGAAGCGTAAGCTTCGATCCAGAATTAAATAACATTTTACAAAATTGGAACCACCATAAAAATTTCGTTCACTTCCTGCTTAGTTGGGATCCATTCTTGTATATCCCTATTTACATCTCGAGAACCCCCTAATTTTTGTTTTCCCTTACATGGACCCATTGCAGTTCAGAATCGACCCCTGTGGTCAGTACGTTAAGTAATTATCGCTTTAACATCAGGTTTTTAGTGAATCTTATGGTTGTTATTGTGCTCTTATGCACGACGCAAAACACAAGCGGCAATCCTTACATTCGAAAACATTCAACTGCCGCGTCAGCAAAAAGCAGCACACAGGAGTCGGTTGAAGTTCAAGGCAAGGCTTATCGACTTAGTTGATATGACGGCCATCCTCAGCGGTCAAACATTTAAATATCAATATGATCAACACGTTTCGGAAAATCTGCGTGAATGTCATAGAAATAAGCTTCTTGAATATTAAAATAATGAGGGAATCTTGCACCAGGACAAAGCTCCCGCCTACAATCCGTAATCACGCAAACAATTTGTGGACTGCAAAAATATCACAGTTCCCGATTATCGATATCATTCGTGTGATTTGCTACCGTGTGATTTCTTTAAATTCCCCGAAATTAAGTCTGGTTAAATAACCTATTTATCAATAGTGGCACGTGATAAACTGAAATTGGCGAAATTCCTGCGGAAAGGGATACATAAACGTCTTTTGAGCAGTGGATGGAACGTCTGCAACAGTGGTTTGACTCAATTGGGTCCTACTTTGAAAGCTACCACGATTAATCAGGTGAATAAACTAAGGTAACACCAGTCTCGTCACTTTTCTTTTGTTGACTTGCGTATTTTTATAGAAATTGATCTTCGATATTTATGTTGACTCTTTCGTAAAATGTACTGAATCAAGTACTTCTATCGACTGCCAAACTGAATTGATTCTAACATTGGTATTTTTATTTTTTGTCTAATTAAATGTGTGCATTTAATCAGAATAGTTTTGTTTGTACTGTTCCTAATGCAATATTTTGACGATTTCAAGTGTTACTTAATATGACGAGCCTGTCAATCGACCTTGCAAGTATGAACAGTACAATCTCATCCGTAAAAATCTTTGTAACCGAACGCGATGGAAGCTTTCGCCCTCAAGCTTCCGTATTCGGACCGGCTGCATATTTGGCATACTGTTCGCTAATCAGACGACCATGCTAATGAAGACCGACCTGCTCGATTGAGAGGGAGAGGAAGGAAGCTCCGTTATTAATTAAATTGCTAAGGGCCGTGTCTGGCGAAGGGCTGAGAGGCAGCATAGGAATATTTGGCGCTAGGAGTCGCGTACGTGTGCTCGCAGCTAAATGCCCCTCTTATGCGGTGTTGGGAGGACATCCGTCTTGCGCCAGCCGCGTCCGTCATCTTCCCTGAGCTCCCTTTATTCCCCCCTGCCGCCATCATTCTCTGGCCTTAACACCGCTGGTTCCATCTCTAGCGGCCTGCTCTGCTTGCTTACAAGTACCGGAATAATTACCGCTAGGCTCAACGAACGCCACCTTACAAATACCTTCATGAGTTCAAATTAAGATACTTGGATGTATTAACATTTCGTATAAGCGCGTGAAGAAGACGTAGATGGGCTGCATGACAAGTGACCAGGTAAAGACAGTACAGCAGACGAGCAAATGTAGTTAATGACTCAAATTAAACTTCATTAGATAAGAGAGATACAACGAATTACCTATAAAATATTTTTTATAACCAGATTAAATTTACTAGCAGATAAAACATCTGTTAAATTCGACAGTTGACATATTTACATAACAGTGATAAAAATAAAATGCGTATTTTTACTTGAATGATGTTCCAGTTTTTACCCAGCTCATATTTTAATTAATGTATTGATGTATTGATAGGACTATAATTATGTATAATATTAGAGTCCATGAAATAATGATAAAGAATAAAGGTTGTCTCTTACTGATTACTTTATCATTCCTCGACGCGTAGAGGTGATGAATACATAAGGGGTAGTGGCAGAGTTTTTGTAAATCTGGGTTAAATCGTAATTCTAACATAGAAAATAACAAAGATTGAAGTTTCACGGTGTAATTGTTCGATAAACAGTTCACGGTTTTCACACGGGTATAACATCTTTAAACGTGACGTTTCGACGACTAAGGCATCTGTCGTCATCTTCTAGGCGAAGAATGCACACATTTAATTAGAAAAAAAATAAAAATACCAATGTTAGAATTAATTCAGTCTGACAGTCGATAGGAGTACTATATTCAGTATATTTTAGAAAAGAGTCAACATAAATATCGAAGAATTGATCAGTGAGATCAGTTTCTTCGTCTAGAAGATGACGACAGAGCCTTTAGTCGTCAAAACGTCGCGTTTAAATATGTTATACCCATGTGTAAACCGAGAACTGTTTATCGAATAGAAATTAACGTATATTAAAATAATAATAATACTAAATACGACCTCCATACTGACAAACTTTAAATAGAGATGAATTAACTATGTTTCGACGTGGATTGGCGTCTTTTATAACGGCGAAAAACTTTAGACTGGAAATTAAACGTAAGAAGTCGAAACGTCCGGGACTTTTAATATTTAAATTTTCTTACTTATTGTTCCTCTATTTAAAGTTTGTCTGTATGAAAGTTGTATTTAGTATTCTTCTGAAATCGTAAGAATTTTTCTCAATTACCATTTAAAATGAAACAGAATGGTCGAAAATTGCCCTTCGTGACCGAGGCGTTTGAAGGACAGTCACAGCAAGCGAGAGTATCTCGTGACGTGACTTAATAATGCGAAAAGACTTCGGACTTAACATCATGGTATTAGTATGGAAGGTAGAATAATATTGGAAAGTCCGAAATAATAATAATGTACGGGGTTCCAGAAATCTCCTTGAAGCACCTGAATATCGTCTAGTGTGACGAAACACCGCCAGATAACACTCCATACATCCTTTGTGAACCAAAGTGTCAGGACGGTTTGTGCTAGGTGGTCAGATTTTATTTTTTATGACCAAATTTCCAATGTAGAGGGTTGCGCGACACGCGAAATGGACGATGGCGGATTTCAGAGGTCATCGCGATTGCATAAAGGATTACTTCAAAGTCGGGAAAGAAACTGCGGAAACACATTAAATGTTGAAATAAGAATTTTGAAAAACTGCAGGTTTAATCGTTTTAAGATACATCATCAGTTGATGATGATCACCGTTCAGGACATCTGTCAACTTAAATACAGCCTCAAAACATCGCTGGCGATCGAAATGCGATTCTAGAAGAGACCGTACGGTGCGTGTCAGAGGAATTTGTCCGACGAACTGTACAACTTACTGTTTGTACCGCTACTGCTTTCTCCGTCAGAGATTCGACACAGTTGAGGACATTCAAACAGAATATATGGTTGACCTCAACAATCTCACGAAAAATAACTATCAGTGAACTTTCAGTTCATGGGAAAACCTCTGGGAGCGGGGGATATACTCGAAAGGTGATCACTTTGAGTGCTATGATGGTGAATAAGATCCAGGTATGGTGTAATTTTATTTTATTTATGTTGTCTTGTAACTTGTGGGCAGTGCGACAACTTACCCGGTCTGAATGTGGTGAATAAGTCGGATTTACATCATCGTTTGAAATGAAGGACTATAAACAGTAAGTTGTAGGTATACCACTTGATAAACGAATTACCTCTCCGTCTGATCTGCATTTCTGACAGGAAACCGACTCATTGCTCCTTAGTCTGTGAAAATCCCGTACAATTCTCCTTAAAATCTTGTATGAACAAAATAGAAAACTAAGAAACATCAACGCATCCTAGAGTACATGTGGCTGTTCAAACAAAAGAGTTTAAAGGAGTTCAGGGTTTCAACCAGAATGACTTGAAGATTCAAGACATTTGATGAGGATTGTAACACATAAAGGTTCGTTGGTGTTTCGATGAGACATATTATCGGAGATTCTGTTACGAGAAAAGAAAATGGATTTGAGATAAAGGAGCAACTCTAAATGGAAAGTGTAATCTCATACTTAAATGTATAGTAGTGATGCTTTAGATCATGTTTTTGGATGCTCTGAGCACTATGAATAAATTATCGTGGCATTCGTGGTTTTCAACTGGCAACGGATCATAGTTGAATTTATGACGTAAAATAAATTTCATTGTGATGAGAAAGTTCGCTAACCATCGCAAAAATGGAAAGCCGGGGCTCGCAGCGACCTGTGTGATTCCCCCTGGAAGGTAGTTATCATCCACGCACTGCTGTCCCATTGTAAAGGGCCACGGAAGGAATGTGCGTACTACCTTAACGCCCAGTTTTGCAACTCAGTCGTAACAATGACACCAAACGCAATTTCAAAGCTAGTGATAGCAACAGGTTTGTTTGGACCGAAATATCCTTTTATTTTTTTTAGGCACAATCAGTTATTATTGTTTTACTGTGTCCGACTTTTAGATCGAGATAAAGGTTCTCAAATGTAACCCAAGTTAAGTAACAACGAGCGTTGACGTGAATAATTAGGAAAACGTTGCTGAGCGCCTAAACAAAAGTCTTCCGCCGCGCCAATGAATCTCTTGCTGTTGGTTGAATAAATGAAGTGCGTCTGGCGATCCCTATTACAGATAAAACGGACGAGGATAGGAGTCCTGGCTCCGCCCCGCGTCACTGGTAATTGAGACAGCGCCAACAATGAGGATTTGTCTGACGGAATATACGACCAATTGTGCGCTCGGACACTTTGCAATCGCCTCAGCTGGCGCCATTACGACGAATGGATGACAAAAATGCACACGGGAAACAGTTTCTTAGTTCTTAGGTCCGTAAGAGGGAAATATCATTTGTGTATGGACACTATGAAATTCATTGAAGTTTTCATACCACGTAGCCGTGCGTCTTAAGATTTGTAGTAGAAATAAGGCAAGAATAACAAATCACTTATACATCTGCGCTAATATTACTGAATCCTAATCTAGGCTCTATACTAAAATTCCACAAGTCTATAATACTGTTGTTACTTTCTTTAAATATTTTTCGGTTTTATAAACACGTAAAATGTTCAGGTCAATGAATGAGCAGCTCAAATTTATATGGATTTTTAGGGTTATTGCAATATATAATAACGTTCTGACAAGTAACTTTAAGTAGCCTGGTTTCGTCCAATATCCGAAAAGAAACCAATGTCCTTTCACTTGATATACTCCTTCATGTGTCTTATTGCCAATGCATAAGGTTATTTCTACTGTATGGATCCTTTTTATGCTGATATTCGTCTTCCATCTCCACTCATCCTCCATCTCCCCTCATTACTATTATTGACATTATTTATGGAAAATAATTACTACATTCTCCCCCCCCCCCCCCGCACAAGCGACTTAAAATATTTTTCTTCCTTTCACGACGTTGGTCTTCTTAGTCTGCGAGCAACGCGTATAATTAATCCTGTAAACAGTTCTTCATAGTGAACCCCACGTCCTGGAAGTGTGATATGATGCATACATTAGTTACTTTTCTTTAACGTCAGATAAAATTCTCGCCAGTATCCGTGATACTTTTTCTTCAGTTCCACAAATACCATGTTTAAAAATCCAGACTTTTAGAATTCTATACACATATTGCTTCTCTATATTTATTTTTGGATATCGTGGACCGTTCGTGCTAATAGGTAACCTTCAGCGCTACAACTTATTTCGTACTAAGAAGTAACATTGAAAGGCTCGTATTTATTTTTTGTGACAATTTCGAAAATTTTATTATTAAGACGAAATATTACTGAACTCCTTTGTATGACAGGCTCTTATGTTCTTAATGTGTGTTACTTAATTTATCTAAACTATTAGAGGTGTAATTTTTAGGACAAGGGTTATTTTTAGCTTTACCTGGTTATTCCTTATTCACACGAGAAAAAAAAACGTGCACAGGTATTAGGTTTCAGAAGAAAGATTTTAGTGTCTACTATTGATAAGACAGAAGTTCAGTCATTTTCTCACAAGTTATTGCTTTAGTATCAAGGACTTTGATTCCTCCAAACGTTTGTTACTTTTACTCTTGACAATTTTTTTCGTCGATTCATTCGTCCTAAAAAAAAGTAATAAGGGAAGGCTGTATTTTGAGCTCTAACTTTTAAAAATGGTGGGTGCTAATATAAGATAAACTCAAAGTATTCATCGCTTTATACAGAAACAGTTAAAATCATATGGAACGTTCGTCGTTTAAGGTCAGTAGAGTAAATGGAAGTTTGTTATTACAGCAACAACAACAACAAAATTCTTATCTAAATAGATCTCATCGTTTTGTTGTGAAAAACGATCAAAATAAACGTCTAATATTTTATTTAAACATCAATATTTTATGTTATTCAACCGGTTTGTTGTCGTACACCATATTAATATCTCTTGATTTCACTATTAAAAAGACTGTAATGTCGGTTATAATTGTTTGGGCCCATGGTTTTCTAATTATGACAAATAGCCACAATAATTTGGAGTTGATGACTAAAGCATTATATATCTCCTATCGAAGCTAAATTTTATAAATGAGTATAAGTAGAAAATATTTTAATAAATTTTTATATGGTGATTATCTACGCATGGTTTAAAGGCTCTATCATTAAGTTGAAACAGATAACTATCAATATTTTTAAAGTTCAGAAACGTAACTATTAATGGTGTCTTTGTTTATATAAATTCAAAAGATGTACCATTAATTTTACTATTTCAGCGCGAAGTTATCTTTTTCTTTTATGATTTCTCTTTATTACTGTCGACTCTTTAGATCTTTTTGTATATATTATTTTATTTTATCTCTTCCTGTTTATAAAAACGCAGATCCCTCAATTATATCTCATATTATTATTTACATAGAAATCTTTCTTTATTCATGTTCTTCTTAAAAAACTTTTTAATAGGAAACTGACGTATCCTCATTTATAGGATTTCAATTTGTGTTGAAGAAATATTATCTAGTGATAAGGGATTTATAATTATGATTTCTGCTGAAACTTCTGATCATCAGATGTAACAAATTGATGCAAAGTTTAGCGGAAGCGGCAAGGATTACAAACAAGCAATTTGTTCGTTTGATAGAACCTGTGGCACTGTATTACTTTCAGTAGCCAACTGTTACAGCAATTTAATCTTAAGCTCGGAAAAATTTAATCAGAGAACCAATCGTTCTTCCCAGTTTCAATGACGAAATATATTTCAGTGATGGCCTCGAGCTCTTCTGAAGGCAGATACTTCTAATAAATTTTATGAATGCTGTTCCGGACGGGAAAACTTTTCTAGAGGAAATACATGGAACTGAGATATATAGAGGACTTTTAGTTGATTCTGTGGAAATGCGTTTTGCGAAACAATGGGAGCGACAAATTAATTTAGGTCCAAGACCAAGGAAGAAAGACTAACTGCGGAACGCCACAACAAACAAAACAACTGGAAAGAAAATAAAATTCGCCATGCGGCGTAACAGGCCGAGTGTGAAATTGAAACGGATGAATACTATTCTGCTCCGAAATTCCTCAGACTCGCATCCAATTACAGTGCGATTAGGAATTTTCATTCTGTTGAGACGAATGCGAGAATTAGGACGAAAAATTCGAAATTATTATTTGTTGAACGAACCGATATTGTAAGGGTTTCCACATGGTTCAATAATGTACAAATACTTTTAACTGGACGATATTAAATTTGAAGTTGTAAAACAAATACGAATAATGAACGAAAATAAATATGTAATAAATTGCAGGTAAGACTTTACAATAAAAAATATTATTTTTATTTCGGATACTTACACTACACTATAATGGAATGAGTATGTGTATTTAGCAGTTTATTTGAATTTTTATTTTAATAAAATTATTTGAGAATATTATGTCGTGTAAGACACAAGGACAGGGAAGCATTATTATAAATATTTATGGAAAAATCCTTCTATTTTTAAATGGCTTGTTATGCATTCAAATATTGTAAAGTATAGCTCAATAATTTATTTGCGACAATATTAATGTAGGTTGGAATTTTTAGAAGGAAAGCAATATGTTCTAATGTGAAATCGTACGGAGTACAGAATCCCTTAGTGGTCCTGAATTGTATTTTCCCCACTTCATTCCGGCGAATGCTGGGATGAACTCCTGAGCCGATTCCTCCCCTACTGTTTAAAGAAACAAAGACATCCATGCGACTAGTAAGGCGAATTGCGGAACCACGAGTTTTCGTAATTTCCCGAATTTACAATTATGTTGACAGCCAGTCATCAATATGGTATGTCAAATATTTATATAACTTTTCACATTTGTAATAGTTTTTAGTTATTGTAAATTTAAATTAATTTTTTTATTGTCTTTATTAGAGGCCCGAGAAGCGGCCCTGAAATTAAAATTTCTCCTAAAAGCTGAGGCTTCAAACTAACATGTAAATTCAACCAAAATCAAATTTGTAAAATAAATAATTTTCAGATATCCTTAAATGAAAGTTAACATTTTCATTTCACAAGTCTATTCTTGAAATGGACTTTTTGCTGTACACCAATTACAGGTCTTCTTTGCATCTCTAATTCTTAGACAGGAGGTATATTATGCTATTAGGAATTTAATTTCTTGAAGCCAATGAAAACTTTACGATTGTTATGAAAATTAATAATAATAAATATAGCCAAATACAGACAAAAAGAAGTGATGATATAAATACTACACAACTTTTCTAGAAACCTTATTCTTTTCTTCAGAAAAGAAAACTAAAAAACACAAGAGCCAGTTGTGTCGCTCTAGGCTTTTGTGTTTTTTTGGCACCTGAAGAAAGGAACAAGGTTCTAGAAAAATTTTTCATTATTCGGATGAGAAAGATCAAATCGCAAAATATGCGATATGTTATTTTTCGCTGGTTTAGCTGTCAACATTTTGATTCCATTAAACCCAGTCAAGGCAATATATAATAAATATGCAGTAAAAACACGAACGATGCATTCACAACTCTGAAACTGAGGACGAGTAAAAACAGACAAATAAGACCAAATACGAGTAAAGTAAAATACACTATGTGGAAATATATAATATATAATATTTTTAAATGATAAACCAAACGGTATATGAAACTACGGAATTAATAATTAAACGAGAAGAAATACCTTACATAAAAGATAAAAAATATTAACATAAATTAGAGAAATAAATTGTACATTATAAAGAAATTTTAGTATGTTAAATTGAACATGTCAGTATTATTAATTTAATTATCAGCTTAATATAAATATAAATATTTGAGGCAGACACGCAAATGTACGATGCAGTAACTACTTCAACTATTTTATCTCATTTCACCACAGTTGCTTTGATGACGAGACACTTCCAACTAACTTTAGTCAGGTGATGAAAATATAGTGGAAATAATTAGCTGATATTATAATTACAATGATCATCTCACTAACAGTATTTGTGTGGGGAATTGTAATATAAATATACTTTGAACGTAAAAGTTTATCAAATGTTTTAATTGAGTAATACGCACCAGATTTTTAAATAAATAAATATTCTGCGATTATCAGCGGGTATTTTATACGTCGATAGGCTTTTGAATATATTTTCTGTTGGATTGGTACATTTTAAAGTAATGTTTGTCAGTTATAAGACCCAAGCGATTTATAGCACCATTCATGGCACACATTACGATGAACAAACTTCATGGTTTCTAAAATGTATGCACTAGATGAAGGTAATATCCCAAGTTTTGTAAAAAGATATTTCCAGGCTACCATTTCAGTTTAGTAATCCAATCGCTCATGTCTTTTATCTTGAAAGTCTGTAAGCTTTAGCGAGGAGGATTCAATATTGTAATACACGATGGAGTGAAATAAGGGTGTTATATCATCTTGTTAGTGATTGTTTCAGGCAAAATTTAATTTACAAGGATGAAATTATAATCGCATGACTTTAATCCGTCAAAAGCTTTTTATTCCTAGGACTTGATCGTTCTCTACGAAATGGTTTCCCCTAAAAGTTAACAATTTCACCAACTTTGCGTTTTATAAATTCAGGGTTACTTTACTTGATTGGAAGTTTACATTCAAATGTTTTAATACGTCATCGACCTTCAGATTGTCAAGCTGCATCACGATATCAGATTATCACATTAGTTTCATCAGGAGAGTAATATATTTATATATAATATGGAACACACCAGATTATTTTCTGCATATAGGACAAAAAATTCTGCCACTGTTATTTTCTGGAGAAAATTGTCGTTTCTTATCATGTAAATAGAATTAGAATACTGATAAAGCATTGCCTATAATGTCATAAAAATCGAGTTTGCTTATCAAAATATTGCTATCAAATAGATTAAGTTCTTTATAGGAAACCACGAATATTCCAGTTACTTTCAATTTATCTGCCAGCAAGCTTTGAATTGAACATCACTTTTATGAATTTATTTTAGTGGAAACAAATTGTCATTTACTCACAGATAAAGACTCAGAAAATTCTTTAACACTGTACTAGAATATGATTCTGCCATATTTATAATATTGCTCTATAGATTCTTTCAGAAATCAGCATCACAAAATATTCCAGTATTTAATAACCTTGCATTTGGTTCCCTTAATATTATAGATCTTCAAATTAAGGATCACCATGGAAATAAACAAATTAACATGACTGAGTTTCTATTCAGATATTTATGCTCAAAATTTAAAAACATTATTATTTTATGTGAAATTTTAAGAGTATCATGCAAGTTAATGTAAAGTAGCGTACTCCTACTTAACTTCTCAGTTCTAATGTACTATAAATACATTTAAAAATTTAAATATTAGATGACTTCACTCCTAGAGTAATAAACGCTTACTGATGGGGGAAATGTAAACAACATGAAGGAGCAATTATTCAGCCTGCTTTGCTAGGAACATAACGCGAAACCCTTATCTTCAATGAGCACATCAGCGGATCCTATATAGCGAGGTAACAAATTATTTCCCTGAAGTAAATCTCCAGTGAAATATCTCCAGGCATCCCGACCATAAAGCAAAGAATTTGTCCACCGTCGTCTCGTCTTGATGTCGCGAATGAATTACTGGCCCACTCTACTGTAATTCTTTCTTTGCTCTCACAGAGGAATCGCCATTCTGTGCCGCACTATTTCACCAAGGCGGACGAAGAAGCCGAGATGTATGCGAGCGAGACTTCTCTGAAGGCGACTATGGATTTAAATAAAACACGATGAAATATGTAGCGTGGAGTGTTGCCAACTTTAATGGAACGAATGCACCCAGACGACGGAGGATGAAGGACTTTCCACATACACATTGGCGGGGCATATTTTTTAACTCCTTTTGTCCATTTTTTTCTTTAAACGCTACTGCTTTTGATTAAACGCCTTAGATCAAAAGAAATAAAGTTGCAAGTTCTATAGGAAAAACACACATAAAACAAAGAAATTTTAGCATAATAATAGCCATAATAACAGACAATAACAATTTTTCTAAATGTAGAGTTACCATCGTAAAATGTACTCAGGATATAGAAGATGTTTAAGTATACAGAAAGTCATTCCACTTTCAGAAATATTTCCCGTTGTAATTAATTTTTTTGAAGGGTTACTTTGTAGTTGTAGTTGTCAGTTTAACGCAACGCTTCTCCGATAACAATTGAAATGTTATAGCGATAATTTCAACCTTCTAGTAATCTGAGGACATTTTAAATATAAAATAAACATAAATTATATAAAATTAACATACGAAAGACATTTTGAACATTAGTAATTAAATTATTTTTTTAGTGTGGATAATAATATAAAATATAATGGCATTATTATTTTTACACTTAATACCAAATATTAATGGGAAGCCACTAGTTATTGATATAAGTTCTCGTTTAACTTTGATATCTACTGTGCACGTTCTGAAACACTTATAAAAAATTATTATTAAATAATAATCTCGTTTCAAGATGCAATAATAAATTTTACATTTTTATATTTTTCGTCTTCTGTTGTAAATTTCGGATTTTATTTCAATCAATTTTTATTATAAAAATGTAGGAACCATAAAATTATGTAGTAGTAATAATAATAATTTGGTTAGGTGTAAGTCCGAAAATGGAGTAATGCATCGTATATCTTAATTTAATTTAAATTTCTAAGCGAGTACAAATTAATTTCGCAAAGATTTTATATCATGATAATAAAATAAGATTTAGTTTTAATATTCAAACCGTTCCTCAAAATTAGGATCCATGTTATAAAAAAATAAATACTACCTAAGAATATTACTACTAAATAATAAGAATTACAGCTAGGACCTAGTACTGATTAAAGAATCGAATAAAATATGACATTAAAAAGTTTCCTACACTGTTGAAATATCACATACAAATATATATATATATATTAAAAATAAGAAACGTTTTGTGAAGTGGCATTTAACTTCTGTTCTCTAGATTGTGTTCAGATGATCATGAGGTAAATTAACTAAAATTAACTAAGAATCTAGACTTATTTCATAGTTTCATATAAATAAATTTGGTAGCCCTTTTTTCTATCATTTTGTTACTTTCCTTAGGTGGTTTCCAACTATTTCAATCACCCCCTTCAAGATTATTCATTCATTGCCACATATTCTTATATCAATTAAGGATTTTCCACATACACATTGGCGGGGCATCTTTTTTAACTCCTTTTTTCTCTTATTTTAATCCAAAAATTTTCTTTGCCTACAAACAACTCAGCCCGTCAAAAGGAAATTAAAATTGGCGTCCTGAATTTTAAGTTGTAACTTTTTCAAATGGTTTATAACCGACAAGAAAACTCATTTGCCGGTCCGTAGAATCTGTTGTTTTCCTGTAAGAGGAACAAAATCCCTAAACAAACTATTTAAATAGGTTTTTTAAAGTCTGTCATTAAGTCTCGTGAAGACCGATTATAGTTTTTCTACGCTGATAACCTAAGAACCTACTCACGGCTCTATATAACAGCAAAAAAATTTCTATACAAATATATCTGAACTTTTTATTATAAAAAGTGAACAAGATCAGCGTGAGTGTGAGACCGACTGTTTCGGTTTTGCTCTTCCAGGCACGTAAATCTGTATACTAATCGCTCGTTCACAGAAATGTCTAGAGGAACTATTATTTTGCTTATACAGATTAGGCCTATAGTATAAGAGGATTCTCTCCCATCTAAACTATCCGAGTCTACTCCCCGTTAGATACTAGACTTCTCCATCTAATGTACAGACCTGAACACAGGAACATCTACTAAATTACATTCTTCACGACCAAATTTTAGGACTTCAATTAAGAATATTACGTGTAAATTGATCAAGGGTTCAATGTATCAATTCACGAACAGTAGAAATGCTTAGCTCAGACAAGTTTCAAGTGACGGTCCCGCGTTTGATTCCCCGTCCTGTCTAAATTTTCCATCCTGTTACTTTAATTCAATTTTATCGCCTATATGGCTGATCTTCGCTTTAAATAATTTATTCCGTTATTGAACTAAGATATGTTTAACAAAAATAATTTCCAAACAATCTATAATAAGAAAATAAATATATGGAAACGGAGGTACACAGACCCTTTCTTTTTTTTAGGGAAACAGGCTACATGAAGGTAATCCTCATGGTGACAACTCCCCTTTAATAACATGGGAAGGGATCTGAAAGGGGGGATGCGTAAAAGTAGAGAAAGTTAGCCAAGGGTTAACTAGGGCCCCCGGGCTATGGTTTAAGGATCCTACCCGGCAATTCGCCTAAAAGTGATGTAGGGAAAACCCTAGAAAAACCTGCATCAGGTATGTCGGGCATTTGGTACTTGTCCCATGCCCTTCCGATGGCGGGAAAGGAAGCAGTCGTTAAAGAATTAATATATAGCAACATCTACTTACGAGAACGCGGAGTCAAACTTATGTGGTACCAGCATATTTTTCGATATTATAATTTATTAATCTTCAGTTTGCTGTACTTCATACACACTATTTCTGTCAAGCTGGATCTGCAGGAGTCTGCCTTTCATCCTGCAGACTGCATGAGACCGTACCATAATTTCCCGTTGACCTATTTTGCAGCAAAGTAAAACAAAAACTGCCATTTAAACTGTTTGTTTTATATTTCATAGTGTGTAAAATTTTCTTTATTTTCTTTATTTATAAATAGATCTCGGGTAAATGTTTGTAAAAAATAAAAAATATACGTATAATTCGAAAATTAATAATAAGATAAAATAGCCAAATACCGACAAAAGAAGTTATGATACAATACGTATTTTGTCTATTTTATCTTATTATTAAATCTTTATAATTTAGAATGAAATAATTGTTTTATCCTTAGTTGTGAAAATAATTATTTTAACTTGTTTGATTAATTAAAGTGATCATTACAAGGTATTTTGTTAATAATAAAAAGTTATTAATGCAGAGAAATTAAAACATACTTGAGAATAGTTTTGTACAGTTGTGATATTTATAATTCACTGTATACCGAGTGACTCTTATCTCAATGATTTGTCGGAGAAAATCATAAATTACACAACATACAGGCCAATTATAGAGCAGTTAGCTGTGGGGTCGCAGCTTTCCCCTCTCCGTGCCTTGACCAGTTTAGGAGGCAGTTGGCCGACTGTTCCAATGGAAACAGCTAACAACTCTTACCGTATGCCCAGGTCTGTGACCCCGGAACATACACCTCTCAGAACAGGCCGAGGTGCGTCGGCATGTGGGAACCTTAGTTCAAAAAACCAGAGAGATGTGAAGGCATCCCCAAAGGCAGCCTCCGCCAGATCTCTCTGGGAAGCTTCACCTGCGAGAGAACTCTCTCGCAGGCTTACTTCGTACTCAGACCCACACACGCGCATATGTATATATGTATATATGTATATATGTATATATATATATATATATATATATATATATATATATATATATTTAGAGAGAGAGAGAATATGAGAGTACAGATTCTTGATTAAAAAATAATTGTTAATTATTATTGAATTATATTAAAAATATTGCATCTTTGATACATTTTATACTAAAGTATTTCGTGTACGCGTTTATGATAAAATTAGATACATCGAATATCCAAAAATTTACTGTCCTATTTTATATGTGAAATACATTACTTATAGATTAATTTGTGGAAGCCATTTCTAAAATTTGTTTATATATTTATTAAAGTCTAGCTTAAAATATACATTCTTTAACTGTAAATATTATATATGTATATCTCCTGATTTTTCATCTTAGTTTCTTACAGGAATTGGTACGATCTGTATTTGTAACGTGTTTGAAGTTTTCTGCAAAGTAAGTTGTGCCAAAGAATTACAAGTACCGCGACTCATTCATTTTTACACTGGAAATAGTTAAGTGCCATTATTAAATGTTTCGTGCCAGTTACAAGGCGTTGATATATGGCGGATTATTTCTGTGGTCCTGAAGGTGTTGGAATTTCTCGTCTCTCTTTTCGCCCTCGCACTTGTAGGGGGCTGGTACTAACGTCGTGTCGCCGACACGCTTCGGTATAAATTATCGGCATCGGCAAAGACCAAGGAGAGAGGGGCATGAGATAGTTCTTTGTCTTGTGCCCGACACAACCAAAAGGAGAGATGACCATAGCCATTGCTAGGTCCAACGTAGGCTTCAACCCATGGAATATGCTGCGCTGCAGATTAAAACCATGGCTACTCAATACGAATATCATTATGTTTGTCAATGTTTATTACGAGAAAAACAATGAATTAAATGTGAAAAATCTATTGTCTGGCCACCTTTATATAAGTATCTCATACCATAACGTAGTCGCGGCAAGAAAATTACGTTGCCGAGAAAATCTACCCTCATTGCCAAATATGGGACTGGCAAATCGAGCCAAGGTCATCCCTCCTTTTAAATAGCAGTTTTCATAGCTCGTCTTTCGTTAACCTGCCGGAGCTCTTAATGATAAAGTCGAAAATTACGCCTAATGTTTTTACCGCGGCTATAGACATTTTCGTAGTGGAATAACGTTCTGAATATATAAAACCAGAGATGATAAATTTACGTCTGTTGTGAAAAGAAATAATAAGAGAGATTCCCAAATACAAAGCTTAAAAATGCTTTCGCGTTTTGTCAAAAGACTTGTGCAGTTGTGTCGCTCTAGGCTCTTGTGTTTTTTTAGTTTTCTTAGCACGTGAAGAAAGTAACAAGGCTTCCAGAAACTTTGTATGGTTTTATATCATCACTTATTTTATCTGTATTTGGCCATCTTTCTTATGTCGAATTTTCTAAGTTGAATTCCAAACCTAGACAACGGAAAGCCATACAGTCCTTCGGGACAATATAATATCAATAGTGGAAAAAAATATAATTTCCTTCCGTATGCTGTTCCTTGAAATTCAAAGGAACACATTCAGCATTAACGGCTTCACGGTTTAAGATTTTCAGAAATTATTTCATAAATATAAATAAAATAAAATATTTTGCATTTTAAGGGTTTTTTTTGCAGAAAACCAATTTCACACTGCTTATGTCGTAATTTAGGAAAACTAACAATTAAACAACTCGTGAAAGATTATTTCAACTTAATTTTATTACAGATTTCAGCAGGAATTATGAGATCACAAAAGTTTCTGCTGTTATTTTAACTTAAATGATGACAACTTTATCGTATAAAATCTTCCTATATATCTATATAGGATTATGGCTTTATAAATAACATACTTCTTATTAAAAATAAACAATAACATCTTGATTCTATTAAACCCAGTCAAGGCAATATATTATAAATATGCAATATAACACGAACGATGCATTAACAACTCTGAAAATGAGGACGAATAAAAACAGACCGTTGACGAAAAACTGGTAAAATAAAATACACATTACGAGAAGAAATACCTTACGTAAAGGATTAAAAATATTCACATAAATTTCAGAAAAAATTGTACCTTATGAGAAATTTTAGTATGATGAGTTTAACATGTCAGTATTATCAATATAATTATTAGCTTAATATAAACATTAGGATTTCAGGCAGAAATATATTTATAGAAAATTACACTACGTTTCGTCGCTAATCTGCGACCTCTTCAGGTATTATTTTACACTACAAAACCAAACAAATAAAGTATTAAAAATTAATTTTTATGAAAGATTTGGCAAATAAAAAATGAATTTTGATGGAGTTTTTTTAAAAACAAATCAAGTCATGAATTTATCTGAATATTTAGAATAAAATATAATAGCTTATATAAGCTAATTAAAAATTCAGTTAAAATAACACGTGTCCGCAGCTATTTGTACCTTCTTCATTACCTTTTTTTAATAATTTCAATAGTGGCAAAACGGAAGCACAACGATATTTTAAACTGAATGGTTTTAATTATGCTATTGGTCATAAACTACATTTTATTATGTATAAATAATTACAGACGTAAAATAATAAATATATTAACCAGAATATTTGTTTAAATTTTTTTCTGCTTCAAATAAATTTTGATTGAAATCGTTATTGTAATGTTAGTTTTTGTGAATTTCACTTCAAACATGATCCAGTGCCCAAAAAACAGTTCATGATCATCTTACAGCTCTTCGAGTATGATCAATGACTACCCGTCAATTTCTGTGTAACTAATAAAGATTTGTATAAAGGGTTCTCGGGTTTCCGACGGGAAACCCGAGAACTCTTTATAGAGAATATACGTCGGGAAAACTTACGCTCTTTATTATAATAAAGATTTATTGGACCACTGAGGATGATATCTGTACGAGAGGGTTCTTGCCTTTCGCGGGCTTTTTTTTATATAGATAAATAATAATGGAAATGGCTACTTCGTGAACATATTAAAATACAATTTTCGTGAATAAAAGTTTCTCATACCAGTTAAGTAAAACCATGATCATATACGATAAAAGAAACTGTTTATTCAAGGCACAGAAATCATGAAGTTTTAATTGTAATGATACTTGCTACAGAACTTTCAGTTTCAGAAGGAAATAAATTTGCTTAATGTAGCTACACACTAAAACGATTATTTTTGGGATATGTCTGATGGAATATATGTTTCCTGATAATGTCCCAACTGCTAATATTTATAACTTATTTACGCTTATTTTCAGTTTCACATAATGATGATGAACGACATTCGTAAATCATCAACATAGTACGACCTAAGTGATCGTCGGTTCATGCAATACCATTTTTATTTGCTTAACTAGCTGGGTGCCCGGCGTTGCCCGAGATGTCCCGATACACTCCAATTTCGGTTGCTTTTGCGCTATTTTTATGTAACGCTCCTCGAACCCTATCCCTAAATGTGCTCACCTTCCATGCTGAAGGTGTTTAAGTCACTGACTTAAAATTATATTTGTAGACATATAATTTTTCCATCTGAAATTAAACTATTTGGTGGTTTTAGCAATCTGCAGTTGGTAGCATTGTATAAAATTAATGCAAAACATTACGAAATACGCTGTCTTCAATAAAAAAATATCAATTTTGAACATTTAAGTGTATTGGTAGATTTAATTATACTTATTATTCAATCAAAATATTTTTGCTCAGCTTAATTTCTCAGAAATTGAACATCTATAACGTCGTTCCCAAAAATGGAAAACAAATATTGCTATCCTAACCTCAAATTTTTGTTTCACGACACAAATTGCACGCAATAATTTGTTTACATTTATACAAATTTATAGAAATACGTTGCGTAAAGTATAATTAATTGTACTTTTAATTCAATTTAAATGTTCCTATTTCTGTACATACCTTTGACTGATAGTGCATTAATTGAATAACGACCATAAAAACTTTCGGAGTTCCGTACGTCATTTTATAGTTACAAACATATAATTCAGCAGTCGTACCTTAGACAAATCTTATTATCTTCTGAAATATTATACAGGATACAATAGTACGTTATATTATGAAATTTTATAAATCTCGACCGACACACATTTGAATGTATTATAAGGCGCCATATTGGCTTTATCAAAGATAGCGGGATAATTAACTATTCCAAATTAACTTTGCGCAAGGATGGTAAAGTGTATCGTATTGTTTTTTATTACTATTCGATGGAGTAATACTGGAAAAAATTTTACTTTTTATTCAATCAAAATATTTCTGCTTTATTTCATTACGAAATACAGAACTATATTTAGAATGCGTCAATGTCTTGAAAACTTATGACGTCATCGTCTCGCGCAGTAATTTAACACTAATTCGTAACTTATTTCAATTATAATTATTTCCACGTTTATTCTAGGGGTTTCTCACCCCCACAGTACCGGTTCTCGATTTTGGCAGAATATATATACCAATTTTTGTTGAATTCTGTCCACGCGATAAAATTTGTATAAAGAACAACGTAAATACATACATACATACATACATACATACAAATATACATCCTTTTTTATTATATAGAAGATAAAAACTTCCTAGATTGAGGTTTTATTGATTCAGTCTCTATGTAATAAATTTTATTACATTTTCTCCATTTTTGGACATCATGGTTAATATTTTCACTTTCGTACAATGGTGGAGTTTTTAAATTTAAACATTAGGATATAACTAACGATTTATTTCTTCTCTTCCATCGCTTAAAGGAGTGAACTAACATATAATCAAGCTTTCGGAATTACAAAAAAAAATATTAAAAAAAACTCTAGATGTACAAACTAATTTTATTTCTCATGTTAGGGTGAATACATAGGATCGTGGGAGAGAAATGGAAACGGCTAGTGCGTGTCGTATCAAATATCCGAGTCATCTATCTTGGTTCGCAACACCCCACCACCGACCTGTCTTAGCAATGCCGACAGTAATTAATATGCGAACCGGCGAACAGTGTCCAGCTGTGACCAGAAGCCATCCCCCTCCAGCGGACGTCCACCCCTGGACTGCACATGACGACTAATTGGAAAGATCAAAGCTAATTACGGGGTTGCAACGATACTTTAATGCACTGGGGCGTGGATTCAGGGACCAAGTGGTGCAATGGGCCTCAGCGTAATGGCGGCAGCTAATTGAGTTGTAATTTAAAACTTTTGTGTAGCAATTTTTATACACCGGGAAGCAGTATGACATATATATTCGAACGGTTAGAGATGTCCCGAACATTATAAGTTTATGGTAAAAATAAAAATAAACAACGTGAAACCCTTCAGACAAAACACTAATGTCAATTCTTATAACTGAAATAATTCACTGCCTCATTTCAGACACCATTCAGGACATGAACGCACAGTTTTAGAAGAAAGAGGTTAGCTGAATAAGAAAATTATAATTCCTATGCCTAAATTAGTAATTCTGCTTCTGAAAATATGGAAAGAGCGACAATAATACAAAATAATGATTATAGTAACACTTAATAAAATCTGAATATATGAGGAGATGCAATATTTTATTTTACGAAATTTCGTCAATTGCTAAAGCTGACTCAGATGTGAACTGAATCCACTTTCGAGCCAAAATTCTCTGCAGAACACGTTTTTACCCATTGAAACTTTGGAATAAACATCCAGTTCTCCGAGATTGTTATTTTCATACACTGTTGACAAAAATGTTATGGTAAGGTTCCAAAATATTGCATAATTAAAATGAAAAAATATTTAAAGTTTGTAAAGTGATTTCTCATCGAGACCACGAGAATATAAGTTTCAAATTTTAAGATACTAAACACATTTTCCTTAAAGTTTTCTTCATTTAGAAACATTGTTTAGTACTTTATACTGGTTTTCAGTCGTAATAATTTTGAAATTCTTTATTTTTAAGAAACAGAACTGAAAGTCAAATATGAAAATTTAAGATTTAAAGATGTTGTAATTATTATTCCTATTGGAATAGTCGGCCAGCTGCCTCCTAAATCGGCACGGAGAGGGGAAAGCTGCGACTCCACAGCTAACCCCTCTCTCGCCATCGGAAAGCGTGGGACAAGTACCAAATGCCCGACCTACCTGATGCAGGTTTTTCTAGGGTTTTCCCTGCATCACTTTTAGGCGAATTGCCGAGTAGGATCCTTAAACCATAGCCCGGGGGCCCTAATTAACCCTTGGCTACCTTCTGCATCTCCCCTTTCAAATCCCTTCCTATGCTATTAAAGGGGAGTTGCCACTATGTGGATTACCCTCATGTAGCCTGTTACCCCTCCCCCCTCAAAAAATAAGTGAGATCGAGAGACGGAGGGGGCTACCTTTGAAGATGCCTTTTCCTCTCTCCGTTTTTGAACTAAGGTTCCCACAAGCCGAGGCACCGCGGTCTGTTTTGAGAGGTGCATGTTCCGGGGTCCTAGACATTTGGTATACACTAAGAGTTGTCCGCTATTCCAATTGGAATAGTCGGCCAGCTGCCTCCAAAAGTGGTCCAGGCACGGAGAATAGAATGCTGCGTCCCCATATTAAACCGCTCCGCCCGAACTACCTGATGCAGGTTTTCTACAGTTTGTCCTGCATCACTTTTACTAAATGGCGGATAGGATCCTTAAACTTCAGCCTGGGGGCCCTAGTTAATCCTTGGCTACCTTCCGCAAATCCCTTCCTATGATATTAAAGAGGATTTGCCACCACGTTGATTACCCTCATGTAGCCTGTTACTGTACAAAATATATAAGTGAGAAGAGTAGGATAAAGGTCGGAAAAATATACTTTATTTCTGTAAATAAATCTAATGGAAAAATGTGTATTTAACTGCTATTCAATAAAAAATATACGCTTCAGAATATTTTTAAATATACTGGGATTTCTTCAAAAAATTTGAGTATGATTTCAGACTACTCATGGTATTGCTACTTGATTGGAAATTTGTCACATTCACCTGTTACTCGCATTGATTTTAATCTGTGATATAAGGGAAGTACTTCTGGGACTCATTATTCTGTTTTAATATGTGAAATCTCTCTAATGCAGTAATTAAATTTGTACCGCTGAATTTTCAACCTATAACAAGTCTTTTTTTAAAAAAATATCACACTACTGTCTGAACTGTATTTTTGAATCAAGGTCGCTCCAAATTAATAATAACGGGTGGTTTTCCCGAATTTCCTGCGATTTATACTTGTAACATACTGTTGGCTTTGAGGAGAAATAATAACAAAACAATGGGTTATGAAATAGGGAAATGTGAACCGGTGGTCCCTTAACATTCATCACCAATTGTAATTTCCGGAATAGTGTTCATTCTAACAATATAATATTGCCAACTTGTAGAGTGTTACTTGTTCATTTATTTGAATTAATTATCATGAAGATTTACGCTTTTAATTTGTTATTACAATAGAGAAAAGGCGTTGTGGATACGTTTCTGGGAAAGTAAGTTTCGAATTATTTTATTCTGAATTTTTTCAATGTTGGCATATGAAATGTGACTAACCTTTCTTAAATACAACGGTTCGTTTTTGTGCCTGAGCGTAGAGTTCTCTAAGTTTCCACATTTTCAGTCTCCAGAGATACCGTACAGAGGTTAAATGACGAAGCACTTGGGACATTTGTCAATAGCGGTAATAACGTACATTCATATCCATACTCTGGTCCACAGCGCATACGTCACAATCTGAGAAGGGGGTGGTTATCAATCTCCCCCACCATTCCTAAAACTCGCGTATTTATACACTCTCCTGGCCTACGAATGCAGCTATCCCTACCCTGAAAATTATCATAATCATTTATCACGTTGGTAGTCCTGGTTTGCGTTGAAATAAATCAAAAAAAGATGCAGCTCTCACCGTCCCACTGCCCCCTCCACTTACGCTTTTGGCTTCTGTCTGTGATGATGGATGGGGCAAAATATCCCTTCATGGAACATTTGTAAATCATTACAGGGGAGGTAAATTATTGTATTTGGATGTTGGCAGCATTGCTGTGAGGAATATTCGTGTTTTAGCTATAATATATTGTTGTAAAGCTGATGGTCTGCTCAAATATATTATTTGGGAAAGTTCGTGCTTAGAATAGATTTGGAACATTGCTTATTTGAATATGAGACCATAATTCATTCGAATTAAATATATCACATCCTTACAGGGTTATATTTTATGGGGTTATATTTTTATTAACGGGTAAACCCGATTAAGCAATTCACTCCGTTTCGACATAAGAAAGAATGCGTTATCCTTGAGAAATATTAAATATAGATTTCGTGTACA
Organism: Zhengitettix transpicula; assembly: GCA_037074705.1. Taxonomy (NCBI): domain Eukaryota; kingdom Metazoa; phylum Arthropoda; class Insecta; order Orthoptera; family Tetrigidae; genus Zhengitettix; species Zhengitettix transpicula. Next base: position 71,352,425 of record CM073591.1, read on the forward strand.
ATATTTTCCGTAAATTAAAAAGAAAAAATTAGCTGGTGGTGACTGAAACGATTGTACTTCGGCTTTTAATACGAGGATAAATGTAATTGAGCGTCAATTTACAAAATCGCAAAGCACGTTGCTAACTCTTCCTTTAGTTTTTATTCTCTTTGTGTTCCAAATTTATATAAGTTTTTGTAACAATTTATTAAATAAGAGTTTCAATAACGTAGAAGCATAGATTATGTATTAATTTTACTAAAATTAATATTGTTGGAAAATATTGAGCTCTACAAATATTGGACGTGAAGTACTGAAGCCTGAAGGTAGATTCCAATCAGTTTATTGCCTTGATTTATTCTACACTTTATATTCCTTATTACGAACAAATAATACAAAATAAATAATTTTACACCGAAATTAATTTTTCATAATTGATATTAAGATAGGAAAAATTGAAAAAAAAATTTTTTTAACTGAATTATTTAAAAAAATATTTAGACACACGCCATTTAGTAAATAAAGGTGATTATTTATGATCTAGTGATACCACGAAATTGAAACGACTCTATGACAATATTTCTATAGTAAACGAACGATTCGTACTGTATCAGAGTTACAAGGCAAGGTACTGGAAGTTAAATTGTTGAAATATGAATTTTCCGAGAGCGTGAGTGAATTCTGCGATTTGAGGTAGAAAGCAGCACTACAGTATTCATATATAATGTGAGTAATACGAATAAAATTATGACTCGAATTTACAAACTAGAAGGAAAAATATTTTTTGCTGTCCGATATCAACATAGAGCACAAAATATAATTACTGATGAAAATTAGTTAGTATTTGAGAAGAAATTATGACATTTTTGTACTATTTCTTTTCTTTATAATGCAAGTAATTATCATCCGAATTTCTAGATAACACATATTATTCTAAAAAAAATTAAAAAGATGAACACAATGCAACGTCTCATACGAATCTCTTTATTTGAAGAAAGTTTAACTGCAGTATAGAATTTCATATATTACCTTTCATTGTAGATACATAATACTTGTAATTCACATTTATTAATGTTTTAGAGATCCAAAAATAGTTATAGATCCCACTAAATATACATTGATTTCGTAAATCAAAATTAACTTTAAACATTAATAACTGTAAGGTGGAAACTATTATTTCTGCATGATACGAGGTTCAGTATTGATGGAGAAATTAATTTAGGAGTTTCATTTATATTTCTATATTTGAATGTTTGTATGACTAAGGTCATAACGACTAAATTTTAATATTTTTTGAATCATCAAAATACAACGATTCGAACATGCCTGCATATATATTTATAAAAATTTAAAAGAACAATTTATAATATTTTCTTTGTATAATATTGATAAGAAATTACTAATAAATCCAATATTTTATTGTAAAAATTTGTGTTCGTCGTAAACATCTTATTTTTGCATAATTTTTAAGTGAATAAGTTACAAAGAGCTCTAATTAGTTCAGTTATAATGAATAATGAATTACCATTAGCTACTCTCTGAGCATTAGCACGAGGGAAGCTATTTCCTGTCATCTATAAATTACTTGTGTTGCATATTCGACGCTTAATTCCTCTCTTGCATTAAAACACAACCCTATACTTCATTCACTTCCGCACACAATTTATCATTTATTGATCACTGTCCCGTTCAACCTTCCAACTGTCTTTGTTAACAAACACAAACGTAATATATTTGAGCTGAAAACATGTATTACAATGTGACACGTGTTGATATCAGGGATAAGGTCAACAATTTCGAAGCTAGTCTAGCTTCATTTACATTAATTTTAACGTATATAATAAAATTTCGTGTTTCACATATTTTCTAAGATGAATGGCAGAGCTTGAGGATTATCATGTTACATTGCTTTATTCTCAGTTGAAAGATTGTCGCTTCAAATTCCATATATCTTCGAGGATTTCCATAAATCAATAATGTTATGGTTTTACTCCGAGAGATTTATTAATTGACAATATATTTTTTTAATTTATTTTATTTTAAGTCGCATCAACTTCTAGGTCATTAGCGACTACTTAATACACTTATTTATTTTACATTAATTATTATAGGTTCTTTATATTTCATAGTAAAGATTCTTCATTTTCAGGTATTTAATTATTAGTATTTGATATGCTGTTGAGTGAAGCACTTCACTGATGTTATTACTGTCCAGTAGCTTTTTTTTTATTGATCGTATTTTTAACATTCACTTATTATATGTTTAATAACTATTGGGGACTTGCATAGCTCACAATTAGGTGGAGGCTATTGTTGATTATGTGGAGGTGTGTCATCTTTGAATGTTCAGTTCTGATTCTTGATATTACTACCTGGTCTCTTCGGGTGGCTGTGGGGTCGATTTTTATTGCTTGAAATTGTTTGATTTTTTGGTGGATATTGCTAGCTTTAATTCCTCTCCATTTGTTGTTCCACTGGTGTTGGAGTTTACTTTGGGCACTTTTCCACACATCTTTATAGGTGTTTGTTGGTCTTGGGGGTGGCTTTGAGCGTGGACGTGTGGCAAGCTTGGCTTTCAGGTCTGCAATATTGTTCCCATGCATACCCTGATGAGCTGGAATCCATACTACAATGACTGTTTTGCCATTTTTATGAATTTTATGGTATATTTCTTGGATTAACATGGGTAATTCAGATGATGTATCTTTTTTAGTGATTCCTTGAAAAGCAGTCAGTGAATCTGTAAGAATTATATGTTTTTTGTTGTTGGATGAATCAATATGTTCCATGGCCATGCGTATGGCGTAGATTTAAGCCGTGTTAATGGAGGATATCGTGTTGAGTGTTGTGATGGATGTTGAGTCGGATGAATAGAATGCACTTCCAGTTCCAATGACGTTTTTTGATCCATCAGTAAATATTTGGTTATGTCCAGGGTATTGGTCACATAATGTGGTAAATTTATTTTTCCAATCTTCGGGTACTAACTGTTTTCTTTTGTATTGGATCAGGTTTGAGTCTGCTATAATAGGGGATAATGTCCATGAAGGAATTCTGCAGTAACGGAGCGTTTCCATCTCAGGTATTTGGAAGTTTAAGGTCTGATTTATATTTCTGATTTTTGTATATATTGGGGTGTATTTAGGGGAATCATCTTTTCGGTTTGAATATTGTGGCACTACGTCCTTTTTGAAGGAAGTTTGTGCTTTAATCGCATATTTAAGAGTCAGAGAATCTCTCTTATGGTGCAGATTCGGTTCTTGTGCTTCAATGAGAATGCTTCCTATTGGGCTAGTATGAAAACAACCTGTAGCAATCTTAAGAGCTGAGTTATGGATTTTTTCCAGTTTCTTTAGCATTGTTTTGGTGGACGATTGGTATAGAATGCAGACATAGTCTATTTTGGGTCTTATTAAGGTAATATCTTCTTGTCGGTTCCCCAATTTTAATTTACAATATTGTTCATTTCTTATAAAACTCAGATCAATCGTTGCATTCATATAATAATGTTCCAGATGGATCAAAGCGCAATATCGTTAAGAAAATTAATCAAGAGCAGATCAACAATATGGATTAATGTCCTACGTCGAGAAAAGTCAACTACACATAAAGGTGTAAATCCCGAAATATGGATTTAATAACATACAGTGAAGTGATTAATCATCTCATTGAAAGTAAATTATATTTGCTTTTCATTTAATAAATTTCTGAATCTCCTGGCACAAATGCATCTTCACCTATTTTAACGTTTAAGAATTATAGAAATAGAAATGAAAGGGACGATATTCTTGTAGAATTTGTCGCAATTCAAAGAGAATTAGTAACTTGGTTTCAATGTGAATTACACAAATGTATCTTCGGATGTTGCAGAGATAAGGAGCAGGGCAAATAACAAAGATTTAGGGGAACAAACAACAATATTTAAATATAATTGTAGTGATGATGACACGATTGTATTTATATTTAATAGACAAAGAAGACTGCCTTAGAAATATTATTCGATATATGAGGTAGAGAAACAAGCTGTCTGGTAAAAAAATTGTTTGTTATTGATAGGAATCAGACACTTATTATTATATTATGATGTTGGCTGTATCTTTTAAATGAGTTTATACAATTTAAATTATGCATCTAATTAAATACTTTCGAACAATTTATATGCTCCAGATGTTTCCGACTTAGTCCTTAAGGTAAACTATTAAAAAAGTTGGTTCAAATATTCATCCAGTCCTGCTTATTCCGCTATCCTAAACCACATTATACCTCAATTCAAAACTTAGAAAATGGAAGAAAAATCTGCAGCAGAAAGTACTCTTATTACTGTTAAAAGACTATCCCGAATTTTTCTATTTTTTATCACGTCAATTATTAAATAATACCTAAATTATTATACGAAATTAGATGTTATGAGTAATTCAGCTTTTATGCGTGTTATAATAAATTTACAAAATTATCCTTTGTAATATCACTTATAAAAAAAAGTTAATTTGAAGATTTGTTCTTTGTACACGGTTGATAGCAACTAAATTCAATGTTTGCCAATAATAAGGTATTCTGTGCGTGATAATTTGACGGACATAACTCCGTCATAGTAACTATATCTTTCAATTAAAATTTATAAGTATTAATGTTTCAACATTTTACAATTTAACTTAATTTTTATACAAGTTTGCCTTATTTAAGTATTTTACAGACACCAAAATAATATTTTTTTTTAGAAAATAGGAAGTTTTTCTTGAACTTTGTGACAAATTCCTGCTGCGTGTCTCGATTAGGCTTATGAATTTAAAATTTTATATCTAACAAATTATCAAAAATTTATAACAAATTAGTTTCCTTTACAAATATAATATATATTTTTTGGTAAAACACAAGCTTTAACACAGATATCAGTTATATTAACACTAAATAAAAGTAGCATGTGCTACTTAATTTTCGTATTTTCCTTATTGCTTCAAGAGCATCATTTTAGATACAATAAAATGACATTTGCTTTACAAAATTTCTTATATGTCAGATGATGATAATTAAAGGATGCTAAATGTCCGTTTTGTTTAAATTGGAAAATTACTTAAGAATATTTTACAGGAATGACAATCCTTATTAATCATATTTATTTGCTAAAGCTGTTTCGACAATTGCTGGAAACGTATTTTAAGATGTGGTCTGAAAAGCATGTATATAGGATTACAAAAACATTGGTTTCATAAGAAGACGACTCTATTACCTTTCCAGAATTTGCACGCTATATTCCAGTTCTAGTAAATAGCAAAGTTTGCGGCCAGTCTGGTTATAAGAGTATGACGAATACGATGACTATGTATGTAAAATAAAATAATTGTACATTTATTTGTCCCAAATTCTACTATTATTCTTAAGCGTTACATAAAATTTTGGGAAGGGTGTTACACGATTTTGTGATATGTTGACATGAATGAAAGAGGACCAGACATAAAGCATATTATAAAGTAACGTTAACAAGTTATTCTTGTACTATTTCCGCCTACCTTCAACTTCAAATTAAAGCTAATACTTAATAAAAATATGTACAGACCTTCAGAGGGTATAATGAGAGTCATGGGAGTCTCCGCCCATTCTTGTATTTATGATGCATTGCCCTCTCTCTTGTAGCTACGGTCCACCTTTCATTTTACTCTTGACATGTGACAGTCGTACGCATTACTGCAAGTGACAATTATCACACACTGTCCTGAAGAGTATAATTTTATTGTATTCAAATGGAAGTCTGTAAATATCCACTCGAGTCGAATAGTTAGTAGTGTTGAGTAAGTCATTCCCAATGAACTAACAATGGATCCTTACCGCGAGCAGAGAAAGTGATTATGTTGCAGGTATCATCCGATACAGGCTTGTGGTTTTTAGCGTCCATAATTAATCGTATCGACAAACCTGTTCGGTTGTTGAATTATTCATTTCAGCAGCATTTGAACTCAGTATTTTCTTCAATCATATGGTGATAGGGCTTTTTGTTGCAATTTTCCACCTGTGAACCAGTTCACAATCCAAACCAAAAACTACATAGTCAAATGAAAGCTAAAGGTAGGTACAAGTAACTGTACTGAAATGAATCATTTATGTGAAAAGTTTTTAGAATTATAGCATATTTCCTGAATCGAGATGTGGTCCATAAATAAATACGATGAACATATCTTTAGAGTACGTTTGTTGAAGAACAAATCTTGCTTTGATTATTTGACTAATAATTAATCAGATAAAATTAATATGATGCAGTGTAGATACATAAAATTAATTTCTTTATTTTTTTCTCAGCTAGAAGATTTTATAAAAACCTTCTCTATAGGATTATTTGAAACATACATTTTGCTATAAAACAAAAATGACAGTAAATATTGCTCATGAACTCGTAATTAGAAAGAATATTTATGCAACTGTCTAATTAATTTACACTGAACATTATACTTTTATTAAAACTTACCAAGGAACAGACTATCAGAATGGAAACTAAAATGCGGTTGATGGATATTTCCGTGTCCCATAAATGCATTTAAACAAATGGGTTTAAGTATGAGAGTATATGTGGGTGATTAGAAATTCATTAAGCCCCATTTCAGGAGAGTAACAAAAAATCATAAAAATTGATACGTGCTCCGCTTCGAATCCATCTGCCCAATAATAAACAATAACATCTCATGCTAAATACTCTATTTCAAATAATCGATTTTTGTTAATAAAGGGCCTGTCTCCAAAATGCTAAGATACTACATTTCGATTTCAGATAAACGATGAACTGAAAATGTCCAAATTTAAACTTCAACAGATTATTTTCTTTTACGGTTTCGTTTTAGATCAGTTTCTGTAATTGTAAAATAGACTGAAGTACTTTCTGAAGAATACAGTATAAATTTATATCTTGCAAATGATTTTATTTTATAAGAAAATAAAGGACTCCGGTATTAGGACTCCTAATAAAAGTTCATTTATTAGTTTTATTTAATTAATTTATGCTAGGGATTTGTGGAAATTAAATTTAATGACAATAGTGACTTTAGAACTGGGCTAAAATTTTTCAAATGATTTGATTTTGAAAAGAAAAATTAGAGATAGGTGAATGGGGGAAAAGTAATTTAAAGAGTGGCAGGAGCGTAAAACTTGACGTTTCGAACAGTAATTAACATCAGTTCCGAGCCTTGGCTCGTGAATCCGCGATTCATTCCAATCAACGATTTTCTGTACTATTCTCTTTGTATTCACTTTCGTCTTTCAACTACATTTTTTCTTGAGGCAAACGAACATACGATAAATGTTACCCGAATATATGTTTACAATTTATCAGAAAATAACGCACACTTCCACATTGTTTCCATATTGTATTAAATATCTCTGTACAAGAACAAGCTTAAAATCTAGGTGGCCGTTTATTAAAGATTTCACTGCACTTGAAATTGGTGTCAATTTAATCTTCCATTCTACTTTCTTTACATGAAATATTTTTTATCATGATATCACTGTTCTCCCTAGGGGTTCCTCCTTATCTGTGTTCTTCCCTGAAATTGTATTCAGGCAATTATAAAATTCTTGCCTTGAAAAAAATATTTTTAAACCCATAGCTTATTATATGTATGTTAACGGAATATTTATGATCCCTGCTGACAAATTGAAAGAATTAATGGTTGTATTTAATAATTTTTATTCAAATGTTAAATTTGAATCGCAAATTTATTGTCGTCTGAATTTTTTAGTCATCTTTTAATTTTTATTTCGTTTCATAAATCTACTTACTCAGGTGAATATTTTTATATAATCGCCCAATTGATCCAAAAAAGCTATGGTTTTAATTTTGTTGACAAAGCTTTGTTATTGTCTGATGTATCACATCATTCTGCTCGTGTACTTATTTAAATTAACCCGAATTATTATTTAATTCTATATTAATCTTTAGTCAAGGACAATGTAAACAAATTGTCGCCATATTGGACTAAATTGGCACGAAAATTAACTTACATTTTCCGCATGGATAATAAAGTATTTCGTTTTTTTATTATAATTCGATGGAGTATTGCTCGATTAAATTATACTTTTAATTCAAGAAAAATATTTCTGCTTTATTTCACTACTAAAAAAGGAACTATTTACTTTGTTGTGCAGTATCGTCGCGTAGTAACGTCTCTCTTGCGTGTTTTGTGACGTCATGATTTCTTGACGCGAAATTATTTAACACAAAATTATCAAACTTTTTAATTATAATTCTTTTCACCTTCATGCCACAGGTATTTCACCCCCACAATACCGTTTCTTGTCGTTTGAAGAATATGGGCACCAATTTTTTTTTGCAATCTTCCACGACTTTAAATCTGTAAAGAGATTAACGTAAATACATACATATATATAAATATACATGATTATACAGATTGATTTTATTGTCAAATTCGTTAATTATTATTATGATAAAAAACTTTTGACAGTCTAAAAACCAATAGTTGTTGTTATGATTGTTAATATACAAAATTTTAAATTTTATTCGTAAAAATAAATATCATTGAAATTTTCAAATCTGATAATTCTTTGTCTTAGTTTGATAAGAAACGTAAATATTGTATTAATATTATGGATTTCCATAATATTATTTATAAAAGTCGTAGCATTAATTTCCCATTTCGTTATATCGGCCAGAGCAAACGATCTTTGTTAACTATAATTAAGGAACATGAAAGTAATGTAAATTTTTCCACCTTCTTATTAACAATCTTCTGTTACAAAGCATGGTTTGGATCTTAATAATTCTTTAAATTTTGTTGATACTATTATTCTAGATAATGAAGCTAATTTTAATAAAAGTTTAATCTCTGAAATGCTACATTAGGTCCAACAAAATTTTCTTTAAATGTAATATAAGACACTTATTATTTAAACAGCATGGTTTATTAAATAATATATTTTAATTTATAGCTTGTATTCATATCCTTTGTAATGAGTTGTAACTTTGGCTATATCACTTCAATATTCACAAAGATCACAACAGTTGATTGAACCGCCTACTCACTTTTAAATTATATTGTTCAAAATAAATTTCTGTTATTGTGTGTTTCTATTATACGGGTCGTTAATTTCTTCTGTCATATTTGAAAATGTTAACAATGTTAGTCTTATTTTTTCAGCTGTATTTTCCAACGTTTATGAAATGATAAACTTGTATATTTTCATTCACAATTGAACGAATAATTTATTTATTTACTCTTATGTCTTAGTTTTGTCGCATTATCACAAATAATTTGGTGAACCCATTCGAATTTGAACTTTTTGCAGGTGGTTTATTTACATATGTATTGTTAAAATAAAAAATTATCGTTATTTTCAAGTCACAACACAGAAATGTAATAGGTTATATTTCATGAGTTTAAAATAATAATTTCTTTGCTCCTTTTTTTTACTTGTGCAAATTAAATACTCGATATAGGAATGAATCGGTGAATTTATTTTATTACAGATTGGCGAATGCCTATTTCTTGAATTTCAAGGTTTTTATCGGGAAGCGCAAGAGGCTTGAAACCTTTCCAAGGAAATGTCGCCCATTGTTGCACTTGCAGCCGCTGCGCGGCGCGCGAAGGGTGGGCGAGGAGAGAAGGGGTGAAACACGTTTTGACAGAGATGAATTCGTTTCATTTCACGCGACCAACCTCCCCGCCTCCCCTTCCACTCCTGCCTACCCACCATGCGAGCATGATTTACCGGGCTGCGCTGTGGTAAGCCATGATTTATTATCAGAGGAAGGGGTGAAGTTGCACCGGGGGGTTGGTTTACACGTGGGAGAAGGGAACGAGTTGGACAGGAGGGCGGTGGGTGCTGAACACGTCACTTTTACCGCCCACCTCCCCATATCCCTTCGGAAGGGCTGTTTCGAAACTTGACAAAGCGAACGATGTTTGAAAGCTGCTTGATTATTTATTTATAGCGAACAACAGGTTAGCATACAAATTTCACCCCGAAGCTCCATACCTCCGAGTTTAATGGAAGCCCTTTCAGCACAATTCCTGACGCTGAAAAAGAATTAACAATAAGGCATGTTATCGCAGCCTTTGAGCAATAAATCATTGATCACAAGTAGGTAGCACAATAACTCACAAGTTCGATACACAATTATCCTGCTGAATACAGCAAACTGAATTTAAACGAATTAATCGCATATTTTATGCCTTCAAGGGATGATCGGGAGCAAAAAGCTCGACCTGTAAATAAAGCGATCACAGAAATTCGTAAGAATTTTGATTTGCAGCCATTTCTCTCGTGTATCATAACTTGAATGTTAGACGTAGCCCCCTAATAATTTATCAATAACTAGCGATATAGAATTTTGCTCGGCGAGGTGAGCTGTAAATTTTTACGTTGACAAATCGCGGGCGACATTTCATAACCGGATTAAGCTCTTACGCTACATAAAATAGGTGAAATATTGCAGCTTGACGTTAAAATTTCGTCCTTACGGCGTCAGAAATTTTACGCGCTCACGGAGTGATTAGCCATGATGAAATTCTCATTTGTATTTAGAGAGGTATTGTGTTCGAATCTAAATAAAAGAACCTTCTTTGTGAATTAATATTTCAGGTCATCATACTTCTCGTCTTTAATGCACAAGTTTTAAAACCATATCAATATATACATAATCATTTTATGGATCCTATGAATTGTTCAAATATATGTAATTCCGTTACTGGACGAAATGAGGCAATTTTAAATATGTGACCGTGTAAATGTACAATTTAAACAGAATCAAAAAATTATTATTAATATTTTTAATGGACAATTGTAAATTTATTGTAAGGTTGAATACATATTCAGGAAAGATTCCACTGATGTTTCGGCTGTGCTATACAATTACACATTTAAGAAGTTCTTCGGCCATGCCCTGTTGATTATTCGGGTTAGAGAGCTGTTATATAACACATCTAATGGTTCATTTCCTCATGAGTCGGTTTATTGTCGTAGATGAGAGAGATTCGGTTGATTTCTTCTATTATGTACGAGATCTCCACGTCGTTGTATACTGTTTTGTAAACTGAATAAAAATATTCGCGAGCTTAATTACACTGAAGAAATGGAAAAGTTTTCATATTAGAAACAAAATTAACGTTGTAAGAAATTATCGACCAGTATAACGGACAGAAAACAGAATTTCATTTTTATCAATATCATTTCTGTTTTTTGTCTGATAAACGTGTCGATAATTTCTTGTGGACAATAGTTTCCCATTTTTAATTTAAACATCAATATTTAATTGTGCAATACTTATTGAATCACTAATCTTTATTGTGAAATTCGTTTGATAAAATAATTTGATTAGTTATTATAAATTTCCATATTATTTTCTATTCAAGGGTAACACACTTAACGCTCTTATTATTCATCTTCTTTAATTAGACCCCAAATTCATATTTTTCCGTTATAAAAAATACTAAGGTATGACATTTTTTAAAAAGAAAGGTTTATAATGGTCGCGTTAACAACTTGGTCATTGGCGACCCATAAATAAATTATAAATAGTGCATGTTTAGGTAAGTATGCTGCGATTCACATTGATTCCAATAATATTCATACAATTGAACAATTTAAAGAATAATTATACATTTCAAATGTGGGTTTCTTACATTTTACGATTCGCATTTGTTAATCATCTATCATAATAATAGGATAATTAATAATATTAACTTATTTGAAGCAGCGTCTGTTGCAAATTCCACTGTACTGTAGACATAGTCTGTTTTTATTAGGAAGAGGCGTCTGCTTCTGAATATGAATCACTCTCTTGTTTTTTGACTAAATCTATGAGCCTTTTTATTCTACTTTTTGCCGTTTTATCATTTAAGTGTGGCTAAAAAGAGTCCAATACATTTATAAATGATGTAGAGGATATTTGGTAAACTCTAATAATTGTTCTTGGGTTCTTTGAGTCCGTAGCATTTAGTATAAGAGTCTTTAACTGTTCCAAATGGATAGGTGGAGCACTGGTTTCTTCTTCATATAATATTTTTATCGGGCCTAATGATTGAATAAGCGCCTTATATTTATGATCCTGAATGTTTTGTTTTCTTGGGTGGATTAGTGCTTGTCTTATGTTCACGATTACTGGCGTCTTTCTTATCAGCTTGGCTTGTCGTGCTCGTAGATGCAGTTCTCTTTTTGTTTGTTAATTATGAATTATCCATGTCCGGTTTTTGAGGGTTAATTATTTGAATTGCGGGTGCCGGATTCTTACACTGAATTTTGTCATAATTTTTATTTGCAGTCAGATTATTCTTTAGTACTGCATCTGTTTCCCCAGAATTCCCTCGACACAAAAACGTCAATACAGATATTTATAACTATCATAAAAATTTATTTCTATCGTTTCTAGCATCCTATTGCGATTATACTTATTCTAATACTTAACAGAAAATGTTTCTACGGAAGTAATAATTTTTAAAGGATATTACTTTTGTCCTAAATTTCAATAAATCGTATTTAAATATATTATTTTATATCAATTCGCTCAATAAGCCTTTATAATGACTGCAAATCGTATGTGACGAGTGACGTGGAGGTCAGAACAACTACATGGAAATAAAATTCCCAGAGGTATAACTGCCAAATGTCGTGTTCACTTGTCGGAACATATTCCTTTAATTAAATAAAAATATGTATTGAATTGCAACTAAATTGTCTTAACAGAATATTTTTAAAAATTTGGTACTTCCTGTAGTCTTATGACTTTATTTAGTTGTCTCGCTCACCAAAGATTCTATTACTTTCACCTTTAAATCCGGATGTGCTTAATCAGTACATTAATGAATAAGTTGTATTTAGCTATATTTCTTTCGAAGAGTTTTCTTCTCATTGCTCTTCTCTTGGTTATTTTTATAAGGGCTTCTGAATTATTCCTGATATCTTCCTAATTAAAATTTAACATTTTCCTATTTGTCTTTTTCAGAAACATTAAAGTAAACGCTTTCTTCCTTCTTGGCTGCTTAATTCAAGTCTTCTTATTTGCTTCCACTCCTTACAACTACGGGAAAATTGCTGATACCTAATAAAATTCTGACTGAAAAATTAATTATACTATTGTCCTATTCCAACAATTACGCAGAAATTGTGGAGAAGATAGAAAAGGTGGGAACAACCATTCACAGAATTTAGAGATAGAAGCTGTGTCTATATAAACCTTACAACAGTTTGTTCGTTTTAATTAAAAATTAATAACAAAAAGCAAGTATATTAGAAGACAGCATTAACGTTCAGAATAGTTCTTTCTAATTTACTACAGATTACTCTTATGTGAAATTCAATTATTCAGGTACTCTAGTTATAGATGTGACTAGTTCAATTCAGACAAAAATATTTTTTTTATAATAATCTAATTGTTTTCGTATGCCCCTTCGACGCATCTTTAACATCTATGCATACTCAGGAATTCTCGCTTACTGCTAGCCAAGATAGCATTTTTATCGTGCTACATACGAACTCCTTTTTAAAAACTCGGAAAGCCACAAATAAAGCATGACGACGATTGCTTGATGCGATGACTTCCGCCCATATTTCAGATGCAGGGGGAAGCAAAACAAAGGCTCGACACTGCTGCATTAGAGAGGCGGCCTCGACTTGCCAACACTGCGCCGGAAGTCGCGAATATACTACTGCGCTCTTCTTCTTTGTATATTTATATAAATTTTTTTCGCGTATTTTACTCCCATCCTCGTTTTTCGCTCCCAAGAATATAACAAATTTATTGTTGCCCTTTGCAAATATACATTTCACTGCTTTGTATTTACTTTTGTTCTAGCACATTTGAGGGCCAAGCATATTCTAATATTTATAATTCAAAGTATATTGGAATTGAACATAAACTCGGTGTATTCCGTAAAAGAGGCTTTGGCATAACAAGAAACTTAAGTTAAATGCCAAGAAGAACATTATGTACTTAAAGTATTTCAAACCAGAATAAACTTTTTAACAAGTAAAGTCCAATTAATAATTGAATGTATCAGATGTATTGCTTGTTAGGTCTGATTTGCTTAAAAGAATGCTTGTATATGAATATAGTCCAGTAGATTATGATGTTAATAAATATTATATATTCAAAGCATCCCTTTAAAATAGAAGAGATAATCCATAAATTAGTCGCTGGAGTTTGCAGTTCAGCAGATTGCTACAGCTGTATGTATGTAATTATATTCAGAAAAAATTATTTTAAGGAAATATTAACTGTAATGTGATCTGTATATTAGTTATCGTTTTGAGCAGTTTTCAGTCCCGAATTAAATTAACCCTCGCAGTTAAAACCGTCCCTGTTTTCGATTCAAAATGGAATGACGTGGAGAGAGTAGATTCTTCATTCGAAGTACATCGACCTGGGATAAAGTTCCGGGAGAAAATAAAACGTGAAGATTTTTCGAGGGAAGACTCGTACCCGCAGATGATATAAAAATGTTTGATGGCGGCGAATGGTGCATGCGAAGAGGGGCTTTAGGAGAAAGGGAAAAAGCGAGATGAGAAAGGAGATCAGAATGGGATGAAGAGGAAGAACACCATGAAAAAAGGGCGAGATTGTTACCGTTGGCCGGTCGTAAATCCGTCTCTCACGACGTGCGTGGACACGCATAATGCGTACAGCAACTTCTGGGTTACGCATCTCGTGCGTCCTGCGTGTCGGAATGTCGACTTTTACGTGACTGACTTTGTAGTATCTGCGGCTTGCCTTCAAGACGCACACTTCCGATTCATCCCAATGATGATGTTCCACGAAAGATTCATATCGCGACTGGAAGCATTTGAAAACTACGGTGTACCGGATGCTCCATAAACACAGCACTCCATCACGTTTAACGATTCGGCCGTAAAACGTGCTTGTTTTCATCTCTTAAAATTGTTGCATTCACTAATTAGGCCTAAGTGTTTGTTTAAGTGGGATCCAAAATAATTTTATATACATTTATTTGTTTTTAAAATGTCAAATCTTTTTAATTTGGTCCATAAGGAACCCAGATGCACTATTAAGTGCGCTATCGTATGTTAATTAAGAATTTCAGTACATGTAAATAATCTATTATAATATTGTAAGGTCATCGTATTCATAGACACGTTTCCACGTACAACCGATAATAAAACGGAATTATGCCACTTTAAATTGTAATAAAAATAAAATTATAAATAAAAATAAATTTGTTAAATTCTACAATTTATAATATATATCAAAATAAATTCACACAAAATATTAATTATTGTTTTTATCTCTTATTAACCATTTAATTTTTTTCTTCATATAGACACGTTCCTACATATCACCATTAACAAAGAAAAATGATACAAATTTTAAATTTCGATAAAATTTAAATTAAAAATATTCTTTTATTTTATTTTGTTTTAGTATTTCTATAACGATTTCATTGGTTTATTCAATTGCTCTTAATCGTTTTAAGAAAAAATATAATAAAAATAGAATGGTTATATCTTTATTTTAAAGTATTTATGAAGGTGAACGTAGAATCCAACACGGAAAATACCATTTAAAGTGCAGCTAAGAGAAATGTTTCCGTCTATTTCATTTTGCGGAGCGAAGTGGAGAAGGTGAACTCCAAGGTGATAGAAATTGGTAGGGAAAAAAATCACTGCTGACGTCTAAAAGGGCCAGTAGAAACATATCCGACGTTGCGAACTGCACTATACGATCAGGAGTATGAATTCACATACGGAATGAATAAAGCCTTAAGCTGCTGACTTTATTTAATTCATGTATCTGAATTGTCATTGCAGAACAAAAATTGAAATTGGAATGCAAATTAAGTTTCACAGGCCTTCAATTATTTCTATTTGTGAGCAGTAATTATATATAGGTTTTATAAATGTCATTCTTCATACTGAATATTTTAATAATTTCGAAACCGTCGTTAATGTTCTTATAGAAGCCAAGAAAGTAAAAAAAAAGAATCGTGTGACGAGGTTACGTTTGGAGCGAATGGCATTTTCACGTACTTAGGTAGGACAAGGCGAGAACACAGCAAAGCCATTAAGGGCTCGAGGGAGTACAGTGCCTTCATCAGAGGAATTCCCACCCTCAAGTTAAGGGGCGTAGAGCGAACAAAGGTGTCGAGCACCGCAAATTGAACACACTTTCCTGTTTTCTTTCTTTCAAGATAACTTCCAAGTTAACCCGAAAACGCTATGAGCTAGGGCTAAAGTTTTATTGATCAACATTTACGCCTAATATTTAGATGCCTGTAGGAAACTGAAACGATTGTTTTCAGAGTGATGAAATTAATGTTCATGAAATTTTAGTTTGTAATTAGAAGCTCGTAAACGATGAAACGAGAATACAGCTTTCAAACCAGAACAAACTTATACGTTGTAAGATCATATAGAAAACTGTTGTTCACTTGCACATAGAAGCTGAAACGTAGAAAAATGAAATAATCAACGCAAAATTAATAACCACAGAAAACGTTAAAAGCACGGGACATGTCACAAAATAAAATAATGTATTTTTGTCAAGTGGTTCGATCAGGTATGAAATCTGTATAGATGTTAACTAAGTTTTAAATACCGAAAGCCCTTTTGGCTTTATAGATTATATAATATATATTCTTACACAGAAAACAAAAAAAAATCAAAATTAATAATCATCTATCCCAACTTAGCCACTACCCCACTTCATATCGTGATATATATACTGTAATTGTAAAATCCTCAACACTCAATAAAGGCGGGAAGAAACTTAGGAAAGTTTGTGAATAATAAATGTATCAAAGGAAGTCGTTTGGGTCATGCTACTGTAAGGAGTTAACACTTATTAAAGAGGAAAACAAATTACAGCCAACATATTGGTAAACAAATGCTAATATACCGTAGCCGGTAATTGAAGAACCTACGCTGACTGATGAGATAAAGTTTGAAGAAAACCTAAAAACTGAATCCTTATTCCTAAATAAGTCCGCTTATTACAGAGATATTATTTTCACCATTATTATTTACCATTGGGATCACATTTTAAACTAGATGACATTGAAAACCAGACAGTAAATTTAACTAAATAAGTATATTATTATAGTTCTTAACAAAAATTTAAAATTAATATTTTTTTTACAAATCGATAAAATGACAAATTTATCGTGAAAAAAATAATTGTCTACAATAGCACCAATTTTGTATTAAAATACGCTCACAAAGAAAGATCTTTTGTATCATTTAAATGAATTTTTTGGACTCTAAAACTAAAATGTCGTAAAAATTAATACAGGCAGTTTATTGAATTGATCTTGATTATATTATCATACGATTAATAACATTCTGACTTATATTTCTGATGGAAAAGTGATAATGAATAAAGTTTAAAATAGTTGGATAGTGATTTGTTCGGTATTTTATATATATATATATATCTCTTGCCTGTCTTAAATACAATAATTTATACTACATTTAAAGAGAATTTAATTAATAAGTTATTATATTTAAGATTTGAAAATATTAAATATGAGGGATAAATAAAGTCGTTCTCGAGTTGTGATATTTGTTTATTATATCAGTTTTATTTCTTACATAAAGCATTCCTTCCAGTTTCTGCGTAGTGGAATAGTAAGGGCTTATTACATACCTCAGGCCGCAAGCCTTGGGGCTTCCACTGCAAATATTACGCTATTGTCCGTGCGTATTGTGGTGCAAACCGCAATCCTCGAGGCTCTCTCCCCAACCTCAACCCCATTTCCTCTTCCCCAACAAAATAAACAGCTGACATTTTCTGTTGACATTTCAGTCGTTTGGCATTTCTCTCAATGCTTGGTGCCGACCCTGTTTTTCCAGTCCACCCCGGCCTCCCCGTCTCCAGCTGTGCGATAGTATGAGTTCTTTTTCTTGGCCAGAAGATCTACAGGTTGTAGGTCGACCACAAAACAAATATGAAAACATACTTCACACATTTTTTCTCTCTCTTGAGAATCCCATATGTTTTATCTAAATTCCAACGAAGGGTATGAGGCCTGAATTTTTATTTTCAAACCCAAATGGAATATTAATCGATTAAAGAAAATATTCCTAGTTCGTACATGTTCTTTTATTTAAAATAAAACTTTCCTGTCTATCTATACTGTTTTAGGTCCCAAAGATTTTGATTTTTTTAGAGTCACAGACTCGCCGTAACTTGACCAGTTTAAGAGGCAGCTGGCCGACTATTCCAATAGGAATAGCGAACAACTCTTACCGTATGCCCAAGGTCTGCGGCCACGGAACATATACCTCTAAAAATAGGCCAAGGTGACTCAAATTATCGGAACCATAGTTCAAAAACCAGAGAGAGGAGTAGGCATCCCCAAAGGTAATCCACATACTGGCAACCCCCCTCTTATAGCATAGGAAAAGGAGTGAAAGGGGGATGCGGAAAGGTGGAGCAAAGAAGCCAAGGGTTAACTACAGCCCTCGGACTATGGTTTAATGATGCTACCCGGCAATTCACATCAATGTGATACAGGGAAAACCTTAGAAAATCGGGTCGGGCATTTGGTACTTGTCCCACGCCCTTCCGATGGCGGGAGAGGGGTTTGCTGTGCCTTGACCAGTTTGGGAGGCAGTTGGTCGACTATTCCAATTTTTTTTAGGTAATAGGCTACATGAGGGTAATCCACATGGTGGCAATCCCCTTTAATAGCATAGGAAGGGATTTATAAGGCGGGATGCGGAAGGGTAGAAGGTAGCCAAGGGTTAACTAGGGCCCCCGGGCTATAGCTTAAGGATCCTACCCTGCATTCGCCTAAAAGTAATGCAGGGAAAACCCTAGAAAAACCTGCATGAGGTAGGTCGGGCATTGGGTACTTGTCCCACGCCCTTCCGATAGCAGGGGAAGAGTTTTAAATTGTAGAATTAGAAATCCGACTATTCCAATTTCTAATTCTACAATTTGTTTTGGAAATATTCACTGTCGGCAGAAAGTGTTATCATTATTTATTTTTGAGTGACGGGGAATAATTTTCAAAAGTCTACAGACAATGGTTTAATGAGGTCAACCCTGATGAATGTATACTGTATGTAACTCCTTGTTTAGCTATTTAAAAACTATTTAACTAAAAAAAAAATAGTAATAACAGAATATTCAATTTTGGTGGAATTGCATTTTTTCTTGTGGACAACACGACGAACAGACTTCAGCATGAAGGTTCTTATGAATATAATACAGCTATTAGCATTCACAAGGAAAAAATGGCAGATGTTCCAATAGCTTGAATTTGTTCACGGCTGGCCGATCTTGATGCAACTGTTTCGTGATTATACGGACGTATAAGATTAAAATTGACATCCGCCGCCTTTATACAAAATGGCTTACATTCCAAAAACCTGATTTTAATTTATTGGCCACTGATTGTGTTCGCTTTCCATAAAAACGTCTGAAGAGGTTGACTCTAAATCGGTACATAACTTTGAGGCTGACTTAAGTCGACGTTCACCATTTGACGGGGTTAAAACTTAACATTCAGTCTGTCCACTTTTTTAATTATTAACGGGATATGTTATTTGTAGGTAAAAAATATGTAGATTGTGAAGAGCCGTCGAAAATATGAATTTATGGATCCAAGAGATATGAAAAATAAACAACACTAGATACTGAGTTGAAGAAAAACTTTAGACGGAAACCTACTAAAACCACAAACTCGACCCTAACGTTAAGAAGGTCGCACGATACCTTCACACCTGAATGAAAGTTCATTAATCATGTATTTTTTAATAGTCGGGATTATTCTGAGATTTATAAACTTATTACTCAAATTATTTTCAATTTAATTTTTCAAATTAATCAAAATAGTATGCAAATATATTTTTATTTCTAGCATGATATATAATTTTCTCAAATTTTTTTAGTGCGGAGATAATTGGCATGGCACATCTACGAATTATTTTGTGAAATTTTATTACTATGCTGACTCATCATCGCGGCCGTATTATCTTCTGGCTCTTTGGCTGTGCTGCTTCACCGTAGGATTCTCATAGTCAATTTAAACACCTTTTCTTTCGCCGCAAAAATATAATTAAATTAAGCTTGTAGCGTGAAAGTTCGTTCTACTTATTAATTTCAAATTAACAAGTGAATAAAGGTTCCAGTGTCTCCCATCACGACTCTCTCTCTCTCTCTCTCTCTCTCTCTATATATATATATATATATATATATATATATATATATTGTGGTAATTACGAATATGTAATTATTTAATAAACAAAATTTTACTATTTTCATTATCGGGGACGTAAATATTAGACCATTGCATTATAACTTAAGGATTGTCTACAAGAATACGGAGGTTGCTTGCTAGAGTTGCATTGTTGCCTCAGACAGCATTGAGACGTACGGAACTTGAGAATTCAGAGTTGCTCGGAGGAGGATTGAGGAATGTGTGTTTTGAGGAAGGTGTGTTTTGAGGAAGGTGTGTTTTGAGGAGTCCGTATTCAGAGTTCCTGGGACCACGACTGAGCAAGTGTGATTTGGAAGCAGAGAAATGTTGTATTAAAAGTCCCGGGTTTTGGAATTGCAAGTCGCCAGCTTGGAATTATATTTCGTCTGTTGCCATGTTCGAGTAATTATCAAAGTTTTAGAGAACGGAGCTATCAACTATGATTGTTCAAACAAAGTTATCAACAGTTAGGATCAGAAAGTGATTTGTGTTTGCAAACTGAAATAAATTTAAATTCAGTTAAATATGGCCTTTTAGGGATGTGTTTAAAAAACATAACTGAGATCGAGCCCAGATGACCAGACGAGGGTAAAGTAAATAAAAAATAATTTTGTAAACCTTGTAATGTAAATATAATTACTGTCAGATTTCAAATTCCGCAAGGATGGTAAAGTAATTCGTATTCTTCTTTATTACCAATCGATGGAGTATTGCTGTATAAAATTATACTTTTTATTTAAAGAAAATATTTCTGCTTTATTTCATTCCTAATAAAGGAAATATTTCCTTTGTTCGTTGCGTAGTAACGTCTCTTTCTCGCGTGACGTCATTGTCTCTTGGCGCGCAGTAATTTAATATTTAATGATCACGGTTTTTAATTATAATTCTTTCCACCTTTATGCTATGGGTTTGTCACCCCCACAGTACTGGTTCTCGATTTTGGCAGAATACGTATACCAATTTTTGTTGCATTCTGTCCACGCGATAAAATTTGTATAAAGAACAACGTAAATACATACATACATACATACAAATATACATCCTTTTTTATTATATAATATATATATATATATGTATATATCCCCTTGGCACCGACGCAAGTCCAATAATACGAGATTGCATTGAACTCCGCTCAAGCTAACTATCGAGCCCGCAACCTATAGTCGTCACATTTTGCGTCGCAGGCACACCACGAATAATTTAATAAATCTCCATAGTAAATGAAGAAGTCATTTTTGGTATTGCGTTTTGACCTTTATCTGGTTCCTATTGCGTATTTTTTTAAAAAAACCAAACATTTAGAATTATTTATCATTGAATAGATAATATAAGACGTATTCTGGGGGATATATCACAATTCGCACTAAAATTTTATGTAACAAACTCAAATAAACATTAAACATTATTCTAACAATTGTAGCAAAGTCGTAATAATATTGATCAGAATTCCGTAAGTGAATCCATTGTACATTGCGTGCTGTCGATTCAATTTCCGGTTACACGCTATGTTTGCTTCTATTGTCTTGGACCATAAGGGGTGCGCCAGCGTACCTTTTATTTTCATCATAGTCACGTTTATGTCACAAATGATAATCGCAATTTTTAAATTATCAATGAGCATAGTTTAAATAATGCGTCGTGAATTGCGTCGGATAGCATCTAAAAATTAATCTTAGACTTTTTAGCATTCATATAGCATAATATACTAACTTTTTGAGTAGTAAAATTCAGTAGTACTGCATTGTAAACGTATATGTTGCTTTGTATTTTGAAAATGTTTTCCGTTGCAGTTACAGCTCTATTTTTAGCCTAAAAGTGGAGCGGATACTAGCTGTCAAAGTGCACAGCTGTTGCATGTAACGAGATTGTAAATTGAATCGACCAAAGCTGCAGTGCACTTGTTGTCCTTCTTGCGGGACACATAAATTTCTGTCCGCAATAAATCCACTTCCGTCGTGTATTTGTCACGTATGAGACCGCAGCTGAACGGCGGCTGCTTTAAAGCACAGGTGTTTCGATCATGCGTGGTGTTTCAATGAGGCACCCACGCTTGGACACTCTCGAAAACTCCACCACGACATTGGGGCAGGTTGGGGACTCCTGCAACGAAAAAATACGTTACATAATATTGACACGTTCACATTAAATTATATATCGGAAAAAAATGAATCAGATTTAACACAAATATACTAATAATTATGACAACAAAACAGTGATACAACCGATAATTAATTAAATTATTAAATACTCAATGACATTAATACAAAATTCAAACAAATCAAAATGCAGATCGAGGGTTTTGAAGCCTTCAGCATACCAGTTTGTAAGTTGTAAATTTGTTTTATCAATATGATTGGATATTAGTCCGTTTCACTGTATTCAACTCATTCTGGGTTCGATTCCTGTTCCTGTCGAGATTTTTCTATCCCAATCTGTAACCCTAAATTTAAATTAATTTTATTTATGCAAGTTACGAGCGCAGCAATCGTTGCTTTCCACGTTTGTTATGATAGTGAAATCCTCTTCCGGGAATGATAAGTTTTTTTTCAGAAAAACATTAAAAGACTACTGAAGTTAGTCGACGTACAAACATGTTATACGTAACAAACTATCTGAATCCATTGTTCTTAACATATTTCAATGAATTCACTACACCTCATTGTTATTCACTCGCTGTCACTCCGCTTCTTCTGCGAAGTACAGAACCGAAACATGTCTTAGGGACATGTTTTAAACTTCAATAATTAGTAAACATGCAGTTGGCGTAATTTTTAACATGGGTTTGGCGGACCCAAACTACTATACCATTAATTACTCTTCAGTAAAATTGAGCGCCCTTTCCTGAATGCATCAACAATACACTTTTGTTTCGGGCAGGTCTATTCAACCTTGATTTTATATAAAAGAAATTGAGTCGGCCCCTTACAACGGCTAACACACATTTCGCTCAGTTTCAAATCATCTTATACGTCCTTTATTCTTATTTATATATGTGAGCCATATACACTCGTTTGGAGAATACTTGCCAGATATTTTGTGATATTCAAATGAAATATAACAGTGGAACTAAAGATGCAAGTATTTCAGCAATAACACACAGCTCAGAATCACGGATCATAGCACGCTTGTAAAAATTATACGTCACAGAATTATATAATGAGACATGTTAGGATATAAGTGAAAATAACACAACCGGAACGACCTTAAGAGAAAGAGGATTAGAACTACAGACATAGTGAAACAAAAAATAAATCTGAATTGGAAGTTCTTCCGTCGCACAAAGTCAGTTGCGAAGTGGAACCCCTGTATAAGAGAAGAACAATTTGGTAGGCGACACAAGTAAAACCAGAATAACAATCCCGGTCCAAAGGAGAATGGGGAAAAATGACTTGGAAACATTTTAGTTCCGTATGTTAGGGGCATCGGAAAGTACAAATGGAGGCTATGTACAAAAAAATAACTGAACTTCCGAAATGAAAAAAAGAGAGATTATTCTCAATTAAGGTGGCTCATTCATCATGATCTTGCTCCATCGTCAGTTTCCCGGGTGACTGTATAAACGATTCCATTCCATATTTTCCTGTCCAGAAACCATTTTTCCTCCTCCACGGCTATTCCACTTGCTTATTGGTCCTCCCCTAGATCTAGTTCCTCTTATTTATCTCTCCATCCATATTTTTGCCGTTCTATTCTCATCTATTCTTTGGACATGTCTAAACCACTTTTGTATAGCCTTATCTGTTGTATGTCTTAACGTCTCTTTAATTCCGACATCTTCTCTTATTTCTTCATTTTTTATCCTGTCCTTTCTAGTTGTTTTCTCTTGCACACATTACCTCAGGAACTTTGTATCACTGACTTCTAAATTTCGTTCTTCTGTTTTGGTTGAAGTGCGTGTTTCGAGGCGAAAGTATGTCATAGGTATAAGTAGGTTTTATACACTATCTGTTTGGTACTTAGTATAATACTTATGTTTCTCTTTATCACACCTTAGTTTCCGATGCATTTATACGCAATGCATTAAATCTCTCTCCGCTTTTGAACTAAGGTTCCCACAAACCCCAGGCACCTCGGGCTGTTTTGAGAGGTGTGTGTTCCAGGGTCGCAGACCTTCGGCTAGAGTTGTCCGCTATTCGCATTGGAACAGCCGGCCAGCTGCCTCCTAAAGTGGTCGAGGTACGGGGAATGGAATGCTGCGACCCCACAGCAATGCCCTCTCCCGCTGTCCGAAGGGAGTGGGACAAGTACCTATTGCCCGACATACCTGATGCAGGTTTTCTAGGGTTTTGATCTGCATCACTTTGAAGAAAATGCCGGGTAGGATTCTTAACCTATAGCCCGGGGGCCGTAGTTAACCCTTGGCTACCTTCATCTTCCCTTCCGCATCCCCTTTTCAAATCCCTTCCTATGCTATTAAAGGGGAGTTTCCATCACGTGGATTAACCTCATGTAGCCAGTTATTATAAAAAAAGTTGCTTTCCAGTTCTTTAATGCATCATTTTCTTAATTATTTTTATAATATTTTCATAGAAGTAAATTTGAATCTAGATTTGTTTAGCTCAATTCACCCTTAAAAAATATTTCCATGACTTTCAGTAATAAATTATAAATTACATGCGATCAGTGCTTATTAAAATGTCCAGTTCAGAGAACTTTAATGTTTATTCGAAATATTTAAGGAAGAAATCATGTGGATTCAGGAGAATGATCGCCATTAACATTCTCTTGTTCAATAATCAATTTTAGAAGAAATATGTATTGCTGTTCAAAAATGTTGTTGGTATAGCTGTTAAAGTTCCGTAAATATAAAGAATTGAATAAACGAGTTGCTTCGACTGTTAACAGAAAGTAAAACAATGGCGGCTGCTTGCAATGCGGGCTACACTGCAGTCGCATTATCACTGGCAAGGCTGGTTAGTTTGTCCAGAGCTATCGTGCTATAACATCTCTATCAGGTACGAGTACGGGTACGGAACGCACTCACGTAATTCCCGACCGCACATACCGTTTGACAAAACACGCCGCCGCTTCGTGTCTTCGCTGTCCTTGGTCACCGCTGTACCTACTTTAATGTGCCAAATGCGCACTCCTTATAAAGCATTTTGCGCACAGTTCCTCGCCAAAGTCAGGGTCACTTTCTGTTTCAAAACTCATGGAGAGTGTTAGCGAGAGAGAATATCTGTTGTAAAATTAGACTCTGAAAGTTGTCAACGTAGTTAAACCTTACGACTTTTAAGTTCCTGAAAAAGTGTAAATTCATCAAGTGTGGCATTGCTCCAGTTTATTTTCGTACATTATGTGGACATCGAATTTCATTAGCTCGACATCCACTCCCTGTAGTATTATTGTTTAATTTAAATATTATCTGGCATATTAATAAATCACGAAGATTATGTGAGACTAATAAATTCGGAAAGTTATCCAAATCGACTTAAATTTGTAACTTGTTTACTTATACACTATCTGATCATTTTACAACATCAGAAGAGGTCCCAAAACTATGAAACGTTGTGTATTAAGGTCATTGTCAATTTTATTCAACAAATTCATTTAATAAAATTGTTTCATGTTTTATTGGAAACACGCAATATTATATATTACTGTTTTAACTACGCGTCAATTTTTCATCGTATTTTCTACACTACAAGGTTTACATACAATTACGTATCTAACTTTCTTCTATGAAATAGACGTATATTATAATTATTAAAAGGTACCAATTAGTCCCTATCATGTTTTATTTTAAAATAATTCATGCATTGATCGTGAATTAGTTAAAGCTTCGGCTACTGCCTTTTTCAATTGGATACATGCAATATATTTCCACCACAAAATCAAAAATTATAAAACATTTCATAAACAGTGAAATCAAAAATAAAATCAGGCAGTTTTTATACGTGAATTTCCAGGCGTCCTAAAGTCAATATAAAAAGTCTGTAAGAATATGTCGTTTATGACAGTTAGGCCGGGGAAATGATCAACGGATTAATAAAAATATGTTCCCAGTCACTTCACTGAGGTAAAATGAGTATGTATTTCACTAAGGAAGGTTTTTCGTAAAATTTTCATTCTGACGCAAGGTACAAAACGCCCAAAATTTAATTACTGCGCAGTCAGCATCTACAAAATTTGAAGAATGAATCGGTTTAAAGGCAAAGTTATATAATTTCAAGAGAGGTATAGGAGATATAGACCTACAAATATATAAACAAAATCAAATCTAGATGGAGACATTTTAAAACATAGTAATCAGATCTATCTATAGCTTTTCTCGTTCTCTCGTATTACGAAAGTTTTACATCATGAATTTGTCAATTTTTTCTAAATAATATCAAATATCAGATCTACTATAAAACTTTCTTTCTTGATAAAAAAAACCCTCACAAAGTCCCAATTAAGAGCTATATCAACCATTGCGTAGTTTACAAAATTTCTTGGTTTGATTGAATTCCTGCTGCATTGGTCAAACAAAAAGATCATTTAATACTTGTATCATAGAAAAGATATCCAATACCAAACTTATCATTGATAAATAATATGCTGTCTTCAAATACCCAGTTAATTGGCTTAATGCTAAGATTGTAGATGTTGACACAAGGTACTATTCCGGAATTATATTAGAAATGCTTAATGATTAATCAAATATCACACTAATTAACGAACAAACTGATACTATGAAACTTAACAATTGCTATTATCCATTATTATAAGCTACACCCCTCTGTGCTTGTCTATTGTCTTTTAGATATGCTTTTAAGTTCGTCACCTGGTTTGTGCGCCATATCGTTCCCACGAGATTTGTGATTTGAATCACCTGACGAGAGCCATAAGAATAGCAGAAACGTATGATATTTAGCACTTATTTATTGTTTTGCGGTTATTTATTTATCTAATTAGTACAAATTTTAGATAGTCTTGCCCTCGCCGAGAATCTAATCCGGGACCTCTGTGATGCTAGGCAGTCACGCTGACCCCTACACCACAGGAGGTCGGTCCTAATGTCTTTAGTGTATAATTTCAACCCCTTACAGCATGGGAAGATAGCATCACTAAGGGAAGGGGTGGACGGGTGTTACATTAAAATAACGTGAAACAACCGAGTTTGGTGTCAAATGCAAGGTTATAACGGTCAATTACTTTAATTCTGAGATTCTCTAAGCCAGTTAAATTGTAGTTCAGCCCCGAGGTTTCGGGGTGTGGGGAAAATGTGGGTGATGGCCGTTACATAAAAGTAATGAGTAAACAACCAATACTGGTGTAAAATCCGGGGGTATGACAGTTACTGAGTTTGTTTCTGATATTTAGCAAACTGGTTAAGATGTAGGTGAACCCCTAGGAGGGAGGAGGAAGGATCAAAACAAATTCCCGCGTACAATCTTACACGCGTTGGCAATTGCTACCAAACTTATAAACATGTTACTAACGATCCTGGCAGAAACACTGAGGAGCTAAGACAAACCTACAACCTCCAGGGGTGACAGTGAACGGAGGTAGCATTAAAAAATATTCGTAAGTGGCCATTATTAACACCGAATAAAACCTTTTCGGGGTTGCTTAATTTAATAGAGTCATTCTATAAGTTTTAATTGTCCAATACAACTCCAAAAGTCAAGGGATTAGAAGCTCCCTTACGAATATTGGTGGAATGGTTTTAAATACAAGCTAATTCAAAAAATACCGAAATTAGTGTCGAATCCGGGGGTTATAGTACTCGCTGAATTTAATTATCGAGTCATTCATATCTGTTAAGGAAATTTTATGGATGTCGACGTGGAAGTGGACGTGGTTGACAAAACGTTACCGGATGTATTTTTTACTTTCTTGTGTACCAGGTATATTTTTGTCTCTATTTTGTTAAAGGTTGAATCAGTTTTACTAATTTCAATACGAGTCGTATTTTTGGACTTTAAATAAGTAAACGATCATATTTTTTACTCTCTTAATGTATCGAATGTATTTTTGACTCCTTTAAGAGAGTGGAAAATGGAAATATTGTTGACTCCCTTAATATAGTGGGACGGACGGTAAATGGATAAATATTACAAATAGTGACGCTATGGATGCTAGTTAAATTATATGTTTACCAAGAGTCTTAATTAATTCCTTCTCTGGGCTAATTTAAATAAATATCCTAGCAACGCCGCGGCCCCAGCTAGTTTAAAATAAATGTACTATTCAATGTTCACTATTTTGCTTTAAATAACGCCCGATGCCTATTCTATCTCCATCCCGATTATTAGTTATGTTAACTTTCGAATTGTAACATCCAATAATTATATTGTAATTTTACGTCGTGACGTATCCTATTTCCTCGTATGAGGACTAATGGAATAAATCAATCAAATCTAATCCGCTCGTTGCTAGGGATCTGATTCCATTTTCTGATTGTCCAAGTTTCAAATATTTATGTAACTGCTGTAGTGCAGCTTTATGAAATTTTACGCCTCAAATTTATTGAGCATTGCTACCATAACACCTACTACGAATATCATTTACTGTTTGTTTGTTAGGTATTTCATAACATCTGCATATTATGCGCATAGTTGTACGAAAAATACAGAATCTTTTAGCAACGTAAAATTGTAATTCAGTTGGTGCAGCGGAATTGCGGGGAATGGCGAACAATTTATGTGCAATAAAGTCCGGTTCCATATTCTATTCATTGCAGTGCAGAACATAAAGTATGGGAGGGTTGATGGTGCTGCAACCTGTTGCTGCGCGGGCCGGGCGACGCGACGCTGGAGTGGAGGCGGTCAACGCGACTCAATGCTGGCAATAATGGTTAGCTGCAGAATATAATGCGATTTGCGGGCTCGCTGATGGGGGCAGGGCGAAAACGCTGACCCGCGTTATCTGCCGACGATACATCATTCCTCTCTGTGTTCTGGCCCGCTAGTTTTCACTTCATAAAGCCCGAGCACCGCGCGCGTTGCCTGTCCAAGGATGCGCTGATGCGGCGACACACAACGGCTTCTTTGACAATGCTGTGCTTTCATGAAGTATGGCGTCGATAAATCACTTTCGCCCGGGCTTCGATCCGGGGCCTTTGAAATTAGCGGCAGCCAGAATCACCGTAGATAGGCAACAAGCTCCACCGCTAGTTGTGACGTCACGATGAGTCGCTACGGCTTCCAGTCACGTCAACAGCTATTCCCTGGAAATGAAAAATAAAACTACGTTTGAACCAGATGACAGCAGTATGTATTAAATATATAAAATGAAATATTTACGTCTGATTGAAAATAATGATAAGAAAAATAGCCAATTCAGACAAAAAAAGGTGATAATATAAATACCACACAACGTTTCTGGGATCCTTATCCCTTTCACCAGACTCTTGTTCGCACCTGACAAAGGGACAAGGATCCCAGAAAAGATGTGGTATTTACATTGCTATTTTTCTTATTCATTATTAAATATATATAGTAGTAATTGGTAATTAAGGCATTGTTCTAATTGAGAAGTTGAATTGTAGAGGACTCATTATTGGTGGATATAGCGGACGCCGCAACAAACCGGCAAGGCAAAGAAAGTATTGTTGATCGATCGAGAAGGTTTTACGCGCTCAAAATTTACGAGACGAACGAATAGTCGGGCAGCAGACAGCAAATAGAAGAGACGAAAAGAACGAACAGTCAGGCAATGAACGGCGAGGTGTAAAGACCACAAAATTCTAATACACGCAAGGTTGAACAATTTAGTCAGTCAGCAGCGAGAATGAAAACGGTCTAATTTAAAGAACGAGAAAGTGTTCCAGTAACCAGTACGCTGTTATATCAAAAATGCAGAAATTGAACTAGTTTTCAGTCAACAGACAAAACCAATGAGGGGCATTTTCAACAAAAATCCACGAGACCCACAAATCCAGGTTGCAGTAAATCATCGAGAATCGACAAAGTTATTTTAAACCAACTAACAAACTACGCTAATTAGAGTCTGTGAACATTTAGAGTCTGTGAGTACTTAGAATCAGTGATATCCCCAAAATTGTGTACGAAAAGTTAAAATGAGACTTGGGCTGCCGTAAGTAGAAAGAAAACTTTAAAATCGTTGTAAACCCCGTTTAAAAGACAAACGTCAGATCGTTCTTTAATTATCGGTAAAATGAGATCTTTAATTATTCAGATCATTCTTTATTTCTTGATAAAAATTAAAATTGATTAAATTCAATCTTTACTATTATTTCTTCAGCAACAAATTTCGTCTATGTTCAGACGCATTGATTCCCATATAAAGTAAATGTAATTTTTGTGATTTTGATTATATAAATTCTGCCATTATCAAACCCAGTTCAAGACCCTGAGATCCCAAATATTTTGTAATTTGAATACTTGTTTTAAAATTGTTAATAAATCTTGTTTAATAGTTTTCACGTAATAGTTCTTTTCATTTAAAAACGCCACATAATTCATATCAGAGTTATTGTCAAAGGATGATAAGCTATGTAAAGAAATTATTACAATATATTCAAAAAACATCAAACAATAAATCAAGCAAATGTTTGGTAACTTTCTTCATTACAATTTCAAGCCACTTTTGCAATAACATGATCGTAATTTGAAATTTACACTCAAATCACTGTCATTCGCTTATCATACAAACAACGGCTATCCGAAAACATACACGGCTTTATAAAACCCAGTGCCTATAAGTTCCGTACGTACTCGCTTTTTAAGTATCACACTAAATAGTATTATATTATAAATGTGCTGTATGAAATTACACCGGTTTTGCAAAACAGGTCCTTTAATAAATTGTGTCATTTTTCTGTAGCATGACGCGGATTAGTTTAAATGTAGTTATTTTTGTTGTAGCAGGATTATAAAACGTACTAACATGTATGAAAGATTGTATTGGATTCCCCTTCTCTGTATAAAAATTTCCTTTGTAATTGAGTCGTTGAAATTTTGCAGCTGCTGTAATTATTTTCGCTAACATAATACGTTTATTTTGGTTCTTGCGGTCGATGTGGTCGATGTTCTTCTTTTTTGCAAGTTAAAAACGAACCAGTGTAGAAAAATAGCTTGTATACGATAAATAGTTGTTTTACCTGCAATAAAACTGTAGTATAGCGTCTCTTTTCCTTCGGCCGGTAACATTAACCGACCTGACAAGTCTGTTACGTACACTGTTTGGCAAACTACAAAACCTTTTAAAAATTAATAAACTCACAAATCACCTAATGTTAAATTCCTAATTTAACCAAGATTTTCTAGGGTTTATTCTTGTTTGCAAATCTACAATTGGTAGAATAGATTAAATATTTTTATTTCATTTATTTGACTCTTACTAAGAATTTTAAGAAATAATTCAACTGAAAATATTTCATCTCGGA
Source organism: Zhengitettix transpicula (assembly GCA_037074705.1). NCBI lineage: Eukaryota > Metazoa > Arthropoda > Insecta > Orthoptera > Tetrigidae > Zhengitettix > Zhengitettix transpicula. Next base: position 71,383,892 of record CM073591.1, read on the forward strand.
ACATTTATTTACTTAACATAAATAATAAACGAAGAAAATGATTGCAATCAAATAAAAATAACGCGAAAACAGCCGATATTGAAGTCGAATCCGGAGTTATCGATGTCGCTGAGTTTAATTATGGCATTAAACTTTCCGCTTAACCCGGACGGGCGGGGATGGTAATTTTTCACACATATTAAAACGGCCGATCTATACGTCGAACAAAACGTTTTCGGAGTTAATGAGATAGCGTTTCTCCAGATATTTTTGTGTATAATTTCAAACAACCACCTTTAGTGATGGGGGAGAAGGGGCATTGTATAAAAATAATGCAAAAATATCAGAGAACGGAGTCAAATCCGGGGTTATGGATGTCGTGGAGTTTAATAACGCCCTGTACCCAGCTAGTTTATTATAATACACATTATTGTTTCAACATTACAGCACTGTGCTAATAACTGTATTTCATTCAGGTTTTTTTTGTGCGTCTAATAAAATAGAGTGGCAACTATGATTGGAATTCATACGTAGACACACTCTTACAATAATAAATAAATTAATAGTTAAATAATTCTGCTTTTAATATTAGGAACTGCTTCATCGCGTTTGCTAGGCGAGTGACGAAAAGTTTCTATTGTCAGAAAGATGCGAAAACCCAGTTTTGCTCTGATGCGCGTCATGCCTAAGTAAACGTTGTTCATCCAGAAGGTCGTAGATTTCTCCTCACTGATCTCGGACTTGCATAAGACGGAAATATTATCGTTTCGGTGACGTGAATAAATAATTTATGGCTTCTTGTTTCTTAGGAGCTTCTACTTGTCGGTTCCACCATTTTACTGGGAGCAATTTCGTTCGTTGGAATCACTCGAATTCATTTAACCTCTGCCAGATTTACCCGGCATTCTTTAGCTCAACTGATAACCGCTATCCGATACTAGCTCTTATTATTCTCCGTTCTCCCTTCAACTCCAAAATTTTTTAAAGATAAATCTTGCCACATCCCATTGTCATCTGTATGAGATAAACAGCTCCAAATTATTTGTTTCATGCACCTTCTATACGTCTGGTATTTTGCAGTATGCAACTTGCTATAAACTATAATTATCCATAATATCGTGACTGCCGTTAAACGTTTCTTAAAACATTGGGCCAGTCCAAAAGATTAAATATTTTAAAATAAACACTCCAATTCAGGTATTATGTGCAAATTTAAACTCTAGATAGGTGAAATAATGGCAGTTGCCAAGCTGAAATATACTCGCTACTAAATCACACATTAGCTGAATTCGAAATGAAACCGAATATTATTTTCTAGCGCAACGAATATCATACTTTATGCGAAGCTGAACTCGAGTCGAAAAGGATTCATATGAAGAAGTCAAAATAATTTAGCTTGGGAAAATTAGAAAAAAATATCTGTAATGAAAATGTACAGCATATTTTACCGTTCATAACGTACGAACAATAATAATGAAATTTTCAGGAGCTGAACTAACATGTATTCAAATGTATGTGTGGATAAGAGTTAGGACGAATGTTACAATCAGAGAGAAATAGAAACAGTTGTTGAACGCGTAGTAGGCAGATAAGACTGGATTGAGCAACTAAGTGTACTACTTGAGAACAAAAATACGCACAATCCATTGCTGGTTAAGAGAACTTAGTTGGACATGTCAGTAACAGTCAAATTAGCTACAAAAATATCATATTGTATACCCAAAAGACATCTCATGAAAAAGAAGTAGAACCTTAATACATGGAAAGATTTTTTAATAGTTCACTAACTTTAATATTAAAATTAAAATATCCTGATATATTCGAAAACATATAATACGGTTTCATAATATTACAATTTTATCACAAAAAGTTTCTGGTACAAATTCCTTCACAAAATTCGGACGTATTCGGGTTATAGCAATAATTAGGAAACCTTGAAACTAAATATTAAATTAACTGCATTATTTTTGCAGTGTTTGATTTTATATAAGGGCTAAATTGGTCCAACAATTATGATCATAAATAAATTAATTTGGTGTACATATTTGGACTGAATCCCAACTCATACGGTTATTAAATCTTAGTATATAATTTTTATGAATTATCCTCGCCATTATAAAATATATTTTGAAAATGTCGCAAGATTTAATTTCAATAAGTTTTAAATTAAATATTTTTCCCTCATTTGTCGTTTATGTTGTTAATTTAATTGTCCTGTCTTTTCAAATAATTTATAGGAGATAATCTACCTTACAATTGCAAATCAGGGGTCTCATACAACTGACATTAATTTATATTAAGAAGAAATTTAAGGTTTTTTATTATACGTTTAAATGACATAATTTCTATTTATTTAAAATTCAATAAAATTTTAAGTTGATATATTTCTCTACAGCACTAATTTTATCTTTTCAGTTTAATGTGTAATATTTTGTGGCTTCTATGATTGGCTTGATACGACAGAACGTGAGAATCCTGCTTATTCATACTTAACATTTCGGAACAATGAGCCCAATATCATCTTTGGTAATAAACATATAATTTACATATATTTGATTAAATATACAGAAATTACTTTGAATATATTTATTGAAAATATTAACTTATTAATGTTACCTGCAGATTTTTTTCCTAAATTACGCAACCTTCATAAATGTCTATTGTCGTAAACTATGGTTTCAGCTAAGTAACATGTGCACTTCCTGCTCCAAGAGAAAGCGACTTCAGTTTTACTTTCAGGCATTTGTTAGAAAAAGTTAAAGTTGTGGTGCCCACTTACGGCTTATTTGCTTGCATTTGTTTGACGTGTTTCCAGTGCCAGTTGATGGGGAGGCACCAGTCAGAGCCTAGGGTGGTTTGTATTACAACCTCGTTGACTCCCCCCTTAACAGCAATAAACCAACGCGTTAACAATGCGTCACTCTGCCGCAATCAGCAATGAACAATTATAATCTACCAAGAAAATTAGCTCATCCCCGGTGGCTGTGTTTTTATGTGGCTTAATTCTCGCGTGGATTCGTACCACATCTATCAAACCATTACGAGGGAATCCGCTTATTGCCAGTTCATACATACGCACAGACAACGAAGGGTACGAGAAAACAACAACTATAATCGTAACGGAACGTATTCTTATGGTTATAAAATTAGGATTATTGATCACAAGTCCTTTTCAAAAATTCCCGCGTTCGAAGGCACAAATAATAGACAGTAAAACAATAAATATTGAATTAAAAATAATTAAAATTATTTTACCGATGCACAAAATAAGTAACGGTACCTTAATGATAGTCATTGCATTAAATTTGTCTGTGCGTCAGTCAATAATCTGAATTCGACAAAGTACCGATACATTGTTTATTAAACAAGTTTCATTATATTCGTGAAATGATTACTTGTAGACGAGGTTAAATTTAAAATCATTCTAATATATTTCACCATTAACTTTTAAAAACGTACCTATACTCAAGAATATGATGGCTCGTTCCGCAATGAATGATGCCATTCTGAAATAACGTTAGACTGATTCCTGGTATTTACATGGACGAAATTGTGTTCCGGTGCAATTATTCTTGAAGGAAGTCAACAGTTGCAGTTTAACTGTGAATCAATATTTCAACGTCTTGTTTGATCATTATGAAAATCTTACTTAGATATTAAAGAAAGTTTCATATTACATCCTGTTTTGTGAATATTTAATTCAGCTAACTAACTCACCACGCCTAAAATAGTTTGAATTGTAGACATTCTGTTCCAAATCCAAGTAATTGCATATTTGTCTGTAGATGCGTTTATTCCGGGTTATTTGCATTGGGGTTTCCATTGTCTTGGTTTAAGAAAGAAACCAAATCTTTGAACAGTAAAAACTCTCATTCAAGAAAAGAATTATGAATCAGACCTGGCTGGTTATAAGAGTTATTCCTTAATTTCACTCTATTCCAGAGAGTCGCTTATCGAAGTGTATGTATCTGCCCGTTCCCTTGTTCAGTACTTCCATCGATGATCCAAAAAATTATGAACCTGCTTCAAATTCTGCAAATTGTGTTCCGAAACACTTTTACATCCACCTGAAATCAACAGTTATAGCTTCAAAAGATCGCAGCCTAGCCTGATTTACAGAGCGGAGAAAGCTACAGATCACCACTTCCTTTGATGTAGCTCACGACAGTAGAACGTTAACAGCCGACCAGCTCCGCCGTTTCCGAAATTCTCGTTTGCAATCTGCCATTATACATACTTACTACGGCAGTTTATTTCCTCAGTTTCGGAACGTAGATTGATTCCCCATTCATGTCTGTTCCATTTATAAGATTTCCTTACCGTAGCGTGCCCACAGCGTCACTAGGTGATATTCAATCTCGTAGTCGTCAGTGGTCATAATGCTTTGGTTCGTCAGTGTAATTAAACGTAGTTAAACGAATAATAAGTAGTTTGGCCTAAATTTAGATGTACATAAATAAAGTTTAAAGATGAAAACGATAATCGTGGTAGTGGATATTACCCTTCATAACCCAATAATTAAATATTTTCCTAGGAAAATAATGGATAAACAGAAGACATTAATTCGAGATTTCTCATGCCTTTATTTTAACAGCACTCAAGTCGATTTAATTATATTGAATATGTTTTTCTACAACTTTAAATCCTTATGCCTATTTTATACCTTGCCGCACAAAGAAATATTCTTTCAATTCGAATATTTGTGACGTTCCATTTAGAGTTTGGATAAATATCTTCGATTATAAGACATAAGTTTTTAAGAGCACTTAATATATTCACGTGTGGGAATGAGATTATATTCAATGACTGATATAATTCGTTATTATCTCAATTTCTACTCCCCTCTTTAGTAGTGAAACTGTAGACGTAATATGTTTTCCAGGAAGTGTTCCGTCTCAAGGAAAATGCTAACTTAGCTATCTGTTAACACTTAACAGATGACATCCCTTCCCACCCAGGCCCTAATATCCCAAAATATTCCCTCCCTCACTTCCGCTTGTCTCGAGCCTTGAAAACGTCTCCATGTTATGCTTTAATAGGAAAAAAAGTAGCAGAACCAAGGGGATTCTCTAATTGTTGCTGCCGCCCCTCGGTGGGTGGGTGAAACCATGCGGACTATGTGTTTCCAATTTTCCCTCGTTCCCTTCCCTGGTTGATATATTATATCGCTTCTATAACCCTAATGACAACATAGGAAATGTAATTTAGAGGGACCTAGCAGATGGGAATCTTTTGCTGATAGCTGAACAAAGAACTTTAATAAAAACGTAACGCACATTACTCTTCTTTAAGAATATGTGGAGGAGTTTGCAGATGCAAGGAAGGAGGATAATTACAAAACGAAGAATGGAATGTATTTTAGCTATCTTTTATTAATTTAAAAGAAGACATCCATCTGATTTTTAATGAAATGAAATTTTTATTACTTGGTTTGAATTGATTTTGAATTTAGTGTGAACATAGTTGTATGGTATATATGAAATTCTCAAATCTATTTTTCCGTGTAAATTAAAATATTTATAAATATTACCTGGAATAGTTCGTTGTGCTTTACAACGTTTTAAAGTTATTGCTTTGTGTTAGGAATTATGAATAAAGAAGTTTGTTACGTGTTTTTATTAAATGCGTGTATTAAAAAAACGTTGATGGATCAGAAAATAAAATAATTTGCTTATAAGCGAAACATGGTTTTACATTTTATGATGTTTTACATATTTTGTATAAGTCTTTGTTTATGTTGAATATAAAGCCTACATATTCATCCTTTCGTAATAATGAATAGTAATTAAAGTAATAAAACATTTGAATATTTTCCATTATTTTTCTTTTTTAGAAAATCGCAATATTAATGTAAATTAATTTAATTAACTTGATTTAAAGGTTCCCGTAAAAGGTTTCAGCGATAAATGAAATATAATAGGCCTTCTAGCAATTTGAGATTCCTGTAGAAAACATATTTTTTTTTAATTGAAACGTTAGAACTTTGCAACTATTGACAATATTCGACCAATTATATTTACTGGAGACATTTATTATAATTTCGCCAAGGACAGTAGATTTTATTTTAATATTCCCTGTCATGAGTATAAAATGATTTAATAAATATTGCTTCGTGTATGGTTTCCTTACTGAACGTAATTGTTGTTCCATAATGGGTCTCAGGGTATAATCAAATTTATTTTAAATGTATTGTGACTTGTTGGTTTGATTATTTTATTTGATCTATTTCACAAAGTATCTTCTTGTCTCATTGAGAATGAATTCGTATAAAATAAATTATTGTACGTCCTACATATCTTATTTATTTTAAAAAAATATATAGGATCTTATAATTTACTCTCAATCGTCATCTTTGCCATAATGAAAAACGCAGCGTATTAGGATTTTTTAAAATATATCATATTAATCGGATCAAAATACAGCTGCTTTGTTCATTGTTTGAAACAAGATTACGATGGAGTAATTCTAGTCGCATTAAATCACAATATATTTACAGATATTCATATTTTTAATTATAATTATTGCAGAAGTGTTGTTGTACTGTTTCACTACGGGACAAATCTATGCTCATATACATGTAACAAATGCGACATTAAAATATATTTATATTAAATTTAAAATAATGTTGTAGGTTCGTAAAAGTAAACATAAGGGAATATCTATTAGTCTGTTTTGTGGCTTGTAAAGCTTGGAAACATTTCAGTATGTACTTTATTGCCGTCTTTGGTTTGAAAAATCCATTCGCAGTCATTCTTCAGAAATTTTATCCTTCAGGTTTTCCTTTCATAATATTTTTTTTATATTATCGCGTAGGTAATAAAAATCTTGAAAAATTAGTAGCGTGTGTCCGTTTCGAATTAATTTTTGCGAAACATTTCAAGACGTTCTCTGTCCACTTTTAACTTTCTTCAGTAACAAATTATGGAAGACTTAATTCAGCCACGTCCTGAAGATTATGCAATGATTGTCGCTGAATCACCGACCAGTCAATATGACAACTCTCGAACTGCTGACTCAAGTAACAGAAGAAATTTTCTACGTAATTTAAATTATTATAAAAATGTGATTTTCGCCCGATTGAGTAATAAATTTGAACCAAACGAAAGCTATCCACCAATATTACACTGAAAATGTTGATGCAATTTTCTAAAAGTATATACAGGCGAATGCATGTCCAATAAAGTTTGGGAACAGTTGAGGCAATTGACAGATTTGCGATGGGACACGTGTTTGTATGGACAGTGAAGTTATGGTATCGAGATTGGGAACTGAGGCTGTAATTTCAATATTCATTATGCTTTTATTGTTGATTTTCAATAAAACTAACTCCGGGCTTAACGTGAGGGATACGATTTTTTAGAACATCTAATGGGCTATATTACTGCGATATTGTTTTAACAAATAAATTAATTACTTCCGAAATTTAAGGCCAATAGTATCGTACATTTTACCAGCATATTATCTTTCTGGATTTTCTCTTGTCTGAGATGTGGAAGTCAAAAATGACAATGATAAAGAAAGTTAGTAATAGTAGAAAAGAAGATCAATATCCATACCTGGAAGACTACGCAGGGAATTACTTGAATAATCGGAATCAGGGCGGCAGTTCCTACCACTTTTAGCAAAATGCCGCCATTTTAAAAACCTTTTTCCGCTTTATTACTCACAATTCCAGTCATTCATGGCCAAAAATTACTTGCAAATGAATAAATGTATTGCCGCAAATGAGCAGCGTACATATTTTTTTAATTTATTTATTCCGAGTTATAAATCGTAATTTTACGACCACATTATAGAGTCCGCCGGTAACAGCACTTGAATTTTATGTGGCTCTGTATTTATCTATCTTCATTACTAACTAGGTGACGTATTTAGTCGTTCAATTACATGAAAGGTAATTGACGAGAAACAATACCTATCAAAATATCAGTTTCAAATATTGATTTTTTATTAATTTAATTGTTTTTATTATTCCTTCAACGAAGAATATCAATTAATAACATCTTAATGTTTTCTAGACGCATTATAGAAAATAAAATGAAAATAATATCGATCATACAGTGTAACGTATCCGGGAGAGTTATCGGTGCAATGAAACTATCTGTAAAAAAAAAGAACGGATTTATGAGTATGTCATTTGAAAACTGAAAAAAAGTGTAAATTCATGCTGGGTTATTTTATTAATTGTATCTATTGGAATAATAGTGCAAGCTTTGTGTAGAGCAGAAATTAAAAGTACTTACGATGGAGAAATACATAATTAAATTGTATAATATATAATGTTATTTTTTATTCACTTAGATAATTTAATTTATCCCGAAAATATTTATTTATTCTTATCGAACGAACTTGAGACTTATTTTTGACCTGTTCTATTTTAAATTTAATGTCAGAACAACGTTACCCTCGTCATTTCTGTCTTTTCTTTTTCTTTTAACTGAACTCTCTACAAATCTTAAAAATGTTTGAAACATTGGTCTAGTTAAGTGATTGCGTTGCTTTCTTGCTTCTCTTTTAATATATATTTCGCATTACTAGCTTCATTTGCTTGAATTTGATATTTTAATTTTCTCACACAATAGAAAACGTGAATAATATTTTTTTTAAAATAAAGAATGTAGTCTCACACGCTGCAGAGAATGAATACAGTCTTCTCGTGTTTCTAACCGAGTAGACAATTGTTAATAGTTTTGACAATTATGACTATCTGAATTCATATTTAAATTAAATAATAAAATATAAGCCTTTTAGTAAAAAAAATATTTATATTTAAATTTTAAACAGGACGTTTCGTCCCTGATTGGGATTAAGTTTATGGATGATACAATTATCTAAAGAAATAAATTGGTCTTACAAAATGATAATTTTAAAAAATGCAATTTTATATTAATATAATTTATAGTGTCCACACCTTAAAATTTTTTAAAAAATTACTTTTGTAACGCTACATTACATTCATCTAATTGTTTTTTAAAAAATTATTTTGTAGCATTTGTTTCTTAATTTATTTGTTGAGATAATTATTATATCTGTGACATGAAGATGTTCCAATCAGGGACGAAATGTAGTGTTAAAATTTTGAATAGTAAAATTTTTTATGACTAAAAGGCTGCTGTTTTATTATTTAATAGTATTTTTTCTGTGGATTAAACTGATACATAGTCACAAATATTACAATTCCGTTCGGTGTCAAAGGAAGGTTGACAGTATTGTGACTTCCGACGAGGTAGGTGTTCCTTTGCATAAGTTCCGTTCCGTGCACGTGGTGTTTGTGTTTTTTCCGGCCTTGGTGACGCGATTGGGAGCCAGTGGCGGTCACGTGGCTCCGTGACGTCACGCCCCTCCGCCCGTTTCCCCGTGTATGTGCCATGTGTTCGCCTCTCTGCAGTGCGCGGCTTGTGTGTGTGTTTTCCCCCATATCCCCCCTACTCTCGAACTCCCTTCCTCTACAGGAACGGCTCCCCGTCGAAACACTACCGTTCGCTGTCTCACTTCTCTGCGCTGTTAACATCCATAGCTCTGTCCTTGCATTCCCCTTCGGTGCCCAACGCTGGGTCCGCGAGGGGAAAGGGGTTCGCTGCATAGAGGAGGGGGAGCGAATCGTCGAGGGTGGGGGCGGCCCTCCCCTCCTACGGCGAGAGAGGAGATGCCGTCGTAAAGCATAGCTAGGCACTCTAACTCACAATTGCCATCTGAACGGTAGAATGGTCGCGTGGTTGTACTAGCACTTGACGACCGTACATAAAGTTTGGGACTTCGTTCCCATACAGGAGAACTCGACAAATATATTTTTCACACCGAGTGGTTATATACAGCTAAAGCTCATCGTCATTCATCAATTGACAAACCCAAGAAAAGAAAAATATATGACGATATCTGACGTCGGGAGCACAGCAACAAACTAACTCGAGGTCCGAGTACTGACCTTCTCGGCCACCGACGCTGAGTGGTCCACAGTGACATTTGACGTTCGCAAGAGTTTCTGCCATAAAGATGCAGCTCCGAGATGACTGAAGAAGATCTTCGACATTTGGGATCGTCGGCTGCCTCTTAAAAATAATATAGCAAAAGAAAGTGCTGAATTCTCTGACGCCGTCTGGTCGATCGCTTTCCGGCAAAAGAAGGCTTCGAGGAAAACCAGGAATCTACTCGCCCATCTTTTTGAGCAAGTGTGTCGAAACGGTGAGTAGGACTGAAATGTGTGTTTTGTGCTCGGTTGTGTCGGACCGTCGCCAGGTTATCAATGTTGTGTTGGTGTTTAGTTGGAATTTTATTTTACTTGATGCTTCTGTGATCGCATGACCTTTTTTTTATACGGCCAAAATAAATTATTCTCTTTTTATATATATATATATATATATATATATATATATATATATATGGCATGATTATGTGTGTAAACTTCACAAAGCGATTGTTTAGACATTACAAGCACGTTATAGTTTGATATTAGGCTTTTTCGTTTTGACTTCACCCACGTCCGAGGCTGTCGTTTCAATATTTTTGTATATTTATTCATGAAAATAGAGAACACGAATTCAGTCCCATGAAATTACGAAATTAAAGATTTTAATTGGATCCTGTTCTTACTGTTGCTAATTTGAGGCAACACTTTATTGGTCAGGAAAGTTATGAAAATACTTTCTTAAAGGATAGTTTAAATTGTTAATTTAACGGCTGTGAAACACGCCGTAATATAAAAATATATTTTAGACGTCAGAAAATATTAAGTCTTTTGACGCCGGCGGTATCAACCGTAGATCTAAATAGACCATTAAATTGAAAATCCTGAATACGGAGGAAATGCGCCGGGAATTATTCGTGAAACGGAGACAGTTACCTATGTTCCGTTACCCTAATTGTCCCACCTATGATCACAAAGTAACAGAGGGGAAAGATGAATCTCTTTAACGTATGTGAGTGTTCTTTTTTTAAAAAAAGCTATTTTAACTTCACACCCTGGCCGTCGCAAACGCCAAATAAAAGTGTTACATTAATTTAAACCACATGTCGTCCATAAATTAGGAAATTCCTGTGCAGTCTCCAAGGCGATGTCAGTCCATCGTAAGAAGAGAGACAGAGAGAAAAGGAAGAGTGGGGCGGGGAGGGAAAAAAAAAAGTCATCTGCCAAATAGCATCGGAATGTTTTAATCTGAACGTGTTCCACGGGAGCGACACGCCGAGATTGGCTAATGGGATGTGTAGGGAGAGACCGATAGATCCTCCAAATCTATTTAATTTATCGATAAATTACCGTCGTCGAATGTTCTTCGGGACGAACTTGTGTGCGCGTTCCGCGAAGGCAACCGAACGGTTACCGAGTACGGGTCCCGTCAGCCTTGTAAATCGTATTTACTACGGTGCTCGTGCCGAAGAATCCAGGTAAGGAGAGCGGCTGATCGTAAAACACGCGAAATCTGCACCGCCCCCTTTTTTTTCCCGACAACTGTGTTTACAGGCCCTTTCCCCGCGTCAACGGGGATGAAGTAATAAAATAAAGAAACCTCTCAGCTGCCGGAGCTTCCCCATACTGGCGCTCTGGGGAAATCGTTGCCCCCGAAATCGCCGTTTTGCGAACATTCAATCGCCGCGACGGGCGACACGCACAATATCTTTACGACTGTTCGTAGGAAAATTACGACTTCGGTAACGGTGCGACACAAATTTATTATTATGAGTTACAAGGAGACCCGCCACACTGTGCTACCTGACTTGCCCGAGAAAGTAATTCATGAGGGAGAGAGAGAGCGAGAGCAGAGATTTGCGTTACATTAGTGTAAGGTCCATTGTAGATGCGCCACAATAGTGTCCCGAGCCGCGGTTAATAAATTCAAAGGCAAGTTGCCGTACTCTTTAAAGACTGTTACTAGAAAGATACCTCGTGTAAGGCGTCGAGAAATAAATACGCTAATCTCTCAAGTTATGGACTCTGGATGGCATTGTACGTCACGCAGTCGAAAGGAGAGTTGTTAAACAAGCCTCTACGGGAATTATATTCAATTAAAAGACAGTTCAAACGCTTTCTGCTCGGGATTAACTGATGACATAATCCACATCATATTTTTTATCGCAGGGCCAGGGTGTTATAATAACATAAACAAGATTAAAATCAAGAGACGAACTGTCTTCAGCTCTGTGACAAGACTGTTGAAAATTCTAAATATCTACTGTTATAAACAATCGGAAGTATGGCACTGATTAAATTGAGGGAACCTAACAAATTATTATTAATTAAAAATTGTCCAGTGTAATTTAGATTTACACACAAATGATCAAAAACAACTTTTCAAAGCACAATAGTCAGATAAAACAAACTTCAAAAAAATATTAAATTCCGTACAGATAAAAATATTGTTATGACCTCACTAAAAACACTAAACAAACAGGTACAGAAATAACTAATGTTTATATTTTATATTCTGCAGGCCGATAACAGCGTTATTAAGAAATAGAAAATTGTGGGGAAAAAAGCCTGTTCAGATGTTTACGAGTATTATTATTTTTTAAGTAACTATTAAGTAGTACATATCGTAGATAATTCATTTCACAGCTAATATTCCAAATATTGGACGTTTCTACATTCGATTTTAATAGGAATTCGGGGTCAGTTTTTTCTCTCTATAAAACCATCAAATGGCTGCTATATGTTTTGGAAAATTAATCTTGAGCGTGTCACTGTGATTAGTATTTCTTAATAATCACATATGATTATTGCTGTCTATATATTTCTGTTTAACTCTTTCACAAAAAAAAACAGTATTAAACTAGAATATTTTTTCTACTTAAAATTAACATTGAAGTGGTGCAGTCGGCCTACTTATTGAAAACGCAGAAAATATAATTTATTTTCCCATAAGTAAATGGTAATAATTTTATTGTAATACATTAATTCGACTGCATTAATTAGAACGCTCGCAATGGTACTATTTACCTTAGTATAGAACTGGAAAGCCACAAGCGGGCTAAGTTGCGACACAAATCTCTCGCGCCGCCCCAATTCGTTCTCTCTTTTTTTCCCCCCCTCTCACCCACACCCACTCGCTCTGTATTGATGGCAGAAAATGCTGAATTCGCGAGCGATTCCACGGTGGCAGAAATTATTTTTTTCCGCCTCCGGTGCGGATTTTGCACTCCTCTCTGGACGGTAGGCGCGGGCAAGTGGATGGCTCGTATATTGCAAGATTATATTCGTCGCTGTAATTCAGCTCGTTTGCCGTATTGTTTGGCCATGCGTGCGAGGGGGTGGAACGTGTTTGGACGGAGCCGCGAGCGATAAAACAGGCGGACCTGTGATCCATCCCCGGCCTGATGGATTGTAGGTAAGCAACAGCGTGATGTATACACGACCAAGGTTTCAAACTCCACACACACAGACACACGTCCTCCCCCTGTGGGTGCGCAGATTCACGTGGCTCTGTGCACACACTGACAAAGGAAGGGACTCGTATTTTATCTCATCTTTACGCAAATATTAATAAAATAAAAATATAGGGTACTGGAGAAAGAAAATACGTTTCATGCTACTCGTGTAAAATATTCAGGTATAATGATTACATATAATATATCTGGAAAACAGTCACTGATTTAGTTTTGAAAAATCTGTCGACATAATTCAAAAATTCATTATATTTTTTTAGTAACAAACCATTTAACACTGACAGCCTCCATAGTTAGTTTGGCACTCGTCTTCTTAGATAAATCTAACTATAATGTCAATGTCAGTTTGAGAAATAACCAATTTTATCTAATTCGAGCAACAACTTAAACTGTAAAATATTTTTAAACATACTTATTACGTGTCAGTCGCACATTTTTAAAAATTCGGTAAAAAACATACTAATTGCATTTCTGACTGAAAAGTAATTGAATGCTATTATTTTATAAATGTTATTTATAACTCAAGTATTTAAATTTTCAGTTCAAATCAAATAATTATGATTTCTATATTTTCCGCATCTGCATGTTTCTGTTGCATATAATATGGATATCTAAGTATTGTTCCCTATCCCAAACCACTCATACAATTGATTTTATTATATATATATTTTTTAAAACTAGACTAATTATGGGCTTAAATAAATAAAGTGCCATGTAAAAATATTAATATCGGGAAAATTAAGTTTTATAGTTCTAAAAAAAATATGTTTGTATATTAAATTTTCAATGTAAAAAGCGATACAATTAAATTGTATTCCTATTTTTATGTGTAGGAAATAAATAGAAACTTAACGGAAGTTTTAAACGCTATCGAAAATAATACTTTGTAAGCTGATAAAAAATGGAGATGTAATAATTTTTTTTGTAGAAAAGTTTGTCAATACTTTAATGAATGTAATTAAAATGAAGTCTTCTACACGAGTCAAAATATTCTTTCATTTTAAATAATATTATATTAAAATAATTTAGGTTGATATAGATTTTCTTAACAGTCAGAACCGCTATGATGAATCGTGATCCGTAAGCGGCATCTCAAGTATTCCGTCCATATTATATTTTCCTCTCCCCATAATTGCAAGGGTGGGTTATCCAGCAGGTATTTTGTCTGCAGCACGGTGTGACTCAGCGGGGGTAGCATCCACCCCTGTCCTGCGGGAACCCAGGGGGTACTTAATTACTCCACCCCCGTCTTGAGTGCCACATTACTGTACCTGCTATTTGCTCGACCACTTCCCTTTTAAGAATATGGACAATGATTCACCTTCTTCATAAGCATCGGCGTCCCCTCGTAAAAGTGGAAGGGGTTCTGAATATCTAGCACGCACGGTGGACCCTCATTTAGGACTTTTGTAAAAGTTTAGAATACTAAAAATATTGATTTGATAATTTGTTCTAATTGTCTAATATAAATACCATTATAGTATATATTCTTCTATCCAATAAAATCAATACGCATTGAATGTCTAGTCGCTTCACTTTTTTTAATTTCGTCCGTTATTATTTATGCAGATCATCATCTACAATTATGCTCAATATTTTTTCAGAAAATATCTGCAGGTGGCAGCGTTTTTTTTCATTTCTTTATTCAAAACTTGCATTTTTAACTATAGAAAACAAAATTTAAAGCGTCAATTACTCCAAATTAGAAGATAGTTTTTGGTTTACTGACTATAACCATAGAAAAGAAAATTAACAATAAGTTCTCCTTACTACAATTTTAAAATATGTTCCCAGTTTCTTTTAAAAAAAAATATTGTAGTCGAAGTGCGAAGGTAAATTTGCCGTATTCTATCAAAGTTCAAATGATCACTATATTACGTTGGATCATATGGATTATTTCCAGCGTAATTTTTTTTTCTCTTACACTTTCCCAACCTTAATATTCGTTAAATATTATTAGAAACCAGGAAACAGTTTTCTTTTAAGGAAAAATACAATTTTCATACTTCGAAATTATTATTCAGTAAAACATTATTTGTTTCTTATTTTAAAAAAATAAGGTAAACGACAAGGCATACATTTTTTAAAAACTTGAGCTAAATTTTCGTAAAACCAAAAGCTAAGTTGAGCTGCGCGGTAAAAACTCTTAAATTTCACATCACCTAAATGACTATAACTTCATTCATGTAATCGTTTTCAGATTTTTGGAAAAAACTCTTTCAATTTGAAATGAGGTATATTTATTTTCAGAATATTATTATATTATTATGTAAAGTAAATTAAAATGAACAAAATGAAACAAATACAGATTTAATATATATTCTTCTTAATAAATTTTGAGCAACTGACAGCCAGATATTATATATTAAATAATTGCAACTTATTCTTTACTTTTTCTACATCTAGAGATACAGACGTGACCTTTGACATTATGAACATCGATAATAAATTACGGAATGATTAATTGTCATGCTTTGATATCCAACGCGTCAATATGTATACATTTTAAAATGAATGGAAATTTATTCTATTACTGTTTAGCAATGAACGTGTAAGCGGAAATTATATTTTGCAAAATTAATTTGTCACTTTGGTAAGTTTCGCGTAAAAGTCGACATATTTTGATACGCGGGGAATACTGACGTTTTCCCCGTCAAAAAATCGCGTAATGTTTGACGTAAATCATAGCCGCGTAGTCTGTAACGTTTCACAGAGTGAGACCGAAACTCTCGCATCACACAACAACGTGACGCATGTTCCGTGCTTGAGTGCTCACAGACTCACCGGACAATCTCTGCTTTTCATCAACAACCGTTTAAAGCACAGAGATGTCTGGGTGATCGGTACTCTGCTGTTAAAATGCAAGCAATTGGCAGTTTTTAGATTCATTTCAGAAAGAAAATGTCAGTCACTGAGAAGAGCAACACTTTTATCTGTCCTGCATCAAAAATCAACATGCACGTGTGAATTTTGTTTGTATTTATATCTGAATTAATAGGACGAGTAACTGCTCAAAATAGTCACGCTGATCAATGAAAGGGAGTATTGTCGAGCTGAACCTCTTGGGCAACCCAATGCCTGCTACGAAATAGGAAAAGTCGGTCAAAAGAGAATACAGATAAGTTGAGAGATAGTAAAATACCAGCCGAACCGAATAACGGAGCCAGACGGGCCCAAGAATTCGCTATCTGTAGTTCAAGAGTCTCTGAATGCGTTCTTAACTTTTACCTCTCATGCGTGTTACCCGCATATTCGACAAAATCGTGACATTTATGAAGGTTATCCTTTCAGCTCACCAGTACGAGCCTTACATGTAAGTTTTAATCCAAGAGTAACATTTCCCTCACTAACCCGCCAATTTTAGACCTTTCTGCATCTTTTATGTAGATACCTGTCATAAATCGTCAGCTGGGAAAAGGAAGCTTATGTTACTGTCAAATAACAACAATATTAATTAACGAATATTTTATTAACCTTAACAAATAGATAATGATGTGGTCAAAAAATTTAAATGATGAAATTAGTAACACTTATTTAATCCACGCAATTATAAGGCTCCTTTATGGAATCATACTATTTTTCAAGCAGTGTTAATTCATAGAGATGAAGGCGTGATAAAAGGCCAAATCCTTTTAAATCTATGGTTCTTAATTTATTCTTCGTTTCATAATGTAAATATAACTAAATATACCGTTCTATACGCCCTGGTAGAGCCACCTCCAGCGCTAATCATCTTGAAGCAGTTCAATAAATTGTGGCTGAAATCGTTACTCTAAAAATTAACTGAGAAAATGAGACAATGTAACGAAACATCCAGATGATCCGGTGATCTGATGTGGAAAATTTTATTATGAAAAGTAGATGTATCAGAAATTTTTTTTACTTAATAAAAACTTTATAAAATTCGGTGAATAAAAAACACCAGGGTATAAATAATATATATGTGAATGAATTTTTAATTTTCAAAAATAATAACAATTACAGTCAAATCATTTATAAATACATATAATTTCAGACTTGCATGTTGATTTTTATGTAGACGTAATAATTATAAAAATATTTATTTATTTTGGTTTATTGTAAATTTTAAGGTTTATAGATAAATTCTACCTTCAGGACCATTTCCTCTAAATACATTACATTAACACAACATTAATATTATGAAACAGTGACTGAGTTCTTATGTTAGACATAATGAAACAAAGATATCTACAAAAAATAGTAACAATTACTTACGTGTAGCATATTTAATTTTTTTATTATAAATTTGACGTGACTAACTTATCAAAAGATTTATTCCCAAAGTCATCCATCTTAATAATTATTTAGAGAAAAAGAGTTCCTCAAGTTGAACGAGTAATATCATATATATATATATATATATATATATATATATATATATTATATATATTATAAAATATTATCTAGTAATCACATAATAAAATTAAAATTTTAATTGCTATAAAATGAACCTATAAGTTGAATTATAATTTTTTTTTCCTTTGTATATTTGCTAAAATCCAAGTGAACAAAAGTTCTATAATTTTGTGATCTATAGGCAAGTAAAATATATCTATCAACTAACTCGAACATTTTACGGTTTATATTCTCACAAATGAAAGAATACCGTACAGTTATTGTCCCACAATAATTAATTCCTTGAATATTAAAAACATTATTTTAATATTTACACTGTTTTCACAAATTGAAGAATTGAATGTAATTGTGTGTAATCCCACAAGTGATTGAATTTGAAACAGTGTTGAATCATTGTTCTACATCAGCTTATTATTCAGGTGTTATTCAGTTTGTTTTCCTACTTACTGTCTTTGAATGGTCCCCCGATTTTAGACAACTCTGTTCCCATATTCTGTTCATCACACTTGGCCTTCGTAAATCCATTCTCATTTACCAGCAATTAACCCCTGGAGCAGCCCGAGCGGAGCTAACGAAATCCCTTCCAACGTAAGCGGAACGTC
The DNA here is from genome assembly GCA_037074705.1 of Zhengitettix transpicula. Taxonomy (NCBI): domain Eukaryota; kingdom Metazoa; phylum Arthropoda; class Insecta; order Orthoptera; family Tetrigidae; genus Zhengitettix; species Zhengitettix transpicula. The sequence continues at coordinate 71,402,227 of CM073591.1, forward strand.
ATCTGCCAGACGTTGGGTTCCGGTTACATATTTGCAGAAATTTTCCCTCCTACGTTCTGCCACAGAAAGACGCATTTTTTTCCACCACAGTTTCCACCATGACTCTTCGGCTGTGACCTCAATTCCCTAAAGCGGCCAAGCGACTCTTGGCATTGAATAATGCCCCAGGTCCACAAGACAGAAAGACAGAGAGCGAGAGAGAGAAAAAGCTGGATCCCTTTTGTGTTTCATTTCCTAGACTCCGCCCGTCTCCACTAAAAAAAAATGAAAAATAAAAAAAGACTTGTTCCTTCACGTATTCCCTCCCCCTCTTTCCTGCGGTTCACGCGACGGGGGGTCGACTCGGCAACCTTCCTCTCCTATCTCTAACTACCCCACAATTTTTTTGATCACGTCTGATGACGGCTCAGATCATCTACAGCTTCTGGCTACAAGTTAAGGAAATAACGTTTTATTCCTCTCGCGAGAATGTTTCTCAGTTTCAGTCGGCCTTCATGATCACCTCCGCAGTTTTTAGGTCCAGATCTGAGGGCGTCGACGAAGCCACTTCGCTTCCTTGCATGTCTGACGCCCGTTTGGCGTCGTGTGTTCCAGAGAGGGTTCTTATTAAGTGCCACTAACCGGACTCAACCCAATAAAGTTCAAGCGGCGAGCATTCCTGCGCCCCGCGGCGCGAGTTTTACTCGCGAATCTGCTCGTGAATTCTTAACGGCGAACTCTTCCCTTCCATTCACTTGGTAATGATAGGCAATTCTACACAAATATCTTCATTGAAATATATCGCACGTGGCTTAGTTCGGGTTTCCATACTCGGAATAGCAATAAGTCGATTCAGAAATAAAACTCAGAACTATATTCAGCCTCAGTCAATTTAAAGGCAATTTGCTATTTGGATATTATTCTGTAAACTGACGTCTACGTGAAAAATACTTTAATGGAATTTGACACTGTTCCTTATTTATAAATGATATTGCACTGCTAATTTGGTATTATAAATTAATATTTAGTATGCGAGGTTGGAAGAGATGTAATATATAACAATAAAATCAATTAGGATAATATAGAGATAATTAAAACTTCGTGGGTTTAGCTGTTTCCTTTCCTACGAGACAGGTTTTTGACGCTAATCAATCCTAGGCTGTATTCACCAACTGTGAAGTACATCATTTTTTTTTACGAGCGGTTTTCTCAATAAAGGCGTTATCGGATGTAATCCGTAGTCGTGGCGAAGCTGCCCATGGATATTTATAGCGGTTATGCGTTGCGACAGCAATAAGTACGGAATGATGTAGCCCCCCCTCTTGTCATAAACAAATTCACACATCAGTCTAGTACAGTAAATAAAATAATTACGCATAAACTTATTCAGATTTAAAATATACTTGGTAGGAAATTAGTTGGTTATCAATCGATCCCATTTGTTACTGCAAACTGTTTCGTGAATAAATTTTAATATGTCGTCAAAAAATATTACAAAGAAAAATACTGCAATACGCAGTGTTAAAAAGATGAAGGTGTAGCCAGACTATATAGAGTGGAACATATTTTTAAAACAAATCAATTCAACTGTAACTACAAAAGGTGAAAAATAAAGGAACTGATTAGGACGACCGCGACGGACTTGATTATATTTTATAATGAAAATGAAGTTTCCGTAGATACGTTTAATACAATTATAATTTTTATGATTAAAATTAATACCACAAAAATTTCGTTATTAAAAACGATAAGTAATTAATATTTAAATATGAGTTTTGTTATTGCAATTTTTTAAGAAAATATGGAATACTTCGTGCACTTCCCACTCAAAATTAATTATTTAGAAACTTTCGTGATATAAATTTCGGAATAAAACATCGTTGAGAAAATATATAATTCAATCATTACGGTGATTAAATAAAAAATATTTAATTAGTTAAATATACAACTTATACTACTAAACGTAGCTCAATATAGATTTATTTAGAGTTTCTTAAGAGTGAAAGTGAAAGTTGAAATGAGGCAATTGCTGTTTTTCTCCCACAAATATAACACCAAATTATAAACAAATAATTTGGCAAGTGTTATTTGCTTTCGTAAATTTTTTAAATTTCATTAAATTTTTTCATAGGATTTCAAAATTTTTATATTATAATCGACAGTTAATAACTGGGTCGGAAAATATTAATTATTACTGTTCTTCAGAACAAATGTAATGATCCGAAAGTTTTTGTAGATTTATGACAGTGAAGTCTATTCATCCAGTTTATTTTTAAGTATATTTTAAATTTACAGATGTAATATATTATACCTAACTTTTTTCTTATAAACTTCAGTTAATTTATTTAGGCTAGGTTGTATATTTACCAGGTTCACAAAATTATTTATATTGACCGTAAAAATGTTTCCTCTGGTCAAAATTAAATCGATAAGAGACCCGGAGCTATGCGCATTGGAATTTTCGCATTGAAAGGAATGTCGCTCCATAAAAAGGTTCCGGCTACGCGTAACAACATTTCCTTGGAGACGATATCAGTTTAATTTTTTAGCATTCCTAGCATTCAAATATGTCCACGTGGATACGGGTAAAATGTATTTAAGAGTTCTAAATGAAGGGTGATAACGTGTAATATTCGTTATGGCGTCCGCCATGTTTCCGGGACTTTGGGCAGCTGGTTCCCGGCGACTGGGGAAGCTTCTCCCGCCAAACCAAGGAGCGACCGCTGGGATAACTTCCCGCCTGCGGGTCACAATATCCCTAAACAATAAAAGCTCATTCATCGAAAGACAAGAAAGAACGATCACCGGTTGGCACCAGATGTTCCGTCCACAGTTTCAGGATATTGATCCGTCAGAAGTTTTAATTTGTTATGGGATCAAATGGAAATAACACGATGAAAAACAAGGTTTAAGTTCTCCCGCTAATAGTTACTCCAAATTCACTTTTAAAATTAACCGGGAGGCAAAAATTCTATAGTAAGTATTGTTACCCAATCATACACGACACAATAAATTCATCAATATGAAAGGAATAATTTTTTCGTGTACAGTACAGTACTAAAAGTAAGTCGGGTACGTTTCCAGTAAGACTCGACAAAAAATTGTATATAACATTTTAAAAAAAACTAAATGAAAAGGTCAATTTAACATGGGTATTTTATCATCTTCTGAATAGAAAATAGTACTAAATCAGGAATGTAATTCATCCAAATATGAGAAGAAAATTGCTCCGTTGAAAACGTCACGATTTTAATACGAGACTGAAGCCTTAAATTCAAATTTGAATTATTTTTCCCCAAATAAAATGATATAACAGAGTTCGGCTGTGTGCACACATCTTTAACTTATTCTACTGAATCGCCAACAGCGATTTAACAATCAATGTAATCATAAAATAAATTATTTCAGTGTTTGGCAGTTAGTGTACAGTTGAGTTCTCTGTAAATTAATTATTCAATGCAAAAGTCTAAGGGTCGCAATAAATAACTATAAATATTTAACTGTACACAGAATATTATATGTGCCACTGAATTTGTTGTTGCTGGTCTAGATTCAGGATTTCCTGCTCTTCTTACTCTAAGTGCTGCTCATTGACATTGATATTTCTTCTAAGTGCCGCTATATTTGTAATTTTCGTCCCACGTCGTTCGTCTTACGACTTATTAAGCACTTTCGAGACAGGGTATGTTGAATATATTTTTGTACGTCTTCAATTTGATCGTCCACTTGTTTATTTGTATACTCCAGACACTCATTTTCTAAGTCTTTACGATTGGCATTGAATTTCCTCTCAATTGTGTGTATCCAAGACTTATTCCTCTATACTGGAACCGATTATTATTTTATATTCATTATCTAATGACGCATCATTAGGTCCTGACAGCAGCTTTATGGTCTCGAATTTAATTACTGAATGTAACCTTTTCATTACCAATTTCTTTTCCTTGGTACGCTTACAGAAAAAATATGGAATTCACAATGCGTCAATTTTTATCTTATTTATTTTCCCTTTCAATCTATTATCAAATGCTCCAGCGTTGATGTGAACATGTTCCACAGTGTTGCTTGAATTTGATCGAACCCTTCATCAATCTTGTTATTTTTTTGCACATTTCTGTTTTTTTTTACTTATTATGTTTCTAACGCTTCGAAACTGAATTTTTACTACCTTGTGCTCCGTGTGTGCTAAATACTATCGTAAAATAAATACTTTATGAAACTGCGAATAAAAGTCTTATTGGCCTGATATTATTTCAAATCTACTCTAATCAGGAGATTTTTCGCTTCTAATTTTCTGTAGTATTTCCAAGACATCTTGAAAGTGTCCGTCATGATCCGTTGCTGAAATGCTGCTATATAAATATTTAACATTTTCTGATATTTTTCACGGCAAAAAAAGCCATTATTTTATTTCCTCTTACATTTAATCAATTAGTATTAAAACTAAGACGAACGATGTCATAAACAATTTCCAGTAAATTAATAAAATATTGCCTCTAACCTTACACACTCTACTTACACATTCCTCTACCCTACAAACATCTTTATAAAATATATTATAAAAGATTCAGTTTGTATTTAAAAATACAGTAAAATATTTAACTGTTTATAAATGTAAGGTGCGCTATAATTCTTTGCATTTTATGAAAATGAAACCGAGTTATCGTTGACGTAATTACATTTATTGAGTGTCATTTTGTAGTACTAAAAATACTAACCTATTAATATTTAAATAATTTGCAAATTTATTCCTGATATCGGTAACCATCTTTTTTATTACATTTGAAATGGAACTGCATAATAATATCTTCCTTACAAAACTGGAGTAATATATATAAAAAAGAATTTTATCTAAAAAATTTCTAACGCTTTTAAGTATTCATTGTTGTCGCTAAACCAAATTGGGTTGTATGATATCATTTGATCATACCCTATTTTTCTGGGCACAGAGAAAAACCCAAAATTAAATTTGTCCGTAATCAGTTGTAGTATTTGTAGCCTGCTGTATGTACGTGACATCTACGAAGTTGACACAGCACTACAAAAAAAAATTATATAAAGCTTCAAGCATCTGTACGTAACATTATTGTGGACAGAATTTTATTTTTGCAGCTTAAAAAATACAAATTATGAATAATATATTTTAAGTTCAAAAATTCTCACGTGAGTTAAATATATGAATTATTTAGTCACATTTATTACGCGAGAATTTTAATTGGAAATATATAACTAAACACTGGGTTATACGCTCCAAGCTTACGTCGGCGCAGGAAGAAAACTCGCACTCCAAGCTATTTTTATGACCTCCAGTTTGAGCTTAAATTTGATTGCTTTACGTAACGTCACACGTAGTACGGAGTTATGCATAACATTCTGGGCGAGAGCCAGTGACTGTTATTGTTCTCCAGGGACTACCGGGTTTGAATCCTCGTTACTTGAAAGTGTTCAGCTTTCTATGATCTTAGTTTATTATTCTCAAAACGAAGTGTGCTAACTCCATTTTAGGATGAGGTTAACGTATTTCCCAAACAGAAATCAGTATTGTTACTAGTTTCCTTCCACTATAATTTGTCATTTTTCGTTTATTTTAAACAGAATTTTGATTGATAGCAAATTATTTTTGGGGGATTTTATTCTGTAGAGAAAAGTTTTAAAGTAATTTATGGAACCGATGTCGGAAAATATTGACTTCGTCCGTTATTCTCATTTTTAAAAATTAAATTTCTAATGTTTAATTTGGCTGTTTTTTGAAACTTACATTGCCTACATTGTAAAGCTACAGAACCATCGAAGATTGATCAGATTTTATCACGAGAACAGCGGCGATGTTATGGGTTAAGAAATGCGGAAAACGTGATAATCTGGTGCTGGAGGCTGTTGACCCTCATGTTGAAGATTAAAATCGTATCATGAAACTTTTTTTTTTCATAGCAAAGATCTACCGTTAGCATTAATTACTACTTTTCCCCCTTTACCCACTTTAAACAGTTTACGAACTCATTAAAAGCTTCAGTTGCCTTCCGAAACGATGAGCGAAATTATTGGTGTTGAGATGACTACCGTATCATTTTCTATACGAAACCTTATACGAGATCGCCCCGGGGCCCGTGACACGAGCTGTCTGCTATCTTCTTCTCCTTCTTCTCTGTCTAGAACTGTGGGGGAGTCGCAAGCTGTAATTGCCCCCCAGTGCTACCAAGTTAATTGCTCCATTGTCTGTCCTTAGTGAAATATGGCACTGACGGACGGACCTATCTGACCAGAGGAATCGCCGCCCAATAAAAATGTTTCCTCACCACCGATTAGATCCTATCATCGACCACTTCCGTCTTTCGCAAGAAATTTGTACCTCCTTTCAGCCGCCATGCCTCCGCGTTCATTACGTTTCCGCCAGGCGTGCTTTCGGCAGTCATAAATACGGACGTACGCATTGCTCGGTGTCTACTCATCTCACATACTAAGTGGCTCCTCTCGACCACGACGACTCAGAAATTGGCTTTTTTCCACAAGAAGTTATTCTTAGGTGGCGAATTACCGGAAGTAGTGAAGAAATTGTATCAATGATTTTTTTTGAATATTACTTAACTGAGCAGCCAACATCATTGTCCAAAAACGTCTATCGAGTTAAGCTAGCAACATTCACGTAATTGTATGCTTGTCATTTAAATCTCACGATGGTTCATTAGAATGGAGAAAGATCGTTTTTATCATTTTTTTAGCGGAATTATGAATATAGATGTGGAAAATTCGATTTCATAATCAATGTAAAAAATAATAATTAATATTATTTTAGCTACTATTGGGCACTTGCCTGGTAGCAGCAATATTTACAAAATTATATAACGATACAACGTGCAATATATGAGTAACCTAAACTAAGTGTCTGTAAAAACAATTTATTTACCTTAAAAGAACCACAGGAATCCTCCTGATTTCAGTTTACTGTACTTCAATTTTTTTAACTCTTTTTTTATTTTATAACTCACTTCCCTTTATCGCCTACTACGCTGACCAGATCAAATTAATGAATGTAATAAGAATATATGCCCCATAATTACTGTAGTTTCCTTAGCCTACTTCTAAACTGATCAGCGCTGTTCGGAAAAGTCGTCAGCATTTCTTCAGGCAATGAATTCCAGTCGCAATTGATCTATTAACAAATGTATATTTTGCAACATCTGTGCATTGCTCTTTTTCTTTAATTTTAAAAGGGTGATCATTTCTAGAAATAACACCGTTCCGTTAAGACATGAACAGCCGATCTGCTACACGTTACACACAGATTTTCATGACTTCATGACCTTTTCAGATGTAAAATGTCGAGAGAGCTCTCGCTTCCTCTCCAGGGCTAGGCCAACTTAAATAAGTGTTCGTACTCTTGTTCTGCAGCTCTGAAAGTTATTTTTTCCATGATGACGATCAGAGTTTCTTTGCTGATTGAAACGTTGTAGTAACCTCTACTTTCACTCTATATTTAAATTGTTATCCACTTCTTCTTCTGGAAGATTTATTACTTCGTCGCTATCAACTTCGCTCAATAAACCTACCTGTCTTGTTCTTTTATCTCCCGTTTTGTTTCTCAATTTTATTGTTGATTTTTTGTCTGTTGTCTTCCTATCTTTATTCAGACAATGAAATACCCGAAAAATAATTATAACAACATTTTACCTTATCCGATAATATATCAAGGGCCACTCTCGAATAGAGAATTACGTATTCAATTTTAAACGATATTTAATGATAATTTTTTGCTGATTTAGAATAAATTTATTCCCATATAATTAAGTACAACGAATATTTCGTAAAAGTTTAAAAATTGTCAGTTATTTCCTACTGGAAGGAGTTTCCCAGAACAACTTTCATACAAGCTCAGCTCTAAGAGCTATGAAAGGTAATTAAATGATTTGGATATCAAAAACCTCACAAAACCAGTAATCGTACCCAGAATCGGCAATTATTACGCAATTACTCTAACCACTGTCTTATCCTCGTGTTTCCCAAACTATTTTCCAATCATAATATGAATTGACTGTATAAATACAATTTAAAGTATATAAAGAATGTCTTTTTACGTTCATAATAGTATTTCGCAATCTATACAGTCGACCCCTCACCAGACTATTTTCATTAGGTAATTTATACTAATATTATTTATCCCCGTGTCTATCACCGTTACTACACCTTCCGAATTTTTAATTCTTAATCCCAGTTTCTCTTGGTAATGATCCTTGGCAGATATTTCAGTTTCTAAATTGTTCTTAAATTATATATTTTAAAATCATTTTTAAATTAAATGTTTTATCCACGTAAATTAACTTTTCAGTTGACAAATTAGGGATATTTTTAACAACTTAATTTCTATGTTTAGAAACAGGCTTGTTGTGGTTAATTCCCACTGTGTCAACTTCCCTATTATTGTATAGGAGTGAATAGAACGGGGCATGCGCATCGGAGAGCGAGGTAGCCAAGAGTTAGCTAAGGCTTCCTGACTATAGTCTGAGGATCTCAACCGGCATTCGTCCAAATATGATATTTAGGGAAACCCTACACGAACATCGTGTAGGTCAGGCTCTAGGTATAAGTCCCACGTTCTTCCGATGAGTGGAAGCTATCGTATTACATATTTACGTAGTTTTGGTGCAATTTTGGGTGGAAAAGGAAAAATTATATCACTTATTAGTTCCACGTCTGGAATCCAATGAAATTGTTTTGAAACTCTAATATATTAGAAGTGATAAAAAGCGCTACGAGACTGATTTCAAATCGAGTGAATATCTGTTCGTATGCACAATAGCGTTACTGTGTGAGCTATTCAACTAGAGAAATAACGTTTCAAACATGTCACGTTATGAGAAAGTTGTATTTTTAAAGGAAGAACTTGGGTTAATATTTATTTACAGTCAAAGCAAGCATTTCATTTTTCTATAACTTCTTTCAACATAATATTTAAAATGTCTATCTTCGGTTACTTTCTCCGTTAGTCATCAACAGTGAGGTATGTGAAGTAATATTTTTTGATTTAATATACAATTCCAATAGTAGCGATACTGTAAAAAATTATTACTTAAATATTCGGTTATTTCAATTTTTTTGCTTTTTTCCTTTACGTTCCTCGTTCCCCATATGACGCTGTGGATCTGAAATTCGTTTTCCCGAGTTTTTACCGCTTTGAAAGTTTCGTGTTCTGGCTTACGATCTTCCGGTGGGATTGTCTTCCGAGACACCGCTACCAGGCGCTGGGAGAATATCCTATGAGAAGAGTTTGATGGGCTATTGGGATGCTGCACACAGATCCGTGCTTATGGACTTACCAAGTAGCGATCAGCAGGTGCTGAAAGGTCTTGCTGGAACAATTCCCATAAAACTGAACCAAAAAGAAGCCGTACGGTTACGAATATACACGCAACACACACTATGATCTTGACAAACGAAACTGTGCTGATTTAAAAATAATCGAGAGCCATATTCAGTTTTAATAAACTAAGTACAAAATAAAATAAATCTGGGAAATAAATAGAAGTGTATACCAATTTTAAATTATTAGTAATAACAATTAACAAATAACCCAATTTTCAGACAATATTTTATTTATTTATTTTATTTCGAAGCTTTGGATCTTCTCGATCATAGCCATCGTAAAATATTTTGTACTATTTAAACATTTTTAAAATATGGATGTTTCGTATCATTTCATTAGCGTTCATTTAATTTATACGGAGAAAAATCAAGAAATAAAATTTTGTTACTGAACATTCGGCTGTTTGTTGATTATTAAAATTGAATATAAACAGTCTAAGAAAATAAATATTTAAATGACAAGTTCTATAAGCCAATGCCCATATTTCGCATCTAATAATATATATATTTTTTTCAATAACGGTGTATCTAGTGCAGTACGCCTTAACAAACTGCATTAATATTTAGAAGTCCGGAGGAACTTGTTTGCTTAACAACCGTATCTAGACCTACTTTTATGACTTTTTCTTCAGATAACCAAATCACAATATATGTGAAGAAGGCGTGTTTACTGTCTAATTTGACGTTTAGACAGTTGTAATCAAACGTAAACGTGTTGTATTTTCTGATTGTGAAATAATTCATTCGCATGACGCAACATTTTGTTAGTCTGGTTCAGTATGTGAAATGTCATTTATGTTCCGAATACATTGTTCCCGAAATGTTAATAAATGAACTTTGAAGGTCATACATGTAAAAAGGTAATTGTATTGCGACGGTGCAGTAAGCGACCTTCACGCATTTATCCGTAGATAATAGAGCTATAAATTCTGAACGCAAATAATTTTTGAATGTTAAAATCCGCAATTCCTTATGTAACTACCGAAACAATGTGAAAAAAAAATATTTGAAAGTGAAAATTGCTAAGTTATTTTACATGGAGTTAATATTATAAATTATAGTAAGCTCGTAGTCTGTACGAAAATGATTCAAACCTTTGGTGAACGTCTTGTGTTACTTTCAAACAGAGCAAATCCAAAACAAAAAATGATTTTCCACTATCTTTTCAGCTGTCATATTTATGAGTTGTTGAAAACGGCCGTTTGTGACAAAACATTTTGACGTATAATTAAGATTAGTTAATATATAGCCGACTGGTTTAATGTCGTACAAATTTTTCAATCATAAAACCCGAAATTTTTCCGTTTTATTTCAATGAATGAATTTATTTCTGGCTCTAACAATTTTCAATTCTTTGCCAATTAATTTATTAGTACAAGAGTTTATTCTACATTTATTTGTATAGTAATGTTGGTATTATAGTAAGACTGAAATTCATTTTAGAATCAAGAAAATTGTATAAAATTCATCCAGGAATAGGACGACATCAAATTGCTATTCTAATAAGATTAAATTTTTGGGGTTGATATGTAATATTCAGTATTACTTAATTTATTGCAATATTAACCTAATATCATGCCGACGTACTTGTCTAAATTTATATACGGAACTGTGAGTTTGGTTTATTTATATTAACATATAAAATCCGGAGGGGGGGGGATCCTCTGAATGACTACAGGATTCCATTTGAATATCAGCATGATGGAATAGGTACCCGTATTGCATCTTTCACGTATAGCTTTATAATGACGGAACAATCCTCTGCCAAAGAATTCGAGCTCTGTCTGAAGATTTGGTGGCTGCGAAGAGATGCACCAATTAAACCTCACCAAAACGTCTGCTGGGCGTACTAATTGAGTTCACTTTGAGATATCCCCTTTGTCTTCTGTTCACGGCAACCGGCGTGAATATTTCTAGGTTCGCAGCAACGAGTTTTATGATCCGTGAATCGGCCGAGACATTTATTTAAGAGAAACGGGTTCTCTCTTGTCTTTTTCGGTAGTTCCTTTCGCTGACACTGTTATCTGCTCTTCTGTTCAGTGATTTCATTAAAATTATAGAATCATAGATGCAAGACATATATATATATATATTTTAAAAAAATTACTTACTCTATTACTCAGTGTCTTCCATCATCATTTTCTTATATTGTTTCTTTCGGTATAATTAATTAACTCTGCTCATTCCCATACATACCATTTTCTGCATTTGAATTCTAAGCAAGATTTAGTTTTCACTCAAATAAGTGTTACGGATCTTTTGCGAATTTCATGTCCAGTCACAGTTAATAATCATTGGAATTACTAGGGTACGAACCGCAAAGTTCTGAATGTTTTCATATTTTCCCAAAAGACTAAAGCTGAAATTAATATTCCTCTGTAGCTAATATCAATTATCAAGTAATCCTATTTATTTTACTAACATTTTATTTACTACCGTCATTATGAGGCTTTCGTTGCTCCTGTCCGGTGTTATATATTTGCATTAAGTACTTTATACATTGTAACAAAGTCATCACAGCGTGGAATTGGCATCGTCCGCAGGTGACGACGTAACCAATGGAGGGATGAGGCTTTTGCTACTCGTATTTCTGTACCTCTAACGAAGAAGAACGACACATTAATTTCGTGTTGGTCTTCGTGCGGCCAAGTTTCTATTGCCTCTCGTGACACGAAGTCGTCTTGAAAGCGCCGGAACTGAAGTGCCACAGGGCAATTTGAGCAATTTCCCCGACCAACATAATTATATCACCAGTTCCATCGAAAGTAAATTAATTTTCTGTTTCCTTATTTATGCAGCGCCATCATCAGAGCGTTGAATATTTTTGCTAGTGTTGGAACACGAAAGGAAGGAGCAGTAACATCACATGCTGTGTCGCATACTACGAAATATTTATAGATACTATAACTTAAGCTGATTTATGTTTAACTGGAACAGTTAACGTATGAACCATTGATTGTGCAAAAGAAATTGTAAAAATTCGGCATTTATTCAGGGCGCTTACTAAGTGAGATATGAATTATTCTCAAAGTATGAAAATTAAATGAAAATATTAGAAAAGTATTTACAAAATTGTGGCGTAATATCTTAACGCATTTGTTTTTGGAAATATTTACGATATCACATATATGGCATTGCGTTAAAATATGTAACAATAATTGTAATAAAATAAAGTCAGAAAAAATTGAAATTTTACAAGGAAATTAAAGATCTACATATTATAAATGTACAAAAAAGTAGTGCGATTAACTTTTAGGCCTCATCAGTTACAATATTAATAGAAAATTAATAAAAAAAAGACCTATGTGGAATACAAAAAAAAACGTTTCATGACCTTGTTGAAGCCAAATTTTGATTCAAATGGGTTTAAATATTAAATTAGTTGGTTTCAAGTGCATGGATTTCTCCTGATCCAAGATGAGATCAAAATGTGATATAACTTTCGAATTTAAATTTGACTTCAGCAATTTGATGTATTCCATAGATTTAATTTAGGTCTTATTATTATTTATTTATATTGTAACTGATTTTAAAGATTCGAGGCTTTTCCCGGTGAATTTCATGAATGAATTTCCCTCGGTTTTCCAACTGGGTTGTACACGTAATCAGCGACGTCACATATGTTGGTAACCCGTACTAACTGATCATGTGCCAAATTTCAGCCAAAATCTTGAACTCCTTTTTTTTGGTATTTTCATCAAATGTAATTATTTAAATTCATTGTTAAAAACTTCACAGCTTAATATTCAGGTCGAAAATCCACACACAGTCTCTTATATTGTTTAAATAATTTCAATAGGCTTTCCACTTATTCGGTTAATTTCAACCTTATTTTAAGGTTTTAGTCTTTGGGTTACTCCTTCTAAATAAGCATTTAACACGTTGGAAGGCAACAACACGGCTTGCTACGTGTTACATATTAAAATAAAGTTAAAAATGCCTAATTAGGTCGAAAGCTTCCACCTATTATTTTTTTAACAATATATGACTGTTTTCCTCCTTTTGTGTAATTATTTAGTTTAATGGTATTAAATTCAAAGTGTTTAAAATTTATTTGTTGATTTCCTTATTTTATTTATACTTAACTATATAAGAGTAAGTATTAATGATTATAATAGGTTACTGTAATATAAAATCCTCTAATTCATTACATGTAAAAATTAACTTAGCGCGTTACTCAATTTTTAAGTGAGTTTCACTGAATTATCTCTGGAATATTTTACATATATAGGTATCGTGATTATGTATGTAACTTCAGGTTTGTTAAATCATTTGTAGTGGAATTGAATTTTCTGGGATAATGATATCCTGTGCCAAGTAACATGCATCCGAATATGCCTTTCCTTTCTCACCAAGAGTTGGTTTGTGGTAAAACGCCAGACGCCTTTCGTCGTTCCATTCTCCGAGGGTCATGTCACGGTGCTGGCGTTTCAAGCACACGCTACATGTCTTCAAGCATTATTTAAATACTTAGGCAAGTATTTATACGGTACTTTGCGGCTGCTAAATAACGCTGTCCTGCTTCTGTTACTTTTTTTCCGCCCAGAAAGAGAGGCCAGATTCCGTAGAATAATATTCTGATGTAGAGGGAAAAAAATCTGAGCTTAATGCAGACCAAGTACATCTGTATTCAGTAATTGTACAAGCGCCATTAATTTGGGCGTCCCCATGTGTTCTAATATTAGTTGCTGCAGCTAATAGCAGACTTTGTCACCTTGCCTGTGTACAAACTGGTTGCGTCCCCCTTCCGCAGATTTAGAGCCCCCAAACACATCATTAAACACACACATACCCTCCGTCGCATACGTGTATCTACGTGTGTTTGTGCATTTTGTCTTGCAGTCGGCTAAACACGTACAGCGGCCGAGCTATAATTTATCGGTAACGCACATACCCTGGTATTAGACTTAGTACGTAATATTTAAAAAAAAAATCCTCGCTATCCCCCCATATAACCTCCGAAATTAGGCGAAACCGAAATTCCCAATACTGACCATTTGCTCGCACGTGTGGCAAAGAGGGATGATGCATCGTCTGAGAGCGCAAAACGCTGCGCAAAGCTCTTCTAAGGGAATATTACAAAGCACCAAAGACTTCGTCCGCGTTTCTTTGATAATAGTTTAAAAAAATAGACGTCATTACAGGACCGTAACGACCATAAACTTGCTAACACTGAGCTTTTTGCACATTTTTTAAATACGATAGTTTCTCTCATATCGGCCGTTTTCCTTAAAAGATTAGAAAAAGTAGCACTCAGGCCTAATTATAGGGAAAAAAAACAATCCCAAATTACCTGAAACTAAAATTAAAAGTTTCCAATAAATGTTTATAATTTATTTAAATAAAAGTATTGAATCCTTCAGTCATCTACAGAATATGATAACAAAAATATACCAATAAATATACGAATATATGAGAAAAACATAATGAGAACAGCTTAAAATCCAGAGCTTTTAAGTCTCTGGAATCTTAAATAAATTATAACTTGGAAACTTTCCGTCTACAGGTGGTATATTATACCATATCTTGGACTAATTATTGTTACTTATTGTTAAAAAGATACTCTTACGAACCTGAAAATTTTTAAAACCTCATGTGGTGTTGTGTACTGAATACTTAGTTCAATTTATAAAATAACATCGTACGTAGTAGATAAAAAATCCCCAAACTATAAATTATACATAAAAGTAAATACGAAAAAAATACAGAATGTAACAAAACTTGACGGCAAAATTTCAGGAATGTATTCCTCATATTGACAGAATGAAAAAATCGTATTTACAGAGCTTTCCGAACTTCCGTATCTGATCGGTTTGTATGAAGTTCAACTGACTAGTTGGAGTGCTTTGTTCACATATCAGATGAAGTATTCTAAGTGATCTCCTTTTGACTGAATAAAGGCATCTGCTCTCCTTCGCATTGCAACAATTGTAACTAGGACCGCATTTTATTCCAACTAAACGGGAGGGCATAATTTCAGGATTCTATTCCTTATTTTGAGAGAAGAAGTAAAGTGTAGTACATCAAGGGACCTGAAATGCATAATTTCATAGTTATCCGAACATTTATTAATATTTTCGCATGACGAGATGCCTTGGTATGTCAGAATGTTCAACGCCTGAAGAGATCAGAAATTCGGATGGCAGCCAGGAACTGTAAACGTGATTATTTTAAATTTTAGTTTTAAAAAACAATAACGTCGGTGTTCGCTTTCCTGTTGAATAATTACAATAGAATACCGTTGAAAAAATGTGCAGTTATTATTTTTACTTCAAATTAGTTAGGTCAAGTTTCAAGCGAATAATCCAACTCTTTTTCTCTTCAATTTATTTTTCAAATAAATGCAACTAAACAGGATACTCCTGTTTATATGCACTATCTTATCATTCTAATTATTTGTCGTGTTATTAACAGGCGTATCTGAAACCACGCTTTGACCTTCGGCGTGTCTTACTGCTTTCCCTCCTGACAACACGGGGGGTGAACCAAGCTTTCGAGGCTAGATTACGTCCAATCTCTTTGTACTTCCCACATGCATTCTACAAGTGACACTTTATCTCAAGGACGGAATTCAAACCACTTTCCCAGCAACAACACTTCGAATACGTGTTTAAATTTTATCAATTTGCCTTCCGTTTGTGGGGAAAGAAGTTGAAGAAATGAAAATTATACAATGATATGTAATTGTTTTTAAAATCCAAACACGTGAAACTGAACGGGTGCACTGTGTTCTATTTCTGTCCTCCGCTATAATTCGGATAATTTTATCTTCTTAAATCATACGTATATTTTTTTCCATGGAAGCTGCGACCCCACAGCTATCCCCTCTACCGCCATCGGAAGGGCGTGGGACAAGTACCAAATGCCCGACCTACCTGATGCGGGGTTTTCTAGGGTTTTCCCTGAATCACTCTAACGCGAATTTCCGGGTAGGATCCTTAAACCATAACCCAAGGGCATAGTTAACCCTTGGCTACCTTCCTCTACCCTTCCATATCCCCCCTTTCAAATACCTTTCCTATGCTATAAGAGGGGAGTTGCCACAATGTGGATTACCCTATACATAGCCTGTCTACACCTAAAATAAAATTTCACTAATTCATTTTTATTTCACTCATTTATTATTTTCAAACGAAACATAATAATTAGTAAAATATTCAACAAAAATTAGTCAGATAAGAAAATTATACATTAGATACATATGATGAAAGCTAAATTTGTCAGATGCAATACGAGAAACATAAAATTGAAATTCTACTCAAATTTTTTTTAACTTCAATTGTGGCAATTTATGGAAATTGATGACACCATTGTACACTCGATAAAGTTCTAAATTCAGGCTTTTATGTTTCTTGATAATAAATAAAATCAGACAAATTTGGCAGTGTTCAAGTATTTTTTTATTTTTTTTTTGTAGTCAGATAAATAAATCTGTTTATAATACATTAATATATAATTTGTTTTCCAGTTTCGTTCGTACAGTAATTTTCTAAACCACGTTGACCTGTTTTCGGATAATTCTCTAATCGTAATTTTATGTATAATATGATTAATTTGCTTAATTTCAGTTCTTATAGTAGTTAATACAGATCAGTTTCTTACTTTTAGATTATGATTATCGTCGCTTATAAACGAAGACGTAAACTTACATATTACGTCATTGAAGTTAAAATTCGTACATAATGATGTTGTTATTCTGAAATCTCTTAACAAAAATTTTTGCTGGTTCTGCCATACACCAGTAGTAAAATTAAGTTATTTTTCACATTTTAATTAGCACCCTTTCACATGAGGTTATTATACTAGGAGTCGATGAGTCTGGTAAATATTTAAGAAATAGCGGGAAATTTTAACATTCGCACCATTGTTGGTAAACATGATCCTTTACATAGATAGTTCTAAAATTTTTCATAGAAAGTCCTAAAAGTTTTACATAGATGGTCCTAAAAGTTTCAAACATATGCCAGTCGTAGTGTTCTTCTGTAGTGTTAGATGTGTTGATAGGCGGAGACAATGAAAAAAAACGAAATTCGCGCTATCATTAAACACTTTTTATTGAAGAGTTGGACAGCTCCACAAATCAAAACCGAATTGGATGAATTTCATGCGGACTCTGAATCAGCATTGATAACAATGGATTAATAAGTTTAAACGAAGTCGCAGAAACACAGAAGATGAGGTCACCACTCAGGAAAAGCATCGGAAAATGTTCACAATATCGTAATGGATGATCGCAGACTAAAAGTACGTGAGGTAGCTGATGCCGTAGGCTTCCCAAATGAACGAGTGCGTTTCATCCTCCGTGAAAAGCTGACCATGAAAAAGCTTTGCGTACGATGGGTGCCGCGACTGTTGACATTGAACCATAAACGGATTCGGACGCAGAATCTAGCAATGTTTAGGTGTAACCCACAAAACTTTTTGCGGAGATTCGTAACTGTCGATCTTGGTCCCATCACAACACTCGAGAGACCAAAAAACAATCAAAACAATTGACATGAAACTGCACAGAAAAAGGCGAATAAACTTTTTGTCAGCTGACAGGGTATAATATTCATTGATTTATTTTAAAAGAGCAGAATCATAACTGGGCTGTATTATGCCGCTCTGTTGGATCGTTTGAAACGAGTGCTGATTGAGAAACGACCAAGATTGGCGCGCAAGGAAATGCTGTTTCACCAGAACAGTGCGCCAGGGCACACAGCAACAGTCTCAAAGGCGAAAGTGTACGAGTTGGGATTCGAATTGCATTCTCGTCCACCGTATTCACCAGACCTAGCACCAAGTGACTTCTTGTTCACGAACGGGAAAATTTGGCTTGACGGGAAGAAATTTTCATGAAATGAAGAAGTGATCTAGTCCGTGACGGGAGTATTTTGCAGAGTTTGGCAAAGCCTATTTGAAGGTCTGAAAAAATTGGAAACTCGTTGGGGCACGTGTATAGGAGAATATGGTGATAAATAAAGTAATTTTCTAAAAAAAAATTATTTTGTTACATTTCTACGAGACTTATCAAACAACCCTGGTATTTCTGTTTCTCTCTATTTTTTTTATTTTAGTAATTCGTGTAATTGGTCCATATTATCTTGTTTTATCGGGTATTTGAACCAAGAACAAGTCTTTTATATATAATAGGTATAGTCGTATATGCCCAGTTCCCGCTATATAATTTTAGGTAATAGTCAAATATACGAAATAGAACCCAGTGTTCACACACTCTAAACTGTTTTAGAGGAACACAAAAATAGATTATACAACATACGTTTGTGAGAATTTAAATGAGATTTTCCTGCTTCTATATATTATAGATTATAATAATTTTCGTCTTAATATATGGGTGTTAATGAAAACTGTGTGAAGATATTGCTTTTGCAATTAATAATCAAATGCAACGGAAACATGATTAAACTTTTAAAAGGAGAAGAACCTGCCTGAGTTTCGATCTGATGTAGAGAATCGTAAGACTCGTACGTACGTGAAGCTTCGCTTGCTGGGAGGTGTTTTTGTACCCGTGAGGTTAGGTCCCTAGGAGGAATTCTTCTGTTACCGTGGTCGCGCAGCCCTGTGATAAGTGATTAATGTTGCTGAAGGCTATAATTAACCGATTCAATACAACGCATGCCTCCCTCGCAGTCAAACAACAAAAGCAGAGCTAGTGGCGCGGACACATTACATAATACAGAGAGCCCGATGCAAAAATTAAATTCAACGCCGGAGACGGGTCCTTTGTCCTCGCGACAAAAGCCTGGCGCAGATACGTTTGTTTCTGCACTGGAGGCCAGCTAGTTGACAAGCCGTCCAGGATAGCGAAGCTAGCGAGCGAGACTCCATTAAAAAACACAACACACACAGTCCAAAGCGGGGCCTTTTTATTTGGTTTCCGCGATCCTTTGCCTGCTTTTATTTTTGTATCACGATTCGCAGCATTCCATTGATTCCCGGATAACACTACGGGTTTCTTTCGTAGTGCCATCATATTATTATTATTTAGAATATGATAATTGAAAACAAGCCACGACTTAGTCTGAATTGATTGGTGGAAAATTGGGGCTGAAATGTGAGTGTGCAACCAACTGCTTATAGTGTCATTCCTTGAAGGAATCACTCAAAATTTGTAAGTTTGGGGTGTGTGTTATTTTATTATGAACTATTAGAAATTCGTTAATTAATTATTTAAGAAGAATTAAATTTATTATATACCGTTAATAGCAAGATCTCATTTTCTCTCAGGTTAGTATCGCGGGGAGATAATTGGCACTGATGTGCGAATATTTACAAATTTATGGGAAGATTACTTGAATGAAAAAAATATTTTATCTATTACGCAGTGACCAATCCACTTACTTCTCTGCAGTCCCGATTACAAATCTTCATCTGTAAAAGTAGTTTCGATTAGACTACTGCCTTCAACTTCATACTATTAATAAGGATGAAAATATCTGCCTATTTATATAATATAAATTAATAGACGTCGTGAGACGGAAATGTATAAAATGTATTAATATTTTTTGTTAATAATTTTTATATTTTTCTGACTCAAGGCATATATTTAATAATTTATACTATTAATTTAATCCTAAATTTCGATAAAACTTTCTTATCCTCCCCGAGTCCTCCCCATCAACTAGCTTCAACAATTCTGCCCCTATAATAATTCACGTTCACCCTAACAATTCAGTCCCCGCAGACGACACAACATTTTTTGACGCAGACCTCAACAATGCTCCTTCCCTACGCGTCTAAAAGCTACACATTCTTGGTGGATGGAGAAATCACTGTTGTTAATTGCGTCGTTGGTCAGGTTCCTACTACGCAATTAGACTCCGTTTGTAACTGTAAGAAAAAGTCGTGGATGACCTAGAAATCTCAGTTCAGATTATTAAATACTATGTGTAAAATATACTCTAGATAAATTAATAGCCAAATAACAGACAAAAATAAGCGCTGCATTCCTTGTTGCTTTCGTCAAGTTATTCAGAAAACGGTAGAGCCGTAAGAACGGCACCTGACGAATGCAATTTGGATTGTGAAAACGCGTAGTATTTAATTTAGCACATATTTTTGTCTGTTATTTGTATCTATTTATCCAATGAGAATTCCGACTTTTGATCAAATATTACTTCATGAAAAGCGTAACGTCTCGGGAAATATAAATGTAACATTATTTCAGAAGAGAGATAATATTGAAGGTAGAGACAGGCTATATATAAGGTAATCCATTCCCCTCTTAGAGCATATGAAAGGAATTGAAAAGGGGGGATGCGGAAGGGTAGAGAAATGTAGCCCAGGATTAAGTAGGGCCCGCGGGCTTTTGTTTAAGGATCCTACCCGCAATTCGCCTAAATGTGATGCAGGGAAAACCCTAGAAAAATCGGCGTCACGTAGGTCGGGCATTTAGTACGTGTCCCACGCCCTTCCGATGGCGGTAGAGGGATTTTCTGTGCCTTTACCAGTTTAGGAGGCAGCTGACCGACTATTCGGATCGGAATAGCGGACAACTCTTACCGTATACTTGAGGTCTGCGACCCCGGAACATACACCTCTCTAAACAGGTCGAGGTGCCTCGGCATGTGG
The DNA here is from genome assembly GCA_037074705.1 of Zhengitettix transpicula. NCBI lineage: Eukaryota > Metazoa > Arthropoda > Insecta > Orthoptera > Tetrigidae > Zhengitettix > Zhengitettix transpicula. The sequence goes on from CM073591.1 coordinate 71,423,137, forward strand.
GAACCTTAGTTCAAAAAAACCAGAGAGAGGAGAAGGTATCCTCCTTCACAGCTCTCTGGGTAGGTTCACCTGCGAGGGAAAGCTCTCACTGGCTTCCTCAGTTTATTTCAGATGGATACTTCAATTTACATAACAAACCCTACCAACTGTAAGAGACAGAACTATCCAGAGAAAAGTTGGCCAAATTATGTAGCTTTTATTTTAACATGACGAATTCTCGGGATTTCAGCCAGATAAGTTTGAGAGGAGGCCACGAAGTTTCAAGTGCGGTCTTCATATTGGCAGTGTCCGCCATCGAGACGTCGTGATCTTCTCTCAAATGGCCTACCCTTCAGTAAATGAGAAATTGTCAAATATCATTCAAAATATAAAAGATCATTTTGTTCAGTGATTCGAGCAAGGCTGCCTTCTTGATGTATTCCTAACACTAACCACAAAATTATTACATTTATTATTCTATCTAAAAAAACTGCGAAATATCATGCTTGTATTTAGTTTATGAATTTCTAAAGAAACTAATATAAAAACCCTCTGTTTGATTTGTTGACTAATGGTATTGGAAATAGTGAAAGACTAAGGTAGAGTAGCACAATAACTGAGATAGCAAAATTCGAGACTTTCGATAGAATTAATATATATCAAGACTTTCGATAGAATTAATATACCAGAAAATTTTCTGAATAGAAAAACAGGTTTCGTTTTCTTAAGCAGTTGTTATTGTTATTATTAATTGCTACATTGTTAGCTTGCAAAATTAAAACAGCTATACCCAAACCTTCATAGTTCGTTTACCTAAAATCTCATAGGCGACCAAATATTCCGGCAAAGCAGGAAAAGCTTCTGTCCTTATGTGAGGTTTTTACCCCCATGTGGTAAAAAAAACATTAAAAATATTTTAATTATTGTGCTATTGTTTAGGAGCTCTCTGATCGAGTATTTTGTGGTGGTTGGTGTATGTGTGTGTGTGTATTTTAATAATTGCAAAGGGCCGTTGCTGCGATTTGATTAATGGCAGTTACTATACCATGAAAGAATGGACTTTCGTAAATTTATGGTTTCAGCAATTGTGTTGGGTGGGGAGCGTATGGGGCTAGAGTGAATGAATTGCAGTGTTCCACGGGGGTGGGTGGGTGGTGGTTGTGCGTGGCGACACTAAATTTTTCACTTTATTAATTACGGATGGTTAATTTATTATTTTGGAAGATATTCTGCGTTATTAGGGGGGCGTGGGCGGGGGGGGGGGGGGGGCACCCGAAAACCTATTCAGTTTTCATTATTCCAGTTTTCATTAAAATGCAATTATAGTGAGTTACATTGTTCTGTTTTTAAATACTGAACTTCACGTGTGATGTGGTGCTTAAGTGAGGAAAATTTAAAACGGTCGCGTTTTGCGTAAATTAAATTACACGAGAATGCAAACTCGTTTATGAATCTCTGTTTACGACCCCCTATCACAACACTATTAGGTTAATTAATACTCCGCCCAGATTTCAAATAATGTTTAAACCATTAAATTTTATTTATTTATTAGTCGTGTGAGATTAATGATACCTACTTGCGATTAGCCATGACTAATCTTTCTTCCATTATGAAGGTGAGCCCATACATTCTGTTGCTGAACGTTCGAAATTGAAAGATTCTATTCTACTCAAAGTACGAGGGAAAAATTCAAAAGTACAACGTCTATATAAATGTCACGGAATAAATACGCTCAAACAGAAAGTCTCGCTTTCTCCAAAATATTGGGTCCCTGAATATATTACATTATAAATACTAAATACTGTAAAATAGATTGTAAATTTTTAAGAAAATACTCATTTACAATTTACAAAATCTGATAACAGACCACATTTCGTGTAAAGTTGATTTCTTTGTTGGTAAAAAAAATGATGGGCTTACCGGAAACAGTCTGCGCCTTAAAACGAACGGTAATACTGCAACTGAAGGCGCTTAGTTAATTATAGGAACTATAGAGCGATTAAAATATGATGCCACTTCCGTGTAGTCGTAAATGGACTTCGTACACAGATCACTAAAAACAGTAGAATACTCTGCGATTTTTCGGCTCCACTACTTGTCCCGCACTTCATATCAAGCGTTCTGATTGTTGATTATAGAGCGATTAAAATATGATGCCACTTACGTGTAGTCGTAAATGGACTTCGTACAGAGATCACTAAAAACAGTAGAATACTCTGCGATTGTTCGGCTCCACTACTTGTCCCGCACTTCATATCAAGCGTTATGATTGTTGAATTTCAAGTCACGTACCTTTCGCGGGAAATAACAGTCAAGGGCCATATAATTTCAGTCGCAGTATAGAACTGCTTGGCCTGTCCAAGATACAAGTGTTTGAACCTCCATCACGTGGTTTAACTCCGTACCAATTAATCTTGTCCCATTCAGGGTGTGTAAAACAGCTATTTATTGCCATCAGTCATAAAAAATATTGACGTATGTCTTCCGTACTAACCCGAGCTTACCCGACCAAATATATCTGAATGCACAAATTCACGCGAACCGTGTAAGTATTATAGTCTAGTTGCGAATGGAAACTTATGTAGCATTGATAGTAATTAATTACAGAAATGGCTATACGTTCGAGGGAAGGAAATTCTAGGAATAAAAACCTATTCAAATTTAGTTAAATACTGCGATTAATTCCTTCGCAATAATACTCGCCTTTCCAATTAGACGTGAAAATTAAATATAACTGTCACTTATTTTGAACTAGTTCAATTGTTTTGAGCATTAAACTTATTTTCGTATGCTCAAACAAAATCTATGAAACGAATCGAAGAAGATTTTATCTTCCGGTTTCCGTGTTACTTTGTATGGCAATTCTCAGAACACGAACGCGATGACAATAGCCGGCTGCTGTCATTTGTCCGTCAGCTTCTCGGCGACATGAATTATGTATCACCCCAAGTCGGAAGGTAAAAAAAAAACTACTATCACTATGCCCAGCGTAAAAGAGCGACGAAATGAGGATGGAGAATTAATGTCAACTAACACACGTTTTCTTCATTACATTGGCAGTAGTACGTCTGCTTATTTCGACGCGTCCCACATTTAATTCCCAATTACTAATTAACCAAGTAAGTTATGTTAAGTATACTGCGACAATTGAAAGAAATCGAACGTACGAGAATGTCGCAGTCATATTTACCTGTTATTTTCTGGTATATTAATTCTATCGAAAGTCTCGAATATTGCTATTTCTGTTATTGTGCTGCTCTACCTTAGTCTATGACTATTTGCAATACTATTAGTCAACAAACAGAGGGTTTTTACTTTAGTTTCTTTAGAAGTCTTGAGAGGTGTATGTTCCAGGGTCACAGATTTTGGGCATACGGTAAGAGTTGTTGCTACTCCCATTGGAACAGTGGGCCAGCTGCCTCCTAAACTGGTCGAAGCACGGAGAAGGGAATGCTGCGTCCCCACAGCAAACACCTCTCCCGCTATCGGAAGGGCGTGGGACGAGTACTGAATGCCCGACCTTCCTGATCAAGTTTTCTAGGGATTGTCCTGCATTACTTTTAGGCGAATGCCGGGTAGGATCCTTAAACTATAGCTCGGGTGCCCTAGTCAACCCTTGGCGACCTTCCTCTACCCTTCCGCATGCCCCCTTTCTAATCTCTTCCTATACTATTAAATAGGAGTTGCCACCATGTGGATTACTACTCTTATGTAGCCTGTTACCCCCCCCCCCCCCCGCCGAAAAAAAGACTAACGAGCTATGAAAAATGTAACCTGAATGCATTTTTTCACGTAATAGATAGTGTTATAAGTAAGTGTCATGAAGAAGAATAGAGAGGGTCAGTTATGCGTGATTAAATATCCTGATTTAATTAAAAAATTATTAAAACAATTATTATACCTCTATCGTTAAATATCCAGAGATGTGATGAGGCCGCGCTATAGACAATTAAAACTTTTCTTACGTATTATTTTGTCTTGACGTATCAGATAGTTTAATGAAATTATAATTAATTCTAAGCCTGACTCATCTGAATGTTAGACTTCCCTCTTTACAGTATTTTTTTTTATCAGATTATAATATATAACCTCCGAACTCGTTTCTTAATTAATTTCTAATAGCATAAAAATTATATTTCAAATTTAAAAGAATTGTTACTTTACAGAAATGATGCGGATTTCTTTAGCTCAAAGTAGTTCTGGATATTAGCAAATATATATTTGATGCGAAAAGTTGATATTATGTTTAGAACACCAGAATTATGAGAGAATATCTACGAAACCATTTTTATGCATTCCTAAAACTTGCCAAATTACAAATTAAAGTACTTTAAAACAACAGATTTTTCACTTCAGAAATAATATTTGTAGGATAAATGGATCTATAATATTCCGTTTTCTCAATGAAAATACAAATTATAGTATAGAATAGTTAATGTTTTAACATAACTGTCTCATAAATATTCTAATTGGAAAGATTTCGTTATAAATATTAAACGGCTTCCCTTTACAGTCGCATGTAACCTCGTCATTTTCTTAAATATTACTTCAATCTCTAAATAAATTGTGAAACCAATGAAAATGAGTTATTTTTGTGCTGTGACTCAGCAGTACGTTAAAAAACAGTTGTTTAATATTGGTACACAAATTATTATTCCGTGACGCTTCGCAGATTCCCATTGTCACAGTGCCGATTTTGAACTGTCAGGTGGAACAATCGCGTGGCAAGATTTGATAAGATTAGCGAAAAATTCACCTCCGCAAAGACTTGTTGCAATGGATCATATCAACACTCAAAGGCGGAACTTTATTTATGGCAGACAGGTTGCAGATTTCTGCGGACGAGTTTTTGCTGCGTACACATTTCTCCCGCTGACTTTTATGACCCGAATAATAACACTCATGGAATATACATCGGGATTACTACAAAGATGTACGATGATCGCAGGACTGTGAACAAACATCGATCATTTCTGACGTCAATCTCCTCCCGCACGGAAGGGGACAATCAGAAAGTAAGTAGGTTAATTTTAAAATTTAACCGGTAAAGTTATTCGGTAATTTTTTCATTTTGGGTCAATGCCGGTCTAAATTAAAAAATATAACCGATAATTATTTTTTATGGTAACAGGCTACATGAGGGTAATCCACGTGGTGGCAACTCCCCTTTAATAGCATAGAAAGGCATTTAAAGGGAGGATGTGGAAAGGTAGAGGAAGGTATCCAAGGGTTAAATAGGGCCACCGGGCTATATTTTAAGGATCCTACCCGGCGGTCGCCTAAAAGTGATACAGGACAAATCCTAGAAAACCTGCGTCAGGTAGGACGAGCATTGGTACTTGTCCCACTCCCTTCCGATGGCGGGAGAGGGGTTTGGTGTGGGGACCCAGCGTTCCCTTCTCTAATCCTTGACTGTTTCGGAGGCAGCTGGCCGACTGTTCCAATGGGAACTGGAACAACTCTTACCGTATGTCCAATGTCTGTGACCCTCTCACATCTCAAAAGAGGCCGAGGTGCCTCGGCTTGTAGGAACCTTAGTTCAAAAACGGAGAGAGGAAAAGGCATCCTCATAGGTAGCCCCCAGCATCTCTCCTAATAGGTTCTAACCGATAATTAAATTTTATTATTTATTTATTTGAACTATTATTTAAACTAACTGCCAAAGAGAGATACAGAGAAAATCTTTCACGCCATAAAATTAAATTGAATTATATATAAGTTGAGATAACCACAGCTGTCACTCGTAACAGTAATGATGATGTACAATTCTTACTATTTCATTATTTGTTTAAATATGAATAATTTGTGATACAAGCCAAATAGTGGACGCTTGTAAAAATAATATATCCCACTGTTTAGGTAATTTGTGATTGACGAATCACGACAAACGTTTATTTAACAACGTAATGTTTTATCCCAGTCTTTTTTACTGCGAAATCCTAATAGTTATTTTCGGTATATTCTAAAATAAAATTTTTCTTTGCGATACAAAATTAATTTTGGATACCAATACAGTAATTATGGGAGGGGGAGGGGGCGGGTGACGAGAATTTCCATGAAAGTTCCTGGAGTTTTGAGAATGCATAGATAGAGCACAAGTTCATTCTATTACTATGAAAAGTTATTAGTACAACAATGTGATAAAATAGCTAAATATGTAACTTACTCTACGCATTAAGTATTGCGTAATCCATGGGTCACGTCAACAATACTTGTGGCTGATATGTTAGCTTTATATCTCTTAATACGTCTCTTAAATTTTTCTACGCCCATAATTATTAAGTGTGCAGGTATTGTAATTACACGCTGCCCACGAATTTCCTGTTTTTACTTCAATTCGGAGGTTTTTGTATGTAATACATATTGTAGTAAATGTTTAATGAAGGATAGAGCACAACTGTTGAATTCAAGATGTGATAATATTTTTAATTTTCACCTAAAATTATACACTATCTACTATGAATTTTGATGAAGTTTCGTTCAAATGATTAAAAACAGAAAATAATTTTTATAGGTTGGCTTTTACATCCCTGGCGTTCGAACCTTCATTTGTTATTGCTTAAATCGTACTCGCTAATTCTGGATAGAAGAATGAAGTGTAGACAGGCTATATATAGGGTAATCCTCTTATATCATACGAAAAGGACTGAAAGGGGGGATGTGGAAAGGTAGAGGAAGGTAGCCAAGGGTTAACTATGGCCCCCTGACTATATTTTAAGGATCCTACCCGGCGATTCGCCTAAAAGTGTTGCAGGACAAACCCTATAAAAACCTGCATCGGGTAGGTCGGCCATTTTTTTTTTAGAATGAAATGCTACATTAGAGTAATCTACATGTTGGCAACTCCCCTTTTATAGCATAGGAAGGGTGATTTACTTTTCAAGGACTTGTTGAAAAAATGCCTAAGAGTTGTTTTAAATATCCATTCATATTTTGTGATTTAGTCTGCACATTGAATTAATTTTACCCTTGGAATTGACTCACATTTTTCAACGGCCGGGTCCGTCTATTTCTCTTCGATTATAATTTCAGTCAATAAAGTATGAAAAATTGCGGGAAAATGAATTATATAAGGCAAATTGTTTGCTTGAATCAGTTTTAGATAATTCGTTCATTTCTGTCCTGCCAAACTCAACCTGAAACAGTCTAAAAATTATTTTGGCCCAAAAAAGGTCGTCTACACGTCGTTACCGCACCAACGCAAGGGTAGGTTTAATGCGACTTAAGAAATTTATTGGTACAAATATGAATATTAGTTACAAAGCTAATTATCCTCGTAGTAGAACGCGTAACAAGTAGATAAATTCCGCGGCGAGCCGTTGCGTCCGTGATTCACTGTCTGCGTTCTGTTACTCTTCTAAACAGTTAGCACAACTAGTTGGGTGAGGCGGAGTAATTCAGTTCGTAAAGAGCGGCGTTTAGTGTGATATCTCAATTTAAAATCGCTTACTCGGACACGTGAAAGGAGCAGCCACTATAGTCAGAAGACACCGTCGTAAACATGGGAACCCCCACCTCACTCTCTCTCTCTCTCGCTCCGCTCACTAGGTTAAGATTCCCTCGTGTTAGTAATGACATGTTTTGAGTCGTAACTTTCGGTCTCTCTCTCTCTGCTGGCGATAATGTCTGCGGCGGGGCGGAGGGGTAGGGTAGGGAAGGGCCATAACATAAAGTACCCAGGGTATACGGAATCCGTTACGTCAGCGCCGACGTCATAATGGGCTGTAGTAGCAGTAGTAACAAGCGAGATAGAGATACAAACCGTCCCATTGAGCAGAGCGAGAACAGAGGGGGGACAGAGAGGGAATAAAAAAACCAGTTTTTACAGCCAATAATAAATTGTAATGAAAATGGGCCCCTAAGCACGTGGTTTGTTGAAGTTTATAGGCTTGCCCTGGCTGGCATTCAATGGGTTCGCTTGGGGTAGGTCAGGTTTCAAACTTTATAGCTATCGTTTTCCTATGTAAATACAATCCGCGCGCGCCGCGGCCCTTTTGTTTTTGCTTCTCCCCGTGAAACAACGCGTCATTACTGTAGTTTTGTTTTGCGAGATCTGGTTCTACGATTTACCATTTTATTTTGTCGCTAATTTGCCGTCATTCGATTCTCGGCAACAGACATTGTTACGAACGGACTGAATAGTTGGAATTAGGTTAATTTATAGCTAAAAAAAAGTTGCCGAATTCCACTGCGGCGTAAAAACTCTAAACACCACCATTTTCAATATAGCAAAAATCAACTGAGGTACATAACTTCGCGTATATTGAGAATAACCTTGTTGACGCGGTAGTAAAGAACACCTAAATATTTGTAAAATTTACTGGTAATAAAATTAAAATATTTTTAATATATAATATTTTAATTGACATAGCGTCATAAACCTTACATAAAGACAATAGACGATACTAAATAAATTTACGACCTTTTTAACTGACATTTGGAAATATTTTGTTCGATACAATAAGACGTTTCATTACTTTTTGGTACTTACCGACAGATTTAATTTCAATTAGCTTATTATGTTTGTATGGTCATTTATCTTTAATATTGTATAATAGGTATTATATATATAATAAAAAAAATGTTACTACAGGAACATAATAACCTAATTTCAGTTCAGAGCAGGTGAAAGTACAGAAAGGCGCTGAAACGTCTTGTTACATTGAATAAAATATTTTTTAAATGTCTGTAAAATAGTCGTTAATTAATTAAATTCATATTATTAATAAAAAAACAGACAAAAATAAAAATGACACTAATAAAGTTATGTAAATTGACAAATAGTTATTATTATATTAATATTATAAAGCTTTTAACATATAAAACTATTTTAATGATGTATAACTTTGTTGATTTCACTGAATAATTATATAGAAATCTTGAAGAAATCCGAAAGTGAAAATAAATGCATTTAGTGACTAAAAGGTTATTCTCAGCATACGTAAAAATAAATTTCATCTGTAATCTTACCTGCTCGCATTGTAAATTTATTTTAATAAGCTTGAAAATTAACCGCAATAACAGTTGTACCCCATATTTACGCAACGTATAAAAATTAATTAAGTGTAATAAACTATTCATTTAAAATTACAAAGCAAGCATTCAGTTCGCAGAAAAATTAATTATTTGAACATATTTATCATAATTTTTTTTACCCTTAATAACGAAAATTACAGTTATACAGCTTTTAAAAAAATTAATTAACACTTGAGCTTTCAGCTGAATCCGAATGCTACGAGAAAGCCGGATTTCCTTAATTATTTTTACTGAATTATAAATACGAATACAGCAAAAATCTGTTGATATAAATGTATGAAAAATTATTATAAGAACGACGTTGTGTGACTGAAATTTGGTTATTTTTAATAAAGATCAAATAAAGTAATAAAACTGTCTTAATTTAAAATATTAAAAACTTTTAATTTTCCTACCGCCACAGATCTATTCTGCATTTTATTGCATTAAAATTTCTTATATAAACTTATATAAAAATTATTTAAGTTTAATAATATAAAAATTATTTTATATATTTAATATAAAAATTATTTAAGTTTAATAATATAAAAATTATTTTATATATTTAATATAAAAATTATTTAAGTTTAATAATATAAAAATTATTTTATATATTTAATATCTAGTAGGAATTAAATATTGTCATATTAACAGATAAAAACAATCTTGTATGGACTCTTATTTAAACGTATTTAGAATTATCCATGTCTACTACGGCTTTATATATCAATAAATAGATGCTCATAAAGATCTACACGTAATCAGGTTTTAAAAGAAGCAACAAAATATTCTTTACCATCTAATTATATTTTTATTATTGTGTCATAAATGAAAAAAAATATTAAAACAGTATTCTTGCAATAAGAATTGACTCAAGTAAATGTCACAGCATTCATTTTTCCTCAAAAACTTCTACGTTGTTGTACGGTTAGAACTTAATAGGCTTTATACCTGCCAAAAATTATGCATGGGAATAGTAGAGCTATTTGTTTTATATATTTTATGGAAACAGACTTCTGTATTATTTTCACTACTTAACTAGCCGATTTAAATTCCAAATCTATAACTTTAATGAAATAATAAATTCAACATTTACTTAGAGTGATTTTACTCTGAAGTCAATATGAACTTTGTTGTAATTCATATTTATAATCCTGTATATGATCATAAGTCGTTAAACATGAACTAAAATAGTTTTCTTTACTCAGCGGAGATTGAGAAGAAAGTAACCTCCATAAAATGGTTTCCTCTGAGTAAATGCCCGACTGTAAACCGGCTTCCTAAATTTATCGATTGGTGTGTGTAGTGTTGTCTCCTCGCAGAAGACGCGTGTCCGTCCAAGTAACGAGCGCAGCCTTCAATCACAAAGAGCTATGGACCTGCAACTTAAGTGTGAAGCGGCGAAAGATTGATTGCTAGCCAGCCAACTAAACAGAAAGCAATTTGTGTCCTGCGTTCAAATCATACGCTGCAAGGTCGTGACTTTAATCGCCCTGGCCATCTGGGCCAAGTTCGTTGTCCCGAAACACCATCGGTTCAACTACTCGTACCAATGTTGCAAGCAATGCACGAGGTTGCAATAAATGTCACATTTGCTCGTCAGCGGCAAATTAGGACATCATTACGATATGGATATTGAAGATTTTGAATAAATTGAACAATAGTCGTTAACCCTGACAGATAAAACAAGCTCACTTCACGTTTTGTATATAAAGAAGAAAAATTTGTAATATTTTTTTTATAAAAAACGTTCAGGTCTCTTAAAATTTTCATGAAATATTATTGAGTGGGGAATTAGACATAAGGGTTTTCTAATTACATTTTAATCACGCAGAGGTGAATAAGAAGAGGATAATAAAACGTCCAGCATGAGCGATATTAATGTTAAATGCACAGTGGTTTTTATGCCGCTAGCTGATTGGCGAAAATGACTCCAAATTTTACTCACATATAACTCTAAAGAACCGTCTAGAATAATATGTGTAAAATATGGAATTGAATCGTAACAGGATAGGGTGATGGAATATCTCTATTTCCGACAGATCTCCCATTTATGTTTTTCCAGTGAGACTTGCGTCATCGTTTACGATCAACAAATCGCAGTCTATTAAGTACTGTAAAGTGAATTTTACATCAGAGTGGTCCTCGTATGCACAATTATATGATCTTTCCCAATGGGAGACCTCACCCAAGAATTAATTTTTTCTTGTTGCCGGAGCTGAATTAAAAATATTGTTTCGAAGTCAAATTTGATGATTAATTAATATTAAAATGAATTTTCAAAATACTTTTCTCTTAAATTTGTATACTGTACTTATACATCGGCTTTATGCTACAAGTAGAATTTGTAGCTTTCCCCGTCTAATATAGGATACGGAGGAGTAAATACCGTGAAAAATCCATTCAATCGGCTACTACGAAAACATACTAATAGATAATAAAAAAAAAGTGATACAGATATTTTTTATATATTCGGTTAGGTTATACGAAAAAGTCTCAATTATCTTAAAATATGAAAGAAGACTAAACGTTTAATCTCCTTCAAGGCCTTACCAACAGAAAATATCGCTGCACTTTAACGGACTAGCTGAGGAACTTAGAAATGGATCCGAAGTAGAACCGTTATATAACGTAAAATTTGAAAATGAAGTTTACGTTCAAGAAAGGTAAAATAAAATGCATGTATGATTCAACACACATACTGAACAAAAATAGATTACTAATTCTCAACACTTTTCATCGTGAGTTTCCAGCCTGAAAAGTGAAACCTTCATCTCGGATGACCAAGCAGAACGAAGTTAGTGGCGTCTACACGTATAAACTCTTTCCATCCGTGCCCTGAGCGCTTCTTTAGCATGCAGCTTCCAAGGACGCACATCTATCTTTGCATTTGGAGTTCTTTGTGCCTTGACGTTCGTCGGTGATTTCACAATGGGAGAAAAATAATGTATCCAAACCGGGCGCGTCAGAAGAATACAAATCTGCCAGCAAACTCGTTGGCAGAACTAATTAATTTTAACGAGTTTTACTTGCATCATTGCATGTAATGGGATGCAATGTTATCACTACGTTCACATCTTATAATTCAGTGGCTTTGCTCACAGTACAGAGAAGAGGATTGTGACATAGCCTTGCCCGATATGCTTCGTACTTAAGAAAGGCGTGCACGTACGACGTCAAGGACTTTTGATATAGTATAACAGTAAAATTGCATCTATCTTCCGTATGTTGGATAAATTTCTTGTGTATTCGAAAGGCTTCTATGCGAAAATACTGTTTCATTCATCAGTATCCCACACGCTTTTCCAATTTCTTAAATCTTATAATGTAACAGTCTTCTCTTTGGTGGTCATAATTTTTCTAAAGAGTTTATTGTATTTATTTATTTATATCATATTGAAATTAAAAAATTATTTTAAATGCTATCGCAACTTTTAAATAAATATAGACCGTAACAGTTTCGTAATTCTTAATTTAAAACATTACCGACTTTTTAAATCAAACCAATTTCCACCTGTAACAGAGGAGAAAATGAAAATTAATTCCACAAAATAACGCACCAACAAGTTCCTTTCAACGCCACTAAAATAGTGCTGTTAATCATATTTAACAGCGGAGAATGCGTGCCATTTCATTACGTTAAAATCTCTTTGTTCGGTCGTGATCAATTTATCAACGTCCCTTCAGTTCAGAAAGATTGATGTGGAGTCTCAAAGTGGGTTGCCATTTAATAGGAAACACGCACACGATTGTTCTTGGAAACGCAAAGCCTATTTCGAGCACGCGTAGGGGGAAAAAAAACTTTGCGAGGTACAATTCAAAATGACAGCATCTTCAAACACAAAATAAACATTTCTATGTACTCAAATAATTACATTTTTAATTCAAGTTATTATAATGATTTAGAAGTTTCAGCGTTCCTAACCACCACTTTTCCGATTTAAATCTTAGTCTAATAAATTCAAAACATTTTCTCAAAATTCAATTACACGTTTTCCACAAAAATTTCATTAATAAACAATTTTTAAAGTCACCATTAATTGTTAATACTCTTTTAAGAATTTCGCTTATTTAGAAATTATAATCTGAAACAAATATAAATAAACCAAAAGTTGAAAAAATTATATAAAGGATTAATAATTGTGAGCGTACATTTCATTAGGTACCTGAGGCAATATTTTAAACCAATTTCGTATTTATAATTATTTATTGTTTGTTATACAAAATCTGAATACATCCAATAATGGCAAAATATTACTCCCATAAACTATATATTAGTTAATTTTATCACGGATTAGCGGAAAGTGTTTCTGGAAACTGATTTTCGCTCAGGCTTTATATTTTCTATGTTGTTAATATTAGGCTAGGACACATAAAAATCCATTCGGTCAATGGTCTGTGTGATTAATTAAATAATTTGCGATTGAAAAAGGAATAATTACAAGTGTGGAAAGACGTTTTGTAATTTCCAACAACTGTGAAGAAATGGCATGAATTATTGAATTAAGATTGAAGTCTTTCCCTGTGTAGCTGTTCAATAAATAGTTCTCGGTATTTACTCGCATATATATATATATATATATATATAAATATACATATTTTTATATATATATATAACTATTTATTGAATTATTTTACATCGATTCTTCTTAGTGCAAAAATATGTACTGTGACAAAAATTCACACTGTCTTATATAATTAGAAATGTTAGTATTATATACAAATAAAGGGTCTACTAATAAGTGTGTCATTTTAATATAGAGAAATATCTAACTATTTATAACAATATAAATAAATAAATATACGGCCAGAAATTTATAATGTTTAATAACAAATATTAATTTTACGAACTTTCGTCCTATTTTAGGACCTCTTCAGAGTGGGCAATTTAGAAATTAATAACGTAAGTATTTCTAAGGTATTTTTAAGAACATTTATTTAAGTTAATTTAATTTTACTTACAAATTTGTATATCATTCATGCATAAATGAAACTTCGAGGGGACAATGAAATGTGGCCGAAAAACAGGTTTTTGATGCCTGAATATCTTAATAATACAATAAAGTTTTAAATTTCATTACTACATTATATTACAAAATTTACTAAAATTTTAAATTAACAAAGTATTTTAATTTTGTTTAAATTATTGTTATCAGTTTTTATAGTTAAAGCTGTTCGAGTTGAACGGATGCGTAACATAAAACTCATCAATCTAGGAAAATATCTAAATCTTCAACTTAAATTTTCTACCCTTCTCCAATCATATGTGATTATTGAGGTCGTTTGTTCTGAACTGACGACACAATAAAAACGATACGTATTAAACATTTCTTGCTGACTTAAAATATTTGTGTTTAGAAAATACATGGCCAATGATGTAATTTTAAGCAATGCTGCAATAGTGAACGTTTAAGGGTAGAACCTAGTTTAAGTTAAATAATCAAATATACTAGGAATTTAATCTTATGACCGTGGGCGTTGTTCGTAGCCTCGTAGACTCTACGGCTTGCCACTTTTCCCCGCTCATTTTCTTCCGAGAGGCGGGTGGAAAGCTCGCGAAATGAAAGTTTGATGCGGGTCTGTCCCCCCAGAGACGTAACGATTTGACGACTGGATTCCGAGAAAGTCGACCCAGCATTTAGCAAGGCCAGGAAGAGTGAGTAGCAGAGAAAAACCGGACTGTTGACATCTGGCGGAGCCGCGAAAACTGGTCGTAAAAGAGGCTCATGAGAATTCTCGGAGACACACGACGGCAATTGAGTGCCAACGCAATCTGTCAACGGCTTATATAGGCCAAATGCTCGTCATTCTTCACGACAACACCTGCTACTTAGCAGTTGACGGGCACCATATTACAACATAATAGAAAACTAATTAGTTTAAGGAAAATGTCATATTTATATTTCATCCCTTTCAGCACCTTAAATTGATGCAGTTTGTCACTACCTGTAGAATAAAAGGTTCCTTAAACATTATAAATAGATAAGGAGAATAATTTTTATTTGACCACTTTTTAACCTCCTTATTTAATTTTTATTGATTTAAATGAACAAGCACTGATATTCAGATCAAGTTGGCTGAAACTCTGTGTGGGTTTCTCCAAAGAATAGATATATCTGACACAGTCATCAGAACCTCTAGTCTAACTTATTCTCACTCGATTGCCTTTGACCGTATCATAATTCCATACCTGACTAATAATACGTAATATTTAATACGCAGTAAAGGGAAATTCAGAAATTCGTTACGCCGTTCTCAGACAGTTTACAATTTATTGACAGTTGAGATGAATTAAATTGTATGATGCTTCAGTGATGAAGATATTTAAGGAATTATTTGGGGCCCGACATAATTTATTTTGTCGGAAAAGTAAATAACATTTGAAAAACTAAGACCATTTTTTTCGTGAGATAAGGGTAAGATCGTTCAATATTCGGGCACTGATCCTTAGAAAAAGACTATAATAATTTTCATTTGTAGTAATTATTCCTACGCAACACACTATCTGAACAGACTTGATTCATTCGGAAATATGAAAACACTAAAGATCGCGTAATTAAAAAATGTTTAAATTTTATAAATAAAAATTTCATATATTGAATTTATACTATTTTATTTACACATTCAAATATATGAAATCCTGGCACGGGACTACATAAAATATTAAGGAGTATGTTCGGGTATCTGTTGGTTTCATTGTACCTTTTAAGCCTCGCAAGGTACATGTGGATTTTGCTCCTGCTACATGGCGATCGCCATTGGGACTCTGTAAGTTGCACACTTGTCGCGTGGGTGGACTTCCGTTCCTTCCCGACAGCTGTCCATCAACTCTGTCAAGAACGGCCTCTCGAGTCCTATGCTGTTTCACAACTATTTCACAACTGATTCTAAAAAACTGATTCGAAACTCAATCAACACTCGCTTAAGTACTGCTTAAAAAAATCTATACCAACTATAACATCATAAACTATTGCAATAACTAACTAACTCTTTGGCTCGACTGCCCAATAAGGGCCTAGGCCTACCGAGACGGCTGCCAGACTGTCAACTTACATGACACATTCTGGATTCAGAAGTGACACCTAGTCAGAGTGTCGATTCTCCCACAGCCTTAACCCCAGTTTTCTTGATCAGGACGAACACAAGCATCCATGCCCATGCCGGGATTCGAACCCGGGACTCCTGTGATGCGAGGCAATGACGCTGGCCACTACACCACAACAGGCCAAACTATTTCAATACTCTCCAAAAATTATTGCATTACTGATCCCAGAACTGTCTTCTACATTATTACTCATTCTCTGGTCTTCATTAGGCCACTTTGAATCTTCGTGACCTCCAATTTCATCTATTTTTTATGCTCTCGGCCACCAATCACAAATTTTCCTTCTTCTCAAATATTGCCTACTCCAAAAATGTCTGACTAATCGCCGTCACAATTTTTCACAGGTCGACGGTCTGTGTCCGAGGTCGATGACTTTTAACTTCGTCTACAATGATCACGCACTTGGCCTCCGCTCCGCCAAAATTTACCACCTGCTGATTTTGCCGTCTCCAGCACTTATAATTCCTTGTTCGCCGTCGCACTGGCACAGAGTGAATTCTATTTACTGCCTAAAATTGCAGTTTAAACGATAAAAAAAAGGATTTTCACTCCCGCAATATTATAATCTACATCCTTTATTTTCAAAACAGATTATTATCGTTAGAGTTACAATTTGACACAAAAGTGTATATACTATTGATGCGACTAACTCTACTTTTATCTTCAATGCGTTTACTCACTTGTTCAATTAACGGAACTGAAAAATAGACGGGTCAGAATTCTATAGTTCCACTAGGAAAACTAATATTTCCCAATACCAGTAGGATCTGTTTGGTGGAGGGGCAAATTCGCAGTTACTTCTACAACATTGCATAATTATTAAAGAAAATCTTCGATTAACTCATCTCCCGCTATCGGAAGGGCGTGGGACAAGTACCCAATGCCCGACCTACCTGATGCAGGTTTTTCTAGCGTTTGTCCTGCATTTCTTTTAGGCGAATACCGGGTAGGATCCTTAAACCATAGCCCGGGGGCCCCAGTTACCCTTGGCTACCTTCTTCCACGCTTCCGCATCCCCCCTTTCAAATCCCTTTCCTATGCTATAAGAGGGGAGTTGCCACTATGTGGATTACCCTATACATAACCTGTCTACACCCCAAAAAAAATTGCCAAATGCCCGACCTACCTGATGCAGGTTTTTATAGGGTTTGTCCTGCATTACTTTTAGGAGAATGCCAGGTAGGATCCTTAAACTATAGCCCGGGGGCCCTAGTAACCCTTGGCTACCTTCCTCCACCCATCCGCATCCCCCCCTTTCAAATCCCTTTCCTATGCTATAAGAGGGGAGTTGCCACTATGTGGATTACCCTATACATAGACTGTCTACACGAAAAAAAAATTATAAAAAACAATATCTCTAGTTTAGAATTTTCCTCTCAAAATATACAGGTTAGCCGGGAAAACGGAAAAACTACCCGGCAATAACGTAATTGGGTATGTACAGAAGTAATTTAACAAAATTGCAATTTTCTGTCGATAAGAAAAAAAACAATAGTTCATTATAATTTTTTTAGAGTCTGCATTACAACCGTTATTTACGGAACTGCATCCTTAATGAACAATAGAAATGACGGTTAACTAAGAAAGGGGCAATTATTCACAATGGAAGATTTATTTGAGTAATTTAAAGATTATTGAAAATTATTTTTGTGATTTAATATGTTTCCCCACAGTATGAACATGCCACAATTTTTTTCGGCAATTGTATTAATATAATTCCGTCTACAAAACCAAATTTTAGGCAAATCGAGCACACCTGTTGTTTCAGTATCACGTTTTTTGGTTTAATACTTAATGTTACGTCTACACTGTATCTTATAAGATTATCTTCATCCAAACTCGAGGCAATAAAGATTTTGTTTCTTTACGAATAATATTCCCCGTAAAAATATTGAATGGCAAGTCTCGGTTTTCGAATGGTGAATGACAATTTAAGTAACCTTAAAAGTTATTTAACCTACTCAGAAAAAATAATTCGTTCAGCCGTTTGTCCATAAAACGAACAGTTTCCTCGGCCGAGCATTTAGAATCAGGTTTCGAAACGGTCGTCATTTACTATACAGATTGTGGGTTCAGGTAACGAAACTGTTATTATTTGTCCATATAACAACAAACAGAAATGTCACCAAATTGGTTCGGCTGCTTTCTTGTGAAAAGCGAGCAAAATCAAAGATTTGTAATGTTCACTATTTTGTCTCCAGTTTCCGGATGACTTTTTGATATAGCTGAAAATCTTCTCAAGGAAAATAGGTTTAATTGTCAACGGCCCGATTTATACCTTGTGAATAGCTAGCAAAGCATGACAGACAGGAATTTAGTTACTATCAGTTTCGGATCCTCTAAAGCATATAACGTAAAGATAAACTAAGAAATATACAGGCAAAGATTAATTTATTTATATAGATTTATTGAATTTTACTACAGAGGAGTTGTGATCAGAGGCTACTTTGAAGGAAAATTTTCGTCCTTAACATTCCACATTCCGAAGCCATTTCAGACAAGTTAACTTTTATTGTACAGTATAACATATAGCATTGACAAATATTTCTCATTCCGCAGTAGTACATTAAGGAAAATTTGTAACACATTCGTGGAAAAGTTTGAATGCCTTCGATTTCCTTACTTTGGTTTCACGTATAAATTTGTTCATTAAGCGTCATAAAAAAATTATTTGGCTAATGATGTGATCAAATGTATTAAATAAACATTAGGATTGTTCGAAGTGAAATGAAATTAACGCATTTGAGTGTTTTATCGAACATTTAATTGTCATCAACCCAAATAATTTGCAAATAAAGCGTGATTAATAATGCTAATTTAATGGATTCCAGATAATTGATTAGTGCACATGAATTTACCAAATAAAATACAAAATTTAAAATTTCCACTTTTTAATTAAACATATTCTAGTCTACAATATTTTGTATTGTCTGCAAAATATAAATGTAATTGTCTTAAATTTGTGTATTACTACTTAGTTTTCTGATGCCGACATTTTACATGTCTCTCGAACCGATGCTGCCTCTTCCAGAAAGTTACAGTTTTCTTTTTATAAAGACAATTAGAGACTATAAGCTCTAAAAGTTTGTTCGTTCTTAGATTTGTGGCTATGGTCAACTAATAAATACCATTTTCTCTTAAGAGAATTCAATTCACTTAATTTCTGGTAACTTCTGTAAAATTTATTTGTACAATAATACAAACTGTACGAATGTATCAGATAATATATAATATGAAAATTAATTATTCAGTGACGTAATGTTTGAAAACTACGATAGTCCTCAATTTCAGATATAATTTTGTTTTATTTGGCAGTAGTTCAATCACACAATAGAATAAATTGATTTCCCATCCTCATTAGAAGAAACGCTTGATGGATGCTGAAAGAGTCATACATTTTACTTTTTTTTGGGCCTATATATAATTAATTAATTACTTCATTTACATAAGAATTATTTGTAATAATAATCCTATTCTTCTTCACGAATTATTAAAATGAAATCATTATAAAATCAATATAATAATTATTTTCATTCTAATATATATCATGGTATATTTCATGGTATAGTTCATGGTAACTATTTACACCAATATTCCAAGTTTATAAATAATTACAATTATTTTGCAAAAAATTATTTTTAGGTATGAACTATTGGTTGCATCTAAACTCATTAATGTAATTTAATGGAGGAAGATTTAGTAGATTGGAAAACCTCATAATAGTCTTAATAAATTTCGGAAACCGGTTTACTCAAATTCAGCAACTTATCACTACGCTCGTTCAGAAATAATTATACAAAAATATGAATGAACACACAAATGAACTCATAAATTACTGTCTCTACTCTTTATTCAATATTTAACGACCGATGACAAAATTTACTTAAAGGAATCGGGAGTGGGAAAAATTCATCTTCTGCCAAGGGACTTTCCGTTTCTGAGACAGGAATAGATGTGGACTAGATACAGAAGCCCTGCCAGGGATCTACATCATCTGCGAGAAGTCTATGTAGCTGGGCTAATGAAGAAACGCAGAACTACTGAAGTTGGTCATTAAGCAGAATATGAAGCGAGGAAATGTTAAGGGTTTGGTCGAGCCGCCCGGAACATCTGCCTGTAATGAAGTACGTCCTTATTCAGGACGAACAACAAGCTACTGGATAAATGCAGTGGTATACCCTTCGTAATATTTCCGATTGAAACATAATCTTACGTAACTTTCGTTCTTCCCAAGTGAACAAATAAAGATCGAAGAATTTGTTGACTTTGAATTAGGTAATCGAATTTAATTCGCTTCACCACTGGAGCGAATTACATTATAAACGTGTGCACCAACGTCCTGTAAGCGTCCGTGTTTGGAATACGAACTAACAGTTAACTATTTGAAGGGTAGGTGCTTAAAAAAAATTAATTTGCGTAGGTAGAAATCGGCATACTGGAATGATAGAAACGGTCAAATTAAATATATTATATACTAAAAATTGCTGAATTATTAAAAATCAATCTTGCGTATTTCTTTGGCCTTAAAATAGGAAATACGAATATGTTGAGAAATAGCACAGTTTTTCAGTCACGTCTGAAAAGTATTATGAAGATAGCTTATAAATTTGTTTTAAAGGCTAAAAGCATAATAAGATATTTTCTATTGTCTGGATGCGTGTATTTGTTGAGAAACGCAATACTTTGTAATCGAGTTGAAGAACAAAATAAATATAATGATGAAAAGTGTTGTTGCGGACTAATTTGATAAAAAAAATTATATATTATTTATAAAAGTAAAATTCAAAATATTCATATTATGATGTGAATAAAAATATATATCTATAAAAACAACAGCGTTTATGAAGTCAGACAAAGTTATGTAATAAAAATTGCACTACGTTTCGTCGCTATAGGCCTCTTCAGGTACGACGTTTTACAAAATTTTGATAGTAAGGGTCGTTCCCCTCTGACTGCTGTGGCCGAAAATCAAGTCAGTGGAGAATGACCCTGGCTATCAAAATTTTGTAAAACGTCATACTTGAAGAGGACGCAAATTAGCGATGAAACGTAGTGTAATATTTATTAAATATCGTTTTCAGACTTCAAAAACGCTGTTGTTTATTTATAATACATCTTAAACGTTATAAATATAATAATTAATAATATATATATATATATATAATATCTATAATAATTAATAATATATGTAAATTGTAATGAGAGTTTAGAGTAGTGTCAATTTATTTAAAAAATTGGGCATGATGCTGAAGATACTAATAAATAATAATTAAAAATAAACAATATGGTCACCATAAACATTAAAATTATACTAATAATTTGCTTTCGAAAAGATTAAAATTATACGCTATATTTTTAAAATCTGCAGACTATTCTGCTCCTAATCTATGTGGGAATGAATTGTCTAGTCAATCACGTGGTTTTGTATTCTGGTTGTTAATGTTGCGAGGAACAGGTTTTTATAACACGATCCTACGGTAGGTACACTAGAAGCGTAAGATTCTGATATAACTGTGAAAATATTTCACTTGCATTGGAATGTCGTATTTAATTGTTAATTTTGTAAGTAATGGAAAGCCTAAGAAGGCATTCTGAATGTTGTGCCTAGTGGAAGAATGCTGTGGATATGTGTGAAAGTGTCTATAACAATATCATGGAAAAACCCATAGAAAATTAAGGCAGGTCATTGTGGATGGTAAGCAGTTTTCTAATACAATTCCCCAACTACAGGGCTCCAGCCTTTCCGTCGCCCGGATTAGCGGATCTGAATTGAATAGTAGACGCAAATCTGTTTGCGTCTCGTCGGGGAATTTTCGGGGATACGCATAGTTGGCCTCGGGGGTCGATGATGGACCAAGGTGCCAACACTCGAGAAGATCCTGCCAGGACCGACAGGCATGCGCCCCGTGATCACGAAACTCTCAAAAATAGGTCCATTAGCCCTTAAATATAGGATTTCTACGGAAAGTAACATTTTCCATGCCATCACACGGCAAGATGTAATCCACACGTTACCGGCATCGTAATCAGTAAGCAATCGTAAATAATAGTTTGAATGGGCAAAAATTCCGTGAAGTATTTTCTCCAATTCTTTATCAACATTTAATTTAAAAATATATATAAAAGCATGTATTAAAATTATACTAAATGGATAAATATATAGTCGAATAACAAACAAAAATAAGTGCTAAATAAATATCCCGAAGATTCCGCAATTCGTGTTACATTCGTCAGTTAATTAAATACGCATTAACCGTAAAAACACCGCACAAAACAATTGACGAATTCAAAAGCAAAGCAAAAACGACTAAACGCAACGACAATGAAGGGTCAGCGTAACAATAAGGGATCGTAGCCTTTGTTGTTTTCATATGAAAAATTTACGTCTGATGGAAAATTAATAATATATTCAAATACAGGCTAAAGAAGTTATAATATAAAAATACCACAGAACGTTACTCGGATCCTTGTCCCTTTCTTCAGATGCTAAGAAGAGCTTAGAGAGGCACAACTGCACTAATTCAACTTCTTAGGAACAAGGATCCCAGAAACGTTCTGTGGTATTTATATTATCACTTCATTTTTCCGTATTTGGCTATCTTTATTATTGTTGATTTCAAGTATCAGATTGTACTTTATTTGCAGTGATGTTGGATTTCAAATGATCCATTTCCAAATTAATTCACGAATAGTACCTGGTGTCAACATCTAAAATCTTGTACTTGCGTGTTATTTGTGCTATTTCTTTACGTAATTTAATTGCTCCAAACGAATTAGCTTCACGAGACAGAAATAAATGGAATTATGGGCAAATGTAACTCGTGTGACTGTGGAAGACTGAGCTTACCATTCACAGATAATAATAATTTGATACAGAGTTGAAACGACTATGTAACGCTTAATAAAACTGGTATAAGTACGAAGTGAAAGTAATTAATAATAAATATAGTCAATTCAGACGAAAGAAGTGATAATATACCACACAACGTTTCCGGGATCCTTGTTCGTTTCATCAGGTGCGGAGAAGAGCCTATAAGCTACACAACTGCACCCGTCAGTTGACAAAACTCAAAACGACGAAAACGCAGCGACAATGGGAGTGCCGAAGGGTTAGCGTAACAATAAGGGAGAAACGACAATGGAAAAACAGAAGGTTTAGCTTAATAATGAGGGATCATAGCAATTGTTGAGTTTCATTGTGTCTGTTTGTGCATCAATAGCTCTGATGTTAGATTTAATATGAAGCATCTCTGAAATGAGTCTGGAATATTACCTGGCGTCAATAACTAAAATCTTAGCATTTTTCCAATCAAATGTATGTTTCGAATTGATGCTATGTTTGGAGACTACAGATTGTTTATCAGTGGGAAGTTTGATATTAGATATATGTTCCTTGATACGCGTATTAAGGGAACGAATTGTTTGCCCTATGTAGCAGGAATTACAATTGGAGCAAGAGATTATGTAAACAACACAATGTTTGCTGCAGGTGTCAATCAGACGTAAATTTTTTCATTTTACGAAGAGAAAGTATTCAGCTCGTGAATGCTGCCATTCGAAAGTCAGATGAATCGGATTTTACTAGACTAAGAAGCGTTTAATAGATAAATCAACATAGTAATCGGACACGTTGGCTGTTATCATGAATTCAGCGAAGTAGGATTGTGCATTGCTATAAATCAAAGAGTTCTCAAAAAAGAAAAGTATTTAGAAGATTCTATTACTTGAAAAATAGTAACTATAGTATAGAAAACAATTATTCGGTTTAGGACAGTTACATTTTTATTTTATTCCCTCAAATATATGCCGTCAGATAATTCTTCAGACCAGCAATGCAGAGGATTTTGACCGGATTCCCTTTCCACGCGTCCTGATTTTGTGTTTTTCTTAAATGTCCTTAGTCTGGACATGTCTAAATACATCTTTGTCATTAGAGATCCACATATGGGGGAGATAAGCTCTCGCAGGCAGAGCCTTTCTAGAGAGACGGAGAAGGCTACCTTTGGGGATGCCTTCTTCTCTCTCTCTCTGCTTCTGAACTAGGGCTCCCACATGTCGAGGCCTGTTTTAGGAGGTGTATGTTCCGGGGTCGCAGACCTTGGACATATGGTATGAGTGGCCCGTCTACTCCCATTGGAACAGTCGTCCAGCTGCCTCCTAAACTGGTCTAGGTAGCCGGAGTTGGGAATTCTGCGACACCACAGCAAACACACCTTCCGCCATCGAAAGGGCGTGGGACAAGTACCAAATGCCCGACCTACCTGATGCAGGTTTTCTTGGGTTTGTCCTGCATCAGTTTTAGGCGAATGTCGTGTTGGATCCTTAAATCGTAGCCCGGGGGCCCTAGTTAACCCTTAGCTATCTTCCTCTACCCTCCCTCACGCCCCATTTCAAATCCCTTCCTATGCTATTAATCGGGATGTTACAACACGTAGATTACTCT
Organism: Zhengitettix transpicula; assembly: GCA_037074705.1. Taxonomy (NCBI): domain Eukaryota; kingdom Metazoa; phylum Arthropoda; class Insecta; order Orthoptera; family Tetrigidae; genus Zhengitettix; species Zhengitettix transpicula. Next base: position 71,447,679 of record CM073591.1, read on the forward strand.
TATGTAGCCTGTTACTCTAAAAAAATAGATCCACATAGATTCGTATTCACTACAGAAACAAAAGTGCGCCACTAATATTTAAAGAATAATGTGTAATACAAGCAATACAAATCGTTGAAGTATTTTTGAAAATTTCTATTAATCGGGATGTGACAACACGTAGATTACTCTTATGTAGCCTGTTACTCTAAAAAAAATAGATCCACATAGATTCGTATTCACTACAGAAACAAAAGTGCGCCACTAATATTTAAAGAATAATGTGTAATACAAGCAATACAAATCGTTGAAGTATTTTTGAAAATTTCTAAAACTGATATGATCCAGTGTAAATGACTGCTATATATGAATAACTTTGATGTAGTAAACTTCCATGATTATTCACTACACAAAAAAATATTAGCCGCGTTTGTATTTATTTTGATTCTTCGGTAGTCTATATCGTACTAAAGATAGAGAAAAATATTATTTATCTACCACATATTTTCTGTTTGTTTGTAACTACTATTCATACTATATTCAGTACAGTATCTTAAATAGAAGCAAATATGTATATCAATTTTATGCCGAGCTTCCATTTACGTGGAAGACAATTTCTAGACTCACAAAGATGCTAAAAATAGTGTGTTAAGCAAGTAATGCTGCGATAAAATATGCTCGATGTCTCGGCGATCTCGTCCGAAATACTGCGAGATCGTCCGATTACGTTTAGTTATTATTAAATAAATACAGTTATTAATAATGTAATTAATATCGTGCTCTTATCAGACTTAGAAATTAAATCACTTTATTGAAAATAACGCACGTAATATATTCTATACACACCATGCCAAACATTATTTTCACTAATTACATGGATTGGCGACTGAAGCTATCAGGGGACGGAGCATGCTATTACAATTAAATTGCAGTTTCTGAAAATTAATCACAGGAACTCAATTGTTTTTCTTGTTCTTTGACGCAATATTAGTTATAAGGAAATAATTGTAATTACGTGCGTGAGGTAAGCATGAAGTTGTACGACGCGTGAACAAACCATCTCAACAACCTGTCCTGTTTAGTTACTTTGAGTTTCCCGCTTTCAAAACGTAACGGGGTCATGGTAAGATTTTTGCGTTTAATTGGTGTTACGTCTTTAAATAAGAATCTTCTACTGATTGTAAAAATATTTGAAAAGTATAATGAAACTTATATGTAATTTTTTAAAAAGAAAAGACTATTCTTTTGATTGACGTTTGAATAACGTATTCCGCTCAACAGCAGTTCATTCAAGCGGACAACAACAGACATAAATATTTTACACTACCCCTCCGCTTCCCTCTAAAAGCACCATCCTTCCTCGACGCACACACACACACACACACTCTCACGCTGGACGTAGGCCCATGCTTCAATGTGTCAAGCTAGGAATTGCGAAATTCTCCCTACACCAGCTAGCGGTTTGTAGCTTTGCAGATTAATGACTTGCAACCAGCAGCAGTGCGAAAAAGATGGACTGCCTGTCTGTCCGTGTGCATTTCCGTATGTCTCTATGCGCATGAATTCGCGCCGTACTCATTTCGTAAAAAAAAAATACATAAAATATAATACAGACCTCACCAAGCACGAAAATACTTAGCAGCGGGGTCCAGACGATACTTCATACCAAACTATTTCAATGTGCTCAAATAATTTACGATAATTTACAGGACCATAAAAATCGTAAGGGATGTTCACGAGCTAACAAAAATATTTCAGAGAATTTTAAGTTGTTCCTGAAAATCAAGTCAGCCGAATTCTTATGTATGGACATTTATTTATCTTTGTAATTAAGTCTAGTTCTTGTTAATGAAGTACACCGCGTAGGATTGACTTTATCAATTTCATATACGAAAACATAATAACGGGTTGTTTAAATCCGTTGCTAAGGAATCTTAAACTGCTTATAAGACGTCATTGACGTGGTCTTACAACTCTAGACTCATTATTATGAGGTTTTTTTTCCAGTTCTTTGGCAAGCAGAGTAATATCGTCACTTTCGTAAATCGTGGTGAATTTATGCTTGCATATTTCTTAACATAATCTCTTGAAGTTAAAAGTCATAGTCTTTTGTCTGATTTTCGAAACGCCCTCAATGGTATTTGAAAATATTTGGCAATGGCACCAGGTGCCGTAATTAAGTCTACTGGTAAATATTTACATTAATTAATTTTTCCTCTATAAACTACAACACACGTTTTCTATTTGATGATATAGGTTCACATAATTTTCACCAATCGTGATGTTTTGATGTTCCATAGCATTTACCTAATAGTGAAGGAAATTTATTTTCGGTCCTTCCAAATTGATTTTAATTGGTAAGCGTTTTAGAACATTGTTACTTTTAAAGTTTTTGAATTAATCACAAGGTCAGGGAAGGAAGCCTGCGAGAGAATTCTCTCGCAGGTGTACCTTCCCAGAGAGCACTGGCGGAGGCTACCTTTCGGGGTGCCTTCACATCTCTCTGGTTTTTTGAACTAAGGTTCCCATACGCCGAGGCACCTCGGCCTGTTTTGAGAGGTGTATGTTCCGGGGTCGCAGACCTTGGGCATACGGAAAGAGACTATTGGAATAGTCGACCAGCTGCCTACTAAACCAGTCAAGGCACGGCAAACCTCTCTCCCGTCATCGGAAGGGCGTGGGACAAGTACCAAATGCCCGACCTACCTGATACAGGTTTTTCTAGGGTTTTCCCTGCATCACTTTTAGGCGAATTGGCGGGTAGGATCCTTAAACCATAGCCCGCGGGCCCTAGTTATCCCTTGGTTACCTTCCTCTACCCTTCCGCATAAAAAAAGAATTAATCACAGGATACAGAGTTTAAACTGCTGGTTTAAATATGATTTTCTTATCATGGTTGACTTATTTAGCCTCGCGAAAAATTCGAACAACTCGCAAAATTATTTAATATTTAGAAAAATGTTTATTGTTAATAAATTTTTCACTATTAATCACCAGGTTGACGTTTCAACTGTGACTCTCTCAGACAGGTTGAAGAGAACGGTAGAGAATGACCGAGAAACGTCAAAGTCAAGAAATGTTAATCCGCGAAAAAATTACTAACAATTTGCAACATGGAAAGTTTAAATTCATTAATATTATGAAAAGTTTGTAGATACCTTATTAATATTAATTAATGTTACTGTATCTTCTTGTGGATGCAGAAAAGATGTCATTAAACAAGTAAGGAAAAGGAGGAAAATAATGTGACCGAGATAAAAAAAATCTTTTGTACTAAAGAATAGTCGGGGATAAGTCGGACAATATATTTATATAAGAACCTTTCAAACATTCTGTAAAATAATACGGAGTTATTTTTGGGATTAGACTTTTTTGTGCTGAAAGTCTTGGGTCAGAAAATTGTCATTGACGATTTTGGTTTACATAATCTTCATATTTGGTGGTGTCTTAATCGACCTCATAGCATTAAATATAAGTCACATTTAGAAAAGGTCTGAAGAGAAACTGGAATCGACTGAGTAATCAAGCGAGTGTCGATACAAAATGTGTAGGCTTTTCTTAGGAGTGCCGTAAAATAAAAGTCAAGAATTCAATCCGGTATTGTTCATAAAAAATGTATCAGTATATCTCGACACCAAAACTACGTGTACAGATATCACAATGAAGAAAAATAAATACTATCTGAGTAATCAATACTAGGTAAAATACATTTTACAGTCAGGAATTGTAATGAGGAAGATTTTGAGATAAAATTAGGCCGTAGAACCAGACGAAAGTTCATTGTAGCAGCAACAGTGACTTCCTCACCCACAGTGGATATTTATTGTTCTTTGACGTGCGGGAGGGGGGGGGGGGAGTCAGTGTCGGGCGTCTGCGACCCAAAATGTGGACACGTCTGTTGGTGAGGGCTCGATTGTTGGGCTGAGTCGATTTATTGCTTTTTAGTATTGTTAGAATTGTGTTGGCTTTTCAGGACTTGAAGGGAATTATTATTTATTCACGTCCCTAGCAGGTCACTAGTTATTTTTCCGTTATTAAGAAGAGCTCGTTTTTAGGGACGTTATAAGAGAAATGTGGTTTCGACAGAGAGAAGGTGTTTGAGTTTATAAGCAGTGGAACACCACCAAAAGTCAAAGAAACCGCAGACAGCATCATCGACTACCTCCATACCATATAATATTTATTTCTGTAATGTTTTTAAAGGTGTAGACAGACCAATCTCCTCACGCACGGAAGGGGACAATCAGAAAATAAGTAGATTAATTTTAAAATTTATCCGGTAAAGTTATTCGGCAATTTTTTCATGTTGGGTCAATGCAGCTCTAAATTAAACAATATAACGGATAATTAATTTTTTTAGGGTTACAACTCCCGTCTTATTGCATAGGAAAAGGAGTGATAGGGGGAATGCGAAATGTAGAGAAAGGTAGCCAAGGGTTAACTAGGGCCCCCGGGCTATGGTTTAAAGATCCTACCCGGCAATTCGCCTAAAAGTGATGCAGGGCAAACTCTAGAAAAAGCTGCATTAGGTAGATCGGGCATTTGGTACTTGTCCCACGTAATAATTTACACATAAATTTGTAAATTAACTCTCTATGAAATAACCGTATCATGTTAGAAAACATTATAACCTCTGATTAATTTTCTAAATTGAATTTAAAATAAATATAATAATAGATTATTAAATATCACAAATTATCATAAATACTCGGGAGGTACTCAGCGAAACTGTTACAATAGAGTTACTCAGTGTCCTGATTATCCACTTTAATGATATTAATTATATTATGGCCATGACAGCTGGAACGAAAATGTCTGGTGCTGGGCACACAAGCGTATTTGATGTTACAGTGAAACACTGTATATCTGACGTTACTCCTTTTACTAACGATAACGATTGCTGGTCCATCTCCATCATTCAAGACCATCAATGCTGTGAATGCGAAGCCAGTAGATCTTATTTGCGTGTTTTTATCATAGCTGACATGCTTTACTCCCCTGTAGCCAACTTGTGCAACACAAACCCACTCGTAATATTGAATGCAGACTACGTTTCAAATGACCTCGTATCGTATAAAACAATGTAAATCAGGACTACTAAGTATCTTGGTTCTCACAAACCGGAAATGGATGCGCAAAAAATTGAATCGCAACTTTTGGAAATGAGTTTAGTCGTAGGACTGTGAATTGTGATGGTGATTTTTGTTGGGGATGAAGTGCTAAAGCAAGTGAGGTGGGGAAGCTTGTCCTGCTACAAATCCCGGGCATACGTCACCCGAGATCCCTTCGCCTGTGCTCAGCTTAATTCAAGGGCCTAGCGGCGCCTTACGCCAAATTGCTGTGCGCTGAGCGAGTAATCCCTTCCGCAACAAGGAATGACTTTTTTTTACACTTTTCCCTCTGTTTACGCAGAGTATTGTCTAAACACATAATGGCCTCCTTTACGACCTGCGATACCTGCCATGGGATTATCTTGCAAGGAATACAAACCACTTTTACAAAAACAAACGGAGCACTAATAATCTTCTCACTACGGCTCAGAACGAGGACACACCTCTAACTAAAATATACACTGGTACTTTCACATATTTTGCCACACTGGCCTCGAATCCGCATCAAACGTATATAAAACTACAAAAATACATGTCATGTCAATGACAGATTAATTATACATACAGTAAGTGGAACAAGATATTGAAATTAAAAATTTATTGACTACACGTTCTGTATTTGAAAAAAAATACGTTAAGAAAATTACCTTAAAATGTATTTCGCTTTTTTCTGTATTTGAAATTACCTAACTGCTCTGATTTTCTTACCCACGTTCTTTGAAGACCTTCTGCGTCAGGATAACTGGTACCTGTTTGCAACATATCCTTGCTCCTTCAATCGAAACGTTTTTCATCAACACTGTTTCACAATGGATATTACAATAAATAAGTCGTATTTTCCTTGTTTGAGTGCCCGACTGTAGGCTTCTGCCGACAACCAAGAAGTCTTTTCACAATGAACACACATTTTCTCCGTTATGTTTTCGTCTGATTAAACTTTAGTTTATTCAATGACGAATACTGATTTAAATGGCAGAATCAAGTATAATTCTTGCAGGTGTCTCTTTAGAAAACACATAAAAAAGGAAAAATCCTTTACTCCTAGATCATTGAGATATTGAAAACATCATAAGTAAGACGATTTCGCAGTTTCTAGTAACAGAAAGTTAATAAACGCACTGATTTACTGATTAGTGGAGTCTATTGTATTGAACACTCTGTGATACCGTAATAGACTATATTATTGCCAGGAGCACTAAAAAAACATCACAGTCGTATTTCTCTTTTTACACATACAAGCATTTTTTTTCTTCAGAGGGGTTAAATGTGTATTTATTTGGGAAGGACAAAATGAAAACGAGAAAAAACTTCCAAATTTATTTCCGAGTTTTTGCATTCTTCAGGTGAAATAAAGTGAAGAATATAACTATTTACTTGCCAGTGCAGACAATTACAAAGAATGATAGAATATTTAGTAATGCTGAAGAGGGCTTCTCGTCCTATAACGACAAATGAAAACAATATATTATTGTTTTTATATCTGACAGTAATGAAGATTAATTTTTACTTCAAAAATAAAACCTACAAATACTTCTGGTTTAAGGGAAAAAAATTATATCTAGTACACATAAATAAATACACATTGACATAAATGACACATGATTCATGTTTAATGTAATATATATATGCGCATATACCATAAATAAATCTTCATTACTGTATATTTCGATTAATTTTTACTGATTTAAGAAGGAAACTAGTGATTGTAAAAAAGAAACATATATATTTCATAACACGAATAGTTTTTATTTTTTTTTAATAAATTGAAATATTTAACTTTTAAAATAATTAATAAAATCACCCTAACAAATATATGTTACCATAGCTAAAAATAATTGTTACTATAATTTTAAAAATTTCAACTACTAACAAAATTTACATGATAGCTTTAAAAGTTTCGTGAGCCACTTCCAAACTGTTCTCCAGCTATAATTGCAAAATTCAAGTGACAAACTAAACATAATTAACAACATCTTCTAAATCAATACTTCAAATATAATTAATTTATGAATTAGTCTTCTTATATATCGAGGTAATTTTTTTTAACATATGCTATCTAACCTGCATAGTTTTCATTATCCATTCAGGGTAATGGATGACGTGACGAAAGCATCTTGTTTCGTTTGATTGCAATAATCGCAGCTCACAAAAACATTCACTGCTCATAAAAACGCGAAGAGAAAGCAATGAACTTTGCGTCTACAACCATGCTGAAAAAGGGGTTCGATAATATAGCTTCTGAACTCTTCTAGACATAAGCAGCATGGAAAAAAAATATATTGTGCAAAAACTTCGATTTTTAATGTTATCGAACTAAATTTTCTATGGAGATCTTCAAGATTACTAAGCATTCTTCGTATACCTAACTTTAGTCATCCAACTTTTACATAAATGAGTTTACAGTAATTAGAATTTAAATATAATTATTATTTATGCTCAGGTTTACTTACTGCCTAGTATTTTCATGAAGAATTTCTAACACGTCGTAAGTCTTATCATAAAACAATGACACAACACAGAGAACTCGAGAACTGATTAAACATAGCGTTGTAGTATATTTTATTTATTTACATAAGACCATATACAAAATTATTATATATGTTACATATAATTTTGCACTTCGTTTAGAACACACATGACCGCGGACCTGCTAGTCCTTATGAAATAGCCAATTCTATTATATAGACCTTTAATAATGAAACTGCTAAATGACGAAAAACAGAAATTTAAAAAAAAGAGAATAAAAAGTTAATTAGAAAAACAGAAAATAAATGGACGGACGTTTGATGAATGTCAAGTGTAGATATTATTTTATAATCACATTTGATTCGGTTAAAGACATTTATGTACGCAGAGATAGGGACAGACCGGTAAAAATTAAATCTGGTTTTTAATAACTTTGTCTTCTAATTTTATTAGCCAGTTTGTTATTAATTTTTTAACTTTCATTATATTCAAATACTACGTCTATTCTAAGTAAATTAAATCTCTCGGGCTTAAATTATTCTATTTGTTAACACCAATGCTAACCAAAATTATAAATTAGGACTCTATGTACGAGTCATATTTGACGTACGTGCCTCCAGGTAGCTGCATATCTAATTATTTTTGGTACGTAAAACAGGAAAACAAATTCAGGCGCTTATAAAAATTACATATGTGAAACATTATGACCCACTGAGTTAAGCTTAGTAAAACAAAATTCTTGATTCGGTTCGAATTTACATTTCTCAGTTTGTTTATGTCATTTTCTGCCAGAATATGTGTTTAACAATTAAGTGAAGATGAACCATAGCAGTTCTGACGCGGTCATTGTTTTTATATTGCTCCTCTGATATAATTTTCATTAAAAAAAATCTATTTTCTGAATAGCACACGCCAGCCTGATCCTGGCACACTTCTGTTAGAACCTTGTATATAAACCGTTATATTTTTACACTTTTTTCATAATTCTCTCACGTTCTCTTCATTTAATAATCATCCCTTAATGCTCACGTACGTTCTGATTCATCATAACATATACACACGTATCCACATGGCTACCGCCACCATTTACATTCCATGTAAATCACCTGTTAGTGTGCAATCTATATTAATGAGTTTCCCCGCCCCCGCACGAGCAGGTGCAGTGGGGGAGGGGGGGAGCATTGTTGGGGTTGCAACACCCCCGTCTTCACCCCCCACTCCCGACTCTACTCGCTTTAAATTGGTTAATTAAGCTTCGTCGGGTGACCGCCAGCAAGATTTAACAGTGGGTGTAATATTTAATAAGGTTTTCCCTGGTAACGAGCTGTGAATCTGAGTGAGTGTGTTTGCGTGTATGTGAGTGTAATGAACGCACCTGATATGCTGCTGCTAGCTCAGTACATGAGTAGGTTTTCGTAATAACTCTTGTCAACGGTGAGGTACGAATAAAGTTCATAGGTTGGCACTATGTTAAGTGTTACGCGCTCTTGGTTAGACGCAAATGCAACCTAGATTAGGTGAAGTCGGCTGCTCACATTTCTGAAATTGGACTGGAACAATAATGTAACACATCCTGCACATAATTAAACTACCTCTTTCAAATTTACGTGTCTTAAAGTAACAACGTACTATTTTAACCATTAGAGTGTTGTTCTCTATATTATCACATTAAACCTAAAAAAGAAAACAGACATTGTTCAGAAAAAATGGATAATTAAAGGAATACCCTTGAAACTTCCTGTATTGACGTAAACTATTTCAGACGACTGAAGCCTGGACTAAAAACATCACCGAATCTGTGATAAAATATATTGAAACCTGTTTACACTTAAAAATCTGAAAAAATGTAATTGTTCAAAGTATACATTACAAATGGTTCAGGCATAGAAAATGTGATATTACAAAAATTCTTGCATGATTTAATTCAATTAATTATAGACATGACGTATTCAAAACGTTTGTTATTATTTTTATAAAAAATTTATGAAACAATTAATTACGATTCAATTCCGAGTATAATAATATATCAAGGACGAAGATATTATACATTTTCTGATGAAGATTTCGTTTCCCTAACTATGAGTTACATTAATACAATTAGAACTTAATTTCTTGTAAATATATATATATATAGTCATAATTTCTGAACTCAAAACATTTAAATTTAGTATCTGTTGGAATATATAGGATAAAAATGATTCTTTTGTTACATTTAATTAAAACTGTCGGAATAAACTGTGAAACTGTAATCATCATTAGAATAATTTGCATACGAATGCGTTTATGTATTCAAGTGAAAGTGTAGATATGTTTCGTAATTTAGATTAACTCATCAGGGCGTTTCGCAAATTTGATTTAATTTCTTATCGAGTTAGTATGCATGTGAGTAATTAAATTGAACCTGTGTATTTAGCAGGTAAGTGTAATTATTAAGTGTATATAGAAGAAAATGATTACTCGTGTCAAAAACATAAGCGGAGTAAATTTTTTAAGTTGTTTTAATGATCTCTGTTCAATATTATTTATTTAACTGCTTTGTAATAAGAGTAAGGAAATCTGAATTCTCGTTAAAAAGGCGATGAAGTCAATTGAAATAAATAATTAATTTAATCACTTCAATAATTACATATATCTCCTTTAAATTGATAAAACATTTATTGTATAATAGGAAGAAATAATGTTGAGACTTTGATAGGAAGTGAAGCTTCATTTGAGCTCAGAAATTAATGTTACAGCTGACAGTAAATATATTCCTATTAACGTTAGTCACCACTAATTTGACCATACTTCTTTTTCTCTGAATATATACAGAACAATTAATGTGATTCAGTCGTCTTTATTTATTATTTTATTAGTCAAATGTATTCCGTCTTCCAATATTCTTCTCTCTTCGAAGAAAAATGCGAGAGGCAGGTAGACGGAGAAAGAAAAATCCATTAAGCGTTACAAAAAAATTTACATTTAAAATTTCCATATCTTTTCCCATTAAAGTAATATTATATTTTCCCGCATAACTCATCCCTTCTCGCACTCCGCGCCTGTCTCACCCCCGCAACTTAAGCCACGAAATTACTTCCCAGGCCTGTGAGAGAGTATTCCACCTCTAGTTTTGTTACGCTCTCACTTGCGACGCTTTTGTCCATCTTAGCAGGTAGGAGCGTCGGTCTTCTGAGGACGTTTGTGGCATTATGGTCTGATAATCGGGCAAAGGTCGTTCCGTATACCGAAGACCGTCGCCATGTCGCTAATGCAGAATCGATACGAAGCAGTAATGTTCTAAGGAGGGGCTGGAAGGTTTTTATCCTCCCACACTGGCAGTCCGCTGCTCCTGTGTGTGTGTACCAAACTTTCTGCAGCCGTAAATCAAGACATTAGACTAAAAAGCTGCTTGTTGGAGGTTGCGTTTCGGGAGCCACTTTTAATGCGCGGGAAAATCGGCTGTTTTGAAAACGAAATTTTAAAATCAGCTATTAGTTTTTTTTTCCTTCTGTTTGCTGTTCTCAACAGAGATGTTTTTTATTTAATGAATAGTTTTTAAGGTTCTCCATAAATACCAGTTATAAACTATTTTGGGGAAGTAGAATAAGTGAAGCACTCGAAAAATAAACATTTATGTTTCAAATAGAGTAATTATATGAGTTTTTCCGACGATGTGCCATGCTATTATACTTGAATGGACCATTATTTAGTGCCAAAGGTTTTCTCGTAAAATTTCATGTTTAATATATCGTCCTTGATGTTTGTGTAGGATTCCATAATTAAGCGAAAAAAAAGGGATTGAAACCTTCAGTAGTCGTCGACTTGAACTGCATCGTAAATTATAGTTATCAGTCTTTCGACTGGTTTCATGCGGTTCGAGAAGTTCTTTCCTGTGGTATATTATTCACTTAAAGCATTAAAAAAACTCATGAATCTAATTTAGAAGCAACACTATAATTTGAAAATAAAATCAAATCATTATGAACAACTGAATTATTAGATATCTGTTATATAATATATAACTTTTGGTTGTTTAACCCTATTCATCTGCAACTAATTACAACATTGTGAAAATAAAACGAACTCTTAGAACATTTCTTCAATGAACATACCTTATCGTTCCCTGCATAACGCACATATACTTAAAATAAAAAATTTACGTCTGATTGAAAATTAATAATAAGAAAGCTGGCACATAATCAGAGAGCTTCAACTCTGTGATATAATTTTAAAAAATTGTTTTGCAATTTTAATTCTTTCAACAATTTCACATAGAAATTTTTGTAACCTATATAACATAATTTATTCTTACAATTTTTGGTTATTTACAATATCATTTTATCTACACCAATTTTCCCCAATGGCAACTGCATGTATTATTTTATATAAAATCATTTCACATCATTTATTTTAAATTTTATTAAAAACATCTCCGTATAGCAATCGTACAGCACCCTGTGTATTTCTGGAATTGTTCAGTAAAGAACGAGCAATATCCAGTCTTAATTATTTTGCATATTTTGGTACTAAAGCAGATACCCAAATTCTCCACCTGACAAGTAACAGTGACCCGTTGTAAACCACTGAACTAAGCTAGCCAAATTAGCGGTTGGCAGTGACGCAATCAAATAGAAGAATAGAGGCTGAAGGAACTTGGAGGACACGCATATACCATCTTGAATATCTAATAATCTAATAAATAATAGAAATAGAAATATTGTAGGCACGAACACATATAGAAACTGTCAATGTCTTAGTACGAATTGTAATCCATTCCCTCAAGGCATATAATAGTGTCTTATTTTCGCAGCTTCAATACGTGCTTGATAATCCTAAACGTAAATATTAATCTTTTCGCAATCCATTTCCCTGCACCTTAGTGCAAAAACGAGTACTTAATATAAAAGGAACATTAATTACTGGCGTTTGCTTCCCGTACAAAACCGAGCTTACCACACCGACAATCGCGAATATAGGTTCTCACACAATCTGCTCTAACATAGATGTATATTTTTTTGAATAAAAAAGCGTACATGTCAACAGCAGTAAATAATTCATTATAATCTAATTTTAATAATACTTTTTTTAGGGTAACAGGCTACATGTGGGTAATCCACAATGTGGCAACTTCCCTTTAATAGCATAGGAAGGAATTTGAAAGGGGGGATTCGGAAGGGTAGATAAACATTTTACGTATTTTACTCAGCTGCGTTACAGATTTAATAACAAGAAATATAGTCAAATACAGACAAAATAAGTGATAATATAAATATCACACGTTTCTGGAATCCAAATTCTTTGGCTTTTGAGTTTTGTCAATTGATTTGTGCAGTTGTGTCTCTCTAGATTCTTATATATTTTTCTGCACCTGAAGAAAGGCACAAGACTTCCAGAAACGTTGTATTATCACTTGTTTTCACTGTATTTGGCTATCTTTCGTATTATTATTTTCAGTCAAACGAAAATTTTTCATCTTATGGTACATAATTACAAACTAATTTACCAATAATAGTGATCTTAAACAATTACTGTAATTTAATTAATAATTTACAGCGTAAAGGAAGATTTTGACCAAATCAAGTAATTTTTTATGTCATATGAGAAAATGATGAAAATGCATTCAATTATAGCCCAATGTATTACTACGTAATAAAACATCCAAGTCTTGGAATCCAACAATCAATTTAGTTTTCTTTAGCTTATTGTAATATTACATAGCTTACATTAACTTGCTCCAATAGATCTTATTCATATTTATTAAAAAAATAATAATATCGGGGTTAGTAGAGATAGAGAATTTTATTACGATTCAATAACAATTTAGTGATATTATAGCATTCCGTAAGCGTGTTGCACAAATAGAATTTAAATACAAAAATTATTCTTAGGTTTTCTACTTTAATTTTTCATTATAGCAAGTCAATTTTAATTGTTCAGCGATTTCAATAACTTTTATTGTAGTCTTATGTTTGATATTTATTATAGATAGCTTTCCCTATTATTTAAGATTATTTTCATCAGCATTCACAATATATATATAAAATATCAGTGGATTTAGGATCACATGAATTATGTGACGATGATAGGAGTGTTAATTCACCCGGGTGAACTGCAGTGACACCAGCCCCCTGTTTCACATGGCAAAAACAGTACATAAACAGAGGTAATTCGTTTGTGTTATTGGTACTTTGGCCTTTAATAACAGCTTCCTATTGGAATGGTTGTTGGTATATAGCAAACACATTTGGTTGTTTTTGGAGCTTGGAATTTTCGAGTCAGAGGCATCCTAGCGGCCCCGTTGATTGCTGTGCCTGGCTTAATTACTGTGAAAAAGGTTAATTTATCACCGTCAGCGATCGTAATTTAGTCACCCCCACCCTTACTGGGTACCATACATCCCTGTCTGGCCAGTACACTCATGCGCAAAAACGCAAGCCCTGGAATTGCGTGAACACGAAGACAAACAGCTCTTTAACCTACTATTTCTCTCACGTTCTAATACTCAAACCGGAAACGCGGTGTCAGGACTTTTATACGTAGATTAAGACATAAAATTGATACTAGAAATTATCGATACGTAATAATTCATTAAACGGTCTTATTCAACTTTGTGCTTAAGATGTAGGAAGATGTAAGGTTAAATTATTTCCTCACAATTCGTCGTCTGTAATACTCAAATTATTCAGTCGTTATTAAAGTAAAAACTAAGAAAAGTATACAAAATCAAAATATTTGTACGCTAAACTCAGATATTTGGCAGTTCATGTGAGTCCATTGTACACCTATATCTACATTTTTCTGTTCCTCTAATCCGATATGTTTTTATGCCTTTCAATACTAACACAAATTTATATAGCAGTTACCGGTGAATTAATTGACAGGTGGCATTCTGGAAACATTTATACTCACAAATATGTTGCTCAGGATTGCTTAGGTACTGCATGAATTGGAGAAGCAAATAAAATTTGAAAAATCAATTAAACCATTCTGTGATACTCATAGCGAGACGATGTTCGTTTCTTTACACAAACTAATAAACTATATTCAAGAAATATATTTCTGAGCCATAAAAATATGAAATTATACGTAAGATATTGGAACTAAATTTTTGCAGCATGTGGACACTTCTGCCTTATTATTGAAACTATATGGGTTTGAATTTCCAACCGGATAACCTTGAACATTTTGGGCAAAGTTATATTTCCATCGGCTAAATTACACGCAAAATTAATTATTTTAAAAGTTAGGGATTTTCTGCTATTATTTGTTTTAATTTTTTTTAGTAGAGATAATGGCATGATGAACACAAAAAAAAGTTTAAATCAATAATTTATTAAGACGAAACAAGTCATTATTACATAATATAAATATACTAGCAATTTCTACTGAAAATCTTATAATTAAACGCTGTTACATAGCATAAGAAAATATTTCATTACTGAAGAATCCGTGCATAATCGCAGTGTAAAATAAAAATATATTGCCCAAGAAACGGAAACTAAGTTGAAAATATAGGAAAACTTATTTTATGGAAAGAAACATTTCCTGTTATTGAGATAGGTCGCAAAGTATCGTTGTCACAGAAAGCAAGCTTCAGATGACGTAAATTGTTTAACACCGTGGCAATCCTCATCGGTACCTTCCATGTTGAGAACGAAGCCAAATTAACGCGGGTGAGGGGGTGAGTTTGGAAACCTCTCGGCCATGTTCATTTATCCCCACCGACCACGCGCCGCCCTTAATAACGAATGGCGCTTGCAGGTGCCGCCGTGTTAAATTACAGTCGTCGTGGACGCGTGTTAAATGCGTCGCAATCCGTCACCAAGTCCGCTCCACGTGACAGGAATTAGAGCTCGTCACACGATTGATGCTCGCTACCTGACTCCAGAGGTCAGCAATATCTAACTTATGGCCCCAAATATTCCGATTAGTGATGTGAAGTTTCCCTTATCATCGGTAGTCTGCGTGTTGGACCGACACACAAGGGGAGTAAAAGTGCTTAAGGGACTCAAAATATGAATGGTTCCTTTGAACACACAATTCTTAATTGAAAATACCAAATATATTATACAAAAATTACGGTAGTTTGTGAATATTCCCCTGCACGCAAAGAAAAGATTTCAATAATAAAAAAACAACGTTCTATACGCCAGTAATAATCGTGTGTAAATATCATCACATGCATTAATATTTATAAAAATTGGCTTTATACGGTAAAAATAAAATAATTTGTTCGTATACAAAGACGCATTCATACATGAATGGTTTTTCAACAATCGAAGCGAAAATTTAATTTTGTCTCTATGTAAAATAATAATAGCGTCGACGATGATACGGTAGAATAGGGTCTGTCGTTACAATACCTCTTCTATAACTTTAAATTCTCAAGAGGAATTGAACTGTCCGAGATGAGCGACTGTAAGATTCGTATCTATCGTAATCTGTAATCGGAAGGATTTAATTCCAGTTAGGCAAATAAATTCAATAATGTTTACTATCCCTTTACTACAATCGGATATTTCAATCTACTACTCATTATGGATTTTTCTTCCATTATCAATAATTTTTCTCAGGATTTATACTGCTGAGAATTTTTTCATGTATATTAGCTCTATTGGGTCACTTTAATTCTTTTAACCACTTTCTTCCTCTTAATGCCTCACTTAAACTGTTAAATTCCAAAAATATCGGCCTTTCATTTCCTCTTCTTTATTCGTCCCATCGTTGTATATTTATTATAACTTCACTTTGTAACGCTCGACCAATTTTTCGTGATTCCAATCATCGCTCGTCCTCACTTCATGCAAATTTTATTTCTAAATGGATTTGGTGTTAGAAGTTTATGCTTCTGCCTCGTCGACTCACTGAGAAACTTTGTATATAATAATATCACTTGCACCTATTTTAGCCTGACTCTATGCCACAGATTCTTCCATTGGTCTATGAATCTCTAAGCCCTCAGATTTTCTGGCCAATCATAATTTCGTCATCTAACAACATGCTTACTCAGACTGGATCATTAGTCCCTATGATTTTTACACCCGACACGTTGGCGACATCGAAAACCATAATAAATTCGTCCAGCTCTTAACCCTTGCTATAAAAGAAAAATTATAATCTCGTCTATCACGCTACAGTCCACTGACAAATTACTTCTTTAAGTGTGCAGTTATATAAAATTTTCAAATAATTTTAGTGCTCAAATTATCCAAGTAAGAAATAAGAAAGGTAAATATTACATAACCTGAAAGTTCCACTGACCGACGTCCTTTGAGACGATATATAGTCAAATTATAATTGTGTGTCATAACAAAGCGTGAGAGTTTTAGGGTTATTTTCCGACCCGGAACCAGTTCTTTCAGTGCGTGAAACACCCGGTTCGCGAACTCATTATTTTGGCGGGTGCATTTCGCGACGAAACACGACGCCCACGACGCGTTGGCCCTGTCGACTGGCACCTTGGAGAGGCGCCCATCGCGATCATAATCTCCGCACCTAGGTAATTAAAATGACTCATCTGGCCCGAATTCTCGTTCAAGAATAGCTTAATTGGAAAGCTGTTGCACTGTATGTGGCTACGTTTCACTTACGGATTTCTTGTCTAGTTCTCGCGACCCAATATAAAAAAAACAAATCAGGCCAGTTTAAAGGGTCGTTTGAATTCCATGCTTCCGCTTTTGAAATTATGTAAAGAAGCATTAAAAGTTTAAAACATTCAGAAATCAATTTAATTAATAAAATATTACTCAGAATAAAATCAAATAATTATAATTATATCAAAATATTATGAACACAATATCATTTAGGTAAAATTTTAACTTTATACAATGCTGAATAAAATTTATCTGGGATTTCTTTACTTCTCCTTTACTTGTAATGTACGTTATCTCAATATATACTTTAATTCTAAAGTACGGCAAACAATATTGCCGTTCTTCTAGCTTTCTCTATGTATATCTCTCTGGCGTACGTTGCTTAATCTGCACCTGTTTAATTAAGGAGACATTTAGTTTCGAATATTCCTTTATAAATGTTCGCATAATTGAACGCATGCCATAGAACTTTCTGAGTATTGGTTGTGATATACGATTAAATTGATCGCCACCCGGGTGGTTTTTATTTCTTATAGGTGTTCTTGTCAAACTAATAATAATTTATTCAAATTTAATTATTAAACTTTCATTCCGATTCAAATAGGTTATTACATCGATTTTGTAAAGAAATAAAACGTAAGAACTTTTTGTAACTGTGTCTTAAAATTTACGGAGTGGATGTCTGTTTAAAGAAATTTTAAAATAATTCCGCGAGGAATTTTCAAATTTCCTGTAATGGACGTCGGCTGTTCAGGGACGAGCGTTCTCAATCGGCGAAGTGATTTGTTGCGTACTTCGGGTCGACGCGATCACTTCGTCTATCTTTGTCCGGGTCTCGCGAGGTTAATTAGCAAGGAGAGCTCTAATTGGTAACGTGCTACGACTATATAGTCTTTCGACTAATACAAACGTCTTAGCAAACACGCGCCTCCGGTAACACTCCACCAATACAACGACAGCTATTATAAATATTTACATTGCCAAGAGATCTAACATTTTATTGTTTCGACGAAAAAAGATACTTCGTTAGTCGAATTTCCGACCTTTTTACTATTCTTCTTACGAATACAATTAAACCTACAGTCGTCGGACAGGTTATTAACATTGTTGCGGTCACCATAATGTATATTCTCCAAACAACTTCAATCGTTTAATTTCGTAATTCCAATTCGAATGTTCCCTTAAAATAGTGCCTACAAAAATATGTACCTAATTGCCTGTCTGATACTTGCATTTCATGAATGGCCTATTAATCGATCACTCTTTAATTTAATACATATTCTTCATCATTTACCTTAAATATATACTTTTTCAAAAGAAAACAGTATTTCATAAAAAGAATAGTACATTATTAGTTTATAAGTTTATTATTTTAATAATTAAATTTATTTATAAAGGCAGAAAGAAAGTTACCTTGATGAAAATGTCGATTGTAAATAAGGAACTAGGATAGATTCTGATAATACAAATAGTAGGCTATAGATTTTATGAAATTTATTGGAGATCTTCAATAATTACAGAGAACGTTTGTTAAAAAATCCGGTACAAAGAGTTACAAATAATTAAATATAAGGCCTAGTTCACACTTGTATATCAAGTCGAGCGATTTTGTATCTAAACAATGTCTATAGACAATCGCGCGAGAAATTCTTGTATATCGACAAGCTTTCAGAACAAAATCGCAGAACATTGGTCTCCCGTCTGAAATGGGAGATTTGCGACATTGTTGCGCATAATTTCATTGTGTGGACGCGTCTGTAGACATAGTCCCCAATTATCCTCTGTAGAATACTTTAATTTATTTTATTTTTGCTTGTTTATTATCAAGATGTCGCCAACGAAGAAAGTTTAGCTTTTAATAAAAGATTATCATCTTGTTCGTGGGATGTCACTAATCCAGATATTAAAAATCGCACTAATAGTTAGTGAAAAACTGGCCAAAAAATATTAAGTGTCCGTAGGTGACTTAGAAAAAAATACACAATTTGACAACAGCCTTTCATCGGGAGCAAAAAAAAAATTAGTCAGGCGAAGAAGAGCGGGTCATCAGCTGTAAAAAATACTTGGTCTGCACCTGTTATTATTATTAGTAGGCCAACAATTCTGAGAATTGTCTCAAGTATCCCATTCCTGACGGGAGACCAATGTTCTGCGATCTAGTTCTGAAAGTGTGTCTGTGTACAAGAATTTGTCGCGCGATTGTCTATAGATATTGTTTAGATACAAAATCGCTCGACTTTGTATACAAGTGTGTACTAGGTCCAACAGATGAAAGTAACTGTTTTTACTCTTATTACCAACTGCTTCTAAATTAATTACGAGCTAGATAGAGTAAGTGAAAAAACTTAACTTCGTTTACTTTTTGGCTTCACCCAGCAAAGTATCATATTTCAGTGCAACAAATTTCTCCCTCGACCCCAATGCATCTGTGTCTTGTAAAATAAGTCGAAAATGTAAAATTGTGATAAGCATCTCAGACTCTAGGCTGGGCTCCGCTCGCTATATACGTAGAGTGCATGAAGGTCGGAGTATTTATACATATGTCTCGTAGATAGTTTAGGCTGTAAATCAGTCAGCTAGCCTGTATTTTCACGCGACTGGAATCTGGCGCCCGCGGTCCCTTAGTCTAGCATTCCGAGGCGTTAGGCTGTCCCGCGGGGCAACTCCGCTCCCAGACAACTTGAATCCGAAAATTAAGAGCTGACTCGCGTCTTAGACTCTACATTGTGAGAATATATTGCTAGTAAATAATTACAACGAACAATATAGTAGATTTTAGTTTCTAATAAAATTATTTTAGATTGGAATAAAGAAACTTTGAGGCATTTCTGAAACGACTATTTGACAATCATCCATGAATACGAAGAAATATAAGTAAAATTTCTTTAAGAAGAGGAACTTAACTATAAGTGATAATTATTACGTATATAAATATTAAATGATCATCCGTGAAAATATGAAGAAAAAAGTAAAAAAAAATTAATGAGTGGCACTTGACTATAAGTGATTATTGTGCATACTGATTTCTTTCCTCTCTTCATTCAACTTTGAGAACTTGTTTTATATCGCAGACCCAGATGTACAATTGATTTCAGTAAATAAATTTTAATTTCGTCAATCCGTAAATGATATTAAAAGCTAATAAATACGCTCATGCACATGAAAAAATATGAAAATAAACGTGCGTAATTTGTTTATTTCCCCACTAAGTATTTAATAAATTTAAAACAAAATAGTGTATTACATGAATCTTGTGATTAAACTCTAGATGGTCGGTAGTATAAATATATTTCTAGGGATAAATATAATACATAATATATAAAAAACGCGACAAAAATATTCCCTGGTCAGACAAGGTAGCTTTATATCGACAGAATTGGACAGAATAACATTCGATAACCCAAGAGAGGAATAATTGCTCCAAAATTGTTGGAAATATATGTAAATAATTCTAAAAACCGATACAGCAGTCTCTATTTATAATATTTGGTAGCTTAAGTCGTACTCATCAAACACACAATTCTAAAGCATAACATAATCATAAAAGATACAATAACAATTGGCAAAAATTACAGAATTAATGCAGAATTAGCCACTCATATCTTCTCAAGATATTTATTAGATGAAAGTTCCAAAAGACAGTTAAAATATTTTTACCCTCGCGTCCATACAAAAGATGATGGTCAAATGACATGTAAACATTGATTACAATTTATAGTATCATAGAAAAAGCAAATTATACAGAGTTTATTTATTTGTCAATTTATTTAAAATAACGGTGTAGTAAATTCCCAGGTATCTTCCTTCAATTCATTCCTTGATTAGTTGATCTCTTTTGATATTTATAAATACAGACTCAGATAATATTAATTTTAATGTATCGTTTTCTTTGTATAAAATAGATGTGTCTTCAAATGAAAAACAATTGTTGGTTATTTTACTGTGGTAAGACGACGAGGTAAACTCTATAAATTCATGCTTCAAATTTAATTTGTTGTTATAAATACGGGTTTTATAAAAGTTTGAAGTAAATTCAATATATCCCTTATTATAATTTGAGCAAGGAATATAAAATACCGTACTTTTTTCTTAAATAGTCAAATTTCTATCTTTAAATTAACTAAAATATTTTCAATGTGATCAATAAGACTGAGTGCTATTTTAATTTCACTAGTCATTTTATGAAACGATTCAATAATTTAATAAGACACCAAATTAATAAATGTTAAACTCGCCATGCTAGGTCTAGACTTCTTTGATACTACGTCATCTTGGTTGAATTTAATTCTTCTACGATTACATAAATCGGAGTATTAACGGGATTGTTAGGTTTAAAAATTGCAATCAATCATGTTACAAATGTTTACATACGATTCATATTAGTTTGTTACCTGTGTCAGGCTCTAAGGGAAATTAGTGCAGGAATTTAATACCTTAATCTAAAAATTAATTGGGCAAGGGCCTTTAATGAATAACATAACAACGGAAATAATTACATACGTATGTATACTTGTCACTCGAGGAAGTATAATTGTATTTACTGGTATAAAATAAGGAGTCCAGTAACAAAGTATTTGTTCAGGAATATTTTAAGGTTTTACCACATGGTTTACTCCTAATGATTTGCTTTCACTTCCTTTCCAACTAGATCGTTGCCTTGAATATCATTATATTTTTCCTTTCAAACTGGTTTAATCTGCACCATAATTACAACTTTATAAATTCCTTTAAATTCATCACGCGTATTTTCATTCTGAACTATTCACGACCAGTTCCCCTCATTTGTAACTTAATTCTTCCAACAATCGTTTGTAATAATCTATTTAGTTTACGACTTTGGACTCAATCTTACGCAGTCACTTTTTTGTGGGTAGGTTCTTGTGATATATTTTTTAAAGAATGCTCAAGAATAATTAACCAGTGAGACTTTTAAACTAAGTATGTAATTAAATGAATGATTATGCAAGAGTGAAATTATTTTGTATATTTATTCTATACAATTACGAATATTTAGCCTTGTTTAGGACGAGTTAGTTAAGCTTCGGTACATTAAAAAAATTGTTTCCAGAAGAAAACTTTAATACCAGAAAAATGATATATTTACTATGCTTTGTTGACTCTAAGAAATAGAAGCACTCGCCTTAAACCTTTTGAAACAAAAATTTCTCTTCCTAATAATTAATAGTTACTGTACCCTATAATCCACACAGACTTGCGTGTCTCGTTCATAAAATATTATATATATGTATACTCTATAACTATGACTATTATTACCCCGAGACAATTTTGAACAAATTATTCGTAATGTTTATACGTCAAGTTCGTCTAAAACTTAAGATTCTCTGAGTACGAATAAGTAATTGAAAAAAACATTTTTTTTATATTTATGTTGAAATAGGAAAATAATCAGTAAACATTTTTGATGCTAAGAAAGTATGTCTTCCAATCGCGCTCTACATATCAGGAAAAAATATTCTTGTTATTAACGTTTGAACAGTTATGATCATCCGTGGCCACCACTTACACTTCCTTATCACGTCCTCCTTATGCCTCTTCTCTTCCTTTCTTCCGCGACCCTCCATCCCTCTTTCTCTCTCCTACAAAGATAGATCGCTCTCCCATTCTTGCAATTTCGCTGTCGCATCGGAGGTCGTAAATTGCTGGTGAGTTATGGGGCGCATGCGCTCACAGGATCGAAATCTCCCAGGGTCCCTCCCCTCCTCTC